>OX030951.1:29038953-29750808 GCA_943735915.1 Pherbina coryleti
GGAAGGTGCTGTTTATAGCATTTATCAACTTCTATGATCAATCATGAATGTTTTTAACTTCTAACAATGACTCACATGACTCATAAGATTGAGTCGAAATTTTAATGTAGCGCACATTAAAAGCACAATAAAAAGAACAGACAGAGAAAAAACTCGTCAAAATGACCAATATGTGGGTCATTCTCAGAGTGTTGTTGAACTTTTATTGTTTTTTTGTTCGTTAAATTTACTCAGATCAATAAGTTGAACAACGCGCTTTGATATTCGTTAAGTTCAAAAAGTGATCTTTCGTTTAATGTTGAAACGAATGCCAAATGACCAAATGTCAAACAGAGCAAAAACTGAAGAGAAAAAAAAACAACAAAAAAATTTAACAAAAACCGTAAAACAATGAAAGAATTCATTTTTGCTAATATTTCATGTCAATTAACGGTGTATTTTTTAATGATCGTTCTCGAGTTTTTGTTTTTTTTTTTTTTTTCTTTTAAAATGATGTTAATTTTATTCACTCAGCATACAGAATGAATTCTTTTGGCTTTTTTGTCAAAGAAATGCTTTAAAAATTCTTTTTAATCTTCTCTTTTTTTTTATGTTCCCCTGCTTCTTCTTCTTCATCGCATGCATTTTACATGTGCTGCCATCTGTTGCCGATGTTCTGGTATGCGACTTGGCGTCAAGGTATGCAACTGACAACTTGTCACTTACAATAAAACCGTGCAATTGTTTGTTTTTCTTTTATTTTCTTAAACTTTTTCTTTTTTTTTTCTTATTTGCTGAATATTTGTTTAGCGGCCGGCCTCTTTGTCCTAGACAGGACGGACAAGCCTTACAACGAAGAAAAGCGACGCCGCCGCCGCCGCCGTTATGATGCCAAATTGCTTGGCAACTTGATCGTCATAGAAATGATCGTGCTACTCATACCGAGCAAACATGATCATTGAATAAAATTCATCATTTTCGTTATTTAAATATGTATGCCTGCACATAATGGTCATGACGATCCTTAGATGCTACAAATAACATCATGATGATCATGATCAGCATGATCACCATGATCACCATGATCACCATCATGTTCTTTGTTTGCTGCTTTTATATGAATATATTTTCCAATTCGATCGCCCTACGTCGTCTAAGTTCTGCCAACGGTTCTACCTAATTGACCCCCTTTCCCCCTCTTCCCCCTTCTTACCACTCCGCACACATTCTTTCAAGTTATCAAGCGTAAATAATGTCATATGCGCGCATTTGTCATAATAAACCATAGAAAAATATTAGAAGACCTACGAAAAGATCCAACACAAGCGTTTTTTATTTATTTTTTTCTTTTCTACAATTTTTTCAATTACAATTTTTGTAACACATGTTTTTTCCATGTTATTTTCCCATTTTCCCCATTGTTGTTTGTTTTGTGAATTTTCTTATTTATTTCTTTCTTCAAACAGAGCTAAATCCGTTTCTAGCCTAGTATTAAAACAAACAAAGTGGAGACTCACAGACTAAGAATTGCATTTTGCGATCATGTGAGGCGTATGTGTTGGTCGACGACTTCTCGAGTTCAAGACAATCGATCGATGGCATATTTTATGATCGTGATCTTCGCTGTCAACTCTTTGGTAGATTTATGCCTTTTGAAGTTGTTGAATTTTTTTTTTGTTTATTTGCTAACTCGAATTGTTGGTGTGAGGCTGTTATGAGGGTATTTTTTAAAGTTTAATTTAGCAAAGTTAGAAAGTTGAATCGAGTGCTGATCGTAGAAGTCCGAACTTCTATCCCGAAGAGGTGTAATTCGATAGTTGTGGCCTTCACAAAGTTAAAATTTGAATTTGAAGTCCCATGCATTGAAATTCCATAAAAATTATTATCAAGAAATCATTTAGACTCATGAATTTACTTATAAACCATTTTGCTCCAATTTCCCATTCTGCCCCAAAAAGAAACTTGATGCTTTTTTTAAACAAAAATACACATTTATACACACGTAGTTGGTTAAAATGCGTGGCCTCTATGGCAACGAACCTGGAGACCCGGGTTCGAATCCCAGCAGCGACAGAAAATTATTTCAATTAAAATGATTTTTCTGTGCACCTCTCTGCAGACAATGGCAAACCTCAGAGAGTAATCAAAAATGCCATGTAAAGCTTCTTGAGAACAAGAATATTCCGTTCATCGCCGTTCGGAGTCGGCGTTTAACCTGTAGGTGCGGTTCTCGGTCAATTGTGTACAAACTTAATAACACGCACAACACAATTGATCATAAGAAGCTATGTCAGTCTTTTCAAGAGCGGAAATGAGCAGTTATTTATTTTTTTTTTTTTTTGTTTTAAATAAGTTTGTAACAATTTGAACAATTCAGTAAAAACCTATAAAAAACCTAAGACTTGTAGTTGGAATTTTTATTCAGAAACTATTCGTAAGCCCCTGACAAAGAATCAAAAATTTATGGAAGAAATAGAATGAAATCTTTCCGAGACTAAAATTAAATAGACGAATTTATTCATCGGACAAGCTAAATGCCTAAGGGGGTTCCGTTTGATGAAATTTTTTTTTTTGTTAAATTAAATAAAAAAGATTTTAAATCAACTAAAAACGTTGACCTCTTTAAACCTTTTTAAAAAGTTGAGTTCAAATTACAGTAAAACCATTTTGCTTTAATCTGTGATTATTGAACAATCGCTATCTCTCCCTAATAATATAAAAAATGCTCCTTCCTACGTACTCTGTGAGTATAGTTTTGAGATTTTTTACAGATAAATTAATTTTTCTGAAATTTTAATACAGTAGCTTCAAAATAACTGAACGAAAACAAAGTCTTAGAGTGAAGAGAAATTACTAGAAAGTACTCTAACATTTCTTCCTTTAAAACTAATTTATTTGAATAAATTTTTTGAACACTTCTTATATTTAAAAACTGGGCGGCTTCGGTAGTCGATTGATAGAATCCCGGCCAGGGCTTCGGCCTACGCTTTAACCTTTCTGTATTTCTTTCATCATATCTCATCAACAGAAATTGAACAATTCATTATTATTTTCGACTTATAAATCTTACTTACTTGTTGGTAAAAGAGTTTGTGGATGTGATTGCGTTATAAGTAAAATTGACTGCGATGAAGTGCTATGCCTTTGCCTCACATTCTAATTTACATGTTTCTACACTATCCCACATTGCTTAATTTCATTTGATTGCTCCTTCTTTTCCACTTATCTATCACCCCATTTTCGAATTAAGGTACCAGTTATTTTATTTTAATCTTTTTGTCAAAGTAGTTGGGTTTGACTTCTTTATAAAAATGGTTTACCTTTAAAAAAATTATTGAGAATGACTGGTTTTTTAAGTATACGTTTAAATAAATTGTTTCACAAAGCTTCTTTCAAGAAACCATTTTGCCCCATATTGAAACCTTTTCTTTTATGTCAATAAAAGCACCAAATAAAATGAAAGTGCGATTTTTTTTTACTTTTTCAATAAAACCATTTTGCCCCAACGAGTAAATTTGTTTTATGTGTAAAAGCTAACATTAAATTAAATCCTAAAACAAATTCTGCAAGTTTTCCTAGGAATCCATTTTGCCCCAAATTGTAAATTTTTATTTCTGGGAATATTAGCAACAAATAAAACGAAAGAGTTATTGTTATTACTTTTCCGATAAAACCATTTTGCCCCAATGAGTAAACTTGTTTTGTTTGCACAAAAAGTTTACATTAAATTAAATCGTGAAATATATTTTGCAAATTTTTCAAGAAAACCATTTTGCCCCAAGTCTTAAATGTAGCAGATTTGAATGTAGATGAATGTTTAACAATAACTATATCAAATAATTCCAAATTTTTGAACAAAATTCTTGCCGAAATCATTAAATTTACCTTTAAAAAATTGGCCTATAACAGAAATATAACATGTAAATATAACAGAATTTTAAAAACCTTAAAAAAATCTTTAAATAGGTTCAGTCTTGTGAAATGGCAATTTCTTGACTTAATCGTTCAACATGCTTCTAAATTCTGCTTTGCAAAAATATACTTTTAAAACTAGCGGTCTAGTAAGTAGCCTCTCAATAATATAGTATGTGAGTGCAAATAATTTACTTATCGTGTCTTTTTTATCACGCATAGAACTACTAAAGCTTTAATCCCTTCATAAATATAGAGCAAAATTATAAAGAAGGAATTTTTTATTGGCACATCATATCACCTGTGCAGAAAAGATAACAAAGTAAAAAGAAAAAAAAAAATAGTAAATAAAGTAAATCTACTTTATTTAATACCTAGTTAAAGTAAGTTTCCAATAGATTGATAAAAATAATTAATATTAATATTATTTCAAAATAAAAAGCAAAAAAAGCTCTTATTGATCAAGACTGCGTGTGTGTGAGTGTTGATAAATAAACCAGTTCACCACTAAGCTGTACATAATATATTATTTAAGCCATTAATTATGGCAACAATAGAAAACTTTTATTCACAAGAATTTCAAATAGCAAACGAATACCTGAGAAAAATCAAAATGAGAAAGAAAAAAAAAAAATGCCGCTGATTGGCGGCAAAAATATCGCCTTAACATAAAAAAATATGAAATAGCTACCTTTGAGGTACTCTATATAGCAGCACACCACGTACGTATGCGATGTTTGTGTGGGTGAACTCAACTCGATTCGTCGTGAGCTTTGATTGAAGCTTTTATTTACTTTTTTTTTTATTTTTTTGCATTCTAAACAACATACTCAGATGCAGAAATCAGCTTAAAGTTTGAGGAATTGCGGCATTGAGCATGTCTGGGGTGGTCTGGATGGATTAGAACGAATTTCCGGCATTCCAATTTACCATTTCAAGATTAATTTTAAGTGCTGTGAAATTTAATTGCATTCATTTACTACAAATAGCGGTACACATTTTATAGAGCCCATCACTATGCAAGCAGCTTAAATTATTACCACGTACGACTTGCAAATAAAGTGGTATCTTTTAGTTGCCTATAAGCACAGGTGCATTGCATATAAATCGCCACGGTAACAATGATCATAAAACTTCTGCAAATTGTTTGCGGCGCCCGTCTATGTGTGCATTATAGCTATAAAATTGCTAATCTTGTTGCACTTTACTTAACTTATCTCGGAGTGGCAATTAAAGTACCTACCTTACTTCACTCTTAAACCATTTTTACTCATGTCTTTTTTTTCTGGAGATTGTTGCTGAAAACAAAACATGAACATGTATTTAAGAAAACTATAAAATCCTAGGAAAAACTTCCATACATAAAACAGCTGTTACCTGTACACAAATTTTCGCCCATAAAAATGCGATGCACTGTTAGAAAAACTGCCACCCATGTTAAGTTCAAAACTGTCCCCTATGTAGCAATTGTCACACAGTAAAACGCGATGCACTGTTAGAAAAGCTATCACCTATTTTTAGTACCCAAGTTTATACCGACAGCAATATAACCCGTTAATTTCTCTTATTAGATTGAATGAAAAAATAAATACCAGGCGAAAATATTCGCCCCGACCTTTTTCATGAAATATCTTATTCCCAGAACAACCCCGTTTTAGTTCCTTGGTAACTTGTACAATAAAAAAAAAATAATTGAGTCTGGAAAGTTCTTATTGTTTAAGAAAATGATTCATGACAACTTTAAAAAGTTCGTCATTTATGTAACATGTAACATTTAATCCGTCAAAACCTGGCTGTCTTGTTTGGACAGGTTAATCGTCAAAAAGATCGGTAAAAATATTAAATATTATATCAAAACATGGCGGCTAGTCCCAATATTTCCCCCCACCTTCATTTTTAGAACTCTGAAGACAATTTTTATCAATATTTTAAGAAAAACGAAAAAATTTCAGTAAAAAACTGCCGTTACAGTATAATTCTGCTCATTTGAGTCATTTTGTTAGTCCTTGTCAAACTGTTTCACGGATGCGTCTCAAAATTTTGTGTATAGCTTGTCAAACTGTACTCCATCGCTCCTCTTATGACTTATGACTTAATGTTTCTCAAAGTTCAGTATTCTACTTCTATTAATTATTCTACAGTACTTCTTAAACTGTTGAGCCATACAGTGCTTTTCAAGCTATTTGTATTGATATTCAAGTACTTACTGCTACTGATTCTAACGTTTGGTAGATTTCTTTATTCTCTTTAGTATAAGAGAATTAGTCTAGTGTTTTTCAAACTTTCCGCGTCAAATGCAGTACTTTCAGAATTTTGTTTTATTGAATTGTTAATGTTATATGTGTTTATAATTTATTTATATATAAATTATTAAAAAAAAAAATTTTATCAATAAAAAATCTTAATTCAATAAACTTTCACCACCATAGACTCTAATTTTGGGCCTGGTTGAAAATGTTCATTTTCTTTTAACCAGCCAAGCCCAATTTTCCCCCATCTTCATCTTCATCTCTCTGGAGACAATTTTTATAAATATTTTAAGAAAAACGAAAAAATTTAATTTAAAAACTGTCATTATAGTGTACTTCTGCTCGTTTTGAGTAATTTTGATAGTCCTTGTCAAACTGTTTCTCGGATGCGACTCAAAATTTTGGGTAAAGCTTGTAAAATTGTACTCCATCGCTCCTCTAACTGTAGAGTTAATATTTCTGAGAGTTCAGTATCCCACTTCTATTAAGTATTCTACAGTACTTCTTGAACTTTTGAGCACTAGAGTGCTTCTCCAACTTTTTGTATTGATATTCAATTACTACAGCTATTTTTTCTATCGTTTGGTAGATTTCTTTATTAAATTCAGTATAAAAGTTACTCTAGTGTTTTTCAAACTTTCCGCGTCAATCTTCCAGTAGTTAACAAACTACTGATGCAGTACTTTCAGAATTTTTGCATGGATTTTCAGTTTTTGAGGCAACACTTTGTCGCAAAGCTTCATAATTCTTTGAATCACATATTATTTTATTTGATATTTTGGTCTGAATTTTTATAACCGTGGGTTTTTTTTTGAGTAGCTGATCATAAATCTGAATTCAGAATTCGAAATATCAACATTAAACATGGGCGATCCAATATGGCAGTTGGATCAAATTGGATCCAAGTTACTACAAATATGAATTTTCCTGATTGAAGATTACTCTAAAACAATGTGACCAAATTCGTTGAGATATAATGAGAGTAAGATGCTCATTTAATCAAATTCGTGATATATTCAATCCGTAACAGCGACCTAAGGTGGCCACGACAGCAAACGCATAAGCTTGCATGGACCGTTCGATGTCAATTTAACGAACCGCGATGGTTCATGCCTCGAATCCCATCTGACACATAAAACTTTCCCCACTTTTCAAAAATGTCAACCTTTACTAAAATGCCTTCATCAAATTTAAATATTTTTTTAATTTTTCAAGTAAATCTTAAAAACTCTTACAAAAAACCTTACTCAGTGCTTCTCGATGAATTTTGAGTTGATTTCTAGTGCTTGTCAAACTTGTAAATAAAATGTAAACATTTTAGAGTTTATTTTCCAGCACTTGTACATATCGTATTTCAGTGCATTTCAAACTTTTTTAAGTGAAATTTTCACTAATCATGAAACTTATACTCTAGTGCTTTTCAGAGTATTGAGTGGATATCCTGTGCATCTCCAACTATTAATCTAGTGCTTCGCAAACATCTTAGTTTTTTATCATCTCAAAGCTCAGCTCTGTAAGTTTAAGCTAAAGATGATAGAAATAGAAAGCAATGTACATCTGAATATGAAATAATAGAGAAAATTTCATCAAGGTTTTATCTACAGACCAACTTGATTTTCTTAAACGCTGAGTTCGACGGGCTTCTCTTTAAAGCTATCGACAGACAGAAATCTATAGCATTGCACCCAAACAGAAAAATGCATGACAATAACAACAACAACACTGACAACAACGATATGCAAATAAAACTAGTAATAATTTGTAATTAAATGCGACAGACATTTTAATCATAATGAACAATACCAAAGAGCACCCACACACATAGAACAAAATGTGTGTGTTTTAGATAAAAAAGTTTTAGAAACATACTTCAAGAAAATGTTCCGCATTTGATTTCTGTGCACCAACTTTTTTTTTACTGTTATATGCAAACTTCACATTTTTTTTTCTCTTTTTATGTAGCGAAAAATACAAAAAAATACTAAAAAAAAAAAAATCATAAAAATTAGTTTCCCATTAAAAATCAACAGTCTTAAAACAAATATGAACCCCATTAACTGAGCTTGAGTTAAAGGTAATAACCATAAAATTTGACTTAACGGTGATATCTCATCAACATACATACATGTATATGGTGTAGTGCCTGTGTATGTGCTTTTCCGTATCGTTTTCATCTACATACAACTAAAAAGTCTTTATCTTCTGGCTATAGCTATGCTCTAACGACCTTTTTGAACTTGAAAATAACTTTTAATTTGGTGTTATGCACAAGCAATATAAAGTAAGTTGTTGTTGTTTTTGGTTACTATTTTTGGGAATTTGTTAAACATTTGCAAATGTGTAGGAAAAATAAAAAAAAAGTTGGGCAAGTAGGCACAATTTAATTGCGGTATTGATTTAATTACAGCAATTTTTCTTAAAAATTAAAAAAAGTGGCGCTAAAGATACATTTAAACTATTTGTAGCAATTTCTTACTGTAGTAATTGATTATTGTAGTAATTGCTTGCAAATGTGTTGGACACTTCTGAAGATTTATATGTTTTAACTTTATCTTTAATTTTTAGCGATTTGATTATTTTCACCTTAAATGTATGGCAGTTATGGAGGTTGACATTTACGGAGATTACTAAGGGTTACAAGCTTTTATATTCATAAAATTAGTAATATTTTTATGATAATAAAACACATTAGAAAAAATGGAAATGATAAGATTTCTAATATTATAATACATATAAATTACTTTTTAAATTTGACCAAGAAATTAATGGGAAAAGTTATTTAATATTATTTTTTACTTTGTAGTAATTTTGAAGTCGGTTTTTTTTTTGTTAAAAAGTTTTTATTTGTTCCTTTTTAGAGTATATTTATGTCAAAGTATTTTTGAGGAAAATATAAACATGAAACTTTTTTCATAAAAAATTTATTTTATTAATTCCTGAAAGTTTGTTGGGTATATCTGTCTCTTTACAATTTTTTAAAGTGCCACGCCCTTTTTCTAATCCCACCCACTTTATTGATCGTACTTTATTATGATACTACCTAGCCCTGTGCCAAATTTCAGTTTCCAAATATCAATATAAACCGATATATACCACTTTCCTTAATGTGCCACACCCTATGTACAATCCCGCCCACTTTTTTAATGATTCTATCTACCCACCTACCTGCATACAAAATATTAGTACGCTAGTGTCAATATTAACTGAGATAAAGTACTTTTATAATGTTGTCACACCCATTTGTTGAATAACGCCCACTTTTTTAACCGTAATTTCTAGTAACTGTGTCTACCCATGTACTAAATTTCAGTACTCTAGTGTCAACATTATTCGATATACAGAGTTTTTTTAATATTGCCACATCCATTGGTGAATAACGCCCACTTTTTTAACCGTAATTTGTAGTAAATATGCATACCCATATACTAAATTTCAGTACTCTAGTGTCAACATTATTCGATATACAGAGTTTTTCTATTATTGCCACACCCCTTTGGTGAACAACGCCCACTTTATTGACCGTAATTTTTAATAACTGCCTTCCCATGTACTAAATTTCAGTACCCTAGTGTCAACATTATTCGATATACAGTGTTTCTAATATTGTCACACCCCTTTGGTGAATATCGCCCACTTTATTGACCGTAATTTTTAATAACTGCCTTACCATGTACTAAATTTCAGTACCCTAGTGTCAATATTAACTGAAATGCAGTGTTTTTCCAATAGTGACACGCCCCTTTGTCGAATATCGCCCACTTTTTTAAAAAAGAGCCTACGCGTTTATGGTATCTATCTGTTGACAAAAAAATTTGGAAAATCGGGGAAGTTCTTTAGGACTTATCGATGTATGTACATTAGGGCGTGTCGAATTACAATTTTTTTTCGAATTTCACATTCTAAGAGGTCTCAAAAGTTGCATGGAGTTGTCCAGATCACCCTAAAAAAATTTTAAGGAAAAAAAGAATGTCTTCCTGTCCCGCAAGGACAAAGTTGTTTTTTGAGGAAAACAGTAAAAAATAACTATGTACCTTAAAATGCTTTGACTTTTATAAAAAAACTACGTATGTCTTAAAGCAAAAGTAGGTATGGGCTTAAACTAACAATATATTGGTAAACACGATGCCACTCACGATTCTTATCCACAGTGTCCTGTGTAAAGGATATTCGAACCAAAAGTTGTAATCGAGATAACACAGAACTTTTGATTGTTACTGAATAGTCTAAATTTTGGTGGTATTGATTATAATGTTAACGTATTCCTTTAAGTTGCCGAATTAATAATTAGCATAATTTTTGCATATGCATTTTCCTATTTTTGAGAAATGAATACTTGAATGCAATTTTTCAACTTTTTAAAAAAAAAAAAATATAAAATTTTATATCTCGTGTACCAGAAATGGTACCGAAGAAACTTTGCTCAATTTGGATTCTTCAAATATTCCTGAACAACACCCTGTCTAAAAGTTTTAATTTAAAATACCAGCTTAAGGCCACAATTTTATTTTCTACTTTGATATTTTTTGATGAAATTGTTAAATTTCATGTTAGGAAGTATTTTTTTTTTTTAAGTATCAAAATAGAAAATAAAATCGTGGCCTGGATACGCCTAAAATTACGTCCACCTCCCATACCACCGAGTATAGAAAAACTTAAAATATGGTCTAATAATTGAACTAGACAGACAAAATTTGATGCGAGTATATGTTATACCAACTCTAAGATAAGCATCGAAAATGGGCGTGACACGCCCACAAAAACGCCCACCTCCCATACTACCCACAATAGAGAAAACTCAAAAACTAAGCTTAAAATTGAGCTAGAGTGACAAAAGTTGGTATGTTTTTTATCAATTCTAAAGTACTAAAATTGTTGTGATATTGATAAAAACCGGAAATTGACGTAGTTCATCTAATTTCCAAACAATTTTAAAATATGGTGTAGGGTAGGCCAACTATCACTTTTTACTAATTATTACATGCAAGAATCCGTGTTATGAAACATTACTTAAAGATAGCGTATGAGTTAAAATTTCAAGAGTTCAGGCAAAATAACAAACAATTTGAAAGCCTAAGTGCAAAAGAAAAACAAGAAACAAGAAATAACTTTATAGCTGAAGAAAAGAAAAGAGTTGAAGATGAGTTTCGAGAAGAAACCGGGCTACGCATTGATTTCCCTAAGCAAGGCTTTAGAAATAGTAACGATGGCAACACTGCGAGGCGTTTTTTTGAAGATGTTGCAGTAACAGCATCAATAACAAAAATCAATGTGGAGCTTTTAAGAAATTTTAAAAAAATTTTGGTTGCCATCAATTCTCGTCAACACATTGACGCAGAAAAATTCGCATCAGAAACGCAGAACTTGCACAAAAATCTATATGGAAGTTGGAAGGACATAACTCTAACTCTTCATAAAATTTTGTGCCATGGAAGAGATATAATAAAATATGATTTTTTCCCAATTGGTGAGCTATCGGAGGAGGCCCAAGAAGCCAAAAATAAGGACTACAAGAATTTCAGACTAAGTCACACAAAAAAAATAGTAGTGAAAACCAAAATACTGACTTAATTACAATGCTAATGATATCGTCGGACCTATTAAGAACATCACTGTGACACAAAAATGTAAAAAATAAAAGGTTTTCTGAAGATAATTTTGATGAAATCAAAAATCTTTTAATAAAACAATGAAAAAAACCGATAAAAAGTTCTTTATTTATGAATTTCAAAACGTGTTAAAAGTTATACTTTTAGTAAGGTATGTTTTCAGGCAATACTGATATTTTTATTGAGCACAATTAAAAAATTGTCTCTTATTTTTCATAAAATTGTGTAAATTTGACAAGAAAAATAAATTAAGCGTTATTAACTGAATTTAAGTTTAAAAAAAATACATTTAAAATCATATAAAACAAAATTTTTAAAAAATCATAATTTGAACCACCCTGTTAAAAAACCAAAAAATTTTTGGAAATTTTTTTTATGATTACTATATAGCGCAATCAATTTTCTTAAATTAAAAAAAAAAAAAAAAACAGGATGAAATATCTCAAGTGGTTCAAAAGTTATAGATTTAATATCAAAAAAAGTGCACTGTGCGTCGCACCACAATTGAACAAATAAAAATAAAAATAGGCAATCGGTCCGGAAACCAAACACAGAAGTAAACAAACATAATCTCAAAGCTACTGTAAAACATGCTGATGGTTTAGTACTGTATGTCTATAGCCAGAGTAGGAAATTTGGAATTCATTAAAGGAATAATGGAGAAAAACATGTACCTTAACATACTGAAGAATAATTTGCCGCAAAGTGCTGAGCAACATCATATACTCGAAAAAAATTCCGAACTATCGAAAATACACTGAACTGAAAAATATGGAACTGTCCTCATTTGATGAACGTCATTGAAAACATTTGGGCCTTGTTCGGACACTAACATTCCTAAACATAAAATCTCGAACAGAGAAAATTTGAAGAAGGCGCCACAAGAGGAATGGGAGAAAATTACACCAGACATTATACGAAAGCTTGTCGATTCAATGACAAATAGACTGCAGGCCCTTGTTTATGAAAAAGGATATCAAACAAAATATTTAAATTAAAAAAAAAACCAACAGTGCATATTATTTTTAAGTTTAAATTGAACTGTATCCAATAAGCTGTGGCATAAATTTTTTCAGTATTTTTTGTTTTCAGGTTTTCTGTTGTTAAATAATAATTTGGAGAAATAAAATACATTACATTATCCTAAAAACTAGCTGAGAGTAAATTTTTCCTAAAGTCTCTTCAATTATTAATTAACGCTTTCATTTTAGAACAGGTCGTGTATCAAATAAGTATTGTGCCACTGTATTTTTAGTTTCAGTGTTTCTTTTTCGTTTATTTTTTTTTTGTGTTTTTGGAATAGTGGGTTCACTTACCTTTCTGCTTACTTTGTAATGCATCTATGTATCTGAATCAATGTCTTAGCGGCCATGTCTGAAAAAAATGTTATAGAGACGTAGATCTCATTAGAAATAAGCGGTTATAACATATTTCCATTTACCACTGGGTAATTGGTGGCGTCATGTGCTTTCGTTTTGGTCTTTACGGTATTTTCTCTTGCGTTTCCTTTTTTTTCTACATTATCTTCTTTTTTGTGCTTTCGGATGCTGCTTATACCAACTCTCTTGGCCGCTTACTGTGTAAGGTAGATGTCATCAGTGCTTATGCGCTCATGACTGAACAAATATAACACAGACTGTAGACAGACGCCTGTTGTGGACAGGCGTTGGACACTTTCAACAAAAAACTGATTGAAACAATAACGCATATGTCACCCAAGTTGTTTATGCTTGACAATTTGTTAAAAATAAATACGGTCACTAGCACAGTATCTTAGTAAAAAAAAAGAAACGAAAGAAGCAGCTATAAAATTCTCAAAGTTGTCTAAATATTTGTGCTGCACCATCTTGCTGGTATTCCTCCTGCTATGACGTTAATAAATTCCTTTGCTTGGAATTTCCAACACTTGGCTTGCTCAGTTGGTGTTGCCACATATTTACACAGCTCTGTTTGTTGATATATTCCTTTGAAAAATTAAACAAAAGCACAAAAACAAAACAAAAATTTGCATTCTCTAGATGCTTTGACATGATTGTAGCAGCACATGAGATGAGGCTGAACGGTCTATTTGTCGACATTGTTTTTTTTACAATTTTTTTTTTTTTAAACATTTTTTAAATAATAAAAACAAAAAATCCGCTTTAGCAACACTTGAAGAAAATGCAACATTCATAGCGAGCTACTCAGACTTGAATCTGACAGTTGCTGCTGTGTCAATGTCAAGTTCATCATATTTATAAGTTGCATTGAAGTTGCGCCGACCTCCACCCGCTGCTCTGATCTCTAATCTGAGCTGAGCAGCTGTTTGAATAATCATGCAGCTAACTAACTCATCCTCCAGATACAGCTAGAAGTGTATTTAAATGTTTACACATCAAGTCAACTATTGATTGTTGTTGTTGTTTTTACCTTCAATTTATGATATTTCATTATTTCCATAGTCATTAATTTTGTTGTAATATTGTTGTTTTTTTTTTTAATTGATTTTTACAAACATTTACAGCGACTTACAGCTTGTTTGGCTCAGCTGGCTGGCAATGGCTGCTCATGTGCGCCATCGATGAGAAAAGCTCAACTAATTTTAATTGCAGCCTTCTCTCGGTTTAGTTTAATTAATTTGCCAAGCATTGTTCACTAATTTCTGGTGTAGAGCTGTTATTAAATAAGACGCTGTTATTTCGAAACACTGTAAAACAAGATTCTGTTAGATGCTTAACATATGTGCCACAGAACATTGAGTTAACATTTTGACTCTCATTAAACGACAAATATTTCTGTTATAAAAATGAATACTTCGCATACTTTTAATGAAATTATCAAGAGTTATTTAAAATATATGTTTTTTCCAGTGTTTTTTGTATTCTGACGACAACCTGTCTGTCTGCCTCTCTATCTGTTCCTCTAATCTTCACTATAATGAAAGTGTAGCCAAAACTTTTCAATTTTAATTTATGAGCAATTTTGGCAGCTATGAATTTTTTAAAATTTTTTTTATTGCTACGTGCATTGTTCGGTTTATTCTTGTCTCTTTATTTTTGTTTTTTTTTCCTTGTGTTTGTCTTTATTTGTTAATTAAGCCGCTTAAAATTTTCTTGCCTGTTGTTGGTAGTGCGTTCAACTTTAGCTATATTTATGTGTATTTGAACGACGAGGCTTAAATTGTAATTATTTTTTGGATTAAAATGTTTTCAATTTTGACAGACATTTTTCATAAGTTTACCCAATAAAGCTTTTGACATTTCAAACAACAACGATATCATCTTTGCGTTTCATTTAACAAAGTTTTCACTTTAATTTTGCATTTAACTTTGCATTTCATTAAATCTCTCAAATAAACAACAAGCATCTACTCATTATTCAGGCGAAGATTTATTAGTATAGCTTAAAGCTCGCAAATTTCTTGCAATTAGTCACAATTAGTTGGTGTTTATTTTTTTTTCAGTATTTGAGCTTAAATGATGATGATCAATACCAGCTTAAGAGGGTGCTAATGAAGTTATTATATATTGTTGTTTGATAGAATTAATAATTTCTATAAAGCCATTACCTATTAATAATAAATAATTGTTATTTGAACTGATTTTTTAATTTTTTTCCTTTTTCTTTTTCTTTACAGGTAAGACAACTAGTTGACTTATGCTATCATTAAAGTTGTTTGTACTTTGAGCTTTGTATTCCGTACGTAAGTGTATTTTTAATTTGCATAAATTTTATAAAGTTAATAATGGTATTGTGTGATTTTTTTTCAATAACAACCAATTTATATTTTATTTTATTATCTTTCAAGATTTTTTTTTAAAACTTTAAAGCAGTGGTGATCAACGCAAGGTTCAAACAACAACAAAGAGAGCTTTCCGAGTGCACAGCTTTACACTGAAACAAGAAGTTGTTAAAAGCTCTCACAACATTCGGTGCAAAGAACTCTTGTCGAGTGTTGGATTTTCAATACAATAATTTCTTTTTTATTGTTGTGTTTGTTTTTTGCTACTTTAACAAAAAAAACATCAAGCAAAAATGTAGTAATGCTTTTCCTGAAACATTGCAATATATTTACGACTATTCATAAATAAAACAACGAGCCACACCCTCACCACATGAACGCTCAAAGAATACTGACTTGAAATTTGAAGCACAGCAGAAAAAACAAACTTTTACGCAGTGTAGTGTTGCCTGATTAGGGGAATTCCCCCTAGATTTAGGGGTTTTTTAACTGTTTTGAGGAATTTTAGGGGTAATAAATCTTTAGGGGTTTTTTAGGGTGACTTCAAATTTTCTAGGGGTTTTTTAGGGGTATTTGGAAAATTTACCTTTGGAAATAAAGATTTATTACTTTTTCTTAAAACTATGCAAAAAATTTAGGAAAATGCTTTTTCCTCTATATTGTGTAAAAAGCGAAATCAGCAACACTTTATAAAAACAGCTGAATTGGCAACACTTCAAATAAATTACCAATCATTTCCCACTTCACTTTAAACTCGCTTCGCGCTTAACTTGCAACTCTGGGTGAATATTAAAAACAAAGCAAGTATGGGGAAAACTGACGAAAAGAAAAGGTATGCCCAAAAATATACAAACAAATGGGAGACGGAGCCTGCTCTCAAAGGTAAAACTAAATTTGAAGGCCAATTTCAGCTTGGACAATTGAAAGCTACAAAGCAACTTCCTAAGCTTGTTGAAGTCGTCCAACAGCTCAGCCCCTTAAATGCATAGGAACACATTAGCAATTTGCATTGCAGTTGCGCTACTCTTCAGCTGCCCCTTTAAGCTGAAGTTTTAACTCAATAAATTTTAAGTTATTTACAACTGTATTTTTGTATGTTTTTCGATAAAAAATTTTAGGGGAATTTTAGGGGGTTGAAATACAATCTAGGGGTAAATGGTGAGAGGCATCTGGCAACACTGCGCAGTGTACAAACACAGCGAGCCGATTGATACTTCGTGTGCAAAAGCTCAACAACACACGATGCCCGCGAGCTATGGGAAACCATGTAGTGAGCACCACTGCTTAAAAGCGAGTTATTGATTGGAACTTGAAGTTTTGTTCCAAGAGCCTTTTTTTTTTCTTTTCTTACATTGCCTTTAAACGTACAAATCGTACGTCTTTTCAAAAAAGCTTTTTAAAAGCTTTAAATTTAATTTTTTATTATTATTTTAACTATAAAATAAATATAGTTTATTCCTAAACAAAACTTTTATAAACCTTTGAAAGCTCATAATAGTCTTACTTGCTTTACATGATTTAATTAACACGCTCACTGTCTATGAGTCACATGTGACTCATTGACTATATTTGTTCACACGTCTATGAAGCATATGTGATACAAAAACATATTGATACTAACTTCAATATATTTATATGAAAACTAGTTAAGGATATTGGAATTGTTGTAGAACTCAAGAATATGGTTATGACACCATTTGTGTCATTAAGGCAGTGATCATCAAAGCCTATGCCCGCGGGCATTTAAGCTTTTGTGCTTAAAAGCTTTCTGTATACATATTAACTCACCAACGAGCACTGAACTGCGTCAGTATCTATTGAAATTTCATGCAGAACAGACCTGCGGCACATGCATGCTTGTTAGATTGTTTTTTTTGCTGCTCATACGCAACTTATGCTACACTCATAAAAATATCAGTTTTTGCTATTTCTATGCATGTCTTTACTTGAATGTGAGTTGCCATTCTTTTTTGCAGAAAATATTTTTTCTGAACCTCAATGTATGGCGTGATACCGGACTGTTTCTGCTCGTAAAAAAAATAACATTGAATGGCATTATAATGCTTGTCATAGTTTAACATACAAAAGTTTGAGTGAAACTGATCGTAAAGAACTAGCGATTCGTTTAAAAAAAGCTTTATTGAAAAAAATAGCAAACTGGCTACTGAGCCAATGCACAGTTATCCAAAGTTAGTGCATTCAAATGTTCAGAAAGCATCATATATAGTAAGTTTAGCTCTGGCAAAACATTGCCGGCCTTACCAAGATGGTTTATTTTTTAAGGAATTGACGCAAGATGTTATGAATTGTTTTGGCGAAAAAGTGAAGGAATTTGTTGGAATTATTAAAACGATCCCTCTATCACTTTCAGCAATAGCACGACGCACAAATATAATAAGAAGCTATTTACATTCAGAACTTAAATCAAAAATATCTGAATACATATTTTATTCTTTATGTTTAGATGAGAGCATAGACATCAATGACGTATGCCAGTTCATTATTAATATTAGAACGGTTGATGAAAATTTCCCCCTCACGCCTCTCCCATAGATTTGTAATACACCAGATGAAAATGTTTTCCGGCGCGACTATCAAGTCGCAAGAATAATCAAACAAGCGAACCATCGTCTTGCATGAAAGCTGGACTGAGACACAAGTAGTATTTTTTTCAGTGCAAAGCTTTCAATGAGCTTTTATACATAAACAAAGTATGCTTGTATAGAGTTTGATGACCACTGCATTAAAGCATTGCGTATGCATATGTATGTGTATGAAATTCACATGAACCATATGTGAACATGCAATTTTTTATATCGGGACGTGTAAGGAAACATTTAGGATATGCTTGGACAATGAACGTGTTAAAACTCTATATTTCCCCATTTTCAAAAAAAGATCCTTTAAAGCTTTTATTTTATTTTTTCAGAGCAGAGTGGTCTGGGTAGTTGAGTAGGTAGTGAGCTGCTGGGGAGATAGTCAACCTCTTTCCTCAATTTTAACCTACTGTAATTGAAAATTTATCAATATTTACGACTTCAAAGCTGTGAAGCTGTTGTTAAAACTCACAGGCATTTCAACAAAACAATGCGGAAAGGAAAGGAATCAAAAAGACAAAAGCTTAACTGAGTATGGTTAAATCGCTTAAATCTATATATTGTTAAATGAGAAAAATAAAGTTCAATTTTTTTTTAAATATTGATTTCAGTATTTTTAACGTTATACTGAAAAGCAGTTTTACGCAAAAGCTCTCTGAAAGCTTTCAAAGCCTTTTGCGCTAAAAGGTTTCTTGCCTTTTTTATTTTTTTAAACCAACGAAAATATTAACGCCATGCCAAACACTTTACTGAGACCTTTCGAGCTAATTTAAAATTTTCTTAAGCTTTATTATTTTAATATATCAAAAGTGTCTTGTTCATAGGAATACAAAAATCTTCTTATAAAAATCAATGAGCTTTAACATTTTCTCAGCATTTGTGGAAAACGGAAACAAAATTTCTTTAAAATCTTTTTGTAGTTTTAAATTTTTTATGGTTTTTTGACAGTCGTTACCAAAACCTTGTCTAAAGCTCCGAGAAATTGCATTTTAAAACTATTTAAAATTTATGGTAAAAAAAAAATTTATAAAAATCTAAATATCTTGTCTAAAGCTCTCCGATGTATTGCATTTTAAAACTATTTAAAATTTATAGTAAAAAAAATAAAAATTTATAAAAATTAATATTTTAAGACTTAATTGTCAAACTGTGACCAAAAGCTCATTAAAGCTTACAGAGATTTTGCACTTTAAAACATTTTAAAATTTTTAGATGTAATAGTAAAAGTAAATCTAATAATTTACTCTTATAAAAATTTAATTCAGATTTTCCTTTTTTTAATTCTATTTTTTTAAATTTTGAAAAAGCTCTACTGAGCCATCTCACTCACACTTCGTTCATAAAAATTTCATTATTTTTCAAAATGTCAAGACTAAAGGTCGAGTTATGTTTAACGACCATAAGAGCGCCATGATTGAGTGGGTTCAACATGCAGTGTTAAAATAAACACTCAATTCGCCATAAAAAATGTGCGCATTTTAAATTTTTTAACCTTATAAGACATGAATTCAACACCTACCACTAAAGCTTAAGAATCATGAACAACAATTAATTGCCAAAAAACAAAAACAAAAGTGTTCACTTCTTACGCTGACCACCAAAACGACCAGGCTTGCAATAAACACCTGTTGCCAGGCGAAATCAAATGCAGACGCGTTGCCAGATTATTTTTCAATAAATCAATCAATAAGCATTTAAAACATCATCAACCTACAACTAAAAACAATTTTGGTTTTTATGTCGCCAAAGAGGCAATTGACTGGCGACAAGGTGGACCAGTCTGGCGGCGCATCAGCCATTTTTATCGATAAAGCTTTCAATAATAAATTCAAAAGAATGTCCAATTTTAATAATATAATAATTTATTTAAATGTTGAACTATGCAGCAGAAATATTGATTGTTTCTTTATTTTACACAAAAGACAACAACAACAAAATTATTGCATGTGGGCGCAATTAAACATAGCTGCTCGTTCAGTCAGCCCTGCCCAGCATGCCAGCCAACCAGTGTTCATTGTTGTTTTGCTGGGGATTTGTTGCAGATCTCCATCTGACTGACTTTCTTGACGGGCTGTCTTGTTTTTGTGTGTTATGTTTTGCCCGTGGTAGGTAAGCATGTGGTTGTGTGTGTGTGTGAATTGGCTTAAACGCCTTTAGACAGTTGCTGCTGCTGCCGCAACAACAACAATAACAGCCATCATCAATCCATATCGAATTGTCGATCGAACGTATTGCAATGATTTTTTTTTTTTTTGTGATATTTTTATAAAATTTTTTTTTTATAATTCACTTTATAAACATAGCGGCGCCACCGCCATCATTTCCATACATATAGCGCAAGAAATTCACATGACGACAACAACAAAAGGTGTTGAAACCGCGCCAAGCTTTAGTTGCGCCGCAGTCTGGCTAGCGCCAAAAATGGTCGGAAGCCATTTGACAAGTTTTAGTCCGTTGTTGTTATGTGTTTCTTTATGTTTTGACTTGTTTCGCTCTATATTATTAATTGAACTTTTTACCAAGTTTAAGTGTTTTTATCATGGTTTTTTAAAAACCAATTTAATTTTTTTTTTGTGTTAAAAAGTTTATTTTTTCCCGTCGTTTTGCTTTTCTTTCAGTTTGTAGACTGCAAAATAAAAGGTCTGAGCTTTTAGGTCTGCCAAAAATTTTGGCAGAGCTTATATCTGGCAGTTGCCAAAAATATGGAAGGACCATTATTTCAATTATATATTTCAATGCCAAGTTCAAGAGCAGCACTAAATATCCTCATCGAAACTTTACTTTTAAAATAAGCTTTTTATTGTGCCTTGGCTGTTATTTTTTTATCAATAAAGAGTTCGTTCGCTTTAAAAAGCTTTCGCTGCATTTTGCACTTTATAATGAAACAAAAATTATTTGAAAAAATATTTACAAACTCCTTTAAAAAAATTCTTAAAAAAAAATAAAGCTGGTGTCAGAAAGCTTTGAAACCCTAGTTCTTGCATGCGCTTTAGGTTTTTAATATTTCTTTTTATTTGAACACAAGTGTTTCAAAAGTTTTATCAAAAAGTGAAGTATAAAACTTTCAAAAGCTCTTTTTGTTCGAAAAGCTTTTGTTTTTTGCATAACTACTAAATTAAATATTTTGTTAAAAAAATTATAGCTTCCAAAAGGTTAAAAACCATTTGTTTGCATGAGCTTTTAGTTTCTTTTATATATTTCTTACATCCGCTTTTAGTTTTTAAACATACAGCCGTGGACACATAAATAGCACAAAAATACATGTAGAGTGTTTCACATGAATTTAAATAAAATATATAGAGGAAAACAAGAATTTATTTCATGGTATTTAAGTTTAAACATTAAGAACTTAAAATCAGTAGCAACTTCTTAATTACGAATAAAAAATTTAGAAAATTAATCAAAAATCTGAAATTGTTCCTTAGCTGAGGTGGACATATAAATAGCACAATTTGGATTCTGAAAAAAAGACATAGTAATTTATTTTTATTTTACAATGAGCTTACGAATATGCTTACTAGTACTTGGTACTGTATCCCGAATTGTCCAAAACAGCCCGACATCTTCGTCCCATACTCTCCACAAGCTTCCTGACCTTATCCTTCGGAAGAGAGTACCAAGCCTTCTCAATTCCACTCCATAACTCATCTAAATTTCGAAAATTTTGGTTGCTTATGCTGACCTTCACATCATTCCATAAATTTTCTATGTGATTGAGGTCTGGGCTTTGAGCCGGCTAATTCAAAATATTTATTTTTTCCTTTTTTAGCCAATCAATCACAACCTTTATCGTGTTTTTTGGATCATTATCGTGCACAAAAGTCCACCTAATAGGCATATTCTCAAATGCAAATGGTTCCATGTGGTTATTAAGAATATCTTAATACATATTTTTGTCCATTATTCCTCGTACACGAAAAATTGGCCCAACGCCGTGCCAGGAAAAACCTCCCCAAGCCATTCAATTCCCTCCTCCATGCTGTAATGATATTTTTGTATACTTAGGATTCTACTCTTGGCGTTTGGGGCGCCGAACAAAAGTTTTTCCATCTGGTCTAACCCTATTAAATTTAGTTTCGTTAGTCCAGAGCACGTTTTTCCAAAATTGGTCTTCTTTATTCACATGGGCCCTTGCAAACGCTAATCGATCCTTTAAATTTTTTTTGTTAAGAGCGGCTTTCTTCGGCTAATGCGTCCATAAAGATTAGCTTCATGTAGTCTCCTAGATACTAGTTTTCTTGAAACATTTGGGTTATTTTCTTCATTTATTTGCTTTGCTGACTTGAAAGGATCAGCCTTACTTTTGTGAGCTGATAAGTCAATCAGTAGAAGCGGTGGTTTTACGCGGTCTAGGATTGTGCGGCTTATTCTCGAAATGATTTCAACCATTTAATTTAACCAGCTTGAGTGCATTATAAACCATTTTTCGCGAAATTTGGAGAATATCCGCAATTTCAGATGGTTTTGCCTTTTCGACTTACTTCGTGGGTTATATACCTTTTTTTCCGGAGTGCAATGTTTCCCACGACCCATTTTATTTAGAATCGGCGAAATTAACTGAATACAACTCTAAAATTTTTACAAACACCCGATCTTGTTAACTTTTATTCACCAACTAACATGTGTGCTATTTATATGACCACAGCAGATCGTACATGCCTTTACAGAAAGAGATGGCCTGAGCAAATAAAAGTAAGTAACGGTACATCTCTCTCGGAGTTTTAAACAACGTCACACTGGAGTCTCAAAAAATTATAACTACAGTTAATGAATGCATTGTTAGGTTCAAACGAAACGTTTAAAAAATAAGTTGACATTTGTGCTATTTATGTGTCCATGGCTGTATATTCTTCTTAATTATTACAAAAAAGTTCAAAAGCTTTTTGTGTTTAAAAGCTTTTACTTGCGTAACCATTAATCTTGTTATTAAGTAAAAATCGTTTGTTTTAAAAAACTTTCGCTGCATATTGCACTTTATAACAAAAAAAAATTATTTGGAAAAATATTTTCAAACTCCCTTGAAAACATTCTTTAAGAGAACAAAAGCTGTTTTTATTATTTTTTTTTTTATTTGAACTCAAGTGTTTCAAAAATTTTATTAAAAAAGTGAAGTTTTAAACTTTCAAAAGCTCTTTGTTCAAAAAGCTTTTTTGTATTAGCCTAAAGATATGTAACTATTAAATTTAATATTTTATTAAAAAAAAATTGTAGCTTCCAAAAAGTCAAAAACCATTTGTTTGCATGAGCTTTTAGTTTCTTTTATGTATTTCTTACATCCACTTTGAGTTTTTAAATATATGTTTTCCTTAATAATTACAAAAAAAATTACAAAAGCTCTCAAAAGCTTAAGCTTTTTGTGTTTAAAAGCTTTTACTTGCGTTACCATAAAGTTTGTTATTAAGTATAATTTTTTATTTTATAAAAAATGATCAAAGCTTCCAAAAACTAGTTCTCTTGAAAAAATTTGCTGAAATTAGCTTTTAGTTTTTTATATATTTCTGGAGTGCGTTTAAAGCTGAGCTTATTTTTTTAATTGTCACAAAAAAACCTTAAAAGTAGAAAAGCTCTAAAAATATCTTCTTGTTAAAAAGCTTTTTGGCATTACCTCCCCTTAAGCTTACTACTGCTCTATTTAATATTTTGTTCCAGAAAATATTCATTGAAACTTCCAAAAAAGCTCTGCTGTACTAAAAATAATCATAATCTTGAATGAGCTTTTAGTACTCTTTGTATATTTCTTGCATACACTTTGATTTAATTATTATTATTATTTTTTCTTATCAATGTCAAAAAACTTCAAGTGCTCTCAAAAGCTCTTTCAGAGGAGCTCCCAGAGATCGGATAAAGTAGCTTTAAAAATATTTTAATATATTATAAAAAATTATTGAAGCTTCCAAAAACTAGTTTTCTTGAAAAAGAAATTCGTTGAAATAAGCTTTTAGTTTTTTTATATATTTCTGGCATGCGTTTAAAGCTGTGCTTATTTTTTTAATTGTCACAAAAAACCTTAAAAGTAGAAAAGCTATCAAAAGCTCTTCTCGCTAAAAAGCTTTTTGGCATTACCTCGCCTCAAGCTTACTACTGCTTTATTTAATATTTTGTTCCAGAAAATATTCATTGAAACTAAAAAACCATAAGCTTGAATGAGCCTTTAGTTCTCTTTGTATATTTCTTACATACACTTTGATTTGTTTATTATTATTAATTTTTCTTATCAATGTCAAAAAAATTTCAAGCGCTCTCAAAAGCTCTTTCAGAGGAGCTCCCTGAGATCGGCTAAAGTAGCTTTAAAAATTGTTTAATATGTTATAAAAAATCATTGAAGCGTCCAAAAACTAGTTTTCTTGAAAAAAATTTGCTGAAATAAACTTTTAGTTTTTCTATATATTTTTAGCATGTGTTTTAAGTTGCTTAACGCGCTTTTTTCTTAATTATCATAAAAAAGCTTTAAAAGTTCAAAAGCTCTTCTTGCTAAAAAGCTTTTTTGGCATAACCTCCCCTCAAGCATGCTACTCTAATATTTTACTTAAAACAAAAAATCATAGAAACTCTCAAAAAAGCTCTTTTGTACTAAAAAATCATTAGCTTGAATGAGCTTTTAGTTTTCTTTGTATATTTCTTACATACGCTTTGATTTTTTTATTATAATGATTAATTTTTCTTATCACAAAGTTAAAAAAGTTCATGCACACTCAAAAGCTCTTTTAGAGGAGCTCCCGGAGATCGCTTACAGCAGCTTTAAAAATATTTATTTTTACAAATAAAAAATATGAAAGCAAAGTTCAAAGCTATCACACTATGTATAGAAATTTTTTCGTTAATAAATTAAAATGTCCTCTCAGAAAAAAGTCTAGAAAAATTTCTTGTCTCCTGGCTACGTAAATTCCTTTTAAAAAACCAGTTCTTTAAATGAGCTTTTACTTTCCTTAATATTGTAATTTATTTTTAATAATTTATTTATTTCTATAAAATAATTATAATTTTAAGTCATGTTAATAAGTTTTCGAATATGTATTTCCAAAAAGCTCTTTTCATGAGCTTGCTTTTATAGCAAACATATCTTTTGCTTTGATAATTCGAAAATGTACATTAGTTTCCGGCCCTAAAACGTTTAAGTTTGACGGAAAGCTCCGACCTGTTGTTTATTTTTAAAGTTTTTTGAAACAAACATAGTTTGATTTTGATTTATTTAACGCCTTAGAGATATTTTTTGAAAAATCAAGTTTTATGAACTATATTTCACATGATTGACATGAACTGTTTTTTTTTTTAAAACTAAAAGCTTTACAAATAATTTTGCAATAAAATAAATCATTAATCAAAAAATTTACATTTAATAATTTATTTTAGTTAATTAATTGTTGTTTACTATTTAGGCGCCTAAGCGATGTGCTTTGATCTTAAATTTGATAAGGTTTCAAATTGAAACGCGTGTTCAATTCAATTCAATCGAAGTGCGTGTTTTTTTATTTCCATGGCAATTTGACACATCTTTTTACCATTTTATGTTTAATCCATTTATATCTGACATTGCAATAGCCGTTAGTAATTGTTTGAACTTTAATGCTTTAATTAAGATACATATATATATATATATTAAGCTTTAAGAAATTGTCTTAAACTAGCGTGAAAAAGCTAAGTTGAGCTTTTGTCACGGTGTTAAATTATATAATTTATTTTGGAAGAACCTTATGCGCAGATAGGCATCTTTGACTATAAAAAGGTTTTATGGTTTTCAGGTAGCTTTTGTTTTTGAATCTTACGAAATGAGCTTTGAGACGTGTGCGAGAGCTTTTGATAAAGAGAGAAATGCACTATTTTATATATTTATTAGTTACTTCTTTTAAGTTATAAACACTTTAAATGAAAAATGAAAAGAGCTATTTAAAAATTGTTTCAAGTTTTTCAAAATATTTCATATGTTTCAAAATTTAAAGCTTTTTATTCTTCTAACAGTGTATGCAACACTGTAAGTGTTGAGTACAGTGTAAGGGTGAGAGTATGCAACCTTATTAGCAGATCCCCCCAAAAAATTATGCTCACTTAAATTTGTAAAGCTTTCGGGAGTTTTTTTTATTTTTTAAGATAGCACCGAAAGATATACTTGAGCTTTTTTTAAAATGGAAAGTTATTATTTATTTTTTTTTATTTATATCTTTAAGATAATAAAAAAATTGTTTGTAATAATAAGTTAACAATTAAATGGTTTTTAGCTGAAATGCTTTATTTTAAAAAAATGTTTACCACCTTAAATAATAATAAATTAAAATTTTAATAAATTATTATTTTAAAATTTATCTTTAACCATCTTTAGCAACCTTAAAAACCTTGAAGCTTTGCCAGTTCCTAACATTTTTTGGCAATTTGAAATTGTTGCCAAAAATCAAAATACCCTTGAGGTTAAATTTTCTTTACCAAGTTCAAGATGAATGTTTGGAAAATCAATTCAATGTCTTTGAATTCGCTTTTTCAATTTGGCAGCCTTTCACTTGTTCACTTGTTTTACTTAAATACTTCAGTGATACCTTCGGTTAAGTTAAAATTATGTTTGTTAACATTAAAAAATGCCTTTGAAACAAAAAGCTCTAGAAAGCTCAATGTTTAAATATACACATAGTCCTTATAATCAATGATCATTATTAAATTAACAGTATTTCATTGTTAAATTTTTACTATTCACTGAGATTGATGTTAGAAAACCTCTAAAAAGCTTAGTGCTTAAATTCTTGATAACAACCGAATAATAATGACTGGACAGATTTTTAAAAAAATTATTCTAATAAGCGAGTCGATGCAAACTTGTTAAGATTAATGAAACGAAAAAATTGTGCCATTTCTGTTGCCTTATTTAAATAATAAGAGGTAATAAGGCCCCACACCTCTTCTTGGCTATTCCAACCGTTACGAGTAATGGTAAGAGTATCATAACTTTATCCTATAAGCACAAATTTTAATTAACTTCTAGAACTCTTAAGAATGCCAAAATATAACTCCAAAGCTTAATTAAGCACACAAGAAAAAGTGGCAATAAAAAATGAGAACAAGTTCCAAAAAAAACATACAAAATATTTATTTCACTTGCATTTTGCAACAACAAAAGACATGATTTTGAAATAAGCAACATTTATTTGGCAAAAAACACTTAAAAAAACAAACATTTTTTTTCTCATGAATAAATATTTTTTGGAGCTTTTTGGTTTAAGTAGCTAATAGCGAAAAAAAATTATGTTACCTGCTCTTAATGTTATTGGCCTGATTTGCAAGTATTACAAAAAACAAAAAAGAAAAAGAAGAATAACAACAAAAAGAAAAACAAATAAATATAATAAATATTTATAAATTGTGATCTATGAGCATCAACATTTTTGAACACATTATTGCTTTCAAACTTTTGCAAATCTCACTTCACTTTAAAAGGTTTGATTTTTTTACTGCTTTCTGCTCTTAGCTCGTTTTTGTTAAAAAAAATTTACCTGGCTTATCTCACAACAGAATAGATAGTGCCCATGGGTAAATTTCTCTGCAGTACCTTCTGAGTGAATTCACAATTTTCGTGACAAAGCTAAATTTACACAAGTTATAACTTCACTTAGTGTTTAAGGTAGAAAAAGTAAAAGCAGCAAATTGCATTTTGATTGTTTGCTTGAACTCAAAATTTGTCAGCACGTTTATATTGATGTTTACAAGCTTCTTAATAAGCTTGAGAAATTTGACTTGCTCAAATTCAGCTACTTTTTCTTGTGCTGAATTGGTAGTTTGAGTGCAGAACTATTAAATACAAGTTTTCCCATAATATAAGTGGATTATAAATTCTTCCACTAGGGTGCTTACAAATTTAAAATGTTGCTTTTAAAATAAGACAATCTTCTTCGCTCATTTTTCATGTGCACCATTAAAGAAAACATATTTTTTAATGAAATATGTCGCAAAATTGTTATTAATATCAAGAATCTATTTAAATTCTAGGCGCTTGCAAAATTTTTTTCGTGCTTAATTTTTGTAAGCACTATATATTCAAATTTTAATCGACTTTAATGTTACGTTTTATATTGGTTAATGCCAACAATTGCTGAAAATAATATCTACTTACAAGAATTTCTATTCTAAATTCGTTTAAACTCACTGATAACAACCTTATTAAAAATAAAATCTTTCTTACAATCTTTCTTCTTTCAAGGACGGAAGAGAGAAAAAATAAATAATAATAAATAAAACTGTAACCCCTACAATAAGAAAAATACCTTGCTTAGTCAATAAATAAATAAATAAATTCTAAAATTGTACTCATTTTAAAAGAACCTATAAATTAACAACTTTTTCATACTTAATTGTTGTAAGCGCCCTTGCACTTATGACTAAAATCTATTAAAATTCTTGGTGCTTACAGGGTTTCTCGTAAAAAGTTGTTCTAAGGGGTGAGGGGTAACATAAGATGTTCTGCATGACTTAGGTTTTTCTTTAAATCGTACATATCTTCACACAAGATTTCTTGCAAGTATACATAGATGGTTACAAGCTTTCCTCTACTAAATTTTTGTAAGCTCATTAAAAAAGAGTCTCGTTCAACTAATATATTTCATAACATTGCGCTAAATGTCGAAATTATTTTAAAATAAGACGAGCTTACAAATTTTTCCGAACTTTGGTTGTAAGCACACTTAATTAAACCTTATATTCAATGCGATTTTTCTGATACTTACGCCTCTAGCATAGATTCTTTGGAAATAACATGCGCTGACAAGTTTTTGCTTTTTTGTTTTTTTTTTAAGCTCAAGTAGGAGAACCTTATACAAACTGAAATTTTTCTAAAACTTATTCTTAACCACAAGACCTTTTTTTAAAAAAAATTTAAAAACGCTTCTGAGGTAAATTTTTGTAAGCACCATATTTTTAGACTTCAATTGGCTGAAATATATCTATAACATGCGCTGAATAACCAAAATCTTTTTAAATTCATGGCGCTTACCAATTTCCTCGTACTAAATAGTTGTAACCTACATGATAAGTGCATTATTTCAACAGAAATATTTGTTGAAAGTAAGCTTTATGTTAAGACTCCTTTCAAATGGTGGGCACTTACAAGCTTTCACGTGTCAAATTGTTGTAAGCACCATATTGAGAGCCTTCTATGCAACTTTAAGAAAGCCTATAAATCAATGCTTACAAAGTATATGCTTTCTAACAATTATTTATATGCAAATTTGTCTATCTGTCAACTGTTTCCAAGTGTTAGTGGGACAATAATTTGTTCTGCTTTAAGCTTAAAATTAAGTCAATGCTCAATCGACAGCATTTTTAATAGATAAATGAGAAAGTATTGCCCTTAAGGGGGTGTCCATTGTGCCAAATAAATTGTAACATCACATCAAGAGCACTCCGCCCCCACCGAGGTAAACTCCCCCGCCATTCTCACTTTCTGAAGACATACTTGCATTGCAGAAAAGTGCAAATTTATTTTTGGTCAATTCATCCGTTGTTGTTCACTTCCACCAATCAACTTCAGCTAACGAAAAAAAAAAACTTGAATTTAAAATTTCTCATGAAATAAATTTTCCACTCAATGGGTCAACGTTTGTCCGCGGGTTGTTGTCGGCTTAAATTTTTCTTTGCCATGCGCAAGCTTGCACGCTTGTTGCTGGTTTTTGACTGATGTTGGCGTTTTCGCGTTGTCGTTGATTTTGGCACATTTGCCGACTTGAATTTCACGTCTGCTCAAGTCACTTTGTCAGTTAGTTAAGTCAGTCATTCCATCAGCTCTGTGAAATTTTAGCAGCTTTTATTTTCGCCAATCGTCAAGCAGCATCGTTCGTCAGTGGCATCAGAAGACAGCTCCTCAGCGCTGACTGCTGCATCAAAACAAACATCAATCGTGTGGAAAAATTGAGTGCAATTTTGATGCAGATTTACTTTTGCTGCCGTTGGACATTTTTCACCAAAATGTCCGAAAAAAAGAAATAAACCTAAAACTAGCTGCAATTTGGCCAAGTCTCGTCGTTGAGGCTAGTTCGTAGTTAAAACAGCTTGTAATAAATTTTCTCCCCAATGATTTGTGTTTTATCTTAGTTTTATTCGTTCTGCGATTGAACATGAGAAATCGCTTATCGTGTTCGAAATTTGAAATTCAATCAAATGTAATGTTAGTTATGTTGCCTCAAATGTGTTGCACCAATTTCCTTGTTTGCTGTTTCATGCCCCGTTTAAATTAATGAGGCATAAATTTGAAATTTTATTCATGTTTGCAAAATCAGGTTATGACTGACCGATCGAATTATGCGCCGATAATTAGTTGTAATCATGCTGGGAATTTATTACTTTCATGTTTTTCTGGAACTTTGTGAGTATTTGTTGTAAGCGGTTATGTGAGCTTTTAATTAGTAGTTTATTCTAAAAGAGGAAGCGATTAGTTGCCATAAAATCTAACAGCTTACAATTCTGTGAATGCTCTAAAAGCTGAATTCGGCAACATTTTGTAAGCAATGTTTGAAATCGAAAGATTGTGCTGCTTTCAAAGTAACTGCATACTTAGAATCTTAAAAAATGTAATTATTAATAATTTATACCATCTAAATTTTGTAAGCAGCTAAAAAAATATGTCAGCTTCCCTGATTAATGCGAGAGTGTGCTTAGAAATATGTTGTATTTTGACTGCTTACAATTTTTGTGCTCTCAAACTTTGTAAGTAGCCCGTAATATGTTATTCTTTGGTTGCTTACCAATTATTTTGTTTCTGAATTTAGCAAAACTTGTAAATAGGACTTCAAAGTGAATGAAATTAACTGTTTTTAAAGTGCATAATTGCATATTTTCAATTTGAACAATACGGTTTTAAATAGTGCGCTGCACAGTATCCCAATTTTGTAAGCGACCTGAAAATACTGCTAGGTCATTTTGTTTATACTATTACATATCAAAAACTTTATAATTTTATGGCTGCTTACAAGTATTTCAGCCGCTGAATTTAGCAAAATTTGTAAGCATTACACGAACTTGAAAGAACTCACTGTTCGTTGTGTAAATACATTTTTGGAATTTTAATAACTCCATTTTTTATCAATTTGCAGCATTCGAATTTTGTAAGCCACTGTAAAATATTGTCAGCACGTGTCATTTATGCAAATTATTATCATAACGTATAATATTTTAAGGCTGCTTACAAAAATTTCTGTAGAAAATTCTGAAAATTAATTTAATAAAAATACACTACACTCAATATTAAACATACTTGTATGCGCCTTATTTGCTTACAGACAATTAAAAGCCATTCACGGTTCGCTAAGATATACTTGCACTTTTTTTTTTTTTGCAATAAAAACTTAAGCTCGTTGCAGCCATTGCGACTTGAAGTAATCAATTAAATCTCGTGTTTGTCATCGTTCGACACGCTCTCAATTAGCATATGCATAAAATCAGTCAATGCGTGTTTTTCAATGTGTGTGTATAAAAATATTATATAACTGCAATTATTGAAACTCGCCAAATACGGCCTATCCTAGGCGGAAAAGGCAATGGAAATGAGCAGCCTGTTTTTAGCGGCATTTATGATGTATCAATATCACCCGCACACGCTCGTTCAAACCAATTCAGCAGACTTTTGATCTATTGCCATTTCAGCTCAATTGCAATAAAAATTTTTATTATTTATAGTTTTATTATAAACTTTTTATTGGTTTTGGTTGTTGTTTTTTTTCAATAAAACGTGTGCTGAATATTATTGAAAGTTGTTTATTTTTATGACTTTGGCTTTATAAGCTATTTTTAATTAGTAGGTTATGAGTTTAACGCATGCGCACAAGATTGCAATTGTCAGCACTTTTAGAAAAACTGTAAGTGCGTATAAATAAAGCGCTGGCAATTATGCAATATTCAAATTGATGTTTTTTTGAAAATTTTTTGTAAGCACAAACAAAACTTTATTGTATTGTTAGAGTTTAGATAAGTTTCAAGCTCAAAAGTTGTAAGCATGCCTCTAATGATGTCAGCAATATCCACAGAAAAGTTTAATTGCTGCAAATAGTATTAAAAAGTTAAAACGGGTACCATTACACATCAAAAAAGTTGTAAGCAAGCCGATTGTGATGTCAGCAACTAAACACGCAATATTCTTTTAATATCAGCGTTAACCAAAAGCTCCACAAAGTCGTCAGCAGCTCAAGAAATGTATTCAGCAATATTAAAAAACTTCCTATAAGATATGATTTTTCATTTAAAATTAAAAACTAACAACATTTTACCCATTTTCTACCACTGTTCGATTTTTCGAACGCCCAACAGCTTGGATAACAAAGAAAATTTTTTTCCGTGGTAGAAAATGGGTTAAATCAATTAAAATTCCAAGCATGCTCAGAATATTGTCAGCAACAATACTCGAAGTATTGTTTTAATAACAGCATTCACTGAAACTCCAATAAAGTTGTCAGCAAATCGAAAAATGCTGTCAGCAGATGTAATAACATACTTTTTTTATCAGCTTTTACTATTCAGCCAAAAAAAAAGTTGTAACAATGTGAAAAAGTTGTCAGCAAAATTTTTGCGAGTCAAGGTTTGTTTGTGAATATATTTTTTAATAACAACGATCAACATTTCATTCGATATACGTTGTAAGCACACCCACAAAATTGTCAGCGCTATGTTTTTAAACATTTTCCAACATCACCATTTAGCATAGACCCAAAAAAAGTTGTAAGCAAGCCAGCAAACGCTGCCAGTAGCATAGTAATAGATAATTTGATTCAACAATTCTTTTTCCTTGCCGTATAAACGTTCAAAAGCATATACAATTTAATAGCTTGCTTATGGTTGTAAGCCAAAAGCTACCTCACCAAAATTGTTTTTGCGTAATAATTCTGTAATCGACATGCTGTTGTTAACCGACATCGATCGATCGTTCGATCGGTCAGTAAATGTCAACCATAAATTATAAAATTACGGCCACCCGCAATTTTTTGTTATTCACAACTCTTGCTGCTTCAACATGAACATTTATGGTAACAACAATTGCCAAAGCGTATAAAAAAATAAATCAAACAAAATGTGTGAAATATCAATACTACACAAGCTACAGATTATTATTAATAATTCTCGTATTCGCTCGCACAATCGATTAAAGTAATGTAAAAACAATAAAATAAGAAGATAATTAATGGCACGACTTGCTGCAATTATTGCATTAAAATATTGTTAAAACAATAAATATTATAAATTGCACAAATAATAACGATGTCGACTATGACGAGTATGTAAAGCAAGCGGCGGCACTTTCAAAAGAACACAAAGTGAAACGTGTGGTGAAAATTGTAGGTGGTAAAAACATCATGTTCTGTGGGATAATTTTTTTTTTTTTTTTCAAATATTACAAAACTGCTTTTTCTTTGTCAGCCCTTATAAGCACTGAATAGCATGCAAATAAATAAGGAAATTCGTTAAAACGAAAAAAATATGTAGCCATAAATTGTTCTGTATAATAAAGCTTTTCTTTTAAGACTAACTTACATAGCTTTTATCAATTCAGCTAACATATGTAAGCACTGACATATTTTTTTTTTTTTAAATTCCTTAAAAGAATTTCATCAAACAATAATTTTTGTTGTCTACATTTTTTTTTCTCTCTGATTTCAAACTCTCATTAACATTGTAAACATGTTATAACTTCTTTAATTATTTTCCTAAAAAAATCAATGCTTACAACTTTACTCAAAACTCGAAATTACAATTTCGCAAAAAATTTGTAAGCACTGCTGTTTTTTATTGAGTTCAATTTTTATCTTATCATATCAGACAGCGCTTACAACATTTATCAATATTTAGAAAAACATTTAATATAAAAAATTGTAAGCACTGCCATTTTTTAATAAGCTCTATTATTATCTTATCATAACAAACAACGCTTACAAAATTTATCAAAATTTTAAAGAAATTTTAATGTAATAATCAGCAAGCACTGCCTTTTATGTTTTTAGCTTTTTGTATTTCTAATACTTGCATTTTTTCGGAAACTTTTCTCATTATATAAATCAAAGCTTATAAGATATCCTTAAAATTTATTCCAATTATCCATAAGAAACTTTGTAAGTACTGCCAACTGATGTTGGATATTTTAATTTAAAAAAATTAAAATCAAGGCTTACAACTTTTCGCAAAAATTACTTATAATTTCATACAAAGTTTTGCCAGCACTGTCTTTTTAAATGTTTTATTTTAACTTCTATCTGATTGCTTAAATAGAGGCTTTTTTACTCCTTAATTTTGTAAGCCCAGCTATTTAATGTGCAATAATTTAATTTTATACTTAAAAAGTTAAAGCTTACAACTTTCTTCATGTTTTACAATTATACATCTTCCAATTTTGTAAGCACCACGTTAAACTGACTTTCGTTTTCTTTTCGTTACAATAAGAACTTGCAACTTTCTTTAAAATTTTCAATTATTTTTCATTAAACATTTTATAAACACACTTATATTCTGAGGAATAATCTAATTGTCTACCCATACAAATCACTGCTTATCATTTTTTGCATAAATTTGGAATTTTGAGCTTCAAATTTTGTAAGCGCTGCTTTATTCTGGCAAAAGCATTTAGATTCTTCATGTTTCAACTACGGCTTACAACTTAACGCAAATTTTAAAAAAATGTTCTAGCCAATTTTTGTAAGCAATACTTTCTATCAAAAATAACATTAATTTCCTTTTGGTCTCAACTATTGCTTACAACTTTTCTTAAATATTTCAAAAGTTTTGCTTGGAATTTTGTAAGCACTGTTATATTTTGGAACCTTTGTTCATTTTCTTTCAATTAAAATTAAAGCTTACAACATTTATTCAAAATTAAGAAAAGAAAAAGCTAAAAATTTTGTAAGCACTAATAGGTTCTGAAAACTGGCTTCCTGTTTTAATACTCTCAATTAATGCTTACAAATTTCAATTTGCTTACAAAGTATGTGAGGTAGCAATTTGTCAATAAGAAGTCTAAATAATAAATAGCAAAATACAAAAAATTACTTCTTCTAGAAAAAAATAAAAAACATACAGCACCAAACTATCAAAACTTGTGTATCTATCATAAGTTACGTGCTTTTTTTTTCTGTTTTTCTTTTTTGTGATTTTTATTTTTTGTTTTGAGTAAATATTTAGCTAAACGCTTTCGCCGTCCAATTAAAAATAGGAAAAAACTTCTCTCATTTAAACTGCATGTAAACAAAGTTTAAGAACTGCTGCCTGCTAGGCAGCCTGCCTCAAAATTTAAAATTGTTGCTTTTTTGCATCACTTATTCACTTTAACACGTTGTTGTTATTTACTTTGGTTTTTTGTTTTTTTTGCTTTCTTGTAACTTTGTAAAAGCTTATACGTTGTTGTTGTTTTTGTAGCGCTCATATCCATCCTGCTATCGTTCCGTCCATCCATCTATCTGGCCATTCATTACTTCATATGCCGTTCGGCTGTTCGTCCGTCCGTTTGTTTGTTTGTTTGCCTTAATGCTGCTGCTCTACTCTGCTATCGCGCCAAATTGATGTCAAATCTCTGTATGAAGTGCACTTCATAGTTACGCAACTTTTAATGCGCAAGCGCAGCAAATACGATCATTTTTTATTATTTATTTTTGCTTTTTTTTTTCTTCTCTTAAATAAAGGAGTCAAAAGTGCAAACATTTGCCTCTTTTAAGCATCATGGGAATGAGGTTCTTTAGTAGTTTGCATGCCTGAAATAGTAAAATGCAAAGCAGTCGGGTCTGAATGCTGCCAGCAGCTGCAGCAACTAAATGGCCCGACTTTAATTGGGTTTAATTTTAAATTTTGTCTATTTTAAGCGCTGAATACAGCTAATTTTGCAACAGTTTAAGAAACTTGCACTTTTGGTTCTTGGCGGCTCGAAATCAAAGCCGACAACTGACACCAACACGCCCCCTCAGTGCGACTTCTTGTGCAGCAGTACCCCGCCCTCAAGCACCAGCACCATCACGTCCAATTAGTTCGCCGCTGTTTGTTTTCCGATGCAAATCATTGATTTTTGCTGTTGCTGTTGTAGCTGCCGTTTGATGTATTGCCGCCAAGCTACGCCAATGCAAATTAATTTAATAGAAAAAACTAAAGCAACAACCACAGCTTGTAGTCAATATATTTTATTTTTTAAATAAATATTTTTTTTTTAATTTTTATCTCTGTTTCTTGCTGCTCGCTTGCTTGTTGTCGAGTTTCTGTTGCATTTCGCGTTGCTGCTGGCTGTTGTTTGTTTTTACAAATTTATCACGTGACCCTCTTGCTGCCGCTCACCAAGCCGAATTGGCGATAAGAATTTTGTGACATGGCCTAAGTTGTTGTCGTCGTAGTTGTTGTTATAGCTATTGTTGCTAATGTTGCAGTCAAGTTTGAAGTTGTGCTCGTCGTGCCATTTAATGTGTACCGCATGCAACAGGAACGAACCTCAATGAATTTAAATAAAGCGATAAGAACTTGCTGCTCTGCTACAGAAAAAAGGGGTAAACGAGAGAGAGAGAGAAAGAGATGAAAGTTGCGTGAAGTCAACTGATATTTATTTATTTAAGTAAGAGACCCGCTTTTGAGACATTTAGAACAGCACATTTCTGATTAAAACCGAAAGCAAAATAAAATCGTTTTTATGTTTTCAACATTTTTTTTTTTTTGTTTCTGCTCTGGAATGATAACTTTCTGCTTTGCCTTCTAGTGCCAGTGATCGTCATTCCTTCTTCCCTTGTATCTTAATCCTATCTTCTTTAATTTATTTGTTGACAACACTGTCTTTTACTGATTACTACTGGGATTATTTTATTCGCAGAACCTAAGCTTACAAATTTTCTCAGATATTTTTTGCATTATGTCTAAAATTTTCAAAGCAATTTTGTAAGCACTTACTTTTTCTGTATACTACTGCAATTTTCTTTGAATTAAAATCTATGCTTACAACTTTTATCGAAAATTTTAAAATTTTGTTGGTTATAATTTTGTAAGCACTTTCCTTTTCTTAACTATCATATCATTTTCTTATAATTACTATCAACGCTTACAACTTTTTTCCAAAATTTTAAAAATGTGAGCATAATACTTTATAAGCACTGAGAGATTTCAACATTTTCTCATGATAAATATCAAGGCTTACAAATTTTTTACAACTCCTGCTATAAAATATTAAAAGCCTTACTTTTTCTGCAGAATTTTATAACATTCTTATGATTAACATCAAAATATTTAGGGAAAAATTTTGAAAACTCCTTGAATTCTATAAGCATATCGCTTTACTGAAAAATCTTATGATTTTCTTGAGATAAATATCTAGGCTTACAAATCTTTTAGAACTCCTGCTATAAAATATTAAAAGCCTTACTTTTTCTGCAGAATTTTATGACATTCTTATGATTAACATCAAAATATTTCGAGAAAATCTTTGAAAACTTCTTGACTTCTATAAGCATATCGCTTTTCTGAAAAATCTTATGACTTTCATGTGATTAATATCAAGGCTTACAACTTTTTCAAAAACATTTAAAATTTTTGGCTTAATATTTTGTAAGCACTTAATTTTTCTAAACAATTTTCTCGTTTTCTTATGATTAACGTCAAGGCTTACAACTTTGCATAAGATTTTGGAACATTTTTACACTAAAATTTTGTAAGCGCTTTCATTTTCTGGGAATTTTAGCAATTTTCTTATCATTTGTAGGCTTACAATTTCTTCTTTATAGTTTTTAAAAATGTTTGCTTTTAAGTTTTATCTTAATTGTTTGCTTCTAAACCAATTTCCAAATACCTTATATAAAACGTTAAAACTTTTCGCAGAGTTTTAAAAAATATTTACTTTAAACTTTTGTAAGCAATTCCTTTTTTGTATAATTTTATAGTTTTCTTATGATAAACATCAAAGTCGACAATTCACTCAAAACTTTTAAAAATAATCTCGAATTTTCATCACCGCCGAATTTTCATCACAATAAAAATTGATGGATATGAGATCAAAAATATGTTCCTGATACTACTTATTTCTCTACTAAAAGTCTGAAATTTTATTGATATTTTTCACTAACTTTGACTGGCTTGTAAAATAAAATCAAAATTAGCTTGTAAATAAAATCAAAGTACTAACTTTTAAAAAAAAAATTTAAATCAATCGTTGAATATTTTGTAAGCACTTTATATTTCTGAACTATTTTTAAATTTCATCGATATCTTGGCCTCGATATCATGGCTTTTGTTCAAAATGTTATTTTTTTTTCAAAAAATTTCGATTCATTTTTAAATAAAATTTTGTCAGCACTGTGTAATTTTAACAGCAAATTTCATTTTCAGTGTGATTAAGTTAAGGCTTACAACTTTTTTTCAAATTTTTAATTAATTATCACCAAAATTTTTGTCAGCGCTATGTTCTGCTAATGAAAGATTTTATTTGATAACGTAACAATGAAGGCTTACAACTTTTAACACAATATTTCTACAAATTTGGTTATAATATTTCTTGCCATATTTTTTTTTACAAATTTCTCCTAATTAATTTTGTCAGCACTTTCGTTTTCTAAACAATTTTACAATTTTGTTTTCAGAAATACTAGGGCTTACAACTTTTCTTCAAAGTTTTCTATGAATCTTAATTTAAAATTTTATAAGCACTGCTTTGTGTGGAAAGTAAATGTAATTTTCATAAAATCTAAATGCACGCTTACAACTTTTTGTAAAAATTTTAAAATATTTTCACTAAAAATTTTGTCAGCACTGTGTTATACTAATAAAAACTTTAATTTTGATAATGTTTAAATGAAGGCTTACAACTTATTTCATAAAATTCGCACTAATTCCGTTTAATGTTTTGTAAGCACTGCTTTTTAGTGATAATTACCTAATTTTTTTCAACGTTTCTGGTATAGCTTGCAACTTTTTAAAAATTAAAAAAAAAAACACGTCTTTCTTTTTGTCCCCACAGAAAATTTAAGCTAAGCATGTTTTGCCCTACTTTGTAGCTATTTTCTATTTAAGTTAATGAAAGAAAAAAAAAATTTTTTTTCTAATCGTTATCTTTTCATTTTCTTTCAGGTAAATTATTAACTTAGCACCATGAAGAATGCCGTAAGTAGGTCGATTTTAAAATTTATATATACAACCTCAAAAAAAAGTAATCAGTATTACCAGAAATTGGCCAAAGTAGAACAGTTCTTCATTATAGACTAAAAACAAAGCGAGACGAGTTTTTTAATTACAAACAATTAATATACATGAAGAAAAAAACACTTTATAAATTACCAAAACAGATTATACAGAAATTTATTGACAATTTTGTTGTACAGTGTTGTCAAGTGCTTACTTTCTTTAGATAGTTATTCTTCATAAACTTTATCATCTCCTTGTGTCTCGAATCGAGTGAGAACAAAAACAATAAAAACGGCTTGTTCTTGAAGAAGCTTTCTTTTTCATTGGTATCGTTGTTGTTATTATTTTGTTCTGCTTCTACTTCTTCGCCTTTTTCTGCTTCTTGTTCTCCTTTTTCATTTCTCAATTGCAATCATGTCAAATAATGAGGCAAAAATAATAAAAAAATTTAATAAATACCTTATGGAAGAGTGAACATAATCATCAAACTGTCAATTAATTGTCGATAATTGAAGTTTTACAACAACAGCAAAAACAACAACAACTAAAACAAAAAGTAACAAGTTTACTTTGGCTGTTCCATTTAGACATTGTTTCCGTTTTTTAATTTTTTGCTGCAAAAAAATTTATACACAGTGGTGACGAAAAAAATGGCACCAACTGTTAGATATAGGCCAAGATCGCTTTATCATTTGGCGTTTGATTAGTTGGCTCTATAAAAAACTAATTGCTTTTGTGAAATAAGCCGAGAGATTTTTTTCACCTTCTGCTTAAAACCACCCATAAACTTTTAAAAATCACAGTTCGGATTAACTTTTTCTTGATCCTAATGAAGAACCTATTAATAAATTTATACGTTATGAAAGATATTAAGTTAAAGTTAAGAAAGGTAAATTAAGATAGTAAAAAATAAAATTTGGAGGTATTCACGATGTTCTCTATAGTATATTTTTTTAAAAATGTGCAAAATTAATATCAGATTCTGAATGAATTTTTTATAAATTGAAAATTTAGTATTTCTATATATTAAAATATAAACTTTAGGAATGCTAGGAATTTCAAGACTAGAATGTATTGAATTGCATTTTAAGATTGTTTGAAGGGAAACACAGAGTAAACATTAACGTGTAAACGTGCCAATATAGTAGAGACAGAAACGATCCCTGATAGCTAGAGCGACAATAGTGAATGGTAGCTTTTCTTACGTTTAAACCTTCAAATAAAATTAATTAATATAAAAAATAAGCAATAATTAAAAAAAATAAAATAAAAAAATACAAAAATAAAATAAAAAAAATAAAATAAAAAAATAAAAAAATAAAATAAAAGAAAGTAAAACAAAATAAAAAAAATTGAACAAAATAAAAAAATAAATCATTAAAAAAATAAATAATTAAAAAAATAAAAAAAATAAAAGACTAAAAAAATTGAGAAAAAAGAATACAAAAATAAAAAACAAATAGAAAAAAATTTTAAAATACATTTAAAATAAAAGGCAGTAAAAAATTAAAGTAATTACTTAAACAGGTAGAAATAACAAAAAATTAAAAAGTACAAAAATAAAGTAAAGTATAAAAATATAGTAAAAAAGAAGCAACTTTTTTATTAAAAAAATATAAAAATTAAAAAAGTACAAAGAATCAAAATATAATAAAAAATAATCAAAATGAAACTTCAAAATGAAACTTCAAAATGAAAACACAAAAATAAATATAAATAAAACAAAAAAATAAAAGAGTAACGAAAATCCAATAAAATAAAAAATTTATAAAAACTAAATATTAAAAAACTATTAATGCATAAAAAATAATGTGATAAATATAAAATTTTAATAAACATTAAATTATAATAAAAATAACACTATAATAAAAATAAAAATGAAATAAAAATAAAATTATAATAAAAATAAAATTATAATAAAAATAAAATTCTAATCAATTTAAAAAATTCATAAATACACAAATAATTACACATACAAAATTATGAATATATAAGAAATTATTTAAAAAAAAAAATAAAAAATAATAAAAAAAAAATTAGAAATTTATAAAAAACAATTTTTAAAAATACACAAATAAAATAATAATAAAAACAACCAAAAACTAAAAACTAGAAAAGTTATTAAAAATGTAAAAAATAGAATAAGAATGTAAAAATTATTTTACATAAAAAATTAATTCGAAATACGAATTTAAAAAATTAATAAAGATATTAAAAAAAATTTAATATATAAATAATATAAAAAAGAAAAAATAATGAAAAACAACTTAATAATTGCTAAAACAAAATTTTATTTAAAAATAAATCAAAAACAAAAATTAAAAACAAAATAAGAAATAAATTAACTACAAAAAGATGCAATATGAAAAACTAAATATATAACAGGAACATAAAAATACGTTAAAAATTCAAAAATATAAGAAATATAATATATGTTTTATAAAATAAAAATTACAGAAAATAAAAATGAACTTTAATAAAAAAACTTAAATTAAAATGTTCTTAAAGAGCAAACAAAATAAGACAGAAAGAATAAAAAAAAACACACAATTAATATTTATATATTATTATTTATATATTATTTCTTTGTATATTATTTTTTATATATTATTTTTGATATATTATTTTGAATATATAGTTTTTTATATATTATTTTTATGTATTATTTCTTATACATTATTTTTTATACATTATTTTAATATATTATTTTTTATATATTATTTTAATATATTATTTTTTATATATTATTTTTTAAATATTTTTTATATATATTATTTTTTACATATTATTTTTTACATATTATTTTTTATGTATTATTTTTTATGTATAGTTTTTTATATATTATTTTTTATATATAATTCTTTATATATTATTTTGTATTTATTATTTTTTATATATAATTTTGTGTATATTATTTTTTATATATTTTTTTTATATATTTTTTTTATATATTTTTTATATATTTTTTACATATTTTTTTTATATATTATTTCTTATAAATTATTTTTATATGCTATATTTTATATATATTTTTTTTATATATTATTTTTTATATATTATTTTTTATATATTATTTTTTATATATATAATTTTTTATCTATTATTTTTTATATATATTATTTTTTATATATTATTTTAAATAAAATAATTTTTATACAAAAAAAAAAACAAAAACGAAAAATAAAATTAAAATAAAATACGATATAAATTAGAAAAGAAACGATTAACGATCGCGGTTAACTATATTATTTTCATAAAAAATTTAAGTTGACCAAATTTTCTAACATTCTATAATTATCACCTAGGATTATAATAAATTCTCTAAATTAATAAAAAATATATATACTTATCTAAATTTAAAAATTCAAAAAAAGCTCTCTGGAAAATTTACAAGTTCTCTTGACTAGAAATAAGGGTGAGAGCATAGGATCTTTAGCCACGACTCGAACCCAAGTCATTTCCGATATCATTTTTTAAGCATCTAGTGTCTATGGAGATCTTTTTGAAAAATTTGCCTGATAAAGTTGATCGCAAAAGATTTATCCTGAGCTTAAATCGTTAAAATAGGAAAATTCATACGATCCACAAAATAAAACACAGGTCTACAAAATAGCAGGCATCTAGTGAGTTTACTAGAACCTCCTTAAACCAACCGTTCTTATTGGATTTTTAATTAATTCTTATTAAAACAATTCTGAATTATGAGAATGACCAGTATTTAACCAAACCTATTATTTATTATGGACTTTGTGCCTGAGTGCTCAATCCGAGTTTTGTAAAAAATAAATGTCCTTAGTGTGTAAAGAAAAACTAATAAAATTTTTGCACAACTTTATGATCTCAAATAGGAGTACGATGGGAAAAAATCAATCTCAGATTCGAAAAAAGGAGGTTTCAGCCCCTATAGTTATACGATTCGAGAAAGAAAAAGATTTTCACAGTAGGCCTGGCCTGTCTATTGTCTTGGATATCCGAATACTCAATATCGAAGACTTTTTTCAAACTGTTCCATATTTTTAATAAATAAAATACCTTTATAAGATTTTCTGCAAACAAAACGGAAAAGTTGCTGGCCTATTTAAGCTTTTTTGAAAACATTGCATCAAAGCGTTGTTCACATTTTTTATGTTCCCTTATCTCCTCTCCCCCCAACAATTTGGGAATTCAACTGACAGAATCAGTTTCAACACTTGACGTTAAATGGAAGAGTCAATGAGAGCTAACAACATCAACATCAAATTAAAATCAAAGCAATGTATATCGTGATTCTTGTTGTTGTTGTTGTTGTTACTGTGATGCAACAACTTGTTAATTTAGAGCACAAATTGTTGAAAATCTGAAATGCATGAAAATTGCATGCAAACAAGAGTGAAAAGGAAAAGCACCAAAGAAAAGAAAAAAAAAAAAGAAATCATAAAAAGTAAATAAATCAATTAAATACTTACTTACTTTAAATATTTATTTTAACACACGACTCGTAAAAAAACAAAATTCCACAACAAAAATAAGCTCAACATAAACCGACGAGCAGCAGCTGTAAATTTTAGCTTTAATGTAACAATGAATTGTTACAACAACAACTCATTTTGTAATTGTTCAAGAGAATAAACAACAAAATTGTGTTGGTTTTTTTATGATAAATGTTTATGAAAGAAAACACACCCAAGCAATACACAGACAGATTTGGCCAAAAAAAAAAACAAAATTCTCTTTTGCCTCTACGAAACGTGTTGAATTAAGCAAAAAGCTCAAAAGAGCAACAGCAGCAACAACAACAACAAGTAAATTAAAGCCAAATTCCATAAGAAGCACCATTGTATAGCAATATTTGACCCAAATAAGGCACTCATCATCGTCATCATTATCATCCTCATCATCATCATCTTTTTCATAATTTCCTTAAACAATGCAAAGAAATGCTGCAGCTGGCCAGTGTTGCCATACATTGCTTGGTGATGGCTCCCTTTAGCAATTCGCTGACAGCAGGCACAACAGCAACAATAAGCATTCACATATCTAAGTAAACAACAATAAATGGCAAACAAGATGAAAATAAGGAAATGCTTATCAAGTTTCTGTTGCTCATTCTTAAAATTCCGAAATTCCTGCATGTCATGTTTCCATGGCACAAAACTCTGATATTGTTGGCTTTTTTTTTTTTGTATTTTCATTTGTTCAGGCTTGTCTCAGCTGCAAAAGCATAAACACCCAGAGAACAGAAAGTATTTTTTTCGAAATCATCGATGAACCTTTTCGCGTAGAGAGTAGTAGTTCGTTTTCGCCACTCGAAAATGAATCATTTTATCTTTCCAATCCTCAGACAAAAATGCACCTCAAACGCATCTCTTTATGTTAGTTCGCAAACGAATCAAAAACTATACTTTCGTCACAATAGAAGGTAAACATCTTTTCGGAACCTTTTTTGGTCACAATATTTTCGTCAATTTTTTTGTTTTAAATATCTAACGGTTAAATATGCGGTGTAGTAAAAATAAATCCATTATTTTTGCATGAAATTAAAGGCTTTATTTATCATAGTTTTAATGATTCGATTTGGGTCATATATGCACCGATGTTTGATCGACAACTTGTTGCCATTTTGAAGGTAATTTCATTATGTCTCTCTTATAAAAACCCTCGTCCCTATTGGCATAGAACTGGGAGAGTCGATTTTCACATAATTCCCTTGAGACGAAGTCCTCACCAGCAAAATCATTCGCCATAGACAGGAACAGATGGTAATCACTTGGTGCCAGGTCGTGTCTATAAGTTGGATGCATAAGAACCTCCCAGCCAAGCTGCTTTAGCTTCTGGCGAGTCACAATCGATGTGTGTGGCCTGGCGTTGCCAAAGCTGGCCTCTTCTGGGCGATTGCTTCCTTCAGACGGTCCAATTGTTAACAGTACAGGTCCGAATTAAGAGTTTGGCCGTAAAGGAGCAGCTCATAGTAAAGGGTTTTCCGTAGAGGCGTTAAAACGCACGAACGAGGCGGCCAATCGACTGGCCCATTTCTTGAGATAACACGCTCATCAAACTTACTCCTTAATAAATCGATTGTAACGTGTGCTGTGTGGCTTGTGGCACCATCCTGTCCATATCTTCCAATTCGGGCCAAAAAAAATCTGTAATCATGGCGCTATAACGATGACCATTCACAGAAAAGATATGATCCAATGAAACCACCAGCACACAAACCGCACCAAACAGTTCTTTTTTGTGGATGAAGTGATAATTCATGAAACACATGTGGATTTTCACCCCATTAATAACGCATATTTTGCTTATGGATGAACCCGTTGAGCCAAAAATTAGCTTCGTCACTGAAGATGATTTTGCGATGAAATTCATCATCTTGGCGCATCTTTTCCAAAGCCCAATCGGAGAACATTCTTCGCTTCAAATGGTCCATCGGCTTCAATTCTTAAATCAGCTTGATCTTGTATGGGTGTAAACCAAGATCCTTGCTCAAAATTCGCCATAAAGTGGTCTGGGCGATGTCCAATTCTTGAGAACGCCGTGGAATTGACTGTTTTGTATCGTTTGGTACGGACGCCTGAACGGCAGAGGTATTTTCGACCAACCTGTTGTCTCACTGGCACGGCAACATCACACAACGAATATGTAGACACAAATTTTTGCACTAAACTTGTTATTGCCTGTCTACTAGGGCGAGAATTACGATCGAAAATAGCAGTTAACGCTCTTAAAGTTGCAATCCCCGACTCCGAATTTCGGTAGTAAATTCGGTAGCAGACGTTGTTCGTTCGTGTATTTTACCATAATGAAAATGTTGAGTTTACTGAATAAATTGACAGTGACAGTTCGATGATTACTGAAAGGGTGCGTTCAGAAATTTAATCCAAAGTTGTCAAGTCCCCATTGGACTCCCTGCCAATCCCATCAATCACACAGCAAAACCTTCCTGGCCGTCAATCCGACACTTGGCCACCGTCTGCACCGGCTCACTGCGATTCGCCCACGACCGTTTTCGCTTGACGTTGTCGTAAGTGACCCACTTTTCATCACCAGTGTCACCATCCGCTTCAGAAATGGGTGGATTTTAATGCGATTCGCAGATGGAAATTCGGTCTATGAGGTTTTTTTTCGTTAACACGTGTAACATCCATACATCGAGTTTCTTTTTGTATCAAGTCTTATTGAAGTGGTTCCAAACGGTTTTTTGTGCAATTTTTAGATCCTGGGCAATCGAAACCGTGCTTACATGACGGTCGGACTAGACGATTTCCATGATTTTATCGACATTTTCAACAATTGGCCTTCCAGAGGGTGGTGCATCTTTGACATCCAAATTACCGGAACGGAATCGTCAAAACCAAAATTACGCGTGATTGGCTGTTACAGTATCGGAACCATAAACACTATTCACATTTCCAGCTGCCTGCCTTGCGGTTTCGCCTTTATCGAAGAAAAACTGTAAAATATGGCGTATTTTCTCTTTGCTGGTGTCCATCGTTGACGCGCGCTCAAACAAAATTGAGTCAAGCAATCAAAAAACTGTCTGAGAATGCTTATTAGTACGAAATCTTATCTTTCTAACGCCATCTAGCGTTACCCGATCGTACTAATCCCAAGCGAGTTACAGATTACTAAAGCCATCTAGTGGAAAAAATAACGGATTTCTTTTTACTACACATAATATATAACGGTTATATAGATCTATACATCAATTCTAAAGCAATAAAATCGGTCATTGAAAAGTAGAACCATAACATAACATTAACTACTTTTCAAAAATTTTCAATGGTCAAAATTCATGAAATATCTTATTTGAATTTGTTTAAATATAAAAATATTTTTTAAAAGTTTTCATAAATTTTTTAACTTTTCTGTGTTTCCAAGTTGATGTCAAAGGGATTTTCATACAAAGAAAGTCAAATTCGACACTACGAATTCCAAGTTAAATTCGTATCAAAAGTTCAATTCGTACTTTGCAAAATATTTATTTCACGAAACAGACCAGTCAACTGACCAGCCCAACATGATCGTGCGATCTACTAACCGCCTCACAGTGGAGTATCCGGAACAATTTAGTTGGACAAAATTATTTTATGATTTTAGACTATAGAGAATGCAAAAACAAGCAAAAAATTGTACATCAAGTGGGGGTCTACATTGACCTCCTGGGCAGCTATGGGTTAATTTGTAGGTTATAGGAGGTTGTTTCACTAAAAATGCTCTAGCAACGAACGTTTTTGATGCAGAACATTCTTCAAAGACATTTAAGAGAGATATTCTCATGGACTTTCCAAAGATATACATTACTAGTAGATATTTTAGTGAAAAATATAATTTTTTTTGTGGTCAAATCAAGAAATTTTGGAACAAATTCACAATTTTTGAGTTTAAATTCATTTTTGTCAAAAAAATACTATCTGAGCCTATATTTTTTATTTAAAGTTATAATTCCTGTTAAAATTTCCTTAAAAAAAGTATCATTACAACAATTATTATTATTGAAAAAAGTGTTTAATGGTTGATTGAATATACAAATTAAATGAAAATCGATTTAGAAATAAAACAATAGAAATGAATTAAAAAACAATCCTGATTTAATGAATCAACCCGGAAAAAGGTCATCAGAAAATGATTCGTCTTCCTCAGATGACTCACTTTCAATTTCGATAGTATGTGAGTGCTCCGCGGGCAAAAGCATTTCCAAAGTTTCCTTAAGAAATGGTTTTGCTTTTTCCTCGGCATGGTCCTTATTCTTATGGATAATTTCTCCTGTTTTATGTAGGGTACTTGCATTAAACAATAACAGCAAAATACAAAAAAATACAAACAATGGCAAAACATAAATAACGAAAAACGAAATTTATTTACTAATTTACTAATTTTGGGTTTATACAGTTTGTAGAAAAATAAAAGCACAAATCGGATCGCTTCATTTACATGGGAGGTAAGAGTGGTTTTTGTCAGATTTTGATAGTTTTTAAAATTGACTTAAAAGAAAAAAATGTATGCTTCAAGTTTAAAGTCGATATCTTAAAAACTATGGTATTTATAAATGTTTTACCATGTTGATGACGTCACTTTATATGGGAGGTAGGCGCAGTTCTTATCCGATTTTTTTTTCATTTTTAAACCTGACAATTAAATAGAAGAGATAAACTTATATACTAAGTTTCATGGCGATATCATGAAAACTTTAAGATTTATGAAGGTTTTACCAGTTTCTTTTTTTTGGGTTCAAACGGTTTTTAAAAAAATTCAGCACTTTTCGGAACGAAGCGGACAACGAGCTTATATTTTTTAATATATAAACACATGTAGTGTTAAGTTTATGAAGAAAAATGTACAGCCACGGACAGCCGCATATAACAAAACCCTTCGGATATCCAAACATTTTTTAAAAAAATCCTCAAAAAACTCCCATTTTTAAAATAAAATTACTAATTTTAAATAAATACAATACCATCCAAACCACTTTACATTTATTTTTACATACCTACTTCAGTACAATCCATTTATATTAACTTCTTAGAAAAATTGGGGGAAAAAATTTGAATTTTTAAGTATGCTCTCCTCTAAACAGCTAGCAACCCAAAGAAAAGTTCAACTAAAAGTGACAAAAATAAAAATAAAAAAAAATAAAATAAAATAAAAGTTTGAGCAAGGCAAGGTAAAAAAATACTCATTGTCCGTTATTCTTACACTATTTAACAAACTAAAAATGTATACATTTTTTTTTAAATCGGTTTTTGACAAAATTGAATATTGTCCAGCTAAATCGGAAAAATACTCCATAGTTTGCCTTAGGGATTATGTGAAGTTATTGGTTTATACGATTTAATCAGCAGCTATGGATGCTGGTCTCAAATGCTTGAAAAGTGGTCGCAAATTGGACCCCGAATGCCAGCCAGGGCGGCCACATGACCGAAATCATATTTAAAGGCTAATGGATTAAAATTATCTTTCTAATTAAGTTAATTTTCAGTTTGGAATTATGTACTTATGAATATTTTATATCAATTCAAAGTTCCACACCTACAATTTCTACACCCTATGTATAAAATGCTTTCCGTAAAAAATAAAAATATGGTATTTTTCCAAACAAAAACGAATGAACCGAACGTTATTGTTCACATTTGTACATGTTGTGTACTGTTGAAAAATTACAAATAAGGAGATACCCTTAAATGGTACTTTTGGAAAGATGGTATCTTTCACTCCTTTTGTCATAATGTAAAAAAACTTTTTAAATTTAAAAAAAAAAAAAATAAATTAGAAAAATATTTTAACGAAAACGTAGTCTTTGAAGAATAAGACTTTTTCACCGAACTTGTGGTTCTATGGCACATTTTGTGGAAAAAACGAGACGCCCCTTTCCGCCGCTGGCAACTCGATAACTTTTGCTCATTTCATACAAAAAAAACGAACGATAAATATTAAGTCACAATTTGACAAAAATGTGCTACAAATGGCACATTTACCAAAATTTATTACATGCAATTTTGAGTTGCTCTGATGAAATTAAAACAAATAAAAAAAATCACTCGAGTTATTCACCACTTGTGACATTTTTGGCCACAAAACGCATGTTTAGCGCGCTGTGTGTGATTTTTATAGTTTCGAGCGAGCACTAGTTCAAGGCTAATGTGAAAAGGAATTTCAATGCCAAAAACAAAAATTTTGCAATAAGCTTTGAGGGTCTGCAACAGCAGAAGAAATAACATACATTAAATTGAGCGCAACTGTAGCGCAAGGAAGAATAAATTTATTTGGTACTCGCACAGCAACAAGAATGTTGCAAACATTTTAGTTTTGAAATTTGAAGCAGTTGTTGCTGCTGTTGCTGTCATTCTACTTGTCAGAGCTCATTGTGTGTGTTGTGTCAAAATTTGAACTACTGTCGCCTAAAACATTGTCACGCTGTGAATATTTAATACAGCAAACGAGTGAGCTGAGCAGAGCATTTTAACTTCATGTCTTTCGAAACTTCAGAAAATCTTGTCTATCGATCTAAAGTTACGCTATCTTAGCATACGATCGATTGTCATGCCGCACAACTAAATTCTCAGCATTCCAAAATGATTCCATCGTCACGCTGCTGCGCTCCATTCACTTTTCGCGACAAGGCATTCCCTCTGTCAGAGTTGCCAACGTTTGGAATTTAATATTGCAGCAGAACATGAGTTGGAAAAAACATTTTTTTTTAGGAAAAACGTGCTGCCATTCTAATTTTCAATATTAAATAACGTTATATTTTTTTAGTGTTTTTAAAGTGCTGTTTGTTGTTCTTGCACGTTTTTTTTTTATTTCATTTACATTTTTTATTGATTACTAGTTGGCTGCTTACTAGTATCTATCGTATACAGCATGACCCGGGTCCGGTATCATTGATAGATTTTGTCAAAAGTGACCGGTTAAATCCATATCGCCGATCATATAATGAACGAATTGGCCTTGAAAGGACTTTGGACTTCGGAGTTTTTTTAAAAATAAAAATACAATAATTTCACTGAACAACAAAAATTTTTAAAATCAAATTTAAATTTTTCTATATGTTTTATTAACTAAATGTAAGAATTGTTATTTGAATTTTTGTAAGCATATGTTCATAATTGTTTTTTGTTTAGTTTTCAAATAAATTGACATCCCCTGAAGATGTAGGAAAGTTACCTACGAAACGTTGGGAAAATAATGTTAAAGAGAAATTTTTTAATTTAACATTGAAACTCAAATTGACCAAAACAGCCCAAAAAACACACATTTATAGTGAAACAAAATCAATTTTTTCCAAAATTACAAGGTTCCGACAATGGATTCTGGTACACTGAACCAAATATTGTTCTTAAAATCAAAGAATCTCGTTCATAAAGCGAAATTAATTGATTTTTAAGAACTATTCATTGCCCCAAAGAACGAATTCTTTGGTTCAATGAATCGTTGTTCTTAATTTTAAGGAACAGTTCATTGTTCGTGTTCATTAAAATTTTGTTCCGGTTCTTGTGTTGTAATATCTATAAAACCATTAGAGAATTTTATCTCAATAAGAAAATGATTTTTTAAAATATATCTTGATATTGTTTTAAAATTTCTAAGGACAGACTAACTTATTGTAACAGTTGTATGTGTCATTAATTAATCATTTTTCTTCATAACATATCAAAGAAATAACGTAAGAACAAAGATTCATTGAACCAAGGAACTCGTACTTTGGACCAATTTTAATGTATAATACATTGGGACAAAGAACTTTTTCTTTGTTATTAAGTACGTTTTTGGTTCTGTGTAGAGGGGACAAAAAACAATATACGTGTATGGGCGTTTTAAAAGTTTACGTGTGAGTCTTATTTTAGGGGGGATTTATTTCCTATAGTGAATTGGCATAAGAAATCATATTATCCTTACATTTTGGGTATAAGTTGTGTTCTGAAGATTTATGTAAAATTCTACGAAAAATATATTTGTGTAACATTTTAACCCCCTAACTTCTCAATTTATGGGTCTTTTTTGACCTTTTCGTGATAAAAGGCAAAAAGACCCATAAAACAAGGATATAATGGGTTAAAATATTCCACAAAAAAATTTACCATAAGATTCTACTATAAATCTCTGAATACACCAAAGCTGAAAATTCAACTTAAATGTCAGAAATAAGTCAAAACTTAAAATGTGTTAAAGGGTTAATTTCGTACTTATTCAGAATTGATGATAAAATGTCGCACCAAACTTAGTTTTAAGGGGTTACTTTCTATGAAAAAATTATTTTTCTGTGTGACTCCCAGCCTCCTCTATACACCCGTAAAAAAACTACAGTTCAAATAAAAAAGTTTGGAAACGCCATCGGCGGCCGTGGCGCAGTGGGTAGAGTGCGTGGCCCATACGCCAGAGAACCCTGGTTCAATTTCCACCCGACACCAGGGGCGGTTTCAGGAATATATTTCGGGGGGGGTTTCAAAAATATTTATGTACGTTATATATATAAAGGGTAGTTAAATTTTAAAGGCCGACGTTGATTTTGAATAAAACACAAATTATTAAGGAAATTATTGTCGTTTCTTTTTATTATGATAATATTGGTATGGTTCAATTATGCATGGAACAAAATATCGGCTAAATGGCCGCCGCGACCTCGGCGGCACACCACCATCCGATGGTCCAAATTTTCGATTACGCCGAGGCATAAGTGAGGTTCTATGCCGTTAATGTGCCGAATTGGCGGGGTGCAATAAGGGCAACGGCAATAAGGCCGAATTGGCTTTATTTCCTTTTCAAAGAGAAATAAGGCCGAAATTGTGAATTTGGTTTTATTTCCATTTGAAAAGGAAATAAAGCCTAAAAAAAAATTTAGCAAAATGGTAATAAGGCCGAAAAATAATTTTTGCAAACTAAGGATTTTTTTTTATAATTATTTTTAATAAAAAGTACGCTCCCTGTAGTCTGTTGTTTTAAAAGTTACTGGACTCAGCGTAGGTACTCAATTTGCAAGAGAACAGTTGCCATTGTCAACCTCAATGTGCTTGTTTTCGTATCAACGCGAAAAATTTATTAGTAGTAGTTCAATAGTGAAGGTGAAGAAGTTTTAATATTATAAGGAATGAGCGCCGCAGGCAAAAAATTTTTATTAAAAATCGCGGCGATTTATTATAAACCTGCGGCGCTCATTCTTTATAATATTAAAGCTTCATTAAAAATTTTAGTAAAAATCGCGCATATTTTATAAATTTTCATTCATAACTTTTACGTTTATATTTTACATTTTTTTCTCGACCACTTACAAAAAGATGTATGTTCTTTAGCATTTAAACGATCATATTTTTCGCTTTAAACGGATATATATTTCTTTTATTAGAGTAAGATATCCTAGTCTTCTCAATAAAAAAATTTGTAAATTTTTCAGACTTTCACGATTTTTATCTCCTAAACCATTTGAGACCTACCTATTTTTTTTTTTTGCAGCATTAGATTTAGAAGTTCCATACACATTTAAAAAACAAAAAAAAAAAAAAGAAGCGTGTACCTAGAGTGCAATTATTCCAAAATATGTACATTTATCAAACTTTCACGATTTTTATCTCCTAAACCATTTGAGACCGACCTTTTTTTGCAGCATGTGCATTAGGAGCTCCAAATGCACATTTAGAAAAAAAAAGAAAAAAGGAGCATGGGCCCTTAAGTACAATTATTCCAATACTTTATATCTTTAATTTTTCATTAAATAAAACTAAAAAACTTATTTGATGGCGTTTTAATATTGGTTCCTTTATAAGGGAAATAAGGCCAAATTGGCTTAATTTCTTTTTCAAATGGAAATAAGGCCGAATTCCGTTGGCCTTATTGCACCCCGCCGCCGAATTATCTCATCCTTTAACTTTTGAATTGTTGCTGGCTGTTCGACGTACACCTTTTCTTTCAAATAACCCCAAAGAAAGAAGTCCAACGGTGTCAAATCACATGATTGGTGGCCAAATGACATCGCCACCACGTGAGATAACACGGCCATTAAATTTGTCGCGCAAAAGAGCTATTTTTTCGTTAGCTGTTTGGCAAGTGGCACCGTTCTGTTGAAACCACATATCGTCCACATCCATATCTTCCAATTCGGGCCATAAAAAGTTCGTTATCATCTCACGCTACCGAACACCATTCACAGTAACTGCCTGACCAGCCTCATTTTGGAAAAAAATACGGCCCGATGATGCCGCCAGCCCATAAACCGCACCAAACAGTCACTCTTTGTGGGTGCATTGGTTTTTCGACAATCACTCTTGGATTATCATTCGCCCAAATGCGGTAATTCTGCTTATTGACGAATCCACTGAGGTGAAAATGTGCCTCATCACTGAAGACGATTTTCTTCGAAAATTGATCATCCACTGTTGCCATTTCTTGCCACCATTCTGACCGTGTAAGTGCAAGTCTTTATGCATAATGTTCATCAACGACGAACGTGAGAGGTGCAATTGTTGGGCACGACGAAGAATTGAGGTGGAAGGCTCTTCAGCCACACTATCGCGAACAGCAGCAATATTTTCTGCAGTACGAGCATGCACTGGTGTTTTCACATCTCCTACAGACCTGGTTTGTTCAAATTTTTGCACGATTTTTCCGATTGTACGCACATTTGGACGATTAAATTGACCGAAAAAATCACGAAGTGCCCGATATGCATTTTGATTTGAAAGCTCAATATCGCAAAAACAATCAAAAACTGGAACAGAATTCAGTATTTTAGCAATACGTGTAGAAACAGCTACAAAAGGTTACAGCATAGGGGTGTGAATATTTAAAGTAAATTATAAAAAACCAATTTTTTTCTTTTTGGTACTCTTAGCCCACATAATAAACATCAGTACATCACATTTAAATACAGGTTCTTTTAGAATTTCGGGGGGGGGTTTGAACCCCCAAAACCCCCCCCTGGATCCGCGCCTGCCCGACACAGAAAGTTTTTCAATTGAATCAATTTTTCTGTTCGGTCGTTACCTCTCTGCAGACTTGGAAAAAACTCAGAGACTAAATAATGCTATGTAAAGCTTCTTGAGAACATACGCATTAGCCGTTCGAAGAGAACATAAAACTAGTAGGTCTAGTTCGCGATCAATTGTGTACAAACATTTAATTACACCCACAACACAATTTGATCGTAAGAAGTTCGGTCAAAGCTCTTTCAAGGGCTGAAATGGCCAATTTATTATTATTTTATTATTTGGACACGAAAGACTCTATGCGTCACTCGAAGGGTTAATTTGAATTGATAAAATTTTCTGTCAGCTGGGCTTCGAACCTGGTCTCGAATTAGCTTCGAGTGGTCCACGCACTCATCCATGGCTATCGTCCATCATATAAAATTCATTTTTAAGGCCGTAATGATTGCGTGAAGTCAAATTCACAAATCCGAAGATAACTTAGCAAAGACACAAGCCAATACTGTTTTGTCTCTGTACAAAATTAAATTCTTACTATTTTGCAAAGTACGAATTTAACTTTTGATACGAAACTAACGACAATTCAAATTTAACTTTATTTGTAAGGAAATCACTTTGACGCCGACTTGAAAACACAGAAAAGTTGAAAAATTTATGAAATATTTTAACAAAATATTTTTAAATTTAAACAAACGAAAATTTTTGAAATGTTAGGTTCATTGTACTACTTCTGCCCTAAAATCATCCAAGTACCACTTTTGTTCAGACCATTGTGACGACATAAACGACCAAATCTTGCATCTAACCCGAGTAGTATCATACCGGACGGCTCATCCTAGTGAACAGTGTTTTCTTGACGACCCGAGTGGTTTCATATCGTGTTTTCTTGTCGGCCTTAGTGGTTTCATATCCTAGTGGCATCATGTAAGCTGCTTTTTTCGTCGACCCGAGTGGTTTTATACTGGAGGGTCTGCTCTAAAAGCATCCAAGTAGACGTGCCCCTTTTGTTTAGACAATTTTGACGACATTTATGACTGAATTCAAATACACAGCGGACAGGCGGACGGATTTCACGGATCCTACTTCGAAGGATTTCGAGGGAAATCGAGAAGCAACAGAAACATAAATCAAATGTGAATTTTAAATGAAAGCAACATCTGAACAAAAAATTAAATAGTGAAGTTAAATAACTAACACTATTTTGTTTTTCATTAACAACAAAGGAAATATTTTTGTACGAACCCCAGCTATTCTGCGAGCTAACCCCGGCTAGAAAGTTAGTTACACTGTTCACTTTGACTCAACAACTACTAAACTAAGAAGAATTTGTAACAAAAATGACTATGCAAACGTTTGAATTAAAAAATACTTGCATACACGCAAAGAAATTTTTCGTTTACCGCAACTGAAAAATTCGCCAAATAAACTTCGTTTGCCAGTTGTATTTGCCGCAAACGAATATTAAGTTGTGAACTTAAAAATATATCTTACTAGCTGACCCGGCAAACGTTGTTTTGCCCAAACTTAATATTCGATGTTTCTACTTTTTCAATAGATGACGGTGTAGTTTTGAAAGACAAACACAATTACCAAATTTTAGTCTAATGACCAAACCCGATTGAAATATAGCATTTTCATATATTTGTGGGTGGTAAAACATATTTTTAGTACAGTTTCCGACAGCAAGCAAACAAAATAAATTAGTATAATAATTTAAAAATTTATTTTTAATACCAAATTTTCTATATTATTGCTACCAGCCAATTCGATATATAGAATTTTCATTAATTTGTGGGCGGTGAAAGGGGGTGTGGCAACCTATTTTTAGTACAGTTTCCGACAGCAATCAAACAAAATTAATTACCAAATTTAAGTATAATACCCCAAAATCTTCCGATATATAGAATTTTTATTAATTTGTGGGAGGTAAATGTAAGGTGTGGCAACCCAGTTTTAGTAAAGTTTCCGACAGTGAGCATACAAACTAAATTACCAAATTGTAGTCTAATACTACCAAAATTGTCAGAAATATAGCATTTTTATTGATTTGTGGGCGGTAAAAGAGGGTGTGGCAATTTTTTTTTCTACATAGTGTCCTTCTTTGGGGCAATACGAATCCATCAATCTGAAAATTGTAAAAATTAACCGACCCCTTCTTGAATTATGCGCGTACACACGGACGTCAGTCATTTTTATATATAAGAGATAATCAGCGCAAATAATAACAAACTACCTATAATAAATTTAAAATAAATTTAAAAAAATGCATTCTGTGGTTTTCTTTCAAAATGCTTATTTTAATAGAAAATGCGAACAACGTCGCATACGGGCAGCTAGTGTTTGGCTATATTTGTTTTTGCTTGTCTCTGTTTTTTTTTCACGTCACCACGCATAGCGTACGACAAAAAAAACAAAAACAAAATACATTGCCATTCTCTGTTGCTATCCATAGCACACACACGCTCGGGCATATGTAGGCAAAACAAAAACAAATCACATTGCTATTCTCAGCAAAGCAATACTCACTGTAGGATGGGAGAGTAAAATATTGGAACACTCGCATCGGGTCGATGTGCCGCACACTGCTTTATTTTTCACTACAACAACAACAATTTTTATACGCTATGAGTCGTTCATGTCCGTTTGTGCTTGCAGGTGAATTTTACTTAGGATTTTGAAAGCCATGAATCTCCTTTTCTAATAAACTTTTTAATAATTTTTTTGGCCTAAAACCTTCACCAAGTCGAGAGCTTTTTATAATAAAAAATTTCATGAAAAACGGCCGGGCCTTTCTCAAGATTGTTCCGAACATAAAAAAGGCACTTCAAAATATAATATTAGTATAGATGTATATATATATACCGCAAACTATTTCGGTCATTATTATTTATTTTATTAAATATCTTTCTCCCTATGTCCGTCCGTCTTCTTATGGATTGCACCCATCGCACCTCTGTTGCTATCTCCGTCCGCGTATTAAGTAAATTACCAATTTGCTTATAAAGTAGCAATTTGTCCAAAAAGTATCTCTGAACTATAAGCGTTATGTTTATACAACGAAGGAAAAAACAAAGGAAGTTTTCAGTTTGGAAAACAAAAAATTGCTGCAATTTTAAAATCACTCGCGTTTATGACAAACGAAGTTAATTTCCTGCAACTAAATGACGCGTTTCTTGCAACTGACTATTATTTTGACAACTGTTCGAACGTTTGCAAAAAACGATTTCAAGCACGACAAACGAAGTTCGTTTGCAAAAAACTGGCGATAAACTTTTTTTTTACATGTAGTAATTCAAAAAATTTTCAAAATAAAAAAAAATTATAAAATTAGTTCAATAGTTTTTGAGAGAATTGAGAGCCAAAAAAAAAAAAAGAGTAATACCTTCTGAATGTATGGTATAGATATAAGACTTCCTGCCTCCCCTGAAGCGCATAAAGTTGCGCAGCTTAAAAGCTCCTTTTTCAGCAGCTTTTTTTTAAATTTATCTGCAAGCTATGCTAAATTCAAAAGTTTTAAAAAAATTACAAAATTGGTTCTTTAGTTTTTGAGAGTATTGAGAAATACAAGCAAACTCTACCCTCTGAACATATGAGGGGTATTCACACTGACTTGGGTAGTTGTATAGATTGGCAAATGCCGTACATTTTGCTTTTGAAAATTTTGTAGCCAAGAACTCGTCTACCAATCCACTCTAGTTGACCTCCTGACTTGTTTGGTAGATTGATTTCTTACAAAACTGAGTACTTTTTCATGTCACCACCTTTTGTAAAAATAGGCAATAATTGCATTGATAATAAATAAAAACAAAGTAAAGTAATTACAACTGATACAGCGAGGATTATACAAGGGGGCGTGACATCTGTCATACAACCTAAATCTGCAATATCATATAACTTTGAAATTATGGGCCGCACAGCATTGAAATTTGGTGTTCGGCCTCGATTTACATGTGCCGTTTCACTGGTAAAATTTTTTGGGCGTTAGACAAAGGGCGTGGCACTTTTTCGGCTGCCCAAATTTTTGGTATAACTTTGAACTATTAGTTACACATCAATAAAACTCAGTAAGATCGTACTATTTAGTCCTGTCTTTTTGACTGGAAAATTGAGGGATCATTGGGCAAGTGGGCATGGCCCCACCCATATAAGTACAACTTATGGTATCAAATATGTTTGGAACTAAATGCCACATAACAATGAAAATCACTATAGAGTTGCCACTTGGTAATGTCCATCTACTAGAAAACTGAGATGGGAATTGTACAAGGGGGTGCGGCTCCGCCCATATAATTCAAATATTTGATATCAAATAGCTATGGAAGTAAGAGTCACAAAACATTGAAATTCAGAATGGAGTTACTATTGAGTGATGTATTTCTACTAAAAAAACTTGGACAGGTATTGGTCAAGGGGGTGCGGCTCCGCCCATAGATGCATAAGTTTTGACATCGAATAGCTATGGAAATTAAAGTCGCATAACATTGAAACTCACAATAGAGTTCCGCTTGGTCATTTCCTTCTACTAGAAAACTGAGACGAGCGTTAAACAAGTGGGTGTGTCTCCGCCCATACAAGCCGAAGTTTTGATATCGCATACCTTTGCAAACAAATGTTTGTCAAAAGTACTCAATTGCAATTTAGGGTGCTCGCAATTATCAAAAGTACTCAAACACAAACTACTCCTACCCAACTACACAATCCAGTGTGAATACCCCTATTGTATAGATATAAGACTTGCCTGCCTCCCCTGAAGCGCATAAATTCGCTTGCTTAAAAGCTAATTTTTTTCAGCAGCTTTTTTCCAAAATTTATCTGCAAACTATTAGCAGTAATATCTCGATTGCTAATAAATTTAATATCCATGACAGCAGCAGCAAGAACAACAACAACAACAACAACAACAACAACAACAGCAACAACAACAGCATTGATTTAAAAGCTATGCTATTTGTTGCGAGTCAATTATTATTGTTGCAGGCAAATTGCTGTTGCTTTTCTTGTTGTTGTTGTTGTGGTTGTTGTTGTGGTTGTTGTGGTTGTTGTTGTTGTTGTTGGTGTTTTTTTTTTTTCCAATGTTGCCTGCAGCACACACATTATTTGTCAACAGAACTTATTCATAACTTGAGCGAATGCAGCAACTTGTTCTCCGTTCTTTGTGCGCCTAGATACAAAATTTGTATCTGATAGTTCGTGGATATAGATCTTATTTGCATTTATTTTTTTCACCATGCTGAAATTGGCTAAAATTTTTTCCCATAAATTATTGTTCAAGAATGTGCTGCTTAAAGCACATTTTCAATTTTTCAAAGATAATCTTAAAAGTTATGCGTTGAAGCCAAAAGCTGTTTTGTGTATTTTTGTTTTTTTAATAAATCTATCTATTGAATGCTCTTAAAAGTGACATATCTTTTGCGCGTATAACTGTTAATATTGACAGAAAGTCAACAAAATCCATTTATATCTCAATTGATATTTGTTTAATTTTAATCGTTTTATAAGTCAAATCCACAGAATTGGGTTCAAGGTTACTCAGTAAGTCTTGTCCCATTTTATGCTACTGCTATCCCAGCTGTTTTAACAACATTTCTGTGTGTTGTTTTTTTTTCTTGCCAATTTTGTTTACTTAACATTCAAAGCTTTTAATTTGAACATTTATGCAAATTCACATTTGAAGAAATAATTTAACATGCGACGGCTGGATGGCTTGAATAAATAATTAATTGTGCAAATTGTTGATCTTTGCTGTTCGTGTTGCTGTTTTTTTGTTGTTATCGTCACCTATCTCGACAAAACAAAAAACTGACAACAACTTGTGCGCATTTGTGCGCTATTATTTTTCCATTACTTTACGCTCTCCACTAAGTTTCTAGTTGTAATAAATTAATGTTAAGTGTCTGGTTCTTTATGATTACTAAAGTAAATTAAGACATTTGAATTAATTTGTAGCTAGCAGCAGCAGCAGCATTTGGTGAAAGCAACATGTTGCTCTGTTTTTGTACTAATTGTGCTACAAACAATGTGCTTTTGGCAACTTTTTATAGGTTTTTAAAAACAACACTAAATGGTGCAATGAATGCATTTAAAAAAATCACCTTTTCAAGCTTGTGTCAGCGCATAATCGTGTATTCAGTTAAATGAGTTCTTTAGTAAACTCTCGAATCACACTTTTTCAACTAATAATGGGAACAAAAAGATAAAATTCAAGTTTTTGCCTATAAAGTCAATTCGTCGTGCCCTGAAAAATGCGCGTTTAATAACGTTGTGCCTATTTGACGTGAATGTTCCGCTTTACCGCATAGGTTTTCAAAAAAATTGAAAAAAAAAAACCATTTTTCCAAAATGCATCGCCGTTGCATGAAATTTTTACTCTATGAGTATGGAAGTTATGATACGACAGTAAAGATTAATTCTTTGACTTTTTGACAACAAATTAACTGGTTGCGAAAAGTTGCACCTGTCTAAGCAACGAAACTACAAATTAGTTACATACAGGGTTGCCCATATTCGACGGACCCATGTTTTTGTTAAAAAAATCAAAGAAAAAAATAAAAATTTGGCGGTTGGCAATCTTAATCATTTAATTTGTTCCAAGTAGATTTGTTTACATCAATTTTTGAATATGATATCTCTCAAATGGCCGCCTCTGGCGTTGATGGCGTATTGTGCCCTTTTTGCAGCATTTTCCATCCTTTTCGCCAACATTTCGGCCGGAATAGCGGCTATTTCTTCACGAATGTTGTCCTTGAGCTCTTCTACGGTCCTTGGCTTGTTAACGTAAACCTTTGACTTCAAATATCCCCACAAGAAGAAGTCAGGCGGCGTCAAATCGGGCGAACGCGGTGGCCAGTCCAAATCACCACTTTTCAACATCAAACGGCCCGGAAACAAATTCTTCAGAAAATCGATTGTTATGCGACTTGTGTGCGGTGGAGCGCCGTCTTGTTGAAACCAGAACTGCCTCATACGCTTTCGACGAATAATTGGCATCACAAAATTGGTCATCATGTCGCGATAACGCTCCTGGTTGATGGTAACAGCATGGCCATTTTCATTTTGGAAGAAAAACGGCCCAATGACCGTTTTCGCACTAACGCCGCACCAAACTGTGACTTTTTCGTCATGAAGAGGCACTTCTTGAATCTCCTGAGGAGCCTCACCAGTCGAAAATTTTTCGTATAAACGCTTAATGGTGTTCTTAGAAGGCGCACTTCTCACATTTTTTAAGTTTTTAAAAGCACGTTGAGTTTTCACAATTGACTTCTTCTGTTGAATGTAAATTTCAACTATTTCAGAGCGCTCGCGTGGCGTGTATTGTTCCATGGTAAAAATCTGCTTGGACTGACGCTTCAAACGCGGTATGTCATTAAGCGATCTGACATCTCTGTCAAAAGTTATGGCGTTGCCAGATGGGTCCGTCGAATATGGGCAACCCTGTAGAACTGTAGCGCGCTATGAGTAGGTGCTACGATGAAAAATATTACCCTAGTAAAAGCTGGGTAAAGTTCGACAAAAAATGCATGACGAAGGGACACGCTACATGAACGCAAATTCATCAATCGTGCAACGGTGTTGCATGGAATTATTATTTGGTGAGTATATGCGGCACCGTGGTTAATCTTATAAGCCAGAAACGAAGAATTTATACTTGACCTTACGACATAAATAAAAAAATTAATTATGACGTTGTCTGGTCTCGTAGGTAGCATCTTATGCAACAAAAGCACAATATTGTTGCACGGAATAACTACTCGTTTAGACAGTAAAAAAAAATGGTTTTTTGACCTTACAACGAAAATGAAACAACATTTCTTTTTGAGCCACGACACCACGAAGGTAACCTTTAAATACAGTGAAAAGGCATGAACAATGAAAAAACATTGCATTGAATTATAACTCCGTGACTATTAGCGCTAAGGTAAATTTTACGAAACGACAGAACAGCTGAGGTTTCCGGTTCCATGATTAAAATAATAAAAAATATTAATGGTGTCATTAGGCCTTTCAGGGATCCGTTTAAAATAACCTGAATGCACCAAATGCAAAAGTAAAAAAACTAAGAAAAAAAATGTTAAAAAATAAAAAATAAATAACTGGCCATTTCAGCCCTTGAAAGGACTTTGACCTAGCTTCTTATGATCAATTGTGTTGTGCGTGTTATTAAGTTTGTACACAATTGACCGAGAAAGGGACCTACATGTTTAACGCCGACTCCGAACGGCGATGAACGTAATGTTCTTATTCTCAAGAAGCTTTACATGGCATTTGATTACTCTCTGAGGTTTGCCATTGTCTGCAGAGAGGTGGCGGCCGTACAGAAAAATTATTTTAATTCAAATAATTTTCTGTCGCTGCTGGGGTTCGAACCTGGGTCTCCAAAGTTCTTTGACGTAGCGGCCACGCACTTTAACCAACTACGCCACGGCCGCCACTAAAATGTTAGTAAAATAAAAAAGGACTCGTTTTAGGACAAGGATTAAGATGAGGTTTAATGCAAGGATAAGAAAAGTGATGAGTCCAAGGATTTTGACAATTAGTGTCAAATTGGAAATAATAAGTAGGACAAAGATTACAGGGAATTAGACAAGGATGAGTAAAAGAATTCACACTATGATTGGGTAAGCGACTAGACAAGGATTGGGAAAAGGATTAGAAGATTTAGGCACACCTTAAACAATATGTAGAACTAGATTGGAAAAATAATAAGAAAAAGAAATGAAACAAGGAATAGAACAAGAATTTGTCTACACTAAGGACAAGATTTCTGATTAGGAAAAGGATTCGATTAAAACAAGTTTGGACAAGTAGTAGGGCAATTTGAGTAGACTGGGTACGGTCATTTTAGGGTTTATCGTCCATTGCACCGGGATTAGTTAAGCGAGCGATAGCGGAAATATATTGAATAAAACACCATATATCTATCTACTAATGGGCAATGTTATTTGAGATAACTGTATTGTATTTTATGTGTAAAATCAAATTTTTTTAAAAAATAATTTGTTTCGACCGTCCCCATGCAAGGGTCTTCGATCCAACTGGCAATTGGTGTGGTGAATTTGTTCTTTTGTTTTAAGGCAGCAAAGTATGTTTGTATATGTATTTGTTTGTGTATTTCGTTGAGTTGCTCTTGCTGAGAACAAAGAGAGAATAGAATAGAGAGCAACATGGAGTTTATTGAAGCTCTCACAGCACAAACGCTTAAATAGCTACCCAGCAGAAAAGTGGACCAAATTTTAAATAGTTCTGAACTAGTTCCAAAAACGACCAGTACTAGTTCCACTACAATACCCTTTAACATTGAACGAACTGACGCTTTTTGCGGGTTGATGTCATAGGAAAAGACAATTGTCCCCAGAAACACTCCTTTTTCCCTATATTTGAACTAGTTGCATTAGGAACATTTTTAAACTGGTCGCTTTCGCAGTAGCCTGAAAGTGGTTCTTTTTTAACTAGTTTTAAAGTGAACATATCAAAATTGTAAGAATTTAGTGCAATGGAAAGGTCATAAAGATCTCATTTGTACCATCTTTTCCATCCACAATCCAGAAAACATTTTGTCTATAAACATTTTTTTTTTCTTATTTTTTCTTGTGCGCAACAAATTTTAAAAAGTAGCCAGAACGCGTTTATTTTTGTCAGCAATACTTTTGAAAACAAAAGCAAAGATAACTGTTCTACACTAAACGCCTTTTGTACTTTTTCAGAGCTACTGCGAACTGCGCTAGAACTGAACTAGTTCACTTTTTGAATTGACTCCAAAATAACTGCTGGGTAACGATCAAGCAATGCATGGCATTGTGGATGATTTTTTAAAAAACTTAACACTTTAATTAAAGACACTTATTGTAAAAATTGCGTAAAGAAAATACCCCTATATCCTTTTGCAGCACAATTGTGATATTTTAAAACTGATTTCATAGAAATCGGACCAGTACTTTTGGAGTTAAGCGGCAACAAAAAGTGAAAATTAAAAAAGTAAATTTTGTATAATAGTATAGATTTAGATTTAAGTAAATATTCTAATTTTTTTAATTATTTCCTCGAAAAATACGAAAGATATCAGCTGCCACGGCTGATAAGTCATCTTTAGACCAAGCTTTTTGCGTACCTACATTCCGGAGGTCTCAGTTTTCTCAAATCAATGAAAAGTTTTATATAACTTTTAGAACTTGTCATTCTTCTAAAATATGAACCTAACTTCTCCAAACAAACAAAAAATTGTAAACTGCCTTTTTTAGAGGTTTTTCGACAAACATAGGGTCCTGTTCGACCTGTTTTAATAATTTGTTTAAATTTTACTCAGGTTGTCCCATAGGAGTTTTTGAAATATTTTATTAAACTGGATTTTAGAATAATTTCTTTAATTGAAATGTGCTCAGTGTAGTGTAGTGTATCTCAGTGTAGCACATTTTACATTGCACTGTGCACATTTCAGTCGATGTGTAATGAACTTTGTTTTAAATAATTTACACAATCTTATCTCAGTTTTCGCGAGTCCACACTAACTGCTTTATAATGTTTTTGACCACAGTTTCTTTAGCAATTAACAGAGTTCTGTTAATAGCAGAAGCTTTTCTCTACTTTTTAATTACTTGCTAAGAAACATAGAAAAAGCTTGCATAACGTTAGTTATTAAACTACCCAAGCAACAACGCATTTGTGTTCATTAATTAGTGGTTTATTTTTGCAAATTAATAGAGGTCACAAGTTTTCCAATGGCTGTCCGACACTAAACTTGATGGTTTTGACACATGCCTAGATATTTATGTATGGAGCTGGAGGTGTTGGTTCGATGATTGACAGCAAAATTAATTAATTTTTTTTTATTATTCAAAGCTTAAGCTATTCTTATAGCTGAGATTGATCCTGGTATTTTTAAATTAATTTTATAAATTATTTTTATTTTATTTTTTATATTTTTTATTATTTGTTTTTAGTTTCTAAAAAAAAAATTAATTGAATTTCTGAAAGCTCTTACATTTTATGTAGATTTCTTCTTTGGTTCATATGTTGTTCATGTTTCTGGCTTAAGCTGAAATTATCTTTTGCTTTTTTCTTCCCTCATCTCTGCACTTATGATGACTGACTGCACCCACAGTGTAGGAATGAATGTTAAGAAAAAATTTTAAAAAGAAAATAAACAGCATTTGACACGTTTTCACTTTATAACGCTATCGTCGACATTCCCAAGCGACAACATGTTGAGGTTCTGGCACACAGGGTGTTGACATCACAACGAAAATTATTTCTTTCTTTAATAGCTTGGGGTCATAAAAGTTGAACGACGCCCTCAACATTTGCAGTGAGAACAGCAACAACAACAACAACACTATAACAACGAATCATGTTATATACTAACACTTAATTTTATGGCTAATTAATTTACTAACAATCATGAAAAATTTCAAGACTTTTTATGATGTTCCTAAAACATGCTCCACATTGTTCTGAAATTTTATTAAGGTACACAACAAAAATGCATAAATTTCAAAACTTTTTCTCAAGCAAAACGAAACGAAGTAAATTTCTGAAAATACTGCTTTTTTTAACCTCACTTTTAACCTCATTTAAAAAAGAATTTACTCCAAAAAATAATCACTCCAATTTTTGTTTTTGTTTTTTTTTTTTTCATAACATGTTCTCAGTAATGTTCTCAACAGTTTTTACTGTTGCCTTTTTTTTTTGTTACTGTTGTTCCATGCAAACATTCATTCACATCTATGCTGTTTTTCCTTAACCGGATGTTGATTGATTATTCCCTGCAGCGTTGTGCTTTTCCGTTTCCTGCTTTTGAATGACAGCTGTTGATGATGATTGGAGGAGACCAGCTTAAATGACTCAAAAAAAACACAAAATCAATCAGTCAGACTGTCAGTTATGGATTTTTTTTTCTCTCGCCTGATTTTGATTTAAAATAAATGAATTTAAATGAAATTTTCGGATTTAAAATTTTTCAAGTCGTGCCTGGTAAATGGAAAAAACCCCCAAAACACTCGATGCACACTCAAATTGCTCTATATACGTGACCCTGTGTTCATTTCTTTATTAGCCTTGACAACAACCAAACAGTTTTACAGCTTTGCCTACCCTTGAACAATTGATATTGAATGTACTTACAATTACACAACTTTTATTTTTTTTTTTTTTTTTTGTCACTGTAATTCTAATACAATGCTTTGTTGTCAATAACAACAAAAACATTACAAACTTTGCGACTCTTCTTGTTAGGATTTCCGAATGCGTTTTGACATTGAACTATAAAAGCGCGCAAATCTGAGTGTAAATTGGTTAAATGATAGTTTTTTTTTTTGTTTTTGTAATGTGTCCATAAAGTGTTGGTTGGATAACTCTTGTTGTTGATAACGTTTTTTGTTTTAATAACTTTGTGTTTTTTTATTCCTTCGCAATTTTTTGTTTATTTACTTTAGCTGCTGTTTGCTTAAATGATCAAAGTGTTGCGTATTTAAATTTTTTTTTTGCAAATAGCGTTAAAACAACCAATTATTTTATGTTGCCGTTGTTTTTGTTATTGCTATTTAGCATTATGGCTACCACTACCTCTTCTTTTTTTTACTCTTTATATTTTGCTGCCAATTACGTTTTTAGCATTTTAATTAACTTTTATTTTTTGGGTTTTCTCACTAAGTTTGACATAATTTTTGCTGTCCTTTTTTTAAGTTTTTCTTTGTTGTTTTTTATTTTTGTTATTTTAGTTTTGATATTTTTATAATTTTTTTTTTTATTTTTGTAATTTTTTATTTTTATTTTTGTAATTTTTTATTTTTATTTTTTTATTTTTTTTTTTTTATTATCTCTTCATTCATTGCTTAGACCAGTGTTGCCAGAGAGACGAACTGAAATTTACCACTATTTGGAAAAAAATTTACCACATTCGGAGAAAATTTACCTTTTCCCAAACTAAAAAAACTAAAGAAATTTTAAATGATGAACTACCGTTATACATTTTTTGTCAGTATACATATATTTATAAGGAAACAGCAAAAACATGATAAAATAATATTTGTACCATTCACACACCGAAAAGCAACGCTGATCCCATGGTATGATAATAACAAGGTAGCATTGACAGTTGCTTGGGAAACCATTTCCTGTCAAAATATATCAAAAACAGAGCGCTCACAATCGGCCATTGAAAACACAAACAATGTTGAAACGATGAAGTGAATAAAAACACAACCAGCAGCAGCTGCAGATGCATTTTCACAAACATCTGTTTTTGACAGGAGATGTTATCTTGTAGAAGAGAAAATAAGCAGTTCTCAATGCTACCTTGTATTATTATACCATGCGTTGATCCGACAACCGCTCCTATTCTGGACGTGTTCTCTAAGGATTTCTCCGAGGGAGGATCGCCAATCGACAGTGGCTTTGGTTCTGTTTGGGCTCTTAAAGTGCTTGTGAGTATGTTTAGAGAGGTAACAATGCTGCCAATAACTCAAAAAATTCACATGTCTAAAAAAATTATTGTTTTCGCAAAATTTTACCACTTTTGGTCAAAAATTACCTTTGTTACCTCTGCCCAAAAAATGAGTAAAAAATTACCTCAATTAGGGAAATTTACCTCAATCTGGCAACAATGGCTTAGACCGTGTCTATAGTACGCGCTGAAGCTGGCTTGCGCTTGCAGATGGAAGCAACTTTATTAAGCTAGTAGTGATTCTGGTGCGCGCTTGTTGCTTGTAGATGGAAGCAACTTGATGTTTACCAAAAGCTGGTAATGTGTATATTGATTTTTTTTTTAGACCCCCGAAATAACCGCCAAAATGGTAATTTTCATAACTTATGCATTTTATGTCCAATCTTACACGCAAAGAAAAAAACGTTTATCGCCAGTTTGCCGCAAACGAACTTCATTTGTCGTGCTTAAAAGCATTATTTGCAAACGTTGCAACACTTGCCATAATAAGTCAGTTGCGAGAAACGCGTCATTTAGTTGCAGGTAATAAATTTCGTTTGTCATATATGCGTGTGATTTTTAAATTGCAGCAATTGATCGTTTGTTTTTCCCTTAGTTTTCTATATGTATGCGCTTATAGTTCAGAGTTACTTTTTGGAAAAATAAATATAAATATAGTCTCCAATCTTACACGCAAAGGATTGGTAATTTGCTTAATACGCGGTCGGAGATAGCAACAGAGGTGCAATAAGTGCAATCTATAAGAAGACGGACGGACATAGGAAGAAATATAACAATTCGTTCAAAAAGTCCATAGGATGATACATAGATGGCGTTACTAGATTTTTTCCATATGATTTTTATTTAGTACTAACCTTCAAACGATACGTACAGCCATATCGAAACATAAATAGCACAAAAATACATGTAGAGTGTTTCACATGAATTTAAACAAAATACATAGAGGAAAACAAGAATTTATTTCATGGTATTTGAGTTTAAACATTAAAAACTTAAAATCAGTAGTAACTTTGTAATTACGAATTAAAAATTGCAAAATTAATGAAAAATCTGAAATTGCTCCTTAGCTGAGATGGACATATAAATAGCACAATTTGGATTCTGAAAAATAGACATAGTAATTTATTTTTATTTTACAATGAGCTTACGAATATAATTACTATTACTTGGTACTGTATCCCGAATTGTCCAAAACAGGCCGACATCTTCGTCCCATACTCTCCACAAGCTTCCTGACCTTATCCTTCAGAATAGAGTACCAAGCCTTCTCTATTCCACTCCACGAGTTATGGAATTTTCGAAATTTTGGTTACTTATGCTGACCTTCACATCATTCCATAAATTTACTATGGGATTGAGGTCTGGGCTTTGAGCCGGCCAATTCAAAATATTTATTTTTTCCTTTTTTAGCCAATCAATCACAACCTTTGCCGTGTATTTTGGATCATTATCGTGCATAAAAGTCCACCTAATACGCATGTTCTCAAATGTAAATGGTTCCATCTGGTTATTAAGAATGTCTTAATTCCTTAATCGCCGTACCAGGAAAAAGCTCCCCAAGCCATTAAATTCCCTATCCATGCTTTAATGATTTTTTTGTATACTTAAGATTCAACTCTTGGCGTTTGGGGCGCCGAACAAAAGTTTTTCCATCTGGTCCAACCCTATTAAATTTAGTTTCGTCAGTCCAGATCACGTTCTTACAAAATTGGTCTTCTTTATTCACATGGGTCCTTGCAAAAGCTAAACGATCCTTTAAATTTTTTGTTTTGTTAAGAGCGGCTTTCTTCGGCTAATGCGTCTAAAAGATTAGCTTCATCTAGTCTCCTTGATACTAGTTTTCTTGAAACATTAGGGTTATTTTCTTCATTTATTTCCCTAATAATTTGCTTTGCTGACTTGAAAGGATCAGCCTTACTTTTGCGAACTATAAGTCTATCAGTAGAAGCGGTGGTTTTACGCGGTCTATGATTGCGCGGCTTATTCTCGGAATTATTTGAACCATTTGATTTAACCAGCTTGAGTGCATTATAGACCATTTTTCGCGAAATTTTCAGAATATCCGCGATTTCAGATCGTTTTTTGCCTTTTCGACTTAGTTCGTGAATTATATACCTTTTTCCGGAGTGCGATGTTTGCCACGACCCATTTTATTTAGAATCGGCGAAATTAACTGAATACAACTCTAAAATTTTTACAAACACCCGATCTTGTTAACTTTTATTCACCAACTAACATGTGTGCTATTTATATGACCACAGCAGATCGTACATGCCTATAAAGAAAGAGATGGCCTGAGCAAATAAAAGTAAGTAACGGTACATCTCTCTCGGAGTTTTAAACAACGTCACACTGGAGTCTCAAAAAATTATAACTACAGTTAATGAATGCATTATTAGATTCAAACGAAACGTTTAAAAAATAAGTTGACATTTGTGCTATTTATGTGTCCATGGCTGTATATAAATTTGACAATAATCTGACTATAGATTCGTAAGTTATAGCATTTTGTGTGCAACTTTTGTTATTGAAAAAAAAAAAATGGAAAAAAAATTAATTTCGAGTTTTGATAAAGTATTGCTTTTTGATAAAAAAAAAATACAGTGGAAACCAAACAATGGCTTGATAAACATTATCCGGACTCTGCTCCATCGAGACAAATGGTAGAAAAGTGTATAGCTGATGAATTTAAACGTGGTCGTACCAGCACAAATGATGCAGTGGATACCCAAATGAGGATGTTATTCTAGAAAACATAAAAAAAATCCACAAATTGGTTATGAACGGTAATGAACGATAATGCTTCAGAGGAGTGTTTGGCGTCGATATGTGACAATGGATGAAACATGGCTTCACTATTACACACCAGAATCCAAAAGATGAGTGGACAGCAGTCGACGAACCGAATCCAAAGCGTACAACATCGGCCTGTGAGGTCATGGCTTCTGTATTTTGGGATGCGAAAGAAATAATATTCATCGACTATCTTCAAAAAGGAACCACCATCAACATTAACTGTGCACTTTTGGTTCGATTGAAGGCTGAAATGGCCACATTTGCAAAAGAAAAAGTGTTATTTCACCAAGACAATGCACCGTGTCACAAATCGATGAAAACGATGGCAAAATTGAATGAATTGGGCTTCGAATTGCTTACCCACCCACCGTATTCTCCAGATTTAGCCTTTAGCCCCCAGCGACTTTTTCTTGTTTTCAGATCTCAAGAGAATGCTTGCTGAAAAGAAATTCAAGTCCAATGATGAAGTAATCGCTGAAACTGAGGTCTATTTTGACGAGAAAGAGAAATCGTACTATAAAAGTGATATCGAAAAATTGGAAAATTGCTATACTCGTTGTAACGCTAATAATATAATCGAGTTGTATCAAAATTTTGTTTTTTTTTAATTAATATAATAAATAATAATGTCCGAAATAGCTTGCGGTATCTGTACAGCTGTGTTCAAAATAATAGAAGCGGTTGTTTGCCAATTATAAACAACAGTTTTGTGTTGTACCAAGTAACTTTTATTAATTCTATTTTGTCAACTAAGTTTGGAGATAATTCCTGGCATCTCTTTTGAGGTATTTGGCTCCAAGCGTCCCTACAGTTTGCAAAAGCTGAGTATTATTGGTTGGTTTTAGTTTCAACATTTTCCTTTTAACATCACCCCATAGGCTTTCTATGGAATTGAGATCGAGGGACTGAGCAGGCCACGCCATAATCTCAACCCCATTGACCCGAAACCATTCTTTATCTTTTCTGCTAGTGCGTTTCAGGTCATTGTCTTATTGGAAAACCCATTGGAGTGGCATTTTATCCTCGGCATAGGGTAACTTTACATTTTAGAGTATATCCACGTAAATATTCTTTTTTTTTATTAAGTGTATTGGACCTATATTTTGACGGGGAAGGCAACCCTAAATTACTATTTTTGATCCGCCGTGTTAAACGGTTTTTTTTTTATATATATATTGGGAAGGTATTCTGTATTAGAAGGCCGACGCACATATTGTCTGGAGCCCGTTTCATCAAAAAGAACAATTTTGCTTTCATCCGTTCAAAGGATGTTGCGCCCCTTTTCAATAGACCACTTAACATGGTTTTCAACAAATTTTAATCGGGCTGCAAAGCGTTTCTTTGTTAAGAGTGGAACTTTTCAAGGACTTCGTGCAAATAAATTGTTTTCGATGAATCTTTTGCGAACAAGTGACTGCAGATACAGGAAGTTGAAGCACTTTTTGAATTAGTATGGATGAAGTAGAAGGGTTGGACTTGCTAAAACGCACAATGCGCCTTTCATCTGCAACTGATTTTTTTTCGATCGTGTTTCAGGCTTTCAAATCAATTTTATTGCATTTTAGCAGTCATTGGAGCTGCACACACTATTGTTTTCTGGATTTCTCTGTACGATTTTCCATTTAGTCTGAGCTTTAAAATAAGTTCTCTCTTTTAACTAGTACCGTGCTTAGTGCGACCCACTCAAAACAAAAACAAACTCTTTATTTTCCCTTATAACATAAAAAAATAATTATAAGTTCTCTTCAATCAACTTACTTTTTTAAAAACAGCCTTTTAAAGAAATGAGGTGCCCGCATCAAAATGTCAGTGACGTCTTATTTTTCCCACATAGAATAAGAATTGTAAATTAGGCCTGCTTCCCCTTCTAAATGTGGTCAGACCGCAAACTTTTCAAACCAACCTCTTAAAGCCTCCGTAGCGCAAAAATTCTCGAAAATTCCAGGTACTTGCTGTAAAAATTTGTTTGCATCTTTATTAAAAGTATCTTTTGTACATCTATCTTTATTGAAAGTATTGCATCTTTATACGTTGCGACGCACTTCGTTCGTATCGCACTTTTGCTTACACTGTGTATTTTTTTTTTAACTAGTTTTTCCATTCACCAAAAATTTCGCACATTTGCCAAACGCAGTTCCGTTCACGCAGCTTTTGCAACATTTGAATTGAAGTCTGGAACCTTTTCAGCAGCTATCGTCTGCATTGTGATGAAATATTTTTTGCTTATCTCTTTTCAAAAACCATTTCACACCAACCTCAACCACAAGCTCAAAGCCCGAGCTTAAATTTTATGACGCCTTCTTTCCGCCTCCTCCCATCGTCCCCCTTTTTAATAACTGCAATACTCTGTGTAGTGCCACACTTACTTACACGCCACTTCACACCAGGCAGACCAGGCCAGGCCACATCATTGCCACCAGCAATTATTAGCTGTGAATTGTAACGTTTTGCTCACTAGTGTTGTTTTTGCTGTTGAAGAGTTGTGTTTTTTTTTATAATTTTTAATGTACAGCAACAAAAATCCCTTTATTATTTTTTTATTTTTTGCAACGGCATTCACTGCAAATTATGCAATTTTCCTTTATGCCAACCCGGGAACTTCACCCGCTCCACCCTCCCATCATCAGCAATCTACTCGCTGAAATTTCATTATGATTAAATTTCCCTCAAGTAGCTCATATTTCAGGCGTGAATAAAAATGCGTCCGCGTTGTTGTTTGCTGCTGTTGTTGTTGTCCTTGTTGTTGTTGATGTTGACTTGCATTATCTTTTTGTCTACTGCTGTTGCTGCTGCTGCAACTTTATCTGGCATCTATTTAATTTATCAGCCTATGCCATTGAGATGGCCAAACAATGCAACACTTATTTTTTTGCCTCTCTTTAAATACGGTTGTACCTTTCTTAACTCTTTTTTTACTTTCAAGCAGCACTTTTTTTTCTCTTCTTTTGTTGGTAATCTGTCTGCAATTTCTTTGTTGATGCAAATTTAGTGCGAATATGTATTTTGCGTGTGTAACAGCCGGCTACCTCAACCGACCCACCAGCGTTGAGGAGCCAGAGTTGCCTTAAATATACACAAGCTGTCAAAACAATTGGCAGATAAGCAATCATTCAGAGTTAGAAAACAATGAATGGGTTGCCAGAGTTGTTTGCTTGGCTGGCTGCCTGTTGGTTGATTTGGTTCCTTTTGTTGCTGCTGCTGCTAGATGACTACTTGGCGCTGACTTCACTGACTTCCTTCTTTACTTACTTGAAGGCACTAAATATGTTGATGATTGCCAAACTCCCGGTAGTAGTCAATTTTCGATTGAGTGAAGTTTTCATATCCACTTCCTCAAAATTTCCTTCATGAATTTCATTCAATTATTGCACAATTTTTTTCGAAATAAGTTCGGCAGATATTGTCAGTTTGAATACAATTTTTAGTCATTTCTTTAGTCTTAAAATTGAAGTTGATATCATTGAATTTTATCAAAAAATGATAGTGTGTATATCAAAATTTCGCTAAATAAAAAAGTTGTATGTTTTATCTTATCTCACTTATAATCTTGTCTCTTGATTAAAATGGAAATTATTATAAGTCGAATAAGACAGATAGTCTCCACTTTATCTATGAATCATATTAGCTTTAAATATCATTTGACTGTTTTCTGTTATGTTCTCAGGTGTTTTGCGAAATTTTTCACATTTACATAAATGTGCTGCATTGTGAGAAATCGAATGTGCTGCATACAGCACTTCACGTGTAAAGATCATGAATCAATTTCTGAATCATGTGATCAATTTAATAAGAGCGTATTATATTCAACATTAAAAGCAATTAATGACTAAAACAATTATAGCAAAAAATGGATCCAAACCTGTGGTAAGAACCTGGCCTCTAATTAGCATCGAGTAGTTCACGCACTCAGCCACGACCCCCCAAAAGAACTAATAGAAGTTACTTTTCTCGAAATGTAGAATTCTTTAATTTTTCAAAATCTTCTGTATTCCATTAAGGAGAGAAATACATGTAAATGCTCGAAAATCAGTAATTTTTCGTGAATTATTTTGAGGGTGATAAAATAATTAAATCATTTTACACTTTTGACATAATTTAATGACATGTATCTGGTAATAAAAACAATTTTTGTTTGTTTTAATACAAAATGGCGGCGGTACAGTCCCTCCACGAAGGCCGTTTTTGCCGAAGTCGTAAAACTGCTGCCATCGCCCAGCTTTTTCTATTGGTCTAAAATCAAAAGACAAAAATTATTTCGATTACTGATAAGTTTAGGCATAGAGTAAACCTATAAAATTGAGAAAAAGTACGAAATAAAAAATTTGGTACACTTTTTAATAAAACTTTCATATTTTCGCCTATTTTGTCGACAGTTATTGCCCCCTTAAAATTGTTTATTTATGCAAAATGTGTAATATTTTAGGATTATTCTATGGGCAATTATGTTGACTAAAACCCCTCAAAATTTCAACCCGATCGGTTAATTACTTTTTGAGCTGCAGTGGCAACCATTTTTGAAAACGTAGTTTCGAAAAAATCGCGTTTAAAGTTTTAGGACGATAAAACTATTAGTTTTTGCAACTTACCGATCAATCAACAATTCTAGGCGCATACAATAGCCCTTCAGCTTCCTTGAAAAGTTGATTATCTTCCAGTTGTTCCTGTTTCCTGGCAGTACATTTTACAGTAGATTTTTTATGTATTTCTCCCCTTAAGAATAGGTACCGTCTGACGACCTAAAGCAGTGTCGATAACGTAATACCCTCGCAAGGTAAGCGATACTTCGTCTTTTTACGTAAACACAAAAAAAAAATAGGACAAATGCTGTTTCTGTGGTCGGCATTGATCTAAAGTTTTCCGCAAGTGTAAAAAATGCACCTTCTCATTGATAAAATTAAGAGGAAGAGGTTACCTCAACTCAAGGAAGCTTTTTCTGTTTTTTTTTTTTATAGTGTTATTTTTTTAAGTTATAGTAAAAGTAAAAGTTAAAGCCAAAATCAAAGTTAAATTCTAAGTTTAAGTCAAAGCCAAAGTCAAAATCAAAGTCAAAATTAAAGTTAAAGTTAAAATTAAAGTTAAAGTTAAAGTTAAAGTTAAAGTTTAATTCAAAGTTCAAGTTAAATATAAAGATAAAGTTAAATTTAAAGTTAAAGTTAAAGTTAAAGTTAAAGTTAAAGTTAAAGTTAAAGTTAAAGTTAAAGTTAAAGTTAAAGTTAAAGTTAAAGTTAAAGTTAAAGTTAAAGTTAAAGTAAAGTTAAAGTTAAAGTTAAAGTTAAAGTTAAAGTTAAAGTTAAAGTTAAAGTTAAAGTTAAAGTTAAAGTTAAAGTTAAAGTTAAAGTTAAAGTTAAAGTTAAAGTCAAAGTTAAAGTTAAAGTTAAAGTTAAAGTTAAAGTTAGAGATAGAGATAGAGATAGAGATAGAGATAGATTTAGGTTAGAGTTAGAGAAAGAGTTAGGTTAGAGTTAAGTAGGGTACACGTTATCGCTCATGAATGTCAGTTGAGAGAGAATCTAAGCATGAATCATAGTATGTTCACTTGACTGTTGTTGCATTGTAATTTTTGACTGAACGATCACAAAAATTTTTGTGAGCACGTCCCTCACGGGTTATCTCTTGCTCGTTGTTTGACAATGTGTAAAAAAAATTTTTTTCACTTCAACATTCGTTCAAAATTCTAATTGTGTTCACATCGCTCGTGGTTCGATTTTTAAAAAATGGATGCAGAAAAGGCGTTTTTAGAAGATTTTATTGAATGTTACAAGTCACGATATTCGCAAACAATGAAATTTAATGAAGACGGCATAAATGATAATCTGGTCATGCAGCAGAATGAGAGAGAAATTTAACGAACTTGAGTGAATCTCATGAGCGATAATGTGTACCCTACTTAAGTGTAAAATTAAGTTAATGTTAATGTTAATGTTAATGTAATGTTAATTTTAATGTTAATGTCAATGTTAATGTTAATGTTAATGTTAATGTGATGTTAATTTTAATGTTAATGTTGATGTTAATGTTAATGTTAATGTTAATGTTAATGTTAATGTTAATGTTAATGTTAATGTTAATGTTAATGTTAATGTTAATGTTAATGTTAATGTTAATGTTAATGTTTATTTTAATGTTAATGTCAATGTCAATGTCAATGTCAATGTCAATGTTAATGTTAATGTTAATGTTAATGTTAGTTTTAATGTTAATGTTAATGTTAATGTTAATCTTAATGTTAGTGTTAGTGTTCATATTTATTTTAATGATATATGTAAAGGTGGTATTATAGATAGAAGTAGAGCTTGTGGCAGAGGTACATGTAAAGGTAGAGAAAAAGAAAAAGGTATGGTAAAGTAAAGCTAGGGGGAATTAAAAGCTGTGGTAAATGTAAAGGAAAAATTAGAGATAAGGGTTGGGTTTAAAGTAGAGGTAGAAATAGAAGAAAAGGTAGAGGTTAAAGTAGAGGCAGAAAAAGAAGTAGAGGTAAGGGTTAAAGTAGAGGCAGACATAGAAATTGTGGTAGAGATAGAGGTACAGAAGAAATAGATGAAGAGTTACACTGCATCAAAAATTTGCACATACAGTAGTAAATTTTTTATTCAAGCCATTGAATTTTCTAAAATAATGTACATGTCGGTGTGTAAATGGATACGCACGCACGCATGACGATGGTTGTGTTCATGGTGTTAATTAATTACACCATGGTTGTGTCAACGCCTTTAGCAGTCGGTTTGACAGGTAGTAATGTTAAAGCGAGACAACAGTATTAATGTTGTCGGGTGTGGTTCGGTGTGTCAAAAACACGAGTATAGAGAAATTAGAAAGAAACTGAGACTCAAGAAAGACACATCGAAACTCGCTGCGCTAAACACTTACCAAATATGAATCGGCCTGTTAATGAGCTTACTCCGACATCAGAAGTGGGATCTGATTCCGCACCTACAATGATAGATGGTCAATTACGCGCTATCATGGACTTACAAAATAAAAACTTGATGGACCTTGTTAAGGCAATACAATCATCAACTAATAACGTGAATCAACGCGGTTCAGTTGTGTTGCCCAAATTCAATCCAGAAGTCGCTGGTGTTAGCGTTGCATCGTGGTGTACTACAGTGGACATGATTTTAGCTGAAAATACTTTAAAAGGGAGTGCACTCGTTATGGCTTTAAGTAAGTCGCTAGAGGGAAGTGCATCGCAATGGTTGACTCAGATATGCTATCCAGACATAACTTGGCTTGAGTTTAAAGAACTTTTTGTACAGCGTTTCGATTGTGTGGAAACACCGGCAGCAATGTTCCTTAATATTTTGGCAAGCCGTCCGACTGATGGCGAATGCCTTGCAGTGTATGCAAGTCGAATGGTAACGACGCTTGTCACGAAATGGCGTGAAATGAATGCAGAGGAAATTGCTGTGTCAGTGGTACTTGCTCATCTGGCCAATTTTGATGGTAGACTGCAGCGTTCGACCTTTACATTAAATTTGAGGACCAGGGCTGAGCTGCAGGCAGAATTAAAGGCGTTCACTTTTAATAAAAGGAAAATAACCTTGACAGAATCGCAATCTACACCTGAATTTAAACGTCAAAAATTTTCAACAATTAAGTGTCATTTTTGCGGCAAATTGGGACACAAAATGGTTGAATGCAGAGAGAAGAAGCAGCATAGCCACTCAGCGCATGGAAGCATTCAAAATCATAAAAGTGAAAATCGACAACGAGATAAACAAAACATAATTTGCTACAAGTGTGGAGAGGCGGGACATATCTCAACAAGGTGCACAAAAACTGAAGCTGGTAATGGAAAAACAGTAAGCCGTGAGAGAAGAGTGGAACAGTGTTACGTTATGGAACCAAAAGGACACATGGTACACCGAGACGAGACTTTTGACATCACCTTTGACTCCGGAGCAGAATGTTCGCTGATAAAAGAAAAGATAAGTAAAAAATTAGCTGGCAAAAGAATAAATAACGCAGTCATGTTAAAAGGCATCGGTAATGGAGGCATATGCAGCACCATACAGGTGTTAAGTAGTGTAGTAATTAATAATAATCATATAGAAATATTGTTTCACGTATTGCCTGATGAACATTTAAAAAATGATATTGTAATAGGTCGTGAAATACTCTGTCAGGGCTATAATGTAATTGTTGCACAAGATAATTTTAAAATTGTGAGAACCAAATCTATAAACTTTTGTACTGGTAATGACAAACTAATTGATGTAAACACTGAACTTGTTGGAGAAGAAAAAAACAAATTAATGTCACTTTTGGAAAAATACTCAAAATCTTTCATTAAAGGGATTCCATGTACTAGAGTTAGTGTAGGTGAAATGAAGATCAGATTGATCGACCCGCGAAAAACAGTGCAACGGCGTCCATATAGGTTAAGCCCTAATGAAAGAGAGGTAGTCCGGGATAAAATTGACGAGTTAATAAAATGTAAAGTTATAAGACCCAGCTGTTCACCCTATGCAAGTCCTATGATTCTTGTAAAAAAGAAAAATGGTTCAGATCGCCTTTGTGTTGATTTTAGAGAGTTAAATTCAAATACAGTCTCTGATAGGTATCCTTTGCCGCTTATTTCAGACCAAATAGCCAGGCTCCGTGGAGCGAATTATTTTACATGTTTGGATATGGCCAGTGGTTATTACCAAATCCCTCTACATCCAGATTCAATTGAATGTACTGCTTTTGTAACGCCAGATGGCCAGTATGAGTTTTTATCTATGCCATTTGGACTTAAAAACGCCCCTTCAGTTTTTCAGCGCGTGGTAATAAAGGCTCTTGGTGATCTTGTTAACACTTATGTAGTTGTTTACATGGACGATATTATGATAGTCGCCGCAACCAAGAGTGAAGCGTTTGAAAGATTACAGATTGTTTTGAACATACTAACTGAGGTTGGGTTTTTATTTAATATTGCAAAGTGCGCTTTTCTTAAAACTTCTGTGCATTATCTGGGGTATGAAGTTTGTGCTGGCGAAATTCGACCAAATCCACAGAAAATCATAGCGTTAACGGCATTGCCACCTCCACAGTCTGTGACTGCGCTGAGACAATTTATTGGGTTAGCTTCCTACTTCAGGCAATTCATACAAGGGTTTTCTAATTTAATGAAACCTTTGTATCATCTCACCTCAGAAAAAAATAAATTCGTTTGGAAGCCGGAATATGAAGCGATTCGAGCAAAAGTTATATCAACCATTACGGAAAAACCAGTTTTAGTCATTTTCGACCCACAACACCCAATCGAGCTTCATACTGATGCTAGCTCTAGTGGATATGGTGCAATCCTATTGCACAAAATTAATAATAAACCTCATGTGGTGGAATATTTTAGCAAAACTACTTCACCCGCTGAGTCAAATTATCATTCTTATGAACTGGAGACTTTGGCAGTTGTTAAATCAATAAAGTATTTTCGACATTATTTGATAGGTAGGAACTTCGTCGTGTTTACTGATTGTAATTCTTTAAAATCATCAAAGACAAAACAAGAATTAACGCCAAGGGTACAACGTTGGTGGTCTTTTCTACAATCCTTCACTTTCGATATTCAGTACAGAGAAGGAAAGCGAATGGCTCACGTTGACTTTTTATCAAGAAATCCTCTAACCCCCAAGCATATTTTTGCATTTAATAAAGTAGCAGAAAAGCGAGTTAATATAGCTGAAATTTCTAGCAACTGGCTAATCGCTGAGCAACGTCGTGACCCAGACATTGTCGACATTGTTGATAAATTGAAGTCCAATGTGTTGAATGAAGATGTTGCAAAGACCTACGAAATAAGGAAGGAAATACTTTTTAGGAAAATTCAGCGTAATGGTAAAACTCGTTGTTTGTCAGTGGTGCCCCGAGCTTTTAGATGGTCGGTAATCAATCAAGTCCACGAATCAATTATGCATTTGGGCTGGGAAAAGACACTCGATAAGGTCTATGATTATTATTGGTTTGACAACATGTCAAAATATGTGAGAAAATTTGTTGAAAATTGCATAACATGTAAAATGTCAAAATCGTCGTCTGGCAAAATTCAAGTCAAGCTTCACCCGATCCCCAAGGTAGATATACCGTGGCATACCGTTCACATTGATATTACAGGGAAGTTAAGTGGCAAAAATGATAAAAAGGAATATATCATTGTTCAGGTTGATGCTTTTACCAAGTACGCCTATTTGAGTCACACACTTAGACTAGATGCTGTCAATTGTATGAATGCCGTAAAATCGGCTGTGTCGTTGTTTGGAGTACCAAACCGAATAATAGCCGACCAGGGGAGATGCTTTAGTAGTACAGCATTTAGTGAGTTCTGTGCAAAGCAGAATATAAATCTTCATTTAATAGCAACGGGCGCGAGTCGGGCTAATGGTCAGGTAGAACGCACTATGGGCACCTTAAAGAACTTGTTAACCGCTGTCGAGTCTAGCAGTCAATCATGGCAAGATTCTTTAGGTGAGGTTCAGTTGGCTCTAAATTGTACCAATAATCGAGTTACAAAGGCAAGTCCGTTGGAAATGTTAATTGGAAAGGTAGCGCGCCCCTTAGGGCTACTTCCACCTGATGATACAGAAAACGAAGTTGATTTGATAAATGTGAGAGTTCAAGCTACAAAAAATATGTTATCTGCATCTAAATATGAAAAGGCTCGATTTGATGCGGATAAAGCTAAAGTGATTGAGCACAAAGTGGGAGATTTTGTGTTGCTTAAAAACGAAGAGAGGCATCAGACTAAATTAGATCCGAAGTTTAAAGGTCCTTTTTTGGTAACTGAAGTTTTAGATGGCAACAGATATATGTTAAAGTCTTTGACTAGTAAGAGAATGTATAAGTATGCTCATGAGGATTTACGGAAGTTACCGTCTGGCCAGGTACCAACTGAGTTAAATGTGTGTGATGATTATAAAAATTTGGTTGAAAGTTGCGAAGAAACCGTTGAAAGAGACGGTAATGAAAACATTGTTGAGATTGTTGAGAACGAAGAAGCCGTTGAAAGAGACGGTAATGAAAATATTGTTTAGTTTGTAGAGAATGAAGAAGCCGTTGAAAGAGACGGTACTGTTGCATATAGATGAAAAGGTGCAACTGGATACATTTATCATAGTGCAAGCACAAGTGCAAAACGAAGGTTTTGATCATGGCGTGTGGGGCATTTGAGTGTAAGAATGAATTATTAAGAGTAATCGGAAATTTTAATGTTAAAATTGAATTTCGATTGGTAAATGTAAATAAAGAAATTTAATTTTTAATACGTTAAAAAAAATGAAATGTAAAGGGAATAATCTGAAATGTAATTGATAAAATTTATTTACGAATAATTAAAAAAAAAAAAAAAAAAAAAAAAAAAAAAAAAAAAAACGAATAATTTGTTAGAGAATAATCTGCAATGTAATTGATAAAATTTATTTTCGAATAATTAAAAAAAAAAAATAATTTGTTAGAGAATAATCTGAAATGTAATTGATAAAATTTATTTTCGAATAATTAAAAAAAAAAAAAAAAAAAAAAAAAAAAAAAACGAAAAATTTGTTAGAGAATAATCAGGAATGTAAATGATGAAATTGGATTTCTAATAACTAAAGATAATAAATTGTAATAGAATAATCCGAAAATTATTTATTTGTATGAAAATACGCTTGTATTAGTTACACGAGGACGTGTTATTGTCAGGATGGCCGTGTCGGTGTGTAAATGGATACGCACGCACGCATGACGATGGTTGTGTTCATGGTGTTAATTAATTACACCATGGTTGTGTCAACGCCTTTAGCAGTCGGTTTGACAGGTAGTAATGTTAAAGCGAGACAACAGTATTAATGTTGTCGGGTGTGGTTCGGTGTGTCAAAAACACGAGTATAGAGAAATTAGAAAGAAACTGAGACTCAAGAAAGACACATCGAAACTCGCTGCGCTAAACACTTACCAAATATGAATCGGCCTGTTAATGAGCTTACTCCGACATACATATATTGAATGAGCATGTTTCATATTTTTTAGTTATTCATGAGTAATGATTTAAAAAACAAAAACAACTAACTTATTGAGTTCAATAATATACGAAAATTCATGAAAGCGGCTATCCCCATAATTGCAACTCAATTAATTGCACATACACTTACATCATATTGGTAAAAAGCTGGATTAAATGTCAAAAGTTTAACTGTTACGCCAAATTAATAACGGAATTGCATTTTGTGAAAGCTCTCTACGAAAGATTATTAAAATTTTTTAAAAATGAATTTAACACACAAAAAAGTGCCTATAGACGTAAAAATTAATCGTTAAGTTTAAAAATTAAGGAAAAAATTATTCAGAAATAAGTCAAATTGTTTATAGACTTCGTTCAACAATCCAATCTGTTGCAAACAATTTTAAACGAAATAAATCATTTGATATTGCATCTGGAAGAGGAAAAAAATATTGTCGATGCGAGAGGAGCGATTAATTGAACGAATGGTCAAAGCGAACCCGAAAATTGGTGCCCCAAAAATTACGGCAAGCCTTGCAGAACATGGAGGTCCATCCGTTAATCGGCAAACAATAAGCAGTTGCGTGTCCCGCAAGAAACTGTTTATATCCAAAAATAATGCTCTTAAACGCTTAGCATATACAAAAGAATATATAAATGTGTCTGAAGAGCTCTGGAAGAAAATTGTTTTTGTTGATGAAAGCAAATTTAATATTTTTGGCTCAGATGGACGTCGTTTCGTTAGGCGAAGACCTAATACATCTCTTAATAAAGAAAATTTAACGCCAACCGTAAAACATGGAGGTGGAAATGTTATGATGGGGTGCCATGGCCGCTAACGGTGTTGGAAACTTAGCTTTCGTTGAAACTACAATAGACAAATTTCAATATTTATCAATTTTAAAAATATTTTAAGAGCCAGTGCTGAAAAATTACAACTCGGTCGTGATTTCATGCTGGTCCAAGATAATGACCCCAAGCATACTTCACTTCTAATCAGAACTTGGCTTGTCTACAACTGCAAATCGACACTTCCACATCTCCCTCAATCACCGGACCACAATCCTATTGAGCATCTTTGAGATTTGCTCCAGTGAAAAGTACGACAGCATGATATAACTAACCGAGAGCAGCTTAAAACAGTTATCCTAGAGTAGTGGAATAAAATATCGCCGATCGATGCATCCAAATTGATGGAATCGATGAAACGCCGTTTACGAGAGGTCATTAATGCAAATGGATACCATACTAGCTATAAAGTTATTTATAAAATACTTAAATTAAGATATTTAAGCAATTTATGTACATTTTTTTGAGTTCAAGTTAATTAGATTACTTTTTTAAATAATTTTCATAAATGAAGTGTAATTTTCAGAAAATGTTATAAATTGTTTTTTTAATGTAATAATACCAGCCAATAAATATTAATAAAAGTTTTCGATATTTAAAACGTATTTTGTAAAAATATAGCTTTAAATGGAAAATAAACTGCTGTATGTGCAATTGTTTTATTCAGTGTAGAATTAAAAGTAGAATTAAAGGTGGAGTAAGAAGTAAAGATAGTGACAAGGTTGAAAAAAGGTAGAGGTAAAGGCAAAGAAAAATTACGTGGTTGAGGTAGAAGTAGAACTAGAGATAAAAGGAGAGGTAGATGTAGAAGTAGAAGTAGAAGTAGATGTAGAAGCAGAAGTAGAAGTAGAAGTAGAAGTAGAAGTGGAAGTAGAAGTAGAAGTAGAAGTAATAATAGAGATAGAAGTAGAAGTAGAGGTTCAGATAAAGGTAGATGAAAAGGTAATGGTAATGGTTGAGATAGAAGTAGAGATAAAGGAAGAAAATACAGGCAGAGATAGGAAGAGAAATAAGCCATTTTAGACACATAAAAAAAAACCCTGGAAAATTTTAGGTGATTTATATGAATCAAAATCAGATTACAATAGGAGCGTTTTTAATATTATACACAGTCAGGAAAGTAATGTAAAAAACATATAATATGTGGCCAAAAAACCTACCGTCGTGCTTAATTTTCTACAACCTAATTTTTATGAAATGCCTTATAAAAAATTATTTCTTTTTGAAAAAGTTTTTTAATGCCTTCACTGCAAAAGTTAACCTATTGATACACTCAAATGTATTGCCTTGTTAGGTGAGCGGATTAAGCGCTTCTGAACGCGTGTTCAATATCTGTCGAGACAGCAGAAATAGAATTATTCTTTTAACTTAGAAATATTAAAAATTAAATACTTTTGTACAGATTTAATGTAAATATATTTAAATATAATGTAGTTTTGAATAAATGTAAGAATAATGAATGATGAACAGAGCAGTCGCAAAAATTCATGAATATCTGAGAAGATTTTCACAGTCGTTTTTGCGTGATACTCAATTATAAAAATGTGCTTCATTGGCACTTTTTATATAAATAATTAAATAGAAATATTATTTTTGTTGCCTTTTTTAGACATTCTGGTTCAAAGATATTTTCGTTTTCGCTCAATTTTTTGCTTCTAATTTCAAAAAACCACCATAATCTCTCTAAAAATCGTTAAATTATACTAATCTTCTACATGAGACCTGAGCTTAAAACTTGACCAAAATCTATAAAAAAAAGATCACAATAATTCTTGTTAATCACCATGAAATACAAGAAATCTTAACGCTAGCACATTTTATGGCTTAACTCAAAACAATTGCTGTCCACTCAAAAAAAAAAAAAAAAAACACCCACCCACTCATTCGGACACAAACATTCACACTCAAAGCTGAATGTGCTTCATAGCTAAAAATGCAGAATATGGCAAGAAGAAAAAATCTAATAATGCTGCGTTGCAATAGCCAAATGTGTGCAACCCACACATGTCTGTGTTGGTGTTTTTTTTTTTCTTCTCAAATATGGCTTTTATTTCAGGAAAACTTTTTTGAATATCAGATAAGAAAAAAACATCAAGATAGCTGAAAACTTGAATTTTAATTGAATAAAAAAAAAGCAAAAAAAATCCAACTGCACTTTGCATTCATTAAAGAAATATCAATAAAAACAAAAATTTATTCAATCAGTTAAAAAATTACGAAAATCAAAAAAATGCCCATACTAATTGCGACGCGTGTCATGATTCTGATGTTTATGTTTTTCGAATAGCTGACTTCTGGAGGGAACCGATTTGGGGAACATTAGCAGCAGAAACTTTTTCAGCATTTTTAATGAATGAATGTGTATTTCTTGCAATACACAAAAAAAAAAGAAAATATTTATAAAAAACAAAATACAAAAAGAAAAATTAAAAAGTTTTCCATTTGCTTTTACAAAATGCATGAATGAATCAATGCAATTTGAATGCGCTGCAGCCGCTGCTGTTGCATCGTAGCACATTACAAACGAGTACGTGCCTTGCATAAAAATTTCATTTTGGTATGTTTTACTGGTTGTTGCTACGTCAACGGCGCGTTGGAAGAACGATGTACGATCGGTTGGGTGTTTGGTCTCTCGTTCGTCCACTTGGAAATATAAATTACAAAATCATTCATAAAAAGGGGAGCATATAACGAATAATATCTAATTGTTTGTTTGTTTGTTTTTTCCTTGAATTGGCACCCCCTTCTGTTGTTGCTGTACACACTCTCATCGTCGGCGGTTCAGTGTCAGCGGAAGTTTTACTTCGTGGCATGTTCTTAAATTTATTACCTAAATGCAGTTCTATGCTTAGAATTTTACACTTGATTGAGCTAATTTTGCATTCTAGGAATTTTTTTATGGAAGATTCCATTAAGTTTCGAGTTTATTCACAGATTTAGATTTTAGCTGCAGACTGCACATTTATACATATATACAAATATACAGTGTTGCGCAAAACAAAAGCAACAAAATGTACTCCAGACTATAAATACATAATTTTCATAAAAACAAAATATTTAAAACAAAGCTTACTATTTATTTTCACAGAGGTATTATTAAGCTATAAAACCAATACATTAAAACAACAACAACAATTGCGTTTAAAACAAATATGAAAAAATGTACAGCAGAGTCGGAATTCACTTGCGCAAAACAATAGCAACAAAGTAGAGAAAGAAGAGAATAGGTTTAAAAAGAATGCGATCTAGCGGAACTTTTACAATGTTTTTGAGAAGCTGCTGTAAAATACTTTCAATTTGTGCAATATTTGATTCAGTTTGTCAACGATCTTTGCATATTAACGACGTTAAGAACATGGCGAGGGAAAAGTTTGGAGACAAATTAAAAAGTGAAATAATTAATGACTTTTTAGGTGGTATGAAGCAAGCAGAGATAGCAAAAAAATTTAAAATTAATAGATCGTGCATTTGCCGGTTGATAAAGAAGTATCGGCAGACAGGAGAAGTAAAAACTAAACATTGAGGTGGAAGACCTCGAAAAACTTCAACTCGGACAGACCGTGAAATTGTTAAGATGATAAAAAAAGAACCGTTTATTTCGTCAAAAACAATTGTAACATCTTTAAAACTGAATATTCATCACAGTACAGTACGAAGACGGGCTGTAGAAAACAATTTAAAAAGTTACAGACCATCCAAAAAACCATTGCTTACAAGAAGGCATGTAAAAAATAGGTGAGTTTTTTTTTTAGTGTAATGCTTTATTAATGTTAACATTATTTCTTTGGAAAAGGTTAAAATTTGCTAAAAGACATCGCAATTGGTCAGTAAATAAGTGGAGGACAGTACTGTTTAGCGATGAATCTAAATTTAATCTAATTCAATCGGATGGAATGCAGACCGTCAGGCGACACAGAGGACAACGTCTTAAAACCAAGAACATCCTCGTCACTGTAAAGCATAGTGGTGGAAATATAATGGTGTGGACATGCTTTTTGGCTCAAGGACCTGGTCCATTTCATAAAATAGATGGAATAATGAACGGTGAGGGATATCGAGCCATACTAGAACACCAAATGCTACCCCATGCAGAGTGGAATATGCCACTTCGATGGGTGTTTCAACATGATAACGACCCAAAACACACATCGAAAGTGGCAAAGAAGTGGCTAACAAACAATAGGATTCAAACTCTTGACTGGCCGGCACAACATCGGTTTTCCAACAAAGAGGAGCTATTCAACAAGTTGAAAACTGAGTGGGAAAACCTTCCGGAGGACTGTTTTTATTCATTAGTTGCCTCGATGCCAAAAAGGTGCGAAGATGTTATTTAAAACAAGGGCGGATACACAAAATATTGATTTTGTTGCTATTGTTTTGCGTAAGTGAATTCCGACTCTGCTGTACATTTTTTCATTTTTGTTTTAAACGCAATTGTTGTTGTTGTTGTAATGTATTGGTTTTATAGCTTAATAATACCTCTGTGAAAATAAATAGTAAGCTTTGTTTTAAATATTTTCTTTTTATGAAAATTATGTATTTATAGTCTGGAGTACATTTTGTTGCTTTTGTTTTGCGCAACACTGTATATTCCATATAAATTGCAATTTGAAAAAGAAAAAATAAATAATCAAGTTGGTTGATTTCTCTCTTTTAGACCTTTGAACAAGACACGGTAAGACACTCAGAAAATATACTGCGCTGATACAAAAAAGTTTTAGGTACTTGAGTTTCTAAGGATTGGTCCTAAGAAGTACTCGGCAGTTTTTCCCGATTTTTTTCGAATAATGTGTTCCTCTTTTTAGATTGTAAACTGCCACTGATTGCTTAAAAGAGTTCCCTCGGCAAAAGTGGTCCTCGAATTTTAAAGATGTCAACATTTTTTAAGTTTTGGCACAAGTATTTTTGTTGAACACCTATTGCAGGCTTTAGTGTCTACTATGTAGGGTCTGGTCATACGAAACCAACGTTGGATACAGTTTCTATCGTCGCCTTACTGAAGAGTGCCCACTCTTTCAGTTACCAATTGGCAATCCAACTTGGTACATTCTTATCTTAAAGACAGTGGGACTTTAGAACAAATTCTTAGATACTTTACTTTCTAAGGATTGGTCGAAAAATACTCAGAATGTTTTTTCCGATTTTTCTCGATAAAAGGATTTCTCTTTTTAAATTTTAAACTTCCACTATTGCAGGCTATAGACTCGGCTATGTAGGGTCTGGGACGTCATACGACGTTGAATTCTGTCTTCGGTTTACTGAGGTGTACCCACTCTTTCAATTACCAATTGAGACAATCCGGTTCCAGACATTAGTTTTAGTAGAAGACATGAGGTAAATGCATAAAAAAATTGGTCACATAGTCTATGAACGATCCCTATGATCATACCGAATATGAAATATATTTTTCTCCTCTACAGCATTAAGAATATGTGGAAAATTTTCATGGCAATGAAAACTCTTTTGCTTTTGATTCTTATCAGAACCATTAGCCTGAGAATTTTTTTAAAAATATCCGTTTTTTTTTCAATAATAAAATTCCAGAAAAATGTGCTTCAGATAACACTTGAAAGAAGAAAATATACTTTAATAGCTTTAAATTCTGAACTTTACTGCAAAATTATCTGAATGAAGCCATAAAAAGCTATCAGTTCAAATAGTTCTGGCTAACGGTATTAAATTGTTGAGTATCTGAAACTTGATGACAATTAAATTTGAAGAGCCATCTAACATATTAAAAAGTGAAGTACTTCGGAGTCAACAATAAAGATAGCTAGCAGATATGCATAGAAGAAAGCTCTTATTTTTTTTTTTTTTTTTTTTGCTGATATTTAAAATGTGCTTCATACACAGCGCAGCTATGGGTTACAGCTTAAATTAACAGCATTACGTGTGGATTGACAGTGAAAATCACTGCGCAAAACTGCACATTGTCAAGATACTCCGGTGTGTATGTATTTGTGTGTGTGCAGATTAGTTGGTGTCAGGTTATAGTTTACTTGGGTGTCATTTGGCATAAATCTTACCCTATTAACGATTTGTGGTGACAGTATTTAGTTAAGTGTCAAGCTGTGGCTTAACTTGTGCAGGGATTAAATACGGACATGCAGACGGACAGACGGACATATGGAAGGACAGACTTGAGGGTTCAAATTCGAAAAAAGAAAGCACAGACAGCTATCGCCCACAGCATGTTATACTATTTAACAATCTTGAATTTCTTCTCCATGGGAATGTGCTGCATGAAGCACACACACAAATTGTGAGTTTTTTTTTAACAAATATTAGGTTGCACTTTTAAAAGTTTTCTTATTATTTCAATGACATTTTTGCGGTTTAGCTAATTAGTTAAGTGTCAAATTGTGGGCAGAAAAGGTTAGTGCATCACATGATGAGAGTCGAACGATTAGAGTTACTTCACCAAGCTATGAGAGAATTATGACATTTTCTGAGAAAGCTTTTCATTTCGACTTGGAGAGTATAATTAACACCATATTCTGTTCCATTAAATAATTTTCAATACTTAATTAAATAAATAAACCAAAAAAAAAACAATTTTCAACAATAATTGAATTGAATCGGTTCTGTAGACGTAGATCGTGGTGTTAAACAAGAGAGTTTTGACATTTTAATCTTCTTTGACTGATTTCAGGCAGGATTAAGATTTAATTGAGTAGAAGAAAAATACTTCCCTAATGACTTCATTTCAATTTGAACCGTCGTCGTAAATCGCAATATATGTACATTACACTGGTGATGGTCAATCCACATTTATCTTCAGCCTTTCACCTAGCTTAGTTATTCTACAAATTTTTTCTTGAATTTCCCTTTCTTTCCTACTTATCTATCACCCTTTTCGAACCAAGGCAAACTTTACTCAAAGAAAGTAACACCTGGAATCCTTTCTTCAATGCTTAAAAAAAATATAACCTGTTCACCAAGTGCTTCTACAAAAGCAAATTTGTAAAAAAAGAACAAATCGGTTAATAAAGGTTATTGAATTGGAATACTACTCAAGTGGGGGATATAATTCTACTGCAGGATATTTTTCTTCCAATCAAAAGTCGAATAGAAAGATGAATAAGTGCATCGTATATCATCAGATATAAAGTCAAAGCTTTTCAAAGGGCAACGTAACCTGAGTCATGCCGTTTTGTTGAGGAACCCATTCACAAAATAATGTTTACCGAGAGTTGCTACATATATTTTGGAAATAAATCTAAAAAAGACCAAATTTTTTTTATTTTGAAAAAAAAAACATCTTTTCCAGTTTTGTCATGGTACCACTTGAGATACGTAGAAAAATAAGAAACATTTTGTGAAATGAGGAAAGCAAACAAGCGCCGAAGAATTATTTTTAATCAAGTCAATGCGAGTACTCAATGAGGCACTAAAAAACATCAAATTAATGGGTCGTCCACCTTACATCAAGAACAAATTGTGTGGACAACGCTATTCGACGCCAGAATAAGCCGTTGATGCGTTCAAAAACAATGTTTTAGAGGTGTCTCAAGCAGAATGGTAACGCATTAAAAACTATATTTACCATATTTCGAAAAACAATAAAAAAAAAAAAAAATGTTGTCTTTATATATATTCCCGAAATATATGTAGTAACCTACGTACATCAAAAGTTTTACGTTTTTCAAGCAGTCGGTTCATTTCGTCAGCCGATAAGTTGCACTTTTAAAAGATTATTGAGCACTTTATGATCATTGAAGAGAGAGAATTTTGCAATGCTTTGATGACATTAGTAATCAAGCGGAAGGTTCCAATCTTAACATACGATATGTGGTCATTAAAACAATGATGGCACCTTCAACTTGTTGATTAAACATTCCTTCTTATATTGCTCTTCAAAATTCCATAAGAAGGCATGAAGAAAAACACAATTTATTTACTATCATAAGCTTCGCCTCCATATTGTTGAAATGTCTATCATATTATGTCAAAACTGGTTTAGGATACTTAGTCTTAACCGGAAATCATATAATTCAAAGATAAACTGTTAATCGTCCTAGCAGATAATACCGCCCTGCCATAATGGTTTCAAATAAAATTATTTTCATGAAGCATTATTAAAAGGGAGAATAAAGAGAGTTTTTTTGAAGCTCTTTATTGTGAATTTAGGGTCCATTATGATGTAGGAGTCAGACCAAATGGCTCTACTGCCCCCCTTCTGACGGTACTGTCAAAAGTGTCTCCATGTTTAACTCCTAACTACTCGTTGAACTTTAGTTGGACTTTTATAACCTTACCTAAGTAATTATTTATTTTTAAAAATATCACAGAATGACTAAAATTCATCTGAACATTCTAAAATTTTTATTTTTCTTTTTCTAAGATTTGACGTTCTTAATTTGACATTCAAATTTATAGACCTTCAGATCAAAAAATACCCGGAATTTCCCATGCACACAAACTGATCCAGAGATATTGTACACCTCTCATTTGGTGGTCAAATATCTGTTTGAGTGCCGTTTGTAGGCAGTTTGTGCATGATAGTTCTGTAAACAAGGCAGTGTTTGTTATAATCTCAGAGTTTCGGTACGTCAAATTTAGCTGAGCAAATAGTTTATCTCTCATATAAAAATAGAAAATATCATAGAAAATATCATAAACGGAAGCGTTGAAAATATGGAGAATTGTTGAGAAACAACTGGTGGTTTTTTCAGCACGGGTAACACATCTCTTCTAATACGCGACTTTTTTACCAAAAATAACATCCGTACCGTTCCACCAGCTCCGTATTCAACCAACATGACTCCTTGTGACTTTCCTATTCTCACGACTCAAGTTACCATTTCGCGGAAAACGTTTGAGATGATTGAAGCAATAATGGAGAATTCGCAGAGAGAGCTGAAGTCGATTCCAAAATCAGTCCAAGAAAAGTATTTTCAAGATTGGAAAGTGTTTGAGTATGTGTACTGCTTGCAATAATAATTACATTGACTTCCTCAATTAGTCCCAAGACTTCGATGAATAATTGAACCGGTTTCCTTTTATTGAAGAATTCTGTGTTTTTTTTTCTTTGTCAGAAGGTAACTTTTCACTTAACTTTCATATATTTTATTTGTAAAAATAATTATTTTTAAAGCTCCTATTCCCGATGAAGCCTAACACGATGGAGTCTCTTAGAGCCTAAAAAGGGCTTCTTGCGGTGAGGACGATATCTCTGAACTGGATCATCTGAAATGCAAAAACCAAAAAAATTTCGTTAACAAAAGATAAGATTATCTAGTATTCTATCAAAGAAATAAGCAAAATATTTATTTTTGACAAAATGGCGGCTTCTCAATACTAAAAATCAATTTCAATTAAAAATAAATAAAAAAAATAAATAACTGGCCATTTCAGCCCTTGAAAAGACTTTGACCTAGCTTAATTTGACCTAGCTTGATTAATAAATAATAAAATAAAAACTATGTTAGTAAAGTTAGAGTCTTTTGTTAGTTTGTTATCACATGTCGCCAGAACAGAAGCTGAAAGTCACATGTTTGTGACTTTGTCCCGTCTCTTAAGGGTTATTAAAATGAAAATATTTATCGGTGACAAAAAAATTCGATCAATTGTTAAAAAATAAACTCATACAACTGTTAAGTCAGTATCAAAATCAGAGATAATGAGATGGGAAACTTCGTTTCTATTGTGAATTCTGTTGATTTTGACAGCTAAAAATGCTTCTTCTCCAATTTTTTATGCAATCACGTATTGTGTATATGAGTTCACCTCATATTTGTCAAAAATAGGTCCTACACCCAAAAAAGTCTTGCATATTTAAAAGAAAATTGTTTGATCTTGCGATCTTCGAGAACATTCGAAGTTATGCAGGTACATGCAGGTACAGAAATATATGATATAAAAATAAAAAATGGCCTCCTAACTGCGTAAACCGCCTTAAACTAAATATTTTTAAAAGAGTAACATTTTTAAACATAAAATTAAGCTATCTCCAAATAAAAATCCAAATTTTTAAATGTACTGTTTTTAAGCTACTCAACACAACTTAGCTTTTGCAATACTCCTTTGGTCATATCCAGTAGCTGTCTTTAAAAAACAAAAAAAAAACACTTCTCGACGGTTTGCTTATTTGCTATTTAAAGATTTTGCAAGAAAAGATTAACTCGATTAACTTTGGTCTGTGATCACGACGTTATTAAACGAACCAACAGTGAATAAGTTGTAAAAATCTTTAATAAACTATAGATAATATTATTTAAGCTATCGACACAATGTGCTGCGCTTGTATGAAATTGTTTCGAATTGCTTAAAATGTGCTTTTCGCAGCACATTATTTGCAAAACACCCCACATTTTCCAAAGAAATATTACGCTATACAAGCATTTCTCTCTAAAAGAAGCATAAATAGCAAAAAACTATTCATTGCATCGCTTGCAAAACTGAAAATGAAACTTCACTTTTACTTAACTGATTTTTGTGCTTTAACATTAAAAAAAAAAAAATAAAAAAAAAATAAAAACTTAACTTCGTTCAACTAGTCTGTTGAGCCTGTGTGCAAGCAACTGAGTAATATTAAAATTGTACTTTTGTGTGTGCTATGCAGCGCAGCATAGTAAAAACAACAACCACCGCAGCACATGTTTGACCCAATTTTGCCATGAAAATGTGCTAAAAATCGACACAAAAAAGAAAAGGTTTTTCTTTGAAATTTGTTTGTTTGCGTCACTAGGATAATATGCCAAAGTAGCAACGCTTACAAAACCACCAACAAAACAGCAAACAAAAAAAAAATAAAACTCAAAACTTTGAGCTCTAGAAAAACTCGTTAAAAGTATGTCACACTCCGGCTGTCAATATCGCTCTGGAAGTATTTTCCTCCAACATTTGACACTTTTTAAGGATCTACTGAGTAGCAGAGCTTAAGTGGATTTATGGAAAAAGCCAAGAGCAAAAAGGAAAAGTTTCTTACTTAACCGTTCGGACGGTCGGGCGGTTAAGTTTTTGAGTTTTCGTCAATTGGTCGGGTTATTTTTCATTTTCTTTTCTTTAACATTTTCTGTTATATAAATAGAAAAATCCATGAAAAACGTGTTGCCGCAAAATTTTTAACTCTATTTTCCAGCAAATTTAATTTGAGTTCAACACTGAAAACAGCTCCCTTTAAGAAAAATCTGGATGCGTCTTTGGTAATGTGCTCTATTTAGCATTTGTTTTACAAACTTGAACATGTTTAAAGTGTTTATTAATTTAATATTTACACGTGTAGTTAATTATTTCGCTTGATCGGAAATTAGAAAAATTGTGGAAGAATCACGCGGTGTTTCCCCATCACATCCTCATATATTTAGGAGAATTTACTTAGTTATTGAAAGCTCAAAAGTAAATTTTGATGATTCATGTAATAGTTTGCTTACTAATGAATTGGTGAGATGCATGGTGACAGGAATAAGGTCTGAAAATTATTCGAAAAAATTAGACGCTTGGCCGATGGTTTTAAGACCGGAGCCTCTTCCTGCAAGAATGAAAACGGGAATCTAGTGACAGATATCCAGAGTGGACTGATGATGTGGAGAGAATACTTCTCTAGGCTTCTGAATGGCGACGATGACAACAATCCCGTCAATAGAAATAATTACCCGAAAACCGCAATTGCAAAAGATCGCGTTGAAGTTCCGCTGCCCGACCACAATGAAGTCTTGAAAGCTATAGCTTGTCTTAAAAGCAACAAAGCCACAGGAGTCGATGGCCTACCTACTGACCTCTATGAACTTCTATGCAGAATCGCATGAAGACATTCCAAATTATTGGAACCTCAATATACTCTGCCCAATCCACAAGAAAAGCGATCCCACCATTTGCGCGAAGAATATCCGAGAGAAACAAATCGACACCCGCACCATATTTTTGTCGATTACATAGGCGCCTTGGACAATCCAATAACAAATCACCTTTACTCCACCATGTCTGAATTTTGTAATATTCCTGTAAATCTCACCCGTCTTTTCAGAATGACATTGAGCAACACCAGCAACAATCACTGTTGCTTCAAAAAATAAAGATTGATTTTTATTGACGTGACGTAATTACGTTTCACCGCGCAGGTTTCCAAAAAAGTTGAAAAAGCCATTTTTTCAAAATGCATCAGCGTTGCATTGAATTGTTACTCGCTGAATATAGGTGCTATGATTTAAATAATAGTACGACCGTAAAAGTTAATTCTTTGACTTCATTATAAAAACAGAAAAAAAATTCAAAACGTCATCGGGACGCGTTAGGAGCTGCTTAAGCAACGCAACTGCAAATTTGTTACATGGAATTATTACTAGCGGAGTATTAGTGTTAGGATAAAAAATATGATACGGCAATAAACTCCAAGCCCTCACAGCAAAATTAGACAAAAAATTTCTGACGTGATGGGGACACAGAGAGAGCCGCTCAAAGATCGACAAGGCAACATTCATGCAACGGCGTTGCATTGAATTATTACTCGGTAAGTATATGAGCTACGCTAAATGTTTGAAAACGTAAATGAAGGATTTATACTTGGCCTTACTACAAAAATAAGAAAAAAATTCTGACGTCATCTGGTCGTGAAGATATCAGCTTATGTAACAGAAGTGTAATATCGTTGCATGGAATTATTACTCACTCAGAAGACGTGCTACGGTAAATTTTATTTTACGACAGCCTAGATGTGCTATTAAGCCTCACAACTAAAATATAAAGAAAAATCTTATCATCTTGATTCCAGGGTGGCAACGACATAATGCAGTAAAAATGCTACAACAATGAAAAAACGTTGCATGGAATTTTAACTCTGTGACTACAGGCGCAACGGTAAATTTTAAGGAACGAAAATGGAGGTGAGTCTTCGGGCACATTATAAAAATAAAAAAAAACTAAAAACTGACGGCATCATGAGGCCCCTCAGGGAACCGCCTTATGTAACCTAAATGCACCTAAATGTTGCATGGATTAATTGCATGCAACTAATTAATTTGAAATTAATGCACCACAGAAAAGCATAAACAATGGAGAAGCAAAAGCAAAAGCAAAATAAAAATAAAAAAATAACAAAAACAAAAACAAAATCAAAAGCAAAAGCAAAAACAAAAGCAAAAACAAAAACAAAAGCAATAGCAAAAGATAAACGAAAAGGAAACAACAACAACAAAAGTTGATTTCACAAGTTTTTTTTTTCGTGACAACCAATAGTGGTCACAAACAACAAAATAAAACAATGAAACCGGGCTATGAAACCAGAAAAGGACTACATATGACAGGAACTGAGGTATGGATTAGGACAAAGATTAGGACACGCCTAAAACACACCGTTCCAAACTAGGAAAGGGATTTGGACAAGGATAAAGTCAAGAATTTGGACATAAAGATATAAATGAAGGATGAGGATAAGTTTAGGAGCAAAGGAAAGCATACGGAAAAGAATTAGGACAAGGATAAAGAAACAAAGTCAATTTAAAACAGTGAGGCCCAAGAAATTTTAAGGGCGGGCCAGTGCTTAAAAAATAAAAAAAACACAAAACGCTCATCGTTGCGTTTGGCAAAAAATTCAAACAAAACAATAAACAATTACTATGCAATAAAATCATGTCATGAAAAATTACTCGACACACTAGTAACGGGACAATCAGCTTCAGCATCGAAATCATAGTTTTTTTATTTTGGCTTTGCATGCATTTGTTTTTGTAAAGTTCGCTGGAAAATGTGCTGAACACTGAACGAGTGCGGTTTGTGTTGTTGTTCTTTACAGGTGTTCTTTGTGTTGTTGTTCTTTGATTTTGGCTCATCGCAAAGACAAAACTAACCGCATATTTATGTATTCCGAAAAGAGCGCTATCGTTCGTGTGTGACACAATATATAAAAAAATATTGTTGCTCGTTTCTTTGACGAACGCTCTTTGCGGAATACATAAAGATGCAGTAAGATAGAAAAAAATTTTTATAAAGGGCCAATACGTGGGCATGTTTGCTTTAAAACCTACGGGTATTTTTTTTTTTCATTACAATTTCATTCCCATCTTCGAACCGAGGAAAAGGTACAACAACTGTTAAACTTGTTTCAATTATAAAAGCTTGAACCCTGACATTGGTAAGGCATGGCATCCCATAAATTGATTTGCATGCTTAAAATGTGCTGCATATGCAAAATGTGCTGCATGTGTAGCACATTCTCACATAAAGCGCTTTTGTTCCAACATTTAGTCAAAGCAACTTAATCTAATTCAAGCAAACTGTCATTATTGCTTAACATAACAATTTATTTTATAATTAGTTATATATAAAATAACATATATATGTATGTAGTTCTTCCATATAATTTAATCCCAGCCATGAACTGACTCACATCAAATAAAAATGCAAAAGAAAAACCTTGCTTATAATCTTGAATTTATTACATTTTAAGTGCTTAATAACAGGTTTTTTTTTACACAATATCTTGCATTGAAAACCTGAATTAATTTAATTATTTATTATTTGCAAAACTAATCTAAATCCTGACGACTCCATAATTCTCCGCACCCTGATGTAGTAATTAAGATTAGCACTTGTCTTGCAGGTAAAATTTATTGATTAATCATTGTTGAAGTTTTTCCTCATGTTTTTTTCGCTTATTTTTAGTTGTTTTGAGAGCTGATCATTGCGTAAATTGCGCTTCTCTTTTAGCACATATGCTTTTTACCTCTTTGCCTCTGGTTAAGTTTTTTGCTTCCTGGCAATTACCAAAGAATTCAAATTGCTTAATTTGCTTATTTCTTCTGCTGACGTAGTTTTTGTTACTGTCGATTATTATTATTTTTTTGTGATTATTATTTTGTTTTCATTATTTATTCATTACTTCATTTTACAAAAACAACAGCAACAACAACAACTTACAGCTGACAAAAAAATTAACAGTTTGTCAGCTGTCATTAATACAAAATGTTAAAGAAAAAAAAATAATTACAAACTTGATTGTGTAGCCAACAACAAAACGTATTCATTTCTGACGGAAATACCAAGAAATGCCTGGTATTAAGCCATCACTTGGCTTTGTTTTTTGTTGTTGTTGTTACTTTGGCCATATGTAAGAAGTTTTCAATAGGATATTTTTTTACCATATATTTGGATGTGCCTTAGCTTGCACCATTGTTTTTCAATTAACTTCATTTTTCTTATGGTATTTTAAGGGGGTGGTTCTATTTTACGTGAAATAAGAAGCCACATACTTATTTTTTTCAAAAATTCACAAATGTGCTGTGATGTGCTTACATTTTGCTACAATGACCCATAGAAATTTTTTGAGGTATCTACCCTCATCCGGATTACTTTTTTTAATACATTAAGGTGTTAGTGTCATCAAATTGTAAAAATCCCAAGTTTTCTAATTTGAATAAAATATTTGAAATATTAAAAAAATTCTTATTTGTTTCGATTGAATTCATCTCTATTTATTATTTTAATGAAAAAGAAAAGGTGTCGGCTGAGTCGTGGACACAACCGTAGATTTTGACGTAATCTTTATTCTTCTTCTTATGTTCGTCCTAATAGTTGTCCTTATCCTTGTCCTTATCATTATCCTTAACCTTATCCTTATCCTTATCCTTATCCTTATCCTTATCCTTATCCTTATCCTTATCCTTATCCTTATCGTTATCGTTATTCTTATCCTTATCCTTATCCTTATCCTTATCCTTATCCTTATCCTTATCCTTATCCTTATCCTTATCCTTATACTTATCCTTATCCCTATCCTTATCCTTATCCTTATCCTTATCCTTATCCTTATCCTTATCCCTATCCTTATCCTTATCCTTATCCTTATCCTTATCCTTATCCTTATCCTTATCCTTATCCTTATCCTTATACTTATACATATACTTATACTTATACTTATACTTATACTTATCCGTATCCTTATCCTTATCCTTATCCTTATCCTTATCCTTATCCTTATCCTTATCCTTATCCTTATCCTTATCCTTATCCTTATCCTTATCCTTATCCTTATCCTTATCCTTATACATATACTAATACTTATACTTATACTTATACTTATACTTATACTTTTACTTTATTTTTACTTTTACTTTTACTTTTACTTTACTTTTACTTTTACTTTTACTTTTACTTTTCATTTTACTTTACTTTTACTTTTCTTTTACTTTTACTTTTACTTTTCTTGTACTTGTACTTATCCTCATACTTGTCCTTATACTTATCCTTATCTTTATCCTTATCCTTATCCTTATCCTTATCCTGTCCTACGTAGACACTCACGCCGACAAGTCGCTATAATTTCGCTAAAAGCTTTTTTTCTTTGTGCGCCCTTCAAATTATTATTCAAAATATCAATTAATATACTTTTTCATTTCAGGCTTCACATTGAACAAAACTATTAATCATACCACAATCGATGCTTTAAGGTCTTTACCTCAAATTTAGTATAACTCACTCAAATAATTTCTTTGAAATCACATCTCAGAATCGCTTAACTTGCGTCTGAAAGGGTTAAAACAATGCCAAATTACTGACTCATTCCTTGTTCGAATTCCTTTTCTTATCCTTGTCCCAAATCCTTCCCCAATCTTTGTCCTAAATCTTGTACTTAGTGCGTTCAAATCCTTTTTCTATTCCTTATCCAAATTCTGGTCCTAATACTTGTCCCAATTTTAATTTTATTTGTATTTTAACTTTATATTTCGGCTTTTGCTTTTGTGTGGTACATTTACACTTACCTTCGGGTCATGCAATCAATATATTCCTGCAACGATGGTAAACTTAAGTTACTTTAAGCTGTTCTCTGAAAGACCCCATGACGCTATTTATTTTTGTTTTATTTTTATCATTTTGCCGAGAAACTCAGATTTACTGTCATTCCATAAAATTTCACGGTAACGCCTCTATAGTCAAGGAGTTGTAATACCATGCAATGTTTTTTTATTGTTGTTGCATTTTACCGCATTCAGCGGTTGCCTCCAAAAAAATTTTTTTCATTTTCGTTATGAGGTCAAAGAACCTTGTTTTATTTGTCGTAAATTTTAATTTTTCGTAGCACTTCTACTTCGGGAGTAATAATTCCATGCAACAATATTGCATTTTTGTTGCATAAGCTTCTATCTCCGCTTCCATACTACATAATTTTTTTTTTATATTTTTATCGTCATTTGCATTTTATAAAATGTACCTTAGCTCATATTCTCGACGAGTAATAAATAATTCCATGCAACGCCGTTGCATGATTGATGCACTTTCAATCTTCGAGCGAACTAGCCTTTACTGACGTATAATGATTTTTACCTTAACACCTTACCTTAACAGAGAAAACTGGACCTACTAAAGTGAAGAAGTTTGTCATATTAAACAGTTAATAGAGAAATCATCTTGACTTTGTTCTAGTTTAAAGGTTACTTTTCGCTGTGTTTATATAGCGTGTTATAATTCCCTCCGCGTCCCGACGACTTCTTTAATTATATTTTTAATTTTTGTCATAAAATCAAAAAATTTACCTTTACTGACGCACAATTATTTTTGACATAGCTCGCTGAGTATAGCGAGTAATAATTCTATGCAACGCGATGCATTTTAAAAAAATGCCTTTTTTGACTTTTTTGGAAACCTGCTCAGTAAAACGGAACGCCACGTCAAATATTATTATTTTAATTAGATAACCTCCAAAACTGAACATTTAAAAAAAGGGATATATGCATGCTAGGTCAAAAATGTCACCAATTTGATCACAAATCCGGATGAAGGTAAAGTAATTTTTTGCGAATGTCAGTACAGTTTGTTTCCTAGAAGCATGCTTTGTTAAAGCCAGAGTACGCTTGAATTAAGCTTCTAGAAGTCATTAAAAAAAGATTGTTTTGATCTTATTTATACAGAAAAAAATAGAATTGACATCTTGTAGGATATTTTAAATTCTTAAAGACAATATTTTTTTAATCTCGCGATTTGCCATATCGCAGCACAATCTGATCGCATCAGCACAGTTTCTAAATTTCAGTTTCCAAATGCGGTGCCAAACTGACTTAAACTTTGAAAGAACACCACTTCGCTAAAATCATGCCAACAGAGCAGCACATGGTAGCACACATTGAGCCCATAGCAGCACATTGTTTTTCGTTATTAAACAAAACTCATACAACGTTAACCCCCCCATAGGGTATACGTAGTGTGACCATACTACTTTTGTGGTATTCAGGAACATTCTGCCAAAAATTTGGGGATATTGGCTCAAAGTCGGGGACATTCTTCAGTGATAACTCCAGGGGGCAATTCGGAAATAACTATGAAATAAAATAATCGCAAAAAATTAAAGAAACAAAGTAATATATTTTTTAATTTTGACTGTCTGAGTTAAAATCTTTTATAAAAACTTTTTAACAAAAAAAAAAACCGACTTCCAAATCACTACAAAGTAAAAATAATTTTAACTAACTTTTCCCATTAATTTCTTGGTCAAATTTTAAAAGTTATTTATATGTTTTATAATATTTGAAATCTTATCATTTTCATTTTTTCTATTTTGTTTTATTATCATCAATATATTAATTGCTTTATGAACATAAAAGCTTTGAAGTATTAAATTATTGGAAAAGTTATTTAAAATTATTTTTTACTTTGAAGTGATTTTGAAGTCGGTTTTTTTTTTTTTTTGTTAAAAAGTTTTTATTTCCTCCTTTTTAGAGAATATGAAAAATTTTATGTATAGTATTCTTGAGGAAAATTTCAAACATGACACTTTGTTCTTAAAAAATTTGTTTTATTAATTCCTGAAAGTTTGTTGATATTTTCCATTTCTGTCTTTTTGCAATTTTTATTAAAGTGTCATGCCCTCTTTCTAATCCCGCCCACTTTATTGATCGTACCTTATAATCATTCTACCTAGCCCTGTGCCAAATTTTAGTTCTCAAGTATCAATATTAACCGTAATATAGTACTTTCCTTAAAGTGCCACACCCTATGTACAATCCCGCTCACTTTTGTAATGATTCTACCTACCCATCTACCTGCATACCAAATATTAGTACCCTAGTGTCAATATTAACTGAGATATAATATTTTTATAGTATTTCCACATCCCTTTGTTGAATAACGCCCACTTCTTTGCCCGTAATTTGTAGTAACTGTGCCTACCCATGTACTAAATTTCAGTACCCTAGTGTCAATATTATTAGATTAATAGTGTATTTCTAATATTGCCACACCCCATTGTCGAATAACGCCCACTTTCTTTAAAGTAATTTTTAAAAATTGTGTATACTCCTGTATTAAATGTCAGTACCCTAGTGTCAATACTATTCGAGATACAGTGTTTTTCTGATATGACCACACCCCTTTGTCAAATAACGACCACTTTATTGACGGTAATTTGTAATAATTCTGCCTACCCCAGTATTTTTACTGTAAATTTCACTAACCTAGTGTCAATATTAACTGAAATACAGTGTTTTTCTAATATTGACACGCCCCTTTGTCGAATACCGCCCACTTTCTTAAAAAAGGACCTCCGCTTTCATGGTATCTATCTGTTGACAAAAAATTACGGAAATAGAGTTGCTTTAGGATTTATCGATGTACATACATTTGAGACCCAGGTTCGAACCCCAGCAGCGACAGAAAATTATTTGAATTAAAATAATTTTTCTGTACGGCCGCCACTTCTCTGCAGACAATGACAAACCTCAGAGAGTAATCAAAATGCCATGTAAAGCTTCTTGAGAACGAGAACATTCCGTTCATCGCCGTTCGGAGTCGGCGTTAAACATGTAGGTCCGGTTCTCGGTCAATTGTGTACAAACTAAATAACACGCACAACACAATTGATCATAAGAAGCTAGGTCAAAGTCCTTTCAAGGGCTGAAATGGCCAGTTATTTATTTTTTTTATGTTATGTAATTTTTTCAAGTGCTTGTGGCAACATATTTCGGGTCTTTTTTCCAAATATTTGAAAAGAAAGAAATACCCGAAAAATAACCCGAACATTAATTTAAGCCCGAAAAAAATCTTGCATTTTTGCAAATAGATTTCAAAATCGTTATTATAAAACGGTTTGTCCTTATATGGAAGGTACAAACCAACATTCCTTATAAGGCCAAATACTTTTATCATAAAAAAATCACCATTTGGACCTTATTCGGGCATAATCTTATAAATTTTGTCAAATAACCGAAAAGAAACTCCTCTCAGAATTCGGGGACATTTGGTCCAATTTAGGGACACCGGGGCAATTGCCGAAATTTGAGGAACTGACCCGAGTTAATGGGACAGATGGTCACACTAGGTATATGAAATATATTTTGAAGTGTCAAATTTGGAATCTTTATAGGGCTTAAATTTGGGAACATTATAATTTTTTTAAATCAAGTCAAACTGGACTGTGTAAATTTAAAAACCGATTTTATAACTTTCTGCATTAAATACAAAACATCGTGAAGTACTAAGGTATTTTTTAAGCAACATCCAATATCAATTTGAAGACCTCATCTTCCAATGACATCAACTTTTTGTTTTCGCAAACATTTTTTTTTTTTTTCCTTTCCAACATTTCCACACCATATCGCCCCCATTGACCCTACCACTTTTACTTAGGCAATTTTTACTATCTAACAATTATTTATAACCAATTATAAAATATTTACTTATAATTTTTAACAATCTTGCTTGTCTTTCTTTTCATTGCAGGTAATAAAATAATTAAAATAACACATAAGTCAGCAAGCATGGCGTGGCGTTAAGCGTTGGCTGGCGCAGACACGCCAACCAAACAACAACCAAACGCTTAACGGCTTGCTTAACTAACTTGGCCAATTGTTGTAAACGTTCGCGTTGTATTCGTAAGTGTGCAAACATTTTATTTGCTTTTTATTTTATTATTTTTTTATTTTCCATTAACTGATTATTCATTGATCCATGCATGATGCATTTGAAAAAAAAATGCATCGTTCGTTGGGTTTGACACCGCAACGCGACACGGACATTGTTGACAATAACAAAAAAAAAAAAAAAAAAATTTTTTTTTTAACATTTCACAAGTATTTGTCTTAAAGCAGCCAACAAGTCAACTAATATTTTCAAACATGACTAGGCGTTACTTAAATTAGTGTGTGTGTGTGTGTGTGTGTGATTGTCCGTTCAACTCCTTTGCTATGAGGGGCAGTAGTGCCAAGTGCATATTTCAATATTGTAAGCTTGGCAACTCTACGTTTATCCGTACGTTTATCTATGATTATTATTATTTTTATTATGGAGCCAACTATAACCTGACGTAAAGCGCCAGCCTGCAACGTCCATATAGCGCTCAATGCATGGCATTAGCTGTGTCTTTTATTTTTGAAGAGGGGGGGGCGTCAGCCGGGCGGTTGTTGGCTGCTGCTGCTGCTTACCTGCTTGCATTTTTATTTAGCTATTTTAAGCGCGTACATATCACGTTTTATGATAAAATGTTGCATTTGTTGAAAAAATTGATATTAATTGAACGTAAGAGTAATTGCAACAATTTATGGCAATTTTAATGGTATTTCTTTAATTTGTTACACCAGCTTTTTTGCTTAGATTATCATGACTTTTCTAACCACCCATAACCATGTTTATGAGACATTTTCCAGAATGAATTAAGATAGGATTTAACAATAAATTTTAAAGCAAATTTTTCGCATTTTCTTCAAATTCTAATTTTAACACAATAAAATAACACTGAACGACAATTTCGAAATTTTTCTACAATCTCGGAGGTGTTCAACAGATTACTATAGAAATAAAAAAATACACTTGTTTGACTTTTTAAAAGTTTACGTCTGAGTAAACTCTAAGTATTTGATAATTTGCTTAAGGGTCCATTCTCCTTCTTTTTTTTTTAATTTTTTGAAAGGTTCAAATGTGTAGACTATACCGTTTCGCCTTATAGGCAAAAAAAATTGTCGTCGCACACCAGCTAATATGAAGCAATTGAAAGAAAGTTTAGAAAAAAAATTTTTGTTTTACCGAATGTAGGGGTTGCGCATTGAAATATTTCTATATAACTTCGGTATTTACCATCCGATCTTACAGTATTATATGTTTATGTTTTTGTTTCAGGGAGACCTATTTTTTGACTCTAGGACTCATTGGCCTCAGTTGATCCCTTATAGTACTGATCCACCGGACCGCAGTTTATACCATCTTTAGGTACTATTTTGATTTCAGAAATGAAAAGTCCGTAAAAAATCATGAAACTTTTACTAAAGAAATTTTTCGCTATTTCCACTACATATATTAAAAAAAAAACAATTTTTAATTTTTTTGCCAAACGTGGGAATATTTTTAAATTTTTTGTCATATCGTATTATTTTTATAAAATATGCACCGATCACGTTCTTATCCGAATCATATTTGCAAGAAAATTAAAAAAAAAAATTGTTTCACCAAAAAATGTTTTTTTACCGAAGTCAGGTAAATGTGACCTCCATTGAGAGGTCAGGCCAAGTGCGATGGACTCACATGTCCCTCTTTAAGAATTTCTATAAAGTTTGGTTGAGCTTTCTTAGTCGTCACACTGTGTTATTTAACCCGAATGTTAGGGTCGCCCATTTACATTTTTCGTCCTAGCTTCGGATTTTACCGTCCGATCTTTAAGAATGATCTGTCGGTATTTTAGTCTCTAAGAGACCTCCTTTTCTTCTTTTGAGGTCATTGATCTCAAATGACCCCTAATTGTACTTACCCACAGAATCTCGGTTTTTACCATCTTAAGGTACCATTTTAATTTCAGAAATGAAAAGCTCAATAAAAATCATTAAACTTTTACTAAAGAAATTTTCCGATTTTTCCCATAGAATAATTGAATCGGTCAATTTAGAAACGTCATAAGTCCGATTTTTTTCCAACATGCTTTTTTGCTGAAAATGATTTCTTAAAGGTAGATACGCATTCTGGGTATAAACCACGTAAGTCAGTACATTCCTTCCTCTTCACATAATACCGCGTAAAAGACGTTCATTTCAGAAACAACATTAGTCAGTGACTTAAGAGGTTTTTGCACGCACTACTAGATGGTGGGAGTAGTTTCAATTTTCAAATGATCGTATCTATGTCCCAGGAGAATACATTGATTTGGTTTCGAATTTTAGTTCAGCATTTACAGTTATAGAGTTTAAAACTGAAGATGTTTTGGAATATAAGAAATGGTGATCAAATTTGTACAAAAAAACATGTTTGTCAACTGAATCTTATTGAAAAAAGCCCTGTGACTTATGATGTTTCTAAAATTACCGATTCAATTAAAAAAAAAAAACATTTTAAGCTTTTCTTGCAAAACGTAGGGTGATTTTTCATTTTGTCGTCATATCTTTGGTTTTTTTATACAGAATTCATCGTACACCATCTTATCCGAAGCATGTTTGCAAGGCTTATCAGAAACATTTTTTTGTTTATTTTTTGACCGAATGTAGGGATCGCGCATTTACATTTTTCTTCATAGATTCGATATTCATAATCCGATTTTAAAAATTAAGATATCGATGTTTTTGCCTTTAAAAGACCTACTTTTTACTCCAGGGGTCATTTGGGTAAAGCACGCCGTTGTCGTTTTCACAGCTTATCTATGCCATTCTCAAAATACTGGGCGCTTTGTCCACGTTGCACATAAATCTGCCATTGATGTCACCGATGAACAACGCATGGTTCCTATTTTATGTAAACTCGAGAGTCGCCAGAAATACAGTCTACTTGAATCACGTCGAAATTTCATCGCTTAAAACTCGATGATTTTTAATATGTGAAAAGTTTCTTAGTAAAATAATAAATGTAGATTTTTAATCAACAGTCTCCACTATAAAATTCTGTGCTTTATTGAAATGATTTAAATGGTTTTTTGAGAGCTTTAGAATGGTACATCAGGATGGTAGATTCAGATAAGAAAGTGTTCGGTGCAAACACTTGAACACAAAAAATTTAAAAATAGCCAAAAATGAAAAAAAAATGTTTAAAAAAATTTTATAAAAATTTAAAAAACTTGAAAAAAAAATAAAAAAAAATTAAAAAAAATTAAAAAATTAAAAAAACTTGAAAAAAAAATTAAAAAAACATTTTAAAAAAATTAAAAAAAAAATTAAAAAAAATTTAAAAAAATATAAAAAAATAATAAAAAAAATTAAAAGAATTAAAACAAAATAAAAAAACAAAAAAAAATTAAAAAAATTTTCTAGTGGAAATAGCGAAAAATTAAAAAAAATAAAAAACAAATTAAAAAAAAAAATAAAAAAAATATAAAAAAAAAATAAAAAAAAATAAAAATAAATAAAAAAAGAAATAAAAAAATAAAAAAAAATAAAAAAAAATAAAAATAAAAAATAAATAAAAAAATAAAAAAATAAAAAAAATAATAAACAAAAAAATAATATCAAAAAATTAAAAAAAAAAAATAAAAAATATTTCTAGTGGAAATAGCGAAAAATTTTCTTAGGTTAAAGTTTAATGTGGCGTCCGTGGCATACTTGGTTAAAGTGCGTGGCCTCTATGTCAACGAACTTTGGAGACCCGGGTTCAAATCCCAGCAGCGACAGAAAATTATTTGAATGAAATGATTTTTCTGTACGGCCGCCACCTCTCTGCAGACAATGGCAAAACTCAGAGAGTAATCAAAATGCCATGTAAAGCTTCTTGAGAACGAGAACATTCCGTTCATCGCCGTTCGGAGTCGGCGTTAAACATGTAGGTCCGGTTCTCGGTCAATTGTGTACAAACTTAATAACACTCACAACACAATTAATCATAAGAAGCTAGGTCAAAGTCCTTTCAAGGGCTGAAATGGCCAGTTTTATTTATTTATTATTTTTTAAAGTTTAATGATTTCTTACGGACTTTTCATTTCAGAATTAAAAATGATACCTTAAAATGGTAGAAACTGAGGTCCGGTGGGTCAGTAACAAAAAAGGGGTCAACTGAGGTCAATGAAATCTAGAAACAAAAAATACGTCTCCCTGAGACAAAAACATAAACATGTCATTCTTTAGGATCGGACCGAAAACCGTAAATACCGAAGTTATACAGAAATATGTCGATGCGCGACCCCTACGTTGGGTCAAAAAAAAACAATTTTTTTTTTCGAAACTTTCTTTCAATAATGATTTAGATTAGCTGGTGTGCGGCGAAATTTATTTTTTGAGACGGTCTAGTGTACACGGTTTAAAACTCTGGATCAATATCTCAATCAGAAAAAAGTTAAACGTAGCTTAGTGCGAGTGTGTCGAAACCTCCTATACTATACTTTTATCTTTAAACGCGTTTTTCTCGTAACGGTGTTTTTCGAGATGTCGGGATGAATTTTCTCAGTACCGATGAAAATATCTTCATTTTGATTGATTTCAATTGTTCGTAGGCTAGTTTTTTTCAATTTTATTCCGTTCATTAGTTATTGCAGAAAGAAGATCTTTCTTTCTTTTGAAAAACAAAAGTCAATACAGATGTATAGAAGCAAGGACATACACATATACCTAAATATAATATAAAAATTGTTCTTTTGAAAGAACATCCTAATGAAAATGGAAATAGATTTTCTTTTTTCATTATTGTAGAGTTGATTAAATTTTTATTTTTTCTTCATATATAAACAAAGCAATTTCTTGACTCTTTTGTTACCACAAGCACACCCACACTTACTCATATCGTTTACAAATGGGTCCTGACCAACTTTGTCCACTATGGACGTTTTGATGAATCAACAGCATATAAGAGTATATTAAAAACAAACAAATCCATCCATCAATAAACATCCTCTTAATAATAACTTAACGAAGAACAAAATAAATGTCAACATGACGTTTCGCAAATTGATGTGAACATCCGCCAACGCGCTTGGACGTCAGCAGGACCGCACACTCTCACTCACCATACTCACCCATACACATACAGATATACTGATTGACAAATAGTTGTTCGTTGAGTAATCCTGGGAAAAAGAGGGTTAATTGAAAGCAAACATACGCCACCAGCACCACAAACACCAGTAGAGCTCAAATATCACGAATGAGCTGGGCAGGGCGCTCTAAGTCATGAAAGATTAGCAACTCTGGCAGCTATTTCATAAATTTGCGCTGATTGATGAGAAAGAATCCAGCGGATTAATGAACTTTGCAGTACAAACTAACAAACTATGCAGTAAAGGCTATACGTCCGTCTTGAACTGTCCTGCTCTCGAATAGGGCCAGGCCAGGCCAGGCAATGGCGGCATACATAAAGTTGTTGTGGATTTATGCTAATTTTGCATACAAATTGACCTCAAGTAAACCGAAAGGGAGTAGTTGGAGCAGCGATTCTTCGTTAAGTTCTCAAGTTAGTGGAAAATATTAACCAGTCGGTGACTTAGAGTAAATAAATGCTCGCATTACCCACAAAGACAGCCATCATCATGATAAACAGACAGACAGAGTTAAACATTTTCACACATGGCTGCCAAGATGTAGCAATAAGCAAGTAAATTAATAGCACACAACAACAATAATAACAACAACAATGGCAACGCTGATGCACTTTTACTCATTTCATTTCGAGTTATAAACTGAAATAATGCCATAAGTTGTTAATTTTTCTGCAGTTATAAGTCTCGTTGTATAGCAGCGTTGTTGTGTGTGTGATTCCAGAACCAGTGTGCGACGAACAAGACTCTGGAACGATGGATTCATGTTAGGTGAATGAATGGGTCAGTCAGCTAGTCGCTGCTAGACTGCCGCTAACAATGGTTAAAACTTTCTGTCCGTCTATCTGTCTGTCTATCTAGCTGCTGCTGTTTGTGTGGGAAAACTTTTGCTGGCAGTCAGGCGTGTTTTTTTTCATTTTTTTTTAATTGAAGAAGTAGTAAAAATATAACGAAACGCTTTGAGGATACATGCAATAATTTCGTTTTCATTGGTTTTGTTTATTTAAAATTCATGCAGTTCTTTTACTGGTTTGATTAATGTAGAGAAAATTAGAAGCAGTCGCCGTCTGTCTTGCTTGTGGAAGACTAGCTGCTAATTATTTTAAAGGTTTAAGTTCTCACGCTATATAAAGACAACCGCCGCCGTCTTGAATGGTTGTAGAGGAAAGCTTCACTTTCAATTAATACGCGTAGTTTTATGGCTTGCGAAATGTTACCCCAAAATGTTTATGTCTTGACTCAGGATATTGCTCGGATAAATGCAAGTTTTAAACTGTGAAAGTTTATTAAAAACATTCTTGTCGAAAAAGTTTATGAGAATTATATGTAAGCTGAAAGTAAATTTCTTTCTTACATCACCCATCTTCGATAGTTTTCATGAACTCAGTTGATGACCTCAGTTTAGTTTTCAATGTTTGCGGGTTTTTTTAAGAAAAAATCTAAATCCTAAACTTTCGTTAAGTTTTAAAAAATAATGTTTACCGAAAAAGCTACTGAGAATTATATTATCTTGAAAAATAACTAACAAGTTACTTTTTGTGCGACTGAAGTCTTGGCCTTTCTGTGGTACTTGAGCGATTGCGCAATTTTATGAGATTTTCCTCACTTTTTAAACTTTTGTGCCTAAAAAGCTATTGGAAATTATGTGATCATAAAAATGCTTCCTTCTCACGTCATCAACTCTGCTAACTTCCCAACTATTTATTGCAAGATTTTAGAGTTTAAAGCAATATTTTATAAGTTCTTATAGAACAATTTAGAAGTTATAAGCTTTTGTTAAGTCTAATAAGATTTTTCGTTTGTAAACCTATTGGGAATTATATGTTCTCCAGTGGTAACTTATAATTTTTTTCATCATATTTGTTAATTGAATTTATTATTTCAAAAAACATTATTAAGTATTGAACGTTTCTCATAGTTTTCGTTAAAATATGCCGAAAATTTAAATAAAACTTTGTCGAAAAATCTATTGAGAACTATAAGTGCTTCAAAAGGAACTCATACTTTTTTAATTTTTTTTGGTTACGTTATGAAATCAAGTTATGCACATCAAGAAATCTTGCAATATTTGATTAACCCTCTGCAACTAACATGTTCCTAATTTAACAATATACCTGACGTGGGGTCTAACAGACCTCACATTTAAACTGATTTGCAATGATGAAATTTCTGACTACAACTTTCTTGACCTTTTTTCCATACAACAGCAAATAATAATTAGGCTAACATAAGAATAAAATTTGAAATAAAATACGTTTTTTTGAAAAATGAAAATAAATTTTTTTCTTTGAATTTTACGTTTGTACATACGAAGTTTTGATTTTCGGTGTCTGTCAGACTACGACGTCAGCTGCAGAGGGTAAAGTTATGAACATCATGCATTGAACGATTTTTCTGAACTTTTGCTAAGACGTGAAAAAGAAAAAGCTACTGGGAATTATTTGTTCTCTAAGAGCAAATTGATCAAGCAGACTTTTTGTCAAAAAAACTAATAGGAATTATATATTCTCTAAGAGTAACTTGATCAAAGGTTTCTTCTTGGTCCTCCGTTTTTTTAAAGACATCAAAGTTTGGTTTAGAATTTTATAATGTTTCCACAAAATTTTAGGAGTGGATAGCTTTCGTTAGAGCTTGTTACATTTTTCATCAAGAAACTTTTCGAGGAACGTGTGTTTTTTATGTGTTCATGAGCTTTCGTTAAGTTCAAATTATAATTTTCTTCAAAAAGGCCAGCGGGAATTATATGTTCTCTCAAACAAACATATCGTCTTTTGTTATAATTTTCGTTAAGTTGCTAAATTTAAATTTTTTTTAAGGATATCCCAGAGTTAACGAAAATATGCTTAATTTATGAGTTTTTGTTGCTCCTTAAGAAATTTTTGTCATAAAATCATCTAGGAATAACTGCCTTCATTTATCATCACCTTTGTTCAGTTGCAAACTTTTTTCGAAGTACATTCAAGTATGGTTCTTCATCAGAGAATTTTCTTCAGATTTTTCTTTATCATCATCAGAGACAGCTTTCTTTAAGTTTTAAGAAAAAAAAATTTTGTCGAAAAAACAGCTGAGAATTATATGTTACTTTAAAGTAACATTTTCATACATCAACTTCGATCAGTGGCAAACCATTTTTTTTTTTTTTATTTGTCATTCAAGTAAGATATTATCTGAAATTTTTTGTAATTGAAAATGCATGATCATACACTTTCGTTAAGTGTAAAACTAAATTTTTCGAAAAAGTTCTTGGGAATATGATCGGTAGAAAAAACTTTATAAAACGTCATCATGTTCGTTGAGTTACAATTTTTTTGCGATGCATCTTTAACAATGACAAGGTTATTAGCAATCTATGTCATAATTTTTAACTTTCGTTAAAAATTGGTCTTCATCAAATCGTTACAAAAAGTCTTTAAATACTTTTTCCACTGTCTCAGCAGATTGTCTGACAGTTATTCCAAAACATTTCATGAATAATAAAAGTAAAACAATTTCACGAAATATCGTCTGAATTTTTCGCAACGCTTTTCATTACCATTTCGTGGTACTCACTCAGTTTTATTTTTGCCACTGAAATATTTTTGCAATTTTTTTTTTAACCTTCCCCAACTTCAGTGTTACATAATTATATCATTAAAAAAAAATTTAATAACTCTTCATTACTTCACAACAACGTCGTCACTCCCTTGCGCTTTGACTTTCGTCCAAAACCATGGAAAAAAATTATTATCTCGCCGGCTCTTCAAGTGCACGACTGCGGCGCTTTACTTTCACTCTTCCTTCATACTATTTAAAATACTTAACTTATGAGCTTTGCATTTTTGGTTATCCTTTGACAGCTTTAGCCATGAAGTTGCCGCCAGATTTGGTCAGAGACTGTCTGGCAACAATTCCCACATATTTTTAAAAAAGCTCATTTGCTTATAACGCAGGATTGCTTGCCACGGTTACAGCAGCGAATGCGATAAAAATCAAAAAAAAAACTTAACGAATGTTAATCTTTGGTTGTTGATTTCTTATTTCCTTCTAAAGATTGCAGTAAAATGGTGTCGTTTTATTAATTTAAACAAATTACGCTGGCTGCTTTTAATGGACTGTGATAAATTTGCGCATGATTATTTTCTCAATATCTGCTCTTCATGTTGAAGTTAAACAGCTGTGCAACATCAAAAGTTAAGCAATGAGCGTAAAATAAAATGCAAATAAAATATTCAAGAAATTTATTGTGTTTTTAGCTATCTTTTGTTGTAGATCTTACAAAGAAACAACTTAACGAAAGTTTTTTTTAGATGTTTTTCTGTTTTTCATTAATTTTCTCGAAACTTAATAAAGAAAAACATATCGTGTGCTTTGATACTTGAAAAAAAATTCTATTAATTTACTTTTTAACTTAACGAAACATTTTTTAAGTAATATACTCTGGGTCAAACCGCATTCTAGAGCTTATTTTCTTCTGCTGCTACTCTTAAAGAATCTCAACTTAGGCGAAACTGCTCGTAAAACTGATAAACAAAACTTAACGAAACTTTTTCAATGAAATTCATGCTAATTGCATTGCGGAATCATAAGCTTATTTACGAATAAGTATAAAATTTACTTTCGCATGATTTTTACCTAACAATGTTCTTCTCTTTCATTATTTTTAAACTTAACGAAACTTTAAATAATTGATTTTTAATGCAAAATAATTTTGACAGCCTTAACACTTTGTGCTTCTCCTAAACAAACGCAACTAAGGCGAAGCTGGTCGCATTAATAAAAAATAATACTTAACGAAACCTTTTTCAATGAAAACTTCTTGCAATAAATTCAGTTCACTTATATGAAACTTAGCACACAATTTACTTTACGTATGATTTTCAATCTGACAATGTTTTTATGTTTCATTTTCCAACTTAACGAAACTCTTTATAAATGATTTTTAATCCAAATTTATTTTAACGTCGCGATAATTTTTGTAACTTTTAATAAATGATTTTAATCCAAAATTATATTTATAGCGCTAACATATTCTGCTACTCTTAACGAAACTTACTAGTTAAACTTGTTAAAACTAATTTGTGAAAACATAGAACTTAACGAAATTCTTATTACAACGAAAACTATTTCTTCAAATGCAGTGATTTTTGTTTTATTGCTGAGCAGATTTTGATAAAATTGTTTTTCGCTTTTTAGTGGTTCTTGAACCGGATATCATCTCGGATAAGTGCTACAAGTTAGATTTAAGCCAGCACTAAACTGTCAATATTTATTGAGATAACGAGATTGGGCTTTCTATCATATTTTTTACTTAACGGTTCTTAACTGTGACTTGCTTAACTGTTTTATAACTATTGATTGTAAAAACAAACATCTTGTCAGCTGCATCTAATTCCTAAGTTCCTTTCTTCAATCTAAGATTTTAAACTCAATTCAGTTTTAAAGTGGAAGCTATCTTATTGTCTGAAATATCTCAGTACCAGCTATATTTGACAACTTAACGAAACATTTTTCTTAAAGTTATTGCACTTAACGAAACTTTTTTTGTTAAGTTTTTGTGCTTCATTCATTTTAGGAACTTTCGCTTAGAAATCAACTTGTGCATTCCACAGATATATCACTATTGCGTTCGTTCCTTAACTTAACGAAACTTTTTATCAATTCAGAATGGACTTTTAATGTTTACCCTCTTTTCTACAGTAAATTACTTTTTATTTGACGAAACTCGACTTTTTAATGAAAAAACAAAATTAACGAACCCACATATTGTTTATGTACATATGTCAAAGCATTTAACGAAACTTTGATATTTGTAATTTTTACTCAAGAAAATTCTAAAAAATCGAATTCCGACTTGCTTCATATCACACATTTTAATTGTTTAAACCTCACTTGATTAAACTAAACGAAACTTTTTTAAACACAAAGTTCAGACAAATTCAAAATTTTAAGCGTTTTTCTTTGAAAATTATCATATTTTCTTCAACTAACAAAATTAGTAAACATAACGAAACACTACATATGTGCAGGTTACAAACTTAACGAAACTGCATGCTAAGAAATTACTAGCGGCATTCCAATCCATTTATAAAGTCCATCGTTTAATTTTGACAAAAAGAAAACAAACTTCTACGTCTATTGTATGAAACTTTCTATTTTTGTTCTCAGCAACAGTAACAACAACAACAACAACAACAATAGCCACTTTTTCAATGGCGCGAACAACTTTCCTCTTGCATCACACAAACAAAAAAACAAATAAATAAATAAAGAAAATCTTTGAAAATATAAATAAATAAGTACGTATGTAGGTAGTTGTAATTAAGAAAAGCAACAATAAAAATAATAACAGAGAAGAGCAGCATAAATAAATAAAAACCACGAAGTGACCAGAGTTTATTCAGGTTACGGTCACCTCGTTGACAGCAGCGGCGACGAAATCGCGCGCAGTTTAACAACCGCGAGATAACAACCGAAGCTGCATGAATGCACGCGGTGTTGTTGTTGCTGTCGTTGTTGTTTGGAATGCATCCATAAAATAAGGTTAAGTACACTCGACACACACACGCACATACGCACACACATGTGCCACACGCAGTCATTACATTAAATATTTATTATTCACCTCTTCTATGGCAGTAAAAAAATCAAAGCCTTACGAGAAAAACAAACAAATTAACAACAACAACAACATAAACAACAACAATTAAAAGCATTACTGTTGTTAATTTGTTTGGTTTGTTTTCCTTTGGTTTTTTTTTTTTTGGTTTTTTGATTTTTTGCGGTTGTTTTTTGTGATGCAGTAATTTTATCGTTTCGTAGAGTAATCAAAATATTTTGATCTATTCGTTAAGTTTTTGTGACGTGAATTATGGTAATAAAAGTTGCATAACTCGATAAAAATAGACTTTGAACCTATCGAAACAAATTATTCAAGTACTTTCATGTTTGGAGAAACTTAACGAAACTTTTTGAAAGTGCATTTTTTATGCCTTAATTCAGATTTTGTTAGATTTTGTAAATTCTAACTCTGCTTTCCTCTCAAAACAACTTAACGAAAAAACTTAATGGTTGCAAAACTCATATTTAAGAGTTTTTTTAATATCTTTATCTATTTACTGAGTTTTCATGTTAGAGTTACCAATGATGAAAAAATTGCACAAGTCAAGAAAATACAGGTAAAACTAAATTCTTTTAAAGTCGTTGGTTATTTTTTTTTTCAAAGTTGACCTACGGAAATATGCTGAAAAACTGAACGAAACTTGTGGAAGCGAGCATTTTGCATTTCTTACATTGAAGTTTCATGATTTTTTCCACAAAAATGACTTGATTAACAATTTATTACATTTCGTTTTTCATATTTATCATTAATTCCATTTTACCACACAATTATTATAACAAAAAATAAAAAAAAAATGGCTTAAACTTAACGAAAATTTTGCAAGTCCTTTTTAGTTGTTATATATATATTTAATGCAGCCTTGATAACATATGCAGAATTTATAATACTTAGTTAACTTAACAAAGTTCACTTTTAACAATGAGTCATTCAAAATTATGTATGTACTCGTATAATTTCCGTTTGAATATCGAAAAATGGTTGCATTTGTAAGTACAAAAAGTATTATAACTTAACGACAAATGTTGATCAGTCGTTTTAGAATTTTTAAAAACTTAACGAAACTTTTTGAATGCTTTTTCAGTTGTCTTTCTAGCAAATAAAGTCGATTTAACTAAATTTTTCCGACCCTACATTATAATTTTGTATTTTCTTAACTTAACGACACTTGTTAATCAGTCGTTTTAGAATTTTTAAAAACTTAACGAAACTTTTTGAATGGTTTTTCAGCTATATACCTAGCATATAAAGTCGATTTAACAACATTGTTCCGACCCTAAACTAAAATTTTGTATTTTCGTCCACTCAAATATTTGACGAAAAGTCGATTTAGGAAATTTATTCAATATATAAACAGATTTTTATATACTTTATAATGCAGTTTGCAAGTTTTTATAACAAAAAATTTTATATCATCATAAATATTTAACTTAACGAAACTTATTCGGTATCGACAATCGCTCGACAATTTGAATTTTATGAAATTTAAAATCTTAGCCTTGTCCAAAAATCTTTAAATAATTTAATTAATTTCGAAGTTAAGAGATTAAACAATTTAAAAATAACTTAACGAAACTCATTCTCTTACTCAAATACCCTAATCAAGTTAAAATCTTTAATAGTAAAAAAAATTTAACGAACCATCGTTAAATTTTACTATTAAACAATTTTCGTAACAATATATTTAAAGATGATTTCTTCATTCCATACTAACAATTTGACTGACATGGCATAGGCAGATTTTACAATCATTTCAAATCTTTGCCGCGTCATGCCTTTGGGGAAAAAAGCTTCGTTGAATTTTTGCCCCCTTAACATTTCCAATTCAATTCATCAACTCTGCGCCACATACCGCATGATGTGCCCCATCATTAGCGAACGCAACAACAACAACAACATAAACTGCCGCCACTTTGTCGTGGTGTCAATTTTCAATCAAAGCTGTCAAATTGATTTTCAAGTGTCGCCCCAAAACCTTGACCCCATCCCAAAAGCATTGACAGTCACCTAAGCTTTTTTTTTATCTCTTTTTCCACATTTAATCTTCACACTCGCGCTTTGCTTACAAACTTAACGAAATGATTTGGAATATGAAATCTCATCATGTGCCGCCAATGAAGTCCAAGTGCAATATCCAAACAATGTCGACGAAATGAGACCCTCGGCGTCATCATCATATTATGTGCTGCGTCAAATGCAATTTGATGCATTCAAGCTGTCGTTTGTTGGTGTTGTTTTTGTTGTTGTTATTATTGTTGAGAATGAATTTAAATATGAATGGCATTTCGTTAAGTTAGCGTCAACATGCTGCTGTGTCGTCATTGGTGGTTGTTGTTGCTGCCTCTTTTGTTTCAACCTTTAATTAGAGTTTTCAAGGTTTTGGGTTTTTTTTTTCTCCGCCAGCTGTTGTTATCATTTTATTGTTGCTTTCGCTGTTATTGTTGCTGTTGCTTCTGCTGCTGCTGATGACACCAAATATCCGCTGTTTGTACACCCACAAAATGATTGACAGAATTAGGACAAATTGACACTTAGCTTAACGAAGCGTTAAAGATCAGCAACAATGAAATAAAGCCACCTACAAAAGGATTTGGTTTCTCTTGTGTTACTTTATTTTTGTTTTTTTTTTCTCCCCCTCTAGACTAGTGATAAACATTTTCCAGTTCATTTGAATGCCAGAACTTTTGTGACTTTGGCCTTTGACTGTGGCTAAAAAAGAACAGAGAGTTTCCGTTACTTGAAATTTTTGATTGTTGTTGGTTTTATGGTGGCAGAAGATAAAAATATGATGGAGCTCAAATAAAAAATTTGGTTCCTTTAGAATTTAAGCTCTTAAATGTTAGGCATTATAAAAAATTGTGTGTTTGCAGCACTTAACGAAGCTTTCGAATAATAGAAATTATAAGTAAGGGTGGTCTGGCAGCTTTTAACGAATCCTTACAATTTAATTAAATTTTTTTTTTTGGTTAAGGTTTTGTTTTTTTTATAAGAAACAATAAAATTTGATGCTGAAATTGCATACAATGAATTTTTGCAACTAAACGAAAGCTTGCTTATTGTTTTAGCTCCATAACGACAGAAATTATGTATTTACCCTGCTGGCTTTATGAACTAAATACAATTTATGAATGATGTTAAATTGAAATTAATAAAATTTTAATGATTTAGACTTTATGAACTCGACGAAATAACTTAACGTAACTTTTTTTTCATACTAGTTGTTTTAGTAATTTTATTATGCAATTAAAATAGGAAATCTTTAATTTTTCATGTACAAAGCCCAACTAAATATAAAAAGTAACTCTTAAGTATTCAATAATAAAATTAATCTCATAAAACCTACAAATGCTTCATTTGACGAAAGTAGTTAAGACACCAAAAAGAAGAAACTAAACGAAAGTAAAGACATTTGAGCTTAAATAAAACTTTTTATATAAACTTAACACACACTCAGTACAAACTTTTTAATATAAAGCCAATCAAAAAGAAAACTTAACGAAACTTTTTAAATATCATATAACACTTTGCTCTTTCACAGTCTACACTTATTAATTGACAACCAATTAAAGCTAAGAAAATTTGAATTGTTTATAATTCTTATTTTTAAGAACACTTGACGAAGAAATGTTACTTGTTAATCAGCCAATGTGATGTGAAGTGATGTCAAAACTTTTTATATAACAAATTTTCCAACTTTGACATTTTTCCTAGGTCTAAAAAACCTAAATTCCAAAAATTAAATCTTCACATTAAAAAAAAAAAACTTAACGAAAGTTTTTCTTTGCTTTATTTTGAAGTACCTTCATAATTTAAGAACTCCCCCAACACAAATTATTAAAATAGCCAAAAAATCAAACTTAACGAAAGTCTTTCTCTGCTTTATTTTGAAGTAGCTTAATAATTTAAGAAGTCCTTCAACACACATTATTGAAATTGCAAAAAAATCGAACTTAACGAAACTTTTTTAAGCTTGCATATGAGAATTTTTGCATAGTAAGCGCGCAAAAAAACTCGAAGTTTGGAAACTGCCAATAATAACCGAAATTTCAAATTAACGAAGCTTAAATATGCTAAGCTACTCCAAAAAATAAAACTTAACGATACTTTTTATGCTTATTTATGGCTGTCATAATAACATTACACTGCGAATACACGTCAAACAAATTGAAATTTTATAATTAACAATGAGGTAACCATTTAAGAAACTTAACGAAAGATTTCTAAGCACTAATTGTTTAGCACTTTAACTAAAAAATAGCATAGAACATCAATAGAGCGCAGCAATACCACACAGCAACCCCAGCAATGTATGTACTCTCACTGTTAACTCAAATTCAATTGGTGTAAAAATAACAATAAAATTATTCTATCTTAACGAATGTCTTACATTTTATGTAAAATTTGTAAATTAATATAAATTAAGTATAATTACACTATAAAAACTGAATTTTTAAACTTAACGAAACTTAACGATAAAATTGTTTTTTCGTTAAGTTGCTAAAAAGGCCACTGTTTACCTTCCTATTAATTTTTATATCCGTCTTAACAAAATAGCCTCACTACGTCATTCACGTTTGAATTCAAAATCGTAAAATTCGTTATGTTAATTAATTTATTTGCCTTAATAAATATGCACTCAACGCAATATGGTATGAATCATGCCAATAGGCAGGTCGAGCAAGGTATCTCTACACGATGCCCTTACACGATTACGTCATTTTGTAGCAACATAAATCAATAGCAGAAAAGAACCAAGTAGATGTGTATTGTTGGCCAAACTAAGCGTTGAAGTTATCGTCGTTGTCGTTATAGCCTTTCTTCCTTCACCCCAAATTCTAAGAACTGTTTCCTTTCTGTGGTGCCAAGCAACAACAACAAAAACAACAACAACTAACCAACACGCAACAAATTCATCAAGAACCGCCAAACAGTAAATGGCCAAGAACTTGCACACAAACGGCCAGCAGCAGCAGCAACCAAAAATTTATTCTGAAATAAATTTTCTTTCTGATCTTGCGCCTATTGTATACTTTTGCGCTGCCAACCTGCGGCAATCTTTGGTACCGCTGCGTGAAATCATAACGTATAACATGCTAAACTTGATATTGAAATTTCTTAAGTTTTTTTTTTTTTTTTTTTTGTTGCTCGGTTTATTTGTACGACTGTGTGTGAGTCATGCTTAAAGCATTTAACACGATCTTCTTGATCTTGCTGCTTGCTGCCAGCCAAGTCAACCCAGTCAACAAACGCTACGTTTGACAACATGTTGCCGCTTTTTGTGTCTGAAGACGATGACATTAGGCGACGCCTCAACAACGTGTGGAAAAGTTTTTCTCCTTCTTCTCCGACTTACATATGTACATGTTGTTCTTTTTCCCTGCAGTGCTGTTGATCTTCGAAGATCGCATGAGTAATCGTAGGAATTCATTACAACATAAACGTAATGAAACGTAACGGCTGACTGCTGTTCATTGCATGTTTATTTGATAAATAAGTCAGAAGTTCACTTCATGTTTCCCTCCCCCCCTCTTCTTTTACGAATTGTAATTATGGCTTGTTTGTGCTCTGATCGTCGGTGATCTTCTGGTAGATCGAACACTGCTGAAATTAATTAAATTAAAAAATTTGTTAACTTAATTGTGCGTTGTGCTCATCCGATCACACAGTCAATATGATGATGATGATGGGGATGAGCTTGTATAAATATTAAATGACTAACCTTCAGCTTTATTTGGCTAAAATACTACAAAGCTACGCTAATGATTTAATTTTGCTACGCAGCAAAAGTTAATCAAGTCATGATCAACGTCTTAATCATATCAACACTATCGACACATTTGGACGACTGACATATGCGCCAAAACATTTCATTTTTAATCATAAAGTCGTAGATGATGGTCGATCTCCATTACTTCATAACACGCTGTCAACGGCTTTAAGCTCAACCTTGAAAATGCGTTTTAAAAAAATAAAAATCCATTGTTTTGGACATTTTTGTAAAAGTAAATTAAATTTTTTTATAAGCCTTTTTTTATTATTGAAGTCAATAAAATTTTGTAGCTTTTACCTTTGAGAGTTCAAAAATAAAAAAAAATAAGTGGGCGCCGTTTTATTTGGCAAATTTGCTAAATTGTCCGATTTGGCGTCAGTAGTTTTATTTTATTCTGTCTCAAGCCTCCTTAGTATTTAATTAAAAGACTCATTTCAAACAAAATAAATGCGCAATTTTTCTTTTTCAAATAAACTAAGCTTATAAGTTCAAAAAACTTTCAAGTTTATTGAGATGATTTGTAACGTTTTTATTTTTGTTTCTATTTATTTGTGGGAAAATTTATATTTTGCTTCTACTTCCGCTTTAATTGTTCTTGTGATTATTTTATGTATTCTAAAAAACCTTTTAATATAACTCAAATAATCTTCTTTTGCACTCAATGAATATAATTCACAACTACTTTTTCAAACACTCATTTAAGGAAGGTTACTTAAGGCTTCTCTTTGATCATTAGCTCTTTTGTGGCTTAAAATGTCAAAAGAGTATTATTCGTTGTATTAAAGATTATTTTATGCTTTCTCCACACTCAGATAAACTGTTGTTACACTCAGTGGCAACTTGTGGTATATTTCACAACTACTTTATAAAACGCTCATCTGTGATAGGCTACTTAAAGCTTTTCAATTTGCACGCAACCTCTTTTGGGGCTGAAAATGCCCAAAACTTGTTTTATTTATATTGCTTCTACCTCGGCTTTCTATTGTTCTGAAGAGTATTTTATGTTTTCTCCACACATTCAACTAAAACTCAAATAATTTTCTTTTGCACTCATTAGATATATTTCTCAACTACTTTTTGAAACACTCGTTAGTGGTAGGTAGCCTACTTAAAGCTTAACAATACTTTATTTGGGCTACATATGAGTGTCAAAAGCTTGTTACTCAGTAGCTGCAACGATACCACCTACACTTTACTCACTCATTTAAGCCACCGCATTAAAAAATGTTGTTACACATTTTTTTTTAATTTCTTTTTTGATTGGCTTAATTTACATGTTGTTTTTATCTCGAATGAATTATTTTTAAATGTTTGGTCTTTCTGATTTCAATCTTCATTCCAACAGTGAAAAACATAAGCCCACCTTTTTTATTTTCTAAAAAAATATTCGTAAAGATTAAATGTATATAGTTTTTGTATCTCTAACATTGTCTCTAGCTCGTTTATAATTTTTAAAATAATTTAAATTTTTTTCTTAACCCTCTGCAACTGACGTGCTCCAAATTTAACAATACACCTGACGTGGGGTCCAGCAGACCTCACTTTTAAACTGATTTACTATGATGAAGTTTCTGACTTTAACTTTCTTGACCTTATTCCATACAACAGCAAATACTATAAAAATATAATTTGCAATAAAATACGTTTTTTTTTTTAAAGATAAAAACGAATTTCTTATCTTCAAATTTTACGTTTGTACTCACGAAGTTTTGATTTTCGATGTCTTTCAGACTACGACGTCTTACGAAGCTTATGAGGTATTCTGTGGTCTACAACAAGTAATGGTATAGGATCTAGCTTTTGAGCGGTTTTTGAAAACGAAGATAAACGAAAAAATTTCGATAAAAATTCCAAAAAAGATGCCTTTCTTTTTAAATTAGGTAGTTTGTTGGCGAATTCAGCTTGACCGAAAAGAAACTGCGACCTTTGCTATAACTTTATCCATTCTATATAGTCATATCGTAATAATATTCTCATTCTTGAATTTCTCTTCCAACTCAATTTCTGTCATACTCGTAGTATTACTCTTACAGATTAATTTTGATGAGATAAAGATCTCTGGTGTCCATAGGATCTATATACTCGGAGTATCTGGTTTTTTAACCAAAATAAGCTCAACTCTCCATGATCGGTTTGTTTCATTTGGCCCATGTGACTGCTTCATATGTATCCTTTAAATCATTTTGGACATTTACCTAAGGATACTACAAAGAAGACACCAACTTGCTAATTGCATCTTTGATCCAAACAGTCAAAAGAAATTTAGTGAAATCAACACGAGGGCATAGGTCAAAATGATCGGGCCTTACGTTAAACATAAACAGTTCTTTCGTAGGTTAACTGAGCAGTACGAGTATCCACTGTTTCAGTTTTCAATAGGCAATCTAAAACTCAGAGTTAGGTCTTGTAGAGAATATGTTATGTAGTTTCCCGAGTGGAACCGATCTATTAAAAATAAGTATCTTAAATCTCCTTAGTAAAATCAAGAAGAAATCTATGAAAAATAAAAGGGGAGGAGTCTAACCTTCCACTTGATCCGCTGGGTTCGACCTTCCAAATGGAGATTTTACCATCTATACCGTTACGTAAAATTGCTCTGTATAATTGATTGACAGTCAATCGTTTGATGTGACAGTCCTATTTTCAGTGAACAGCTAATTATATCGTTGACTGGATCGAAAACTAGATTCAACTGTTCAGACTCTCAAAATTTAAAAGAAACTTTTTAAAAAATATGAAAATTTTACTCATAAAATTATTTTGGAATAAAAAAACAAATAAATCCAAAAATCAAATTCTTTAATATTTTTAGAAACTCGTTTTGTTTTGTTATTTCGATCCAGGTGTTTTTTTTTTAGTTTTAAATCAAGAATTTTAGGTGTTATACCTATCCAGTGAAGTTAGTCTTGGTTCGTAATGGGGTGAAGGAGAAGGGGTAATTAAGCGAAACACGTGTAGGATGTTCTAAGCGTGACTGGAAGTCGTAAAAACATGTCAATTAGAATCTGAGGAAAGTGTTATGCCTTTGCATCAGTCAATTCTAGTTAGAAGGCAATACCATCCAAAAACTTCTCAACCACCAACTAAAACTTTTAACTCGCCAACATTGATGACTTTTAAATTTAACTTGATTTGAATTGAGGAAAGAAATGCAGAAAGAATAAAGATGACCGGTACTCTGATCTTAGCGGACTCGAACCTGAAGCCTCTGGGAAATCAGTCTAGTACGCTACTTTGCATGAAGCATCATTAAGACTGTTTATTCTCAAACAAGGTCATTCCTTTTAGGGTTTTCGACCAGTTTACTACCGAGGCATAACTCAGTATAGGTCTGACTATTAGAGTGTATAGCCCATGCATCATCGTACAGCTAAAACACCCCAATTCAACGCTCATTTTCTTCTTCAGGTCCACAGGGAAGCCTATGTTTTCATGATGTATTATCTACCTAATTCACTCACAAAAAAATTTAAGGCTAGTTTTTGATTAATTAGGTTGCTTATAGTAAAAAATAGTCAAAATAATTAAAAAAAAAAGCAGTTAAAACCTTGTAAAGCGAACGTTAGTTGGGGTTTTTTGTCTGGAAATTCCAATTTCATATGAAGTAAAACAAACCCTCTTTCTCTCGTTTCCCGATTACTTTGGATCGTAAATAGAGTCAAAAATACATAAATATTGCTTTCTCGGAAGAAAGGACTTAAAATTGTAACAAGGACATGTAGTTTTGTTTCCATTTTTTCCATTTCTAAAATTCCATTTTTAAATTTAAAATTTAGAATTTTAGGTAAAGATATATGTAAATATTACGAAAGTAAATATTTTCGAATAATTTTTTTCGATATACGGGGGCAATTTGTCAAATCAGTGGACTTTTGAATAAAAGGTATTTTTGTGGCAAAAAAAGTATTTTGTTTCTCAACATAGTCTCCTTTTAGATCGATACGTTTAGTCGTCCAAAGATTTTCCAATTTTTTTATTCCATCCAAATATTATGTTTTATCGAAATTCTCAAAATAGCAGTTTGTTCTATCTCTATCTCTATCTCTATCTTTTACCGCCAAGTCATTTGTCCACGTTTGGAAATAGAAAATAGTCATAGGGGGCTATATCTGGAGAATATCGTGGATTGGGTAGCAGTTCGAAGGTACATTCATGGATTTCTGCCAAGCCGATAACAAACGTGTGCGCCAGTGCGTTACTTGTGCTGGTACGACCATAACGGTATTCAGAAAACCATTAAAATATACGGTGCAGAGTCTTAATAGTATTTATCAAACCTTTCCTTGGTTTCGGTGATGGTTTTTTACTTAAAAAATAATGCTTGATGAGAACACGAAATTCACTTTTTTCCATTTTCGTCAAAATTCACGATTTGTCAAACATGTGTCTGCTTTCAATGGGTGTCAAACACGAGCTTAATGACTCAGCTTGATCAAAATTTGACAGAAGTCTATTAACGGCTGGTAATTAACAGGTCCAGTGTTGAAAAAGTCACTGATTTATCAAATTGCCCTCGTATAAACAAATATTCAAATTATTAGTATGGATTTTAAGATGATTTTTTCTTTATTTTTCCTAGCTGAATCATAATCTCGAACGATCTCGGTTCAGTAACACGCTTGTTATCCAAGGGAGTTAAACAGGACAAGGAGGTCCTGTTTAACTCCCTTTGACGGCAAAGAATGCAATCTTGGCTGAATCTGACACGAATGTGACGACTAAGATGTCAATATTGACTGAATAAGACAGTGGGGCCCAAGAAATTTTAAGCGCGGAAAAATGTGCTGAACACTGAACGAGTGCGGTTTGTGTTGTTGTTTTTTTGCAGGCGTTCTTTGAGTTTGGCTCATCGCAAAGACAAAATTAAGATGGAAAAAGTTTGTATGAGCCACGCGGGCTATTATTAATAATAAGATCAACACCAACACCTTTTCTAAAATAAGGACACTTTTCAGGGGGGTATAGACAGTTTTTCGAGTTATAACAAAAAATAACCTTCATAATAAGCCATATATATTTCTAATATTTTATTTTAAAAATTGGAAATAAAAAGCAGAAAGCTTCTTTGATAAAAAACTCTGCGACACTCCTCCCATAAAATCCAGAAAACTCGAGCATTCGTTGACTTCTTAAATTTTTAATTGCTGGCATCTTTCCTGTTTTTGAAATTCAAAACCAGAAAGAAAAAAAGAAAAAAAATATCTTTTGTTCCATTGCATGGCAAATATTCATTGTGCCAAATTTGTCGTTGGATGCTTCTTCATTCAAGCATCATTAAAGCGCAACAGCATTTCACCTCCATTCATTTATTCAAATCTGGGCTCTTTTTCATTAGAATTTCACATCACATGATGATGATGATGATGATGATGCACAAACAAACGCCTGATGATGCACTGTATGCGGTAAGAACTCTTTAAACCACCTTCGCACTAGTGGCTTGTTTAGCTTTGCATACAGCACGACCTGATGCAGAGCAGCACGTTATATGATGCATGTGTGTGTGGGTATGTGTGCAATAGCATAAAGTACCAGGAAGTCATCATTGCATTATGCAACCCATACAAGCAAACAAGGTTGTCTATGTGTGCCATCAGCTATGTAAGCTAGAAATATTTTGAAAAGCTTTGCTCATTACACCTAAATTAAATTCAATTCAAAGAAGAAAAAGAATAAGAGGCTCTTGAGTGGATTTTTTGGTTTTGCTTGTGTTTGCTAGACTTTAGCGACATATTTTTTAATTAAATAGGACTTTATATTAAAGTTGACTCTTACACAGGAATTTCAACAAATTTGAGCTTTTTGAAAATTTGAGTTTATCTTATATAAGTCTCACTCATTTAAATATACGTTTAAAGCACTTTATCATTATTGAGTCTATACAAGTATTAATCGATGTTCTTTAAAAACTGTTTGACGTATTGATTTCCACTCTTATATATATATGTATATGGTATATATAGATTGTTTATGTCACTCAAAAGATTAAGCCCGATTTGCACAGGCCTTAACTTCTGTTGAGTATTTTTTGCAAATACATATTCAACTAAGTTCTTTCCCCCATACGTACATCATATCCCTGCCATATTCAAAGTTACATCACTCATTACAACTTTTCAATCGAAAAAGTCCTCAAAAATAACTTTTTTTTTGTATCGAAAAAGTACTTTAAATTCAATGAGCGTAAAAAGCAAACAAAAAGCACTTGAAAGTTTTTCACTTATAAAATGTAGCTTCCGCTCAACTAGTTTTCACAACAAACATAAAAGCCCAACACTTCAATGACGCAAAATATGTTACCAACTCTTGAGACGCGAAACGCAAAACAATAGAATTTCTCACAAATATAAAAAGTAAACTCAGTCAGCGTGCTGCGCTAGGAACTACAAACTCGAAGGTAGCGTGTAAAACTTGTGGCTATCCCTACCAATGTTTTTTCTTGCAACATCCACTCTTTTCTACCCCTCGCTCAGTCTGCTTCTGTCTTCATGCTTTCTGTTGTTGGGTTTTCTTGAACTGTTTTGATTTTACCATATTTCTGGGCTTTTGCCCAGACCAAGTCTAGAAACTGCCTGCTTCCGTTGAAAGGGATTTTTTTTTTATTTTTTTTTTTTTTTGTTTTAAGGGAAACCTAAAAACAACAACTGAAGCATAAGTATATCTCTTCATGTTTATGTTGTAGTATTTGTTGTTGCTGTTCGTTCGCTGTTTGTTGTTATTTTCCTGGTGCCGTTTTAGCTTGCTTCTTGCATGTAATCAAAATATCCATCAGACGGACTCTCAAGATGCTTTTTATTTTTTTGTTTTTGCACAGTTCGTTCAACTTCTATAAAAGGTAAAGAAACTACTAAAAACAACAACAGCAACAACAATAACAAAAATTCGCATTCAGGCGGGAGTGAATGATAAGCTCGTTCGTACATGGTATAAGATACAATGGCGAAAAGTTGTCGTCTACTAAGTTTCATTTCAGCAGACTAACTATAAAGATCCTTGCCGAGTTCTGACAAAATTTATTCACTAACTTCAACTAACAACTTCCCTAGCTGCTAACTTACGAGTGCTTTAAATATGCTTAAATCAGAATTATAAAAAATTTCATTTCAATTACGTTATACACGCAAAGAAAAAAAAACCGTTTATCGCCAGTTTGCCGCAAACGAACTTCGTTTGTTGTGCTTGAAATCGTTATTTGCAAACGTTTCCACAATTGTCATAACAATAGTCATTTGCGAGAAACGCATCATTTAGTTGCAGGAAATTAATTTCGTTTCTCATAAACGCGAGTGATTTTGAAATTGCAGCAATTGAAAAATTTGTTTTTCCCAACTGAAAACTTCGTTTGTTTTTCGTAGTATAAACCCAACGGTTATAGTTCAGAGTTACTTTTTACACAAATTGTTACTATATAAGCAAATTGGTAATTTGTTTCGCTTTCCTCTTAAAATCGGCGGAAAATATAAATCAAAGCTAATTTGCAAAATATAAAGTCCATAAAGCCATTCTTGTAAAATTTCTAAAGAATTTTAGAAGGTTTGACCGTTTAGATGCCAAATGGTATGGGAGATAGTTAGGCATGGTTACATCCGATATAGGCCGTTTTCAGATATTTTTTCTATTTTTTAAGTTAAAAACTAATAATCAAGTCAAGAGTTTAATTTATTTTAGGAATCTATAAAGGTTTGGCGTTTTGATAAAGTATCTTTGTATGGGACTGAATTTTACTCTTTATGTGGGAGAAATGCAAATCCACCTAACTGTCCGGAACCCCTTGCAAGAAATAGATGAAATTTTTACCTAAAACATTAATTATGGGACAAAACTTTTGATATTAAATGCATGTCACATATATTGATGATTCCATATCAATTCGACTATTTTTGAGCAAAATCTGACCTTTGTGTTTCAGATTTGTTTTAAACTTTGTAGGTTAGTAGTACTCGTGAAAATAACTTAAACTGTATTTATTGTTTTTACAAAAACAATTTATTTTTTAAGTTATATACTGTAAAAAATTTGAAAATATCGTAAAAAAATACAATCAGTGCATGTATTCAAACAGCTGTAACTTCGAAACCGTAAGTCGTAAAGAAAAAAATCCGAGATATATCTTAAAGACCTTGAATGAGCCGTTCTTGTGGTGTACTTTTTTTGGACTCTTTATGAAATTTTTTTAGTCTGACGTTTTGTGTCACATTTTTCAGGCTGGTCGCAGTAAATTTTTCACCTTTTCAACATAGTGCCTGTTTAGGGGATGATAATGGTTTTTATCACCCGCGATGAACCATAAATAACTTTAAAAAAAAAAGAAACCGTCCGAATTGGTTGACTGTTTTAACAAGAGTGATTTATTGAGTTCAATTAGTTTTAAACAGTATGAGAACAAATGAGAAATTCAAAATTGAGCAAATGTTAGAGATGAGTAAGAACATGAGTAAATGAGAATTCAAGAAAATTGAGCATTAAAGATGATTTTGTTTAGAAAGAATATTTGTAGCATAATAGCGTGAGAGGATCATGCTCCGAACAGTGCCGTTATAATACATCAATTTTTTAGGCTTATACAAAATTTTAGCTTGGGATTCCAACGACTATTTTTGAGCAAAATCTGACCATTGTGATTCAGATTTCTTTAAACTTTGTAGGTTAGTAGTGCTCGTGAAAATAACTTAAACTGTATTTTTTGTTTTTGCGAAAACAATTTCTTTTTTAAGTTATACACTGTTAAAAATTTGAAAATAACTTAAAAAATACAATAAGTGCATGTATTCAAACAGCTGTAACTTCGAAACCGTAAGTCGTACAGAAAAAAATCCCAGATATATCTTAAAGACCTTGAATGAGCCGTTCTTGTGGTGTACTTTTTTTGGACTCTTTTTATGAAATTTTTTTTAATTTTTTTAGCCTGAATTTTTGTGTCACATTTTTCAGGCTGATTGCAGTAAATTTTTCACTTTTTCAACATAATGCCGTTATAATACATCAATTCTTAAGGCATATTTAAAATTTTAGCTTGGGAATTCAACAATTGCTATTTTTAACGGATTTTTAAAAAATGCCTACAAAAGATTTCTTACTTTTTTAGCGTAATTTCATATATTTACATATAAAACTTTTATGTACACGGCTTTGTCACTGAACTCCTCCTAAACGGATGGACCGATTTTAATGAAATTTGGTGTGTGTGTGTGTGCGGCTGGGTCTGTAGATGGTTTGGGTTTAAAGTTTGACCCGGTAGGTGGAGCTATTGTTTCTGTGTTAGTGTATAAAGGGGTATTTGAGAGTATAACTCAGAAACGAATTGAGAAATTGACATGATTCTTTTGCTACACCATTACTTTTATGAAAAAAAAAAAATTACAAAAATACAAAATGCATAAAAATACACAAAATAAAAAAAAATCTTATCAAATAAATATTAAAATTTTAAATTTTTTCGTCCGAGTAAAAACGAGTATATCATCTAGTTGTAACGGTCAACAACTTCTTAGTGAATCTCAAGCACAACTTTATTTCGTAAAATAACAATTTTATTAGAATTACAACTTAAACAAACAAAACATATTTCATTACCACTGTTTTGATTTTACCACAAATTTTAAGATAAAACCTTTCTAAGAAGGGATCGTACTTAAAAAATAATGGCATAAATTGACACAATGGGCCCTCGCTAACCAGAGTATAACTACCTCGCTAACTAGATTATCCAGGTCGAGGACATCTCCAATTAACCTATTCTTCCGTTCATTTTATTTCATTACCACATTTTTAAGTCTTAAGTTTATTCATCCTCTTCTCCCATAACCTTAAAAATGTACGCAAGTAAATCTATTTTGTATTGCATTTGAATTTTTGGCCTAGTCTTTCTCAAACTTTTATAATTCACAACTTTATTCTTTGTAAAACACCAAGTCCAGCTTTATTTGATATGAAATTCAATTAAAGTTGTTAATAATAAAAAATATCAATTAATTATTCAATGACATTTTGAATGAAATATAAACTCAATGTTTTTTGATAGAATAATTGACGTCTCGTTAGCCTAAAATGGTTAATTACAAATGTTGCCACCCGACAAAATCAAAATCGATTAAAAACCAACTAATTGCAACAAACAAACAACGATTAAAATAATTTCTACAAATGATATGTAATTATAACTAAACGACCTATCCCGCACGAGGATCCTCAACTCGACCCCTCCCTCCATGTTGTAAACAACCACTCACTGGCCATCAGTCAGTTTGACATTCAGTGCATTGACATTCGTTTGAGAGCATTCAAATAATAAAATTTTTTATGAAAACTTTTTGTCTTATTCTTAATTTCAGTTGCACTCCCACGCTCCATAAGTAGTAGCTCTTCCACCTTCTACATTAACAGCAGCAGTAGCAGCAGCATCAAAATTGGCAACAACAATGTCATTTCCTTAACAATTTAATTGAACAAACGAACTAACGAACGTTGAAGCGTACGACAAGTTGCAATAATTTCGTTAACAAGGTGTTAACGAGCTAGGTGAGGGTGGAAGCATCTGGAGAAGTAGCAGCTTTAAAATTGTAATTTTTAAACAAGTAAAGCTGACTTGTAAATAATAGCAACAAAAAAAAAACAACAACAACGAAAAGCAATAGCAAATAATTGATAGCAAGGTTAGGCAAAATTGCATAAAACTTCATTTAAAAAAAAATAAACAAACAATGGCTTATTTCAATAACGGAGAACGACACTGTTGCAATCTGGTCACCTTGATTTGTTATGTTGAAATTGTATGCAAATTAAATTCAAATATTTTGAAATTAGAATGTATGGTGTGTTGACAAATTGACCGAGCAACGGTTTCTTTGTATAACTTTTTCTTTTTCCCAAAAAGTTATTGTGAATCATACGAACCTGAATGAAAGGAATGAATGGACTTCCTTAGCAAATAGAATTTGTCTGTATCATAGACATACAATAGATGTGACGGCGTATCTTTATCCTTGTTCTTATTTTTGTCCATATCCTCTTAAATTGTCCTTATCCTTATTCTTATCAAGAAAAAAAACAAATTGGCCATTTCAGCCCTTAAAACGACTTCGACCGAGCTTCTTATGATCCAATTGTGTTGTGCGTGTTTGAGCTCATCCAATGTTTGAGCACAAATAATCGAAAAATGGGTGAACTAGTTTTATGCCGATCCCAAATGGCTAAAGTGCATGTTCTCAGGAAGCTCTACATCACATTTTTTTCTCTCTGAGGTTTGCCATTGTCTGCAGAGAGGTGGCAGCTGATCAGAAAAATTAATTTGAATTGAAAAAATTCTAAACTGTAGTTCGAACCTGGTCTCGAATTGACATCGAATGGTCAACGCACATTTTAATGCACTCGACCAGGGCTGCCACCATTCTTATTCTTATTCTTATGTTTGGCCTAAGAATGGTCCTACTTCTTGTCCAAACTTTTGATTAAATCCATGCTCAAATGTATGACCGTATCCTTGTTTGAATTCTTTTTCTTTTCGTTGTTTGAATCCTTTCCCCTATCCTTGTCCCACTTCTTTCCCTATCTTTGTCCTAAATATTGTCCTCAGTGTGTCCAAATTCTTGTTCTATTTCTTTTCCCATTTCTTTTCCGTATTCTTTTCTCAATCTTGACCTAAATATGGTTTTAGGTGTGTCTTAATATTGACTAAATTCTCTTCCTAATCCTTGTTCTATCCCATGTCCAATTTCATGCTCTAATCTTTGCTCTGCTCCTTATTTTATTGCGAGTCCCGAACTTTATACAAAGCCTTGCCCTCATCCTTATTCGAATTCTTGTTCTTATCCTAAACCAAATCGTTATCTTTAATGTCCTTTTTAATTTAAATTATTTATTTTTTTTTTTATTTTTTGCATTTGCATTTACATTTGCATTTGCAATTGCATTTGGTGCATTAAGCTTTCTTTGAGAGGTTCCCTCGCTAGAGGCCTCTTGACGCCATTAATTTTTTTTTATTTTTAAAATGTTTCCGAAAACCTCAGCATTACAGCAGTTCCATAAAATTAACCGTAGCGCCAATAGTTACAGAGTTATAATTCCATGCAACGTTTTTTCATTTTTGTTGCATTAAGCGGGATCCGTGCTGTTGTGGCTCCAAAATTTTATTTATTTTTGTTATGAGGCCATTTTTTGCTGCCATAAAATAAAACATCGTAGCAATTCTACTCGGAGAGCAATAATTCCATACAACAATGTTGCATTTTGGTTGACAAACCTTTACCTCCGAGACCTGACGACATCATAATTATTATTTTTTCTGTAAGGCCGAGTACAAAACCTTAATTTCTTTTTATAGCATTTACCTTGCCGCATATACGAGTACTCACCGAGCAATAATTGCATGCAACGTCGTTGCATGTTTGATGCATTTTCGATCTTTTAGTGGCTCTCTCCGCTGCCTCATTAGATAATAAATTTTATGTCTATTTTTGTATTGAGGATATAGAACCAGCCTTCACTGGCGTATAATATTTTTTACAATAGCACCTATTCATACCGTGTTATGATTCCATGTAACAAATTTGAAGTTTCGTTGCTTAGGTAGCTTATTGCACTTTTATCATAACACCTAAACTCATTGAGTTACAATTCTATGCAACGCCCATGAAATTTTGAAAAATTCTTTTTTCAACTTTTTTGGAAACCTCCGCGATAAAACGTAAGGTTGACACGTCAAAACTAAGCTCTTCAAGTTTTGGATAACTTCTAAACTTTTAAAAGTCACTTCAGAAAGTTTCTCACATTTCGCGTTAATACTCCAACCTTCATTACACGTTGGACTTGGTCTGCAGTTAATTTTAAGTTAATGTTTTTACCAACCATCCAAGATAAACCCGTTCTTAAGTCTAGCTTTGTTTATTTTTCTCATTACGTTAAACTTTAGCTTTTAATGTAAAGATGCAGTGATATTTTGAGATATGAGCGCATGTGTACAACTCATTAAAAATTGTGCAATTTTTCTTTCTTTAGTTTGACATTTCAAGGATAGTAGAGGCCAGGAATTTAAGGTCTTTGCATAGAGGTTGAAGAGAGGGAGAGGAGGGGGAGGGCTTTAAGCAAAATGATAAAAATAAACACTTTGCATATAATTAATTTATGGAGCTTAAAATGTCGTCTGGCCTGTCTACGTCGTCTACCTAGACAGACTTTAACGAACGTCTGTCGCGGCAACTACACATAATGAAACGTGTGTTATCTTCATTAAATACGCTCGACGCGTGACAAGGTGCAACAAGAAGGTGACGTTGAAAGGAGTTGAAGTAAAGTGTACAGGATAGCCGCGAAGTATTTCATCCTTGCTTATAACAAAATGATTTAGTGCTTTCATTATGGTTTTTTTTTTTAAGTCTTCGTCACAGCTGACGACGGCATCTTTTAAGATAATGGAATGTTTTGGAATGCTTTCCTTAAAGTTATTGATTGCATGTTATTTATAAGAAATCCTTGATTTTTTTTTTATTAATAGCGTCTCAGAAAAAACAAGTTCAATCAATGCTCATTTAATCAAGTTGAAGGTAAGCAAACTTACGAAAGTTTTTCTTTTCTTAATTCCCTATGGAACAATTTTTCATTTTAGGTTTAAGCTCTGGTTTACTTAAATCAAGCATAACTCATTAAAGGTCGGAGCTTAAACTCGACTTGAGGCAGAATTTGCTGAAATAAGGTCTGCTTAAGTTAGACTAAGTTTAAACAAGATTTGAAAAACAATACCGGCTCTTAAAGGTTTTAGAATTTAGAACTTTTTGATTTAAAAATAATAAGTATATTTCAAGATAATTCTAAAAACAAGAGCGATTATTTTGAAATTTAAAGAAGTTAACTTCTAGGGCCTTATAAAAAAGTAGTATTACATGATGTATACGGTATACATATATTACATGAGATTATACGCAATGGTATAGTTAGTCACCCAAAAATTTGTCAAAATTGATGAGGTAGTACGCAAATGGTAAAAATAACTGACTCAAATTTTAGTCGGATACATAATTTCATGGCGTTCGTGGCGTAGTTGGTTAAAGTGCGTGGCCTCTATATCAACGAACCTGGAGACCCGGGCTCGAATCCCAGCAGCGACAGAGAATTATTTGAATTAAAATGATTTTTCTGTACGGCCGCCACCTCTCTGCAGACAATGGCAAACCTCAGAGAGTAATCAAAATGCCATGTAAAGCTTCTTGAGAATAAGAACATTCCGTCCATCGCCGTTCGGAGTCGGCGTTAAACCTGTAGGTCCGTTTCTCGGTCAATTGTGTACAAACTTAATAACACGCACAACACAATTGATCATAAGAAGCTAGGTCAAAGTCCTTTCAAGGGCTGAAATGACCAGTTATTTATTTTTTTATTTTTTTTTTTTTACATAATTTCAGTAGTTTTCTTGGATATGTTTTGAGGTAAGAATATGATACCTTTTGTAAAAGTCAATTACATAAAAATTATGGCATCAATTTTCTTGAAAATGCGTTTTGTAATCATGAGTTTTAACTATGAGATTGTGCTAAGAGCGAGAATGTCCTTCATAAATGATGTGTGGTTCTCTTGGGTTTGAAATTTTTTTTTTTTTTCGAAGAAGTACCGAAGAAGACGAAACTGGCTGTAAAGTGTGTGGAATCCTAGTGGGTGGGAAGGACTTTTTGACCTAGTTCTAGTATCGTCTTATGAATAAAAAAAGTTTCTTGACTAATCACTTCTCGGATAGAAATGAATTGAAAAAAATCTGGAACTAGCACGTAGCTGTTATGTGGATACATAAAAGGTCCTATTAGAAAATGTCCTATAACGGCCTTGAATGTTTTATTGGAACTTTCACCTCCAAATCGTGTCTGCGCCTCCAGATCGTGGCCTTGGCTGAGTGGGTTCAAAATTGCGTGTTTCTTATATACTCTTACCTCTTTCCAAACAATTATAAACTTCAAAGAGTAAATAATTCAATTTAAAGCTTCTTGAGAACATGCACTTTAGCCATGCGGAGTCAACATAATACATACTAGTAAGTCCAGTTGTCGATCATTATTCATGCCTTATCTTTGTATAATGAATTGTCTATTGAAAATAATTTAGATCTCTCTGTCTCGAAATTATCTTTGAAGAATAAACTTAAAACTATTTTTTGGATCTTATATTTATTCTCTTTATGTTTATCTTTATTTCTTAGTCTTCATTTATGAGTGAATGCATACTGTTATTTTTTTTTTTTTTCTTATTTCTTCCTTGTAAATTTATGTTTATATTAGTATGTAATAAACATCTGCATGAATGCAAAAAAAGCTACCCATGAGACATTCACCAAAATTGACAACTTAAACTCATTCAATTCTGTTGCGATGAGAAGCAAAGAATAATTGAAAAAGAGACATGAATTCCGTAGAGCATGAGAGCAGCAATTTCGTTGATCTCGCAGAATTCGCACAATCCACGTACAACATTAAGCACAACTCGGTAAACTCGTTGTGCGGGTCTTTGTGGTTTGAATCATTATTGTACTGAGAAACGATGGAACGAGTGAGACATGTTCGTGCCCGAGTTTCAGCAAGGTTTAGTTTTGTTGATCGTTTACAATGAGTTATAAAGGCACATTCGAATGATTCGAGTTGTTTGATCGAAATTTGTAAACCAGAGATAATTAAATTTGTTGAACTGTTTTAAATGGTTTTAATGATTTTTTCGAACAAAAATGATACGTATACACATTTATAATAATGGTAAACTAGGAGAATTATAAAATAAATTTTATATTAAGTTCATTCATAACGCTAGTGAAAAATTAAAAATAAATTAAGGCATGTTCCTACTTAGCGCACTCGGTATTCGAGTGAAAGTTTAACATTTTTTACAGGAAAATAGTAAGAGATAATGGAAATATTTTTTGGGGTGAACAAATACATTAAAAAATTATTTACATAAAACTTCATAAAAGTTGATGTGTCGATTTTTTATATTTTTATACCTGTTTACCATCGTTACTCAAAATTACCTTGTCTGATTATTTCCAAATTCTAACCGAATACTTTCTACATGTGTAGTTTCCCTGTGAACTAAAATATTGCAAACATTTTCATTTTTTCTTCATAAATCATCATAATTTTTTTTTTGTTTTTGCCAAACTTAAAAATTTTAGTTCACACGATAACTATATTCATATCTATCTATATTTATAAAAATAAGTTGCATTGTGTATGAAATTGATGTTGTCTGTAATGCGTGAACCGATTTTGTTTTTGGTTTTTCCCATGAAAGCTGACGTCAATACGAAGGCTTTTTTGTATAAATGGTCTTTGTATGTGTATTGGTTCATGAATTATAGGCATTTTAGTGAACTTATCAACAATACAGGTGTGAACAAATACAGGTGCGCACATATGGTGTATATGGGAAAATATTTGCAAGGGAAATCATTATTATTCCTGAGTTGTACATGTTTTGACAGGCCAAATTTATGATATCGAATTGCTTTGGAGCTAAATGTCGTATAACAATGAAGGTCTTTCTACTGAAAAACTGGCACGGGCATTCGAAAACGGGGCGTGGCTCCACCCCAAATACAGACAGCCAAATTTACGATACAGAATGGCTATAGGAGTAAAAGTTACAGAACATTGAAACTCAGAATGTAGATATCATTTGGTGATGTGGCATGAAAGACTAGAAAAGGTGGCATGCATTGGACAAGGGGCGTGTCTCCACCCATACAAGCCAAATTTTTGACACAGAAAAGCTATGAAAGTAAAAGACAAAGAACATAGAAGTAAGAATGAAGTTACTACTTGGTAATATCCTGCTACTGGGAAATGAAAAATGCAAAAAATTTACAATAGAGAACGCTGCTATAGACTACAAGACTACTGAGCCGATTGAACTCATTCATAAATTACGTTACCAATTTAGTAGAAAAAGAGGTTTTAAAATGTCTACCGTCTAAATTGCCGTTTAAACCGTCTAAATAGACTGTTAACTATTGGCAAGTGTAGTAAGTGCATAATTTTTCTTTGCTTGCTTTTCGACAGTTATTTTTTCTTTTTTCGAATATTTTTTAATCAATTAATTTTTTTATTTCATATACTACGTTACTTTATGGGGGTGGAGGGGAGTGTTTTTGAAATGCACTACAAAGAGTACCGGAGGGGGGTAAAAAAAAAATTGAAAATCGGTCACGTAATTTATGAACGTTTGTTTGATGGTTTAGAATAATTACTCTGAAGGCATTGCAACATTTTCCGGCACTTATCTAAAAAGCTAGTTATTTATAATTTTTATTCCCTCACGTTTTAAAAACGTCTAAGGGGTACATTAATTTTGTCACTCCGTTTGCAACGCCCATGATAGGCGTGGTAGGTATAGAAAAGTATATATTATCTTGATCAGCATCACCACCCGAGTCGATTTAGCTATGTCCGTCTGTCTGCTTGTCCGTCTGTCTGTCTGTCCGTCTGCCTGTGATCACAAAAATGAAGAAAATGTTTTAGCAAATAAGCATTTTTATTGACTTCTAAAGACTTTGAATAGACTTTGGCCGTGGGGGTATTTTAACTTCGGCCCAGTCGAAGATTATTTCTTAATAGTTTTTTTTTCTAGGTGCTGCCAAACTTTAGTTATTATGGTAGCCATCTCTTTCTGATATCGTCAACCTCAAATAACGTTTTTCACCAAAAATAATTTAAAATTAAAGTTTCATACCTAAAAATTTAAATTTAAAAATTTTAAAAATTAATAAAAAATGTTTTTGTAAATAATTTTTTAATCTATTTATTCACCCCAAAAAAATTTACTATTATCTTTTACCGTTTTCCCGTAAAAACATTGTAAATCTTCAATCGAATACTGAGCACGCCAAGCAGGAACCTGTAAATTGCTTCGATCAACTCGAGTTACTCGAATTATTTGAAAAATTCGAATGCATTCTTCTTCTTGTTTACAGAATTTCTGCTTGAATAAGAGAACAATTGAATGCTCATCGTAATTCATTGCGACTGTTGCTTGGTGGCTCTTGCTTTCGCTGCTCTCAGCGTGGGTGTATAAAGTGAGGTGAAGCGACCTCGTTGCATGAGACGAATTAATGCAGTCTTTCGGCAAACGAGGCACAACACAAATTCAAACAACTTTTGTGACTGTATTCAAGATCATTCACTCAATGACGATGGGTTAGCACAGAAACAAGAAATACCCATGAATTGTGTTGTGCATTCATTGCATGAATGAATTCATGCAGATGTTTAGTATGTAAGTTTATTTAATTTTAAGTAGTCTGTTAAGGATGTGTAATCCAAAGCCTTTAATAAATAAAATAAATAAATAAATAAATTTCAAAGAAGCTAATGTAACAAGCACTAAACTTTTCCGAAAAAGTGTTGGAGCAAATACCGACCGAACATTAATGTTAATGTTAATGTTAATGTGAATGTTAATGTGAATGTTAATGTTAATGTTAATGTTAATGTTAATGTGAATGTTAATGTTAATGTGAATGTTAATGTTAATGTTAATGTTAATGTTAATGTTAATGTGAATGTGAATGTTAATGTTAATGTTAATGTTAATGTTAATGTTAATGTTAATGTTAATGTTAATGTTAATGTTAATGTTAGTGTTAGTGTTAGTGTTGGTGTTGGTGTTGGCGTTGTGTTAGTGTTAATATTAACGGTAGTGTAAACTTTAACCTTAATCGGTCCCTTGTGTAAATTTTACACACACTTTTCAACTTCAAGCAGTTATTTTTTTAATATTATTTCATCAAATCGACCGAGCTAGGATTTTGGCTGGTTTTTTAAAAATCTTTTTTTTTTTAAATAAATTAAAATAATGAATAATAAATAATTTTTAACGACTAGATCGCATTAATTTCATTCATCGATAAAAGTATGGCTCTTGGAAAGTGTGTAAAATTTACACACAAGGAACTTATTCGTTTCTAGAAATAAGGGACCGATGAAGGTTAATATTAATGTTAGTTTTAATTTTATTGCTAATGTTTACGTTCATGATAATATTGTTTTTTATGTTAATGCCAATGTTAGTGTTTAAGTTGATTTTATTGTTAACGTTTATGTTTATATTATTTGTATATTATTTTTATATTATTTGTATATTATTTTTATATTATGTTTATGTTTATGTTTATGTTTATGTTTATGTTTTTATTTATATTTATGTTTATGTTTTTGTTTATGTTTATGTTTATGTTTATGTTTTTGTTTATGTTTATGCTTATGGTAATGTTAATGCTAACGTTAATGTTAATGATAATGTTAATGTTAATGTTAATGTTAATGTTAATGTTAATGTTAATGTTAATGTTAATGTTAATGTTAATGTTAATGTTAATGTTAATGTTAATGTTAATGTTTATGTTTATGTTAATGTTAATGTTAATGTTAATCTTAATGTTAATGTTAATGTTAATGTTAATGTTCATGTTAATGTAATATTAATGTAATGTTAATGTAATGTTAATGTAATGTTAATGTTAATGTTTCATGGGTATGTTTAAATTCATGCCTATGATAGTGCTTATAAGATCCAGCACTAATTTCTGGTATGATATGTAAGGGTTTATCTAGCTAGAGTTGATTCGGAAAAACAGTCTATCGAGAAAGCAGTCTACGTAAAATAGATCAGAAAAGTTTCTGTATTTAGCTCAAGTTATTTGCTATATGAAATATATTACACCGTATTCAATATTTTGAAAACTCTTACTATGAATAAAGTGGCATGTTTATTATGATAATATCTAGTGGACGTCTAGATCAGACCTAGAGGAAATAATTCCAAAATGTTTTCATTAAGTTTTGTATTCCTTGATATGACATCCTCCCACTCAGATACTATCCGGAAAAGCGCGTATGTTATCTCGCTATAAAGTTATAATATTGCTGCGAAATAGCTACACGTATACATATTTACAAACAAGCATCTCTATATAATTTTTTTTTTTAATTTTTGCTGCTTTTAATATTTATTTTATTTCTATTTTTTTATGTCTACTGCAGAAGTACTAAAGAATTTTTTTTTCTTTTCAGGTAATAAAAATATTTAACATAATTATTTTTCCAAACGAAAGTCTAAAGTAAGTAGAGCAAAATTATGCCTGTACGCATGCGCACTTCAAGTCAGCATAATTGTTTTTTTGTCACGTGAAGTGAAAAAAAAACACTAGTTTTCTTATGGAAATAAATAAAAAAAAAATTTTAAAACAATTTAAGAAAAGACCGAAGCGAGTAAGTGAAACATAAAGGAAGTTGAAGGTACTCCAACGTCTTCCACGCAGTCGAATGTAAACAATTTAACTCATTATGTTCACTGCGCATGCGCCACCGCTGATGCGTTTCAATGAACTTCTTTAATTAACTCGTTAGTTTTTTGCTGCAGCCGGCGGGCGGACACGTGTTGAATTAGTTTTTTTAGTGACGTTTTTTCGTCATTTCTCATTTAAAGTTGCATGACGGCAAAACACTCAACACCGGATACGGAAATGAAAACGAAGAATTAACGTATGTACCTATGTAGTTGGGATGTAGCTTAATGCAACACTGTAGCTACGCAAGAAAAAAGTTTCGGAAGTAGGTATGATGCACGTGACGAGAAATTAAAGTATTGCACAGTTCGCGCAGATAAAAAACTTCAGTTTTGTTTCAAATTTGGTGGATATTGGTTCCTTCTTTAAAAGACTCGAATTTGTTGCTGGTCTTTATTATTATCAACTTTTGTAAACAACTAAATGAATAGTTTTTATGAAATTTAAAAATTAACACTTTTACACTCTTAGACAAATTTGGAGCAGTTACGCATAGTTGACTTTCTTGCATTACATCGAAAATAAAAAAATTAACAAGCAAGCCACACACACAGTGACATATATTGGACTTTTTTCAAAAATTCATTATTATTTCTCTTTTTTTTTCTCTTTCTATTGTGCATATAATTCATATCATGTTTACTTTAATATTATTAACACTTCATAATTTATAGCAACACTTTGCTTATCTAATAATAATTGTTGTCAGTTTCCGTCTGTTGGCCTAACTGCACGCTCATTCAACACTTTATTTTTAGTTTTAGGGTATTTTGCACTGCTAGTTAAATTTATTATTTTTTTTTATTTTTATTTCAAAGACTTTTGTGTATGATATTCTTTTAGTTCCTTATGTCTTTTTCAGCGGTTACCGTGTTTTGCTTTGTATTTGGTCAATGATCTTAATGACTTATGATTTTGTTGTATATTTTAGTATTTCTTGTCATATTTCTCAAGGTCAATGTGATATTTTGAATTGGATAAATAAGTTCGTCTATTAAGTTTACATTACAAATTACATATAAGTATTTATACTAATTATTAACAATGAAAAAAATTAATTTTATTCAACAGTTATTCAACAGCTATTCAACAGCTAAATAATATGTGGACCATTATTCATAAATACTTAAACATCCATCTAAGTAATTTTTATCTGTGTGGTAAAAAATTTTGAAAATTTAAAAAAAAATCCCAATTATTTATAATCAGGGGCTCTATTCTCTAACAGTGAGAAAACTGAAAGTGTACACTTCTACTAAAACTCACTTTCACACAAAGTTTGCACTTTGTGTTCTCAAGTGATTCTGTAAACTACAGTGTACACTTCAGTGCTGAATGTAATAAATTTACTGCTGAATACAATTTGACGTTAAATGTGAGAAAAATTTAAGCAAACAACATAAATTATTTGAAAAAAAAGCAAAATAACAACATGCAAGCAAATATTATTATTTTGAGACAATTACAAAGAAGGGAAAGGTAAATATTTAAGATAAAAATATTGATAACATAAACTGTTAATTATTTCACTTAGATATGCAATGAAGGTGCAGAGAAGAGTCCTGCGTGACACCCAAGACCCATTTGCGATAAGTGAAGACCGATTCAGGGAGCTTTACCGGTTTCCGAAAATAATTTTTTGGCGCACTTTCGATAAATTGCTGCCACTTTTTCATTCCTCGCAGCGCATCACAGCAATTCCTGCACATATACGTTTTATTTCTGCGCTGCATTTCTTTGCTACGGGAAGTTATCAACGAGATATTGGACAGGACTTCCTCGCAAACATATCTCAATCTTCCGTAAGTCGTTGCGTCGAGGAAGTTGCGGTTATATTAAACCGAGTTCAAAGCGCGTACGTGACTTTTCCAAGTGGTGCTGAAGAAGTCTCTACAAAAGCAGATTTTTATGAAGTGTTTGGCTTTCCAGGAATTTTGGGACTAATGGATGGCAGTCATATAAAGATTGTTGCACCCAAAAATGATATTGAAAGTGTTTACTACTGTCGCAAAGGTATAATTTAATGCAGTTTTGATAATATTAAAATAAACCTATAAAATTGAAATTTTCAGGAGGGCACTCTATAAATGTATTACTAATCTGCGACACGAAATATTTAATACGGTACGCGAATGCTAAATTTCCAGGAACATCTCACGATGCATATATATGGCGTTGTTCAGAATTACAGAACTACTTGAGAGCTAAATACTTAAGTGGAGAACGCAATTTCTGGCTACTAGGCGATAGTGGATTTCCTCTTCAGCCATGGTTAATGACACCATTTTCAGAAACGTCGAATGATGCGCACAAAAAGACTCGTTGCATAGTTGAACGTTGTATAGGTCTTTTAAAAGCTCGTTTCCGGTGTTTATCTCGTCAAAGATGCTTATGCTACACCCCAGAAAAATCTGCAAAAATAATAAACGCTTGTATTGTGCTACATAACATCTTAGTCAAAGTTAATTTGCCTATAACCGAAGTCATAGAGGAAGATCAAAATGTTGTCGATGAAGAGATAGCTGCAACAACTCAGAATGCTATGCAAAATGTAGCCAGAACTACACGAAATCAATTAGTAAACACCTATTTCAACCGTTAATAAAATAAAAAACCATCGTAAATTTTTTACGTTTTTAATTTTAAAAAAGGTTACAAAAACTACACAACACAACACAAACATAAACAATACAGAACTTGGACAAGAAAGTAATTACATTTAGATATTTTTATTTTGTATTTCTAATTGTCTTTCCATAATGTTTAACTTTCTTAATTCTAACTCATATTCCCTGTCTTTCCACTTCTCTTTGGCTTTAAAAATGTTCTGCTTTAATTCAAATTTCATTTTTTTTAAAACATTGTCTTCCTCCATTAGCTTGAGTTTTTTTTGCTCCATTTCTAAATAAATTGCCTCTAAGGAGAATTGAGAGGCAGATTTTCTTTTATTTGTAGTCTTTGTTCTTACTGCCGATGGTTGTGAAGGCTGCAGTGTTGAACGCACTAAAGGCGGAGAAGGCGCTGAAGGAGGTGTTGACGGAAACGAAATTAACGGCTGTTGTGGAGAAGGCGAAGGTTCTTCATTATCCGCTTCCAAAATTTGATGAATCATTTGTTCCTCAGTAATCTGTAATAAATGTGAATAGGTCTTAAACATACATCTTAAACACTCAACAAAATAAAACACGAAAAAATTACATAATTCGCATGCATGTAACTTTAACCCTTTGACGACCATTGGGACACCGGTGACCGACCCTTTTACTGTCGAATTTTTCCTAGAAAAACTATGCAAACGATTTTTCTTAAGAAGGTATCATTCAACAGGGAATGATTTTGGCTTCCAGAAAGTACTTAATTTTCAAGGGTAGATTCATCCCTTTGCCTACCAGACCACCACCCCAAAGTCGAAGATATTATGATAGAATTTTTGGGGTTTTTTAATAATCTTTTTAAATATTTTGGGAGTATCTCCTAAACCTATAGTCATATAGAGGTTGTAGTAACCGAGAGTATTGCAATAAAACACGTGCTGTTATTAGAATAATTAGTTTAGTTATTTATTTTATTGGTCGGACAATATGAAGTGAAGGTGACTGCAGAGAACTAACGACTGACTCGAGAAGTACGCATCGATGTTTCTTGAATGCCTTGCTTTATATATTGAAAGATTAACTGGTTCCAAGTAAATGCAATTAGATGTAAACGCTTTATACAGTGAAAGAGTAAACTCGTTCTTAGTCAAAACGGTAAAATGCATTCAATTACCACAGAGGTCAAAGTACCATTATTGCAAAGGTTATTTTTTAAACTTTCATTTGTAAACCTTTAAAACAGATTAAAAACAACGAGTTCTCATGAAGTAAATGAAAATTCAACCTCAAACTTTTCGTTCGCATACTGTCAACGAGAGAAAATAGTGGTATACATTTTTACCTTTGACGATCATTGGAACATATAGGTCCCATGATTTTTCACACTTTTGCAGGTAAAAAAAAATTGTTTTTTGCGACACTTTTTTTTAGTAATTTGGAATCGCTTAACACGAATCCGTTGTCGAATTAACGAATTTTTCAGCGGTTCAGGAGCGGTCGTTAAAGGGTTAATGCACTAGATCTTATTGGACTTAAAAAGAACTAATTTTCATGGTATCTTTCAATACACTTATGACATTTTAAAAAGAGCTCTCTAGAGTCAAAGAATATCAAACACGTTAAAGTAACATAAACTAATTTTTAAATTACACGGTACAACACGAAAAAAACCCCGCCCACTTTGTTATCGGTTCTTTATATTTTCGTGTACGCTGATCACGAATATACAATTATTTTCTTCGGGTCACCTCTAGTTTGGTCCCTACAGGAAATTTTAAGGGATAACTATGTTTGAATAATTGTTTAGTATAGAAGTTTATGTCTTATCATAACAAATTTGGTATTAAATTAAAAAGAATAAAGTAAAGAAAATTATAAACATATTAATTGAAAAAATTGACGAAAAAATGATATGAAAAATGTCCTGTATTCTTTAATCGTTTATATCCTTGAAGTTTTTTTTCTAATTAAAACAAAAAAAAAATGTTGATAAAATATAATATATTTACGATAGTTTTGCAAAATTTCATTAAAATCGCTTCATTGATTTATTTTTAATCAATTCTTAAAGTATTTTAGATGTGCAATTGTGCAACATGTCGTATGAGTTACTTTATATTACAGTTTTTTGCAATTACAGTTAAATGTAATTTAACATGTTAATGAGGCGCATACGGTGTGCCTCAATATTATGTCCACAGCGTATGTGCCTCAGTAGTTGATTACACATTATAGTTCATGGTTTAAAATTAGTACCTCGAAATGCAAATCTGTTAACGTAGTTCAATTCCGCATTGCGTGGTATATCTAAACCTATCTTTAGCGCATCATTTTTATACCCCCCCTGTCACTCCGTTTGTAACGCCCATAAGGAAGCGTGGTAGGTATAGAAAAGATATATATTCTTGATCAGCATCATTACCCGAGTCGATTTAGCCATGTCCATCTGTCCGTCCGTATGTCTGTCCGTCTGTCTGTGATCATGTTTGCAGCCGTAATTTTCAAGCTATCATCACGAAATTCAATATTTAAGCTTTTATCTAAGAAATAAAGGTCAAGTTCGAAAATTAGCCAAATCGGTACAAAACCACGCCTACCTCCTATACAAAGTGACTTTATCAAAACAGCACATGTACCTCACGGCATATACATTACGTATACATATAGTAAACAATTATTTAAAGATAGTTATCCTTTAAAATTTCGAAGTCATGTAGGGACCAAACTAAAGGTGACCCGAAAAAAATAATTACATATTCGTGATCAGCGTACACGAAAATATAAAGAACCGATAACAAAGTGGGCGGGGTTTTTTAAAAGGTGCAAATTGTTGTACAGTGTTATTAAGACATACTACATACCTGTGTCACGGTCAGCAACTCGCAAACATTTTTATCGCCTGCAATCACAACGGGGGCCATTAGCTGCAGCACTCTCCGCTCAAAATCTGAAGCTTCCTTTATACGTCCTAAGCCGTTGACACCACTCTTTTCTAATGCCGCCCTTCGTAGAACTTCCTTGTCTTTTATATGGCTTCTATCATAAACAATTACATAAGTATCTCTTATAAAAATAAAATTTTTTACTTACTTTTGATCGGACCAAAACTTGCGCCATTTGGAAGCGTCTTTAATTGCACCTCCTAAGCTGTTAAGCATCGCAGCAAGTTCTTCCCACCTTTTTATTCTAAAGTGTCCGCCATCTACCGATTCAAATCTGTAAAGATATGCATGTGTATATATATATAATAAAAAAGGAACATATCGCAAATATTGCTAAATATATACTTACTTATCGTTTGCGAATTGAATATGAGCTTCCATATACTCAATTAAGCATATTTTTTGCTCATTTGAAGCTTTTTTTGCTTTTATTTCCATTTTTCCAAAAGAAAACAATTGTTTTTAATTTATATATTCAAAAACTCACCGGCCGAAACTTGGTGCGTTTTTTTGACAACTTGTGTACACAATTTTGAAAAAAAACTCACGCTCACTGTTATTGAATCGAAAAACATGAATGTACACTTGAAAACTCGCAAATACAGAATAGACCCCCAGGTCGTAGAAATTTAACCTAGAAATGTTCTTTGGGGGGGGAAATTAATTTTAAGAGCGAAAATTATTTAAATTTAATTAATTTGAACAGACAGTAGTATTTGAGTTTTAGCGCGTCAGGAAGTTTTGCAGCCATTTCGATTTTGTAAAATCCCCCTTTTAAAATCAAAATTATAAAAAAAAAAAAAATAAATAACTGGCCATTTCAGCCCTTGAAAGGACTTTGACCTAGCTTCTTATGATCAATTGTGTTGTGCGTGTTATTAAGTTTGTACACAATTGACCGAGAAATGGACCAACATGCTTAACGCCGACTCCGAACGGCGATGAACGGAATGTTCTTATTCTCAAGAAGCTTTACATGGCATTTTTTATTACTCTCTGAGGTTTGCCATTGTCTGCAGAGAGGTGGCGTCCGTACAGAAAAATTATTTTAATTCAAATAATTTTCTGTCGCTGCTGGGTTTCGAACCTGGGTCTCCAAAGTTCGTTGACATAGCGGCCACACACTTTAACCAACTACGCCACGGACGCCACGGAAATTATAGAGTTTACAATTATAGGGAGAGCAAAGGAAGTAAATAAAAACTGTTTATAAAAGTATAACCTTGTTGCGTAATGTCAATGTCAATGTCAATGTCAATGCCAATGTGAATGTCAATGCCAATATAAATGTCAATGTCAATGTCAATGTCAATGGCAATGGCAATGTCAATGTCAATGTCAATGCAATTGTCAATGTGAATGTGAAAGTTAATGTTAATGTCAATGTTAGTTTTCATGCTTAAGTTTATGTTATGTTTTATTTATTTTATCGTGTAGTTTTTGAACTTTGTTTGGTTCAGTCCTTATATTCTAATATACTAATATTTTCCGTGGGCAAAAAATACCGGGAAATTTGAATTTAAATTTTTTGGGGACTCCGATAGGAGCTAACGTTTATTTTTAAGTTGGCACTACTGTCACTGACATCTGTGCCAAATTACACGTCAAAATATTCATTAGTGTTTGAGATACGCGTCATTTTGTAAATAGCTAAAAGTGAATTTTTCTTTTATAATGTCTGAAAGTATTCAACAACGCAGTTCCATTAAATTTTGTGTGCGGAATGAAATTTCTGCTGCCAAAACGGTGAAAATGTTGCAAAAGGCCTTCGGTGAGCAAGCTCTATCGAAAACAAGAGTTTATGAATGGTACAAAATGTTCAAAGAGGGTCGAGAAAGACGAAGCACGGCTAGGACGACCATAAACATCAACTGATAGCTACACGTCAACAAAATCAAAGAATTGCTGCTCCAAAATCGTCGATTTACGGTCAGAGATCCATATCGTTCCGCAATCACCGTATTCGCCTGACTTAGCACCATATGACTTCTGGCTTTTCGCTAAAATCAAGAGACCGTGGACTACGTTTTGAATTGAATAGAAGAGATAGAACCGATAGAACATTAACATTAACATTAGCATTAACATTAATATTAATATTAACATTAACATTAACATTAACATTAACACTAATATTAATATTAACATTAACATTAACATTAACATTAACATTAACATTAACATTAAATTTAACATTAACATTAACACTAACATTAACATTAACATTAACATAGATATTGACATTGACATTGAATTTGAAATTAACATTAACATTAACAGTAACAGTAACAGTAACACTAACATTAACATTACGTTGATATTAACATTAACAGGACCATTACCATTGCCATTTACACTGACATTTATATTTATATTGACATTGATATTGACATTGACATTGACATTGACATTGATTTTGACATTAACATTAACATTGACATTGACATTGACATTAACATTAATGTTGGGACGATCGTGTGGGAGACGAATGAGAGTGCTCTTTTCGGAATACATAAAGATGCAGTAAATGTTAAGGTCGAATTGATTGAAAAAAATTCGGATACTTTTGCAAAAAAACATTTTTTTTTTTTAAGTGGGCTAATTACGAGTAAGTAACAAAAGTATGAGTAAGCGTTTCCCTACTTGTCATTACTCGAGCTTTTAATATTTTTAAGAGATTAAATTTCCTTTGTTCTAACCATGTTATGTTCTGAGCTTACCAAAACGTGTTGCCAAAAAGTAGTTCTTTCGAGAAAAAGCCTTCGCTTCTCACTTGTACCTATTTGAGCTGCCATTGTTACTGTTCAAGATAAACAGAGCGCGCCTATTTTGGGCACAATTTCAAATTTCATAAAACGAACAACACTCAACCGATCAATCAAACATTTCCATTTTCAGACAAATGCTTAAAAAAAAATTAAAAATATATATAACATCGTTTTTTTATTTTATTTATACTCTATTCTTAGTCCATTCATCCAACCAGCAATCGATTTAATCATTCAACCAGCAGCGTCCATGTACGGCTTTGATCTTGATCCCATGATTCAATATGTCGTTCATGTGTAGGTGTGGTAGAGTTTAAGCCACTGACCAGTTGACTGACAAACTTTTCGACATGGCGATCGTCACCACCTTACGTACCCATGAACCCTATGAACTTTTTTGTAAAAATAATATTTAATGTGTTAATTGTTTTCCGCAACCTTAAAAAGTTCAATAACTTTTGACGCACTTTTTTTATGGTCAGAATTTTATGGTACCCTACAATAAAAACGCCAATCATTGATCCCCCCACATTCAATATTGAATTGATTGTCATTAAGACTGGCCAATCTCGAATAGTCTACACCGGACCAGCTACTGTTTCTCACTTGAACAAACAGTAGAAGTATAAATCAGCAACTTGGCTTTAAGAGCGACCTGGCCCAATTAATTTCAGGAATGCTTTTGTTGTTGGTTTTTTAATTTTTCGCCACATCATTGTTGATCAATTAATTTTAAGACTTAAGCAAAACGCACAGAACCAACAACAACAGCAGCAACAAGCCTCAGTTTCGACCAACCAGTCACTACTACCAGGCACACACACAACATTTCAAGGCTAATTAACAACATGCGAGGCGCACAATCTATGCCTGTCTCCGTCTTAACAACATGTTGACAAATGCAATATCGTGGCTGCATTGTAGGCTACTCAGTATATGTCTTTCTATGCTGCATCATAAACTACTTCTACTTCCTCATCTTGACTGACTGACTGACTTGGTCTGGTCGCAATGAATTCTAGTCTTTATTGTGTGGCTGTGGTCTGCGCGCTTCATTAACTTTGAAACGTTACAATTTTTAATTGAAATGCTAAAATGCTTTCGAAGCACGCGATCACTACAGTAGAGTAGGAGATGGTCTGAGATATGTGATCTAAACAGATCACATTAAAAAAAAAAAAAAAAACTCAAATTTTGACTGGGTTGTGTTTGGCAACAATAAGCCTTGGAATGATGAGACCATTTGAAAATTTTAAAATTTTAATTTCTGAAAAAAGTTCTTCCTTGAACTTTGCCAATTGTGAATTAACCTGTTAACGACGGATGGTCAGAAAATACCCAAAAAAGGCAGGTCTGGAAAAAATACCAAATTTAACCTTTAACGGTGGATGTTCAGGGAGTCATCGCATGAGACCATTTAAAAATTTCAAATTTATTATTATTTCTGAAAAAAAGCCGCTTTCAACTTTATCTATTGTGAATTAATCAGTTAATGGCAAAAAATAGCTAGCGATCTAGGACTGCTCCGAAAATGCCCGAGATCGCAAAGACTCATGTGCAGGGGAGGTTGTTTGCGGTTCAAAACACAGCAATATTGCAAAGGTGGATAGAATGTCTCTGGAGAGTAGCGAAGTAGAAGTACGTTAAGCCCTCTTAATGCCTTATTGCTTTAAGAGACCTTTATTTTATAAAAAAATCTGCTTAGGAAGAAGCCAACTTAAATTCAGAGTAATCCTCAAAATCCATTAATCAAGAACAATTTTTGTGAAACTGGGCTTATGTCGAAAAAAAATTTTAAATTCCACGTCAAGTGAAAATTTCAAAATGCAAATGATCAAGTCTATGTGATTATTTTATAAAATCAAACAACTTTAAGGAGTTGAAACTTTTGTATTGCTCTGTAACTACCAGGGTACGGAAAGGTTTGCTTATGTTATAACCGGCTATGGGCAGAAAGTGCTCTGAGAGCGTTGAGAGCAAGAATTAAGAGCAAAGACTTATGTAGCAACACACAATGCAACAACAAATCAAAGACAAAAAACAAACACAGAAACCACACAAAAGATTTAAATGTAGTGGTGCCCATACCCGGTTATAACATATACCCCAGTATCCATAAAACTTATCATAACTAGCCTAGGAGCTAAGTTATTCTCTTCTCTTAACTTGCTTTTATTTTTGCCCTTCATTGTCATGTACAGCTCACGACCTCTCTCAAGAGCATCAAAAGTTTTATATGCGCTCTCATCAATGAGTTCATTTTAATATTTATACGGAATGAGATCTTTTTTCTGAATATCTCACCAAAAGGTACGCACTCGTGGACGAGAGTGATTACATTTTTAATAAGTTTTTTTTAAATACATTTTTATTTTTTTAAATTTTAATTTTTAATTTTATTTTTAATTTTAGTTTTTAATTTTAGTTTTTAATTTTTAATTTTCATTTTCGAAGCGTTATAGTAAAAAAGGCACGATAGGGGACGATTTCATACTCTGGTTACTCTCATAACAATATGTCAATTTTACTTAAATTAAACATACAAAACTGCAAAAATATATTTCATTATAAGTTATACCATTTCAACGTCAATGCATCCCTTATTAGAAAATGTTATCAAATACTAAGTTCTGGGTTTTAATCCGAACTTTGTCATGCTTTTTTTCATTTAGTATTCCGTACGGTCTTCAGATCTATTCAATCAACTTAATTACTATTTCTTAATAATTTCAGTGTGAAGTTTTATCAAAATCTAACTGTATTAATGGTCGGCTTTGCCTTCAAATACATACAATAGTTTTTGGGTCAAATCCCTTCTATCAGGATTTTATTTTGTTTTTTATTTAGCACTAACTATTGGATATACCCAAAGTTATTGAAGGGACTGGCGACCGTGGCGTAGTTGGTGAAAGTGCGTGGCCGCTATGTCAACGAACTTTGGAGATCCAGGTTCGAACCCCAGCAGCGACAGAAAATTATTTGAATTAAAATAATTTTTTCTGTACGGCCGCCACCTCTCTGCAGACAATGGCAAACCTCAGAGAGTAATCAAATCCCATGTAAAGCTTCTTGAGAATAATAACATTACGTTCATCGCCGTTCGGAGTCGGCGTTAAACATGTAGGTCCCTTTCTCGGTCAATTGTGTACAAACTTAATAACACGCACAACACAATTGATCATAAGAAGCTAGGTCAAAGTCCTTTCAAGGGCTGAAATGGCCAGTTATTTATTTTTTTTTTTTATTGAAGGGACTATTTTCACAAATTTCATTTTAGTCGTTTTAATTTTTTTTTTTCAAAAAAAAAAGGACAGTAAATAACAAATGAGTTTACAAAAAAGCCCGTTAAATTATTTTCAGACATTCTTATGTATTTTTAAAATTTAATCGAAATTAAGTTCTCAAAATATGTTTTTGAATATTCAGGTTGGTCCAAATACAAGTAGTTTTCTTAATTATTTAAAATTAACTTAACTCATTTTTTTACGTTATGGCTTTACTAGAAAGAGTAAACTTTCCTCCCATTATTAATGGGACACAATCGAATACATGAGGCTTTCTCGGCTGACAACAGCGCACCCCAATTTTCGAAGACCTTGTTGAAGATTTCTGAATTATCTGTATAGCTTGGATCTTTAAATTTTACTTCAACAGGGTTTGAACATGAGATAATCGCGTGCAATAAAGTTCTTATCAGAGAACTGTTGTTGAAATAAAATTGCTAAGTTGAATTTCACATTTTTTTAAGGTTATTTGGAAAACCTTGGAAACGTTTTCATATTCAGAACGAGATCATATGAATATCACATCAGATATTAGAAAAAATTGTTGGAGATCAAATTGAGATACATTACACAGATATCGGTTATTTTGACTGAAGTGTCTTATCCCTTTCGGTCCAAAGTGGGTAGATATTCACTTTTTTTTCGTCAATGTTTTGAATACTAAAATTATTGCTATAGGATCTTGAAGAAATCACCGATATGCCACCGATTAAATTGTTTTGGATTTTCAATAATGTTTTCCCCAAAAAAAACAAAAAATAGAAAAAATAAAAATAAATAAAAAAAAAAAATAAAAAAAATAAAAAACAAAAAAAAAACTTTTTGCCATTTTGAAATATGATTTAATCGCATTACGAAAATGATCGGCAAATCGGAGAAATAAGTCTCGAAAATAAAGGATACATATCTTTTCATTTTCCAAGCTTTATCATCTCATAGTCTTACATTCACGAAAAAAATCAAAATCCATCCCACTTTGGGCCGAAACGGGATAAAGTAAAATGGGTACAAGAACCAAACAGAAAAAAGTTTAAAAAGTGGTTTTGTTTCATAAAAAAACAAAAAAAAAACCTTTATTTCCCTTCCCTTTATAATTCACAGTAACTTTGTGAGACAACAGTATTTAAGAATTAACGCCAAGTAATCAGAGTAAAAAAGGATTTAAGAGAAACTAGATGTAATACATATAGATTCGTTGTAATAACCTTGAAGATATTGGAATAATTTTTTAAAATTTATTCCTAATTTTTAATGAAATTTTTTTTAAATTTTATAAAAGAAAACTTAGTTAAAGTTCATTAAAAAAAAATGTATGTAACATGCAAACAAATTGAATTAAAAAAAAAATCCTAGCGAAACAATTTTTCCTGATGAGGGGGTTATGAGAAGATACCCAAAAATTCAATTATGAGTTTTATTGTTATTTACAAAAGTCTCCGTCTGCACCTCAGCTCTATTCTTTGTTCATCTGAATTTTTTGTTAATCTCATCAAATTTAAAATTTCGTTTAAAGAGTTAAAAAGATATTCTCCCCAATATTTTTTATCAAACATCATCTCAATGATTACCAACTCACGCTTTATGACTGCATCTTTGTAATTAAACTTGCTTAGGCTGTCGCAATTGTCTCTGACCATCTTTTTCATTTGAATTTTAAGCTTAAGATGTTAGGAATCAGCAAATCTTACTGAGCTTGCGTGTCTAACGCAAGAATTAAATTTTAACATTAGCTTGCCGGAAAACAACAACATCATCATCATCACCAACACCAGCACCATCAAAACAACCATCATCAGCATTACCATCATTGTCAGCGTCATTACCAACGTCAACGCCTGCCTTAAGCAGACAATATCTCAAGAGCTTGAAGCCATGACTGCGCGTCCGTCATCAAGAAGAGCGAATAACCACGAACAACAACTGTGGTGTTCAGACAGTATTCACAAGGCTATAAATTGTTGCTGTTGTGGACGCAGTCGGATGGTGATGATAATGATGATGGCGATGATAATGATGATGATGATGAAGCCTATGGTGGCTTAAGGCAGAGAAGTAAGTAACTCCAGTCAGCCTAGTTTCCACATCAATCCTTGTTGATTGGTCGAGACTCAATTCAATGACTGCTAATAAATAAAACTAACGCCATCTTCTTCTCCTTCTGCTTAATGCCTCTTCAACTTCTTCCCAATTGTAAGTTGGTTGCTTGGTTTGTTGTCTAGCAACATTACAGTTGTAGTTAGTGTTGTTGTTGTTGTTGTTGTTGTTGTTGTTGTTGTTGTTGTTGTTGGTGTTGTTGTTGCAATTGTAGTAGTTAATATGTCCATTTAGAGAGCACTGCTGCCGGAAGCAAAAGCTCATTACTTTTACAACAAAACGTACTTTGTCAAAGGCGTCGGTCGCCATTCCTTGTCTCTGTCTCTCTGAGAATGCGTCACTTGCAATGCGTCTAGAAATATTTATGTCTAGGAGCATAGAACTGTTGTTGATGCTTACAGTGATTGTGTGATTATGCAACAGATCGTGGCATGTAAGCAAATGCTTTTCAAATATGGTTATGTTTGAACGAGATTTCTGCTCAGTACTTCACTCAATTGGAGTGAGAAGATATAGATTTGCTGGAGACTTTTTAACTATGTACAGACAGTTTTGAAATTTTGTTAGTCTAGTGGTAGCAATAGTGGTGACAATCAAGTAATCATTGGTTCAATATATATCGGGAATAAATATAAAGACCAATATTTTTTTTCATTGAAAATAGCGAAAATAGTATTCGAACCATTTGTCCTAATATTTATTCCATTCTGCTGGAGACACCTCCAAAACATGGTTTTTGAACGCATCAATGGCTTCTTCTAGCGTCGAAAATCGTTGTACACCCAGTTTGTCCTTGATGTGCGGGAACAAAAAGTAATCATTGAGTGCCAAATCAAGACTTTACGGCGAATGAAACATTAATTCATTGTTTTGAGTGGTTAAAAAACCTTTGTTTGAGCTCATGTAGAGAAGGATTTATCTTGATAAAGAATTATTCTCCCGCTATTGTTTGTTTTTCTTATTTCACGCAACACTTCTGACAAAGAAATGATTGTATATCATTCCGAATTGATTGTTACACGTGTCTCAAGCGGTACCGTTGCTAAATTTCCATTTTTTTGGAATAAACAGGCGCCCATTTCCTGTGCAGTGCTTCGAGCTCGAACAACTTTTGTTGGATTTGGCTCATCTTGAAAAACCCAAACAGTCGACTGCTGTTTACTTTCAGGCTCATACGGATAGATCCATGATTCTCCATCAGTCACGATTTTATAAACGTCTTTTGAGGCACCACGACTGTGTTTCTTGAGCATTTCTTTGCACCAATCGGTACTAGCCCTTTTTTTTTTTTGAGCGATTCTCAAATTATGGGAAATCCAACGTGAATAAATCTTTTTCATAACTATGTGTTCACGTAAAATGGTATACATGCTGGTGGAAGTAATTTCAGGGATGCCTCAATCTCACGGCCTGTCACATGGCGATCAAGCATTATCAGTTCACGTACAATGTCAATGTTTTATGGCACTTCAACAGATTTTGGACGCTCTTCACGAAATTCTTCAGTGAACGAAGTACGGCCTCGCCTCTGTATATCACCGATAAACAGAGGTTTTTGATAGTGCTTCGTCACCACAATTCGAATTGAATTCATTGATGCACTCTTGGTGAGATAATTCACATCGAAAGTTCTAAAAAATAATCGCACAAAAATGTTCACGTGTAAATTGAATTTTTTTGTTGAAATACAATTTTAAAAGCACTGTAAACAACACAATAACCGCATGTACACCAAAACTTTGTGAGTACGTTTAAGCTTAATAATGTCAAACATTATAATGGAAACGTCAGTTTGACTGAAAGGATAATAGTGTTGCAATATCGCGAAATATAAATAGCAGCCAATGTAGTTTAACAAAATTTCTTAAAAGATTTAAACACACGAATTTTTAATGAATTGTGTAAAATTACTCAGAACTTACCTTTATTTACCTTGACTTTTTGAATTGAGTAAAGCCAGTTTAAACATGATTTGTGTGTGAAATATTCTTTTACATGTTGATAAATTTTCCCAAACAGAACTTTTTTAATAGGTTCAAATTAACTACTTTAATTCTTTTCATTTTTAAATCACAAATAAATTTTATTTCGGTCTTTCGACAAATTCTTGAAAATTGCATTTATTTCCAACTTCAATTTGGATTTTCTTCATAACTTTTTCGCTAAGCTTTTCATTCAAGCTCATTGCCTATGCTCCGCTAGTGCATACTAGACAGCTGCACAAGCATAAGGAAAATTACTAGCAAGCCATCTACCATTATTCAAGTCCTTTGTCGCTGTCGTCATCACATTTCAAAACAAACAGTTCCCTATGATTTCCCGTTACTTTTACTTCAGTGTCGTTCTATGGTTTGATATTTTATTTCATATCAAAATTTTCAAAACACAACAACACTAACGAAGAGCTTTCAATATATAAGTCTTGTTTTGTTCAGCTTCGCTTGATACAAAACATTTTTATTCGATGTCATGGCTACACTTAAAATACACTGCACCTACATAGTGTACACTGTTCAAGTACAATGAATAGAATGTTTGTGCAGCTGTTTAGTACATATGTACCTATTTCGAAACTGTTATCTAACGGTGTTTCTAGTTTTTTTGACAAGTCTGTCTGGGCCATTTGTTGATCTGTAAAGCTGCTTGATCAGCAGCTTGACAAAATTGCTCCACCCTTACGCCCATGCAGCAAGCGAGCAAGCACGATGTGTCCATAAAAACAAAACTGGACACTTGCGTATCCAAGTTTTTCTAGTTGTTGTTGTTGTCGACAAAAAACTACAACATTCAGTCATTGGTTCAAAACATTCGCCGGTTTGATGGTAACCAGTTAAAAAAGTTTTTCTTTTATTTTTATGTTGATTTCTTGTCTAGTCTTTAATTTTTCCTGTTGCATTTCTACATCTGTTTGCATGTGTCGTCGAAATGTCTGTCCAAATGTGTCTGCGTGCTTCTAATGAAATTGGCAAATCTTTCAAATTTTTCTATTTATTTTTTTTTTTTTTTACACAAATTTATGAATGAAATTTTTTTCTAGCAATACAAGAGCTGATTGAAAAGCCTGTATCGATTAATCTGGAGGTTGCGGATATGGTGTCTGCCTATCCGGTTGGAATATGCTAATTTCAATAAATTGCAATTTTTTTAATTCGAGTAACACGCTTTTGATGGAAACAAAAATATTTTGCTATAGAAAAAATATTATTATTTTCATGAAAAAACATTAAAGTATTAATCTTCAACAGCTCAAGTTTAAAGTTATTAATGAGAAGCTTATATGCAACAATAGAAGATTAAAAAAAAAAATTTTAAATAAAAAATAAAAGTTAAAAAATAATAAAAATAAAGAATAATAAAATTTTAAAAAAGTTATAAAAGTATCTTACAAAATAATAAAAGTAAAAAATAATAATATTAAAAAAGTAATGAAAGTAAAAAATATTAAATAATTAAAAAAATATACAGTAGTTTCGACTATGTCGTAACACAAAACGTAGAATTATTCAATTCGCTTTTGATGACATCTTTTTTAAAAAATATTTAGCAAAATATTTATTGCATACACCTGAGCATATGACCTTTAAAAGAGTGCCGGAAAGGGTTAATATGTATTACCGACCCCCATTACTTCTGCAAAAGGAACATTTTTGCCTTTGACACCTATTCCCTCCAACCACTACTTAGGGGGGCTCCCATACAAATTTTATGGTTTTTGTTTATTTATTCCATACACCTGAGCATATGACCTTTAAGGGAGTGCCGGAGAGGGTTAATATGTGTGACCAACCCTCGTTACTTTTGCAAAAGGAACATTTTTGATTTGACACCTATTCCCTCCGACCACTCCTTATGGGGGCTCCCATACAAATTTCATGGTTTTTGTATATTTATTCCATACACCTTAGCATATGACCTTTAAAAGAGTGCCGGAAAGGGTTAATATGTATCACCGACCCCCCATTACTTCTGCAAAAGGAACATTTTTACCTTTGACACCTATTCCCTCCGACCACTCCTTAGAGGGGCTCCCATACAAATTTTATGGTTTTTGTTTATTTATTCCATATACCTGAGCGTATGACCTTTAAGAGAGTGCCGGAGAGGGTTAATATGTATGACCGACCCTCGTTACTTTTGCAAAAGGAACATTTTTGCCTTTGACACCTATTCCCATTCCCATACAAATTTTATGGTTTTGTCGATAAAACCGGAAACTGTCGATAAATAGGTAGCAAACTTAAGCAAACAAAAACATCAAATGTTGGCTTTGTATTTCATGTAATTGTGTAAAATTTATATGAGTTAGAGAGTTCAAACATGAATTTTTCTCCCAGTGAGGATCAAGCAGACCAACAAGTGCTAACATCAACATTGTACGATCAGTACTTTAGGCACACCAAAGGCTCAAATTGTGATATAAATTCCGACACCTGATCACTATCAACCACCCTACTTACCTCCGAGAATGGCGTATTCTACGTCAAAAAATAAAAATAACTATTAAAAATAAGAAAAAAATAATGTTAATACACAAAAAAGTTATAAAAAATTAAAAACTTTTCATCTAACTTTTTTACTCTAAATGATTTCAATCCTTCGCAGGACGGACGGGCTTTTATAAATAGTTCAAAAACGTCCGACAAAAATGAAATTAAGCCTGAAAAATCTACTTGGACACGGAAAATAAAATAAATGAAAAGTTTAAAGGTTTTAATTAAAAAATTAAAAAGAATGAATTACAAAAAATAAAAAAAATAAAATAATTTAACAAATATTCTATCTATCGAAAATAAAAAAATAAAGAAATCCTTATCAATAATACTTAAAATATTTAAGTATAAATAAAAATTAAATATTAAACATATCAATTTTAAATAAAAAATAAAAAAAACAAAAAATAAAAAAATTTAAAAGTTATAATTAAAAATTAAAACAATAAAATCAAAATTTTAAAATAAATTGAAAAAATGAAAAATAAAATTAAAAAAATTATATAAAAATGACGAAATAAAAACAATTGAATTAAAAATAGAAATAAAAAATGATAAAAAATGTAAAAAATAATGAAAATATTATAAGTAAAAAAAAATAAAATAGAAAACTATTAAATAATAACAATTAAATAAAAAAAATTATATTGTATTAGAAAATAATAAAAAAACTTGATTAAAAATTTAAATAAAGAAAATAAATAGTATTCAAAAATAAAAGAAAAATATTAAATGGAGAAAAATTAAATTAAGGATATAAAATTAAAAATAATTGAAAAAATAATAAATTAAAACAAGAGAATAAAAAACAATATAATAAGAAACAATATAATAAGAAACAATATAATAAGAAACAATTAAGTAGAAAAAAAATTTAAAAATAAATTAAGAATTATAGCCATATTTTGTAAAACGAACGCAATCACTTGCGTTAAGATTTTCAGTCTGGCAATGCCTTTTTCATATGAAGTAAAACAAACTCTCTTTCTCACTCAGAAATTTTCTATTACAATATATTGCCAGATAAGAAAACCCGAAGTGACGTGATTGCGTGCGTTTTACAAAATATGGCCATTAATTAAAATAATATTCAACAATATTTATATTAAAAAAAAATAATAAAAAAATAGATTAACTATTATTGGAAAATCTTTAATTTGAATATGTCCTTTCATTATTTATATTGAAAACACATTTGAGCTTTAGGCCAAGTATGTTGACAACGAGACAACATGGAGCTCTGTATAGAGCAAATCACACAGCAGACTAGGCGTACTGTTTAGTTGTCCGCTACACCAACTCATCAGTAGTCTTACATGACTTTTCACTGTGATCCACTCAAGCTACTAAGGTCCTACTTATGCTGCCAATATGCGGACAAAGTTACCCGGAAGTTTATTTTGACAGAGAGAACGCTTTTACATTAGTAACTAAGTTCTTATCTACGTATGATGCACCCTGTTAAACCTTGCTAATAAAATAAAAATATTTAGGAGAGACAATTAAAATAAAAGATATAAAATTAAAAATAACTACCTCACAATATTATTAAAAACATTAAATAAAATAAAAATTGAATAAAAAATTAAAATTTAAATTTATATAAAAAACAAAAAAAAATAAAAATTAAATAAAAAATTTTGCAGAGCAGAAAACTATTAAATGGCGAAAAATAAAAATTAAAGAAAAAATTTTGCAGAGCAGAAAACTATTAAATGGCGATAAATAAAAATTAAAGAAACAATTCAAAATAATAAGGTAATAAAGATTATTTAAAAAAATTTAATAAAATGATTAAAAAAATAAATTGAAAGATAAGTTAAAAATATTGTAAAACATACTAAATAGAATACTAATTTAGAATTTAAACATAATGAAATAATTTAAAAAATAAAATAAATGGAAATAATAAAATACAAAATAATTAAATTATGAAAATTAAATTTAAATAAAATAATGCTTTTAAATAAAATTAAGAAAATGTCAAGATCAGTTGTAATAAATTGTATCTGCGAAAACATAAGAGAATGTTAAGAAACTAACATGATCTTATTCTAATCATGGCTTCCAATCACAAATGCGATTTCGCTCTCTACTTGAACTTATTATTATAATTTTAGTTATATTTTTTATATTTTGTTACTAAATTTGAATTTGTTGTTTTTTTCACAGAGGCAAATTCGCCGCCGTTCGCCGTGCCGTACACAAAAGTTCTGGCGTACACTTTGCTGCCAAATTTCTAAAACGCCGTCGCCGTGCTCAATCGTCGGACAAGGAAATCAAACATGAAATCGCCGTCTTAATGTTGTGTGACGGTGCCGAAAATATTGTTAAATTAAATGCTGTACACGAATCCAGATCAGATACGGCGCTACTCTTGGAACTGTAAGTTTTTTTAATGATGAAATTTTATTCTAAACTTTTTAAATTTGACTAAGGCTTTTTAAATTTGAAATTAACACATACACTTTCTCTTCTTTGCCACACCCACAGTGCAACAGGCGGTGAATTGCAAACATTTCTGGACAACGAAGAGTGTCTCAGCGAAACTCAGGCCAGAACATGCATGCGCGAAGTACTTAAAGCTCTACAATTTCTGCACAATCGTTCGATTGCACATCTAGATTTAAAGCCACAAAACATCTTGCTCGCTGGTGAGCATATCGAAGGTGAGTTCAAATCGGGTTAAATTGTATTAATAAATAATTTAATTAAAAAAAAATTGTTGTTCCTTTTCTAGATGGTTTGAAACTATGTGATTTTGGCATTTCACGCGTTGTTGCTGAGGGCACCAACGTGCGTGAGATTGTCGGCACACCCGATTATGTTGCGCCGGAAGTATTGCAATACGAGCCGCTCTCATTACTCACAGACATTTGGTCTGTTGGCGTGCTCACCTACGTTCTGCTATCCGGCTTCTCGCCTTTCGGTGGCGAGACGAAACAGGAAACATTCTTGAACATATCACAGTGCGCTCTGACCTTTCCCGAAAAGCTATTCGGCGGTGTCTCAGCGCCTGCCATCGACTTCATTCGACGCGCATTGCGAATAAAGCCAAGGTGAGTTTGAATACTTTGTGGACTTAATTTTTGAATTTGTGGCGTGAAATCGGTAAGGTGGGGAATTTGATTTTCTAAAATAGGTAACTATTTTTGGTTGTAAAAGTTAAATCTACAGATGTCTAGAGTAACTGTGTTTTTTATTTAAGGAGCAGTACAATTTTTATTTGCTGTTAAGTATTAAATTTGTTTCAATGGACGCCCAATGTACTTCGAACTTTTATCACTATATCTTCTTCGGATCAGAATTTCATTTTAACATTTTAATACATAACCTTTAATCATGTTCACCAACAATTGAAACTTGACTCACCTACATTCCTGATTTTGACCCATAAATACGAATTTCAATTTTTGTCCTTTTGAATAAAAACGATTAATGTTATTTTTTTTATATCTAGTGATCGCATGACAGCCGCAGGATGTCTGGAACACATTTGGCTAAAGGACGAATGCGCCATCGATAGGCAGATTTTCAACAACATATCAAAAACTACAACAGCAGATGATGACGACGACGACGACGACGACGACGATGATGATGATGATGATGGTGTCGAGGAAGACGACAATGACGATGAGGAGCACGATGAAAGCTTTGAGGAGGATTTAGTTGAACTTATTGAGGAAGAAAAACAAGAAATAGAAGAAAATGTCATCAATGGCCACAAAATGGATTCATCTGATGCGGAACTGCCAAACGAGGTTACAACAACAATAAATACCATCTGTAATGAGAAAATTGACATCAGTAAAAATTCCAACAAGGCACTCACATTGAAAAGTGCCATATACAGTGCATCCAATGGCAGCACGAAAACAAAAACGACTGCATTAATTACAGTGCCTACGGCACGCGCTACAACAATGCCGCTCAGTAACAATTCTGCCACCACATCATCCAGCACAACTGCACAACATCAGCAACTATTACATGTTGCAGCGCGTCGGCATTCATCAGATGCCAATAAAGAGAACACTTATTTGGCCATTAAAAAAATTGCTTCCAACTCCGCCACACCACCACCAATTGCCAAAAAACCAACGTTAACAAACACATCCACAGCAACAATTGTTATCACACCTACCACGACGTCAGTAGCAGCAGCAAACCAAGTTATCAGTAGCATAACAATACCTACTGTAGCGACAGCGGACAAGCATATCAACAACGCCGCTGTCTGCTGTATCTTTCCCGATGCACCAACAACACCAAAAGTCATACGCAAAGCACCAGCCACAGACAACTCACCGACATCGGTTAAGGCTTTGGTCAAGAAGTTTCAGTTGGAGGGTAGCAGCAGCAACGCCTCTTCACGCGCCACCTCACCCGCACCTGCAGCACCCACAGCTGCAACAGCTACAGTTCACCTGAAGGAATCGTCGCAGCAGAATCAAATGCATATCATCAGCAATACACGCAGCTGTAGTGCAGCTGTTGGACAACGACGCGCCTCGACAAACACTATCAACATCAATGGCAGCAGTCGAGAAGTTGAGCGAACAACGACAGCAATCAGCCGTAAATCCACCACATCATTGCCAAACGATATATCTGCAATTGTGCATCAGAAATCATCATTATCAGCGTCATCATCCCTGAAAAAATCAACGCAACCGACAGCAACTGCAACAACAACTGTTGCTGTAACCAATGGCAGCAATGGCAGCAACTATAAAACAACCTGTGTTTTTTGTCTTACGTGCAGCGAAAGCAACAACACCGCTAACTCCTCCACCAACGGATGCAGGCATTCGTTGGCCGGAAGCAAAGCCATCGTTAGTCACACCAATAGCGGCGGCAGTAGCAGCAGCAGCAACAATTCAGCCTCCTCCACAGCCGCCGCCATTTTATTAAGCAATCACAAGCAACTGCAACATCATCATCATCATCACGTGCATCACGCCGTCCACCATGTGCAGAAGAGCGGTGCAAACAATTTAAGCTTGGATCAGGGTATTATTTGTTAGCTAAGGGCCAGCAGGGCGCGAAGAAATGCCAAAAGTTTCTTCCATCGTTTTCTATGTTGTATGTAGTATTGCGTTGATGTGTAAGCGTGCAATATGTAGCTTGCTGAAAGCTTAAAGTTTGACTAGAGTTCCTAAACTATGGCACAACAAGGCTGTTTTGTCAAAAGTGATGAAGAAAGGGATTGGGACATTTACGAAGAGCGCGAGAGAATTGGAAGAACAATTCTTCTGAACGATTCTTGAAGCATTTTTTAAAGAATCTTAGCTCTGCTTAAAGCTTTAAATTAATTAATAAGTAGACACATTTCAGTAGATATGTACGACACAGTGATTCGCGAGAACTTTAACGAATTAAGTTACTCACCTTTTCGGGCAGAAACGTTTCCAACAGAAACGCGCTTAAATGCCGCTCATAAACGAATTCGGAAAGGATTCATTAATGAAACTTTTTGGTTTCTTTTAGTAGGAAAAAAAAAACTTGGTTAACTCACTTTTATTTGTTTACAAATGAATGGCAAATTGTAATTTTTTTCTTATTGTTTTGTTCGAAAACTTGTTTGCAAAACAATTATAAATTATCCTTTTTTTATTTGGAGAAGTATAAAAAGTCCTCCTACACTACCATTCGACCATTTTAGTTGATGACTTACAATCTGCGTAACGAGCTTATTTATGATCAGCTATCATGGTATAATAATACATGGTAGCATTGACAACTGCTTATTTTCTCTTCAACAGGAAAACATAAACTGTCAAAAACAACTGTTTGTGCAAATGCATCTGCAGCTGCTGTGGTTGTTGTTTTTTTTTCACTTCAACGTTTTCAACATTGCTTTTGTTTTCAATGGCGGATTGTGAGCGCTCTCTTTTTGAGTATATTTTTTGACAGTATATGATTTTCCAAGCAACTGTCAATGCTACCTTGTATTATTATACCATGATCAGCTATGGGCACTGAGCAAGCTTCGGAGCCAGCTGCGGAGCATGGAGAGCAAAGTTTTATGTAGCAACACAAAACGCAACAATACATCAAAAGCAAAAAACAAACACAGAAACAACACAGAAGCTTTCAATGCTGTAGTGGTGCCCAGACCCGTTTATAGTTCATTTGCGTACAAATTTTTAAATAAAATGGTATCCTTTATAAATCGTTTGCGGACAAAGAAAAAATAATCATTTATGATTTATTTGCGAACAAAAACAGGTTCAAAACAGAAAAGGTATCATTCATAACTCGTTTGGATTCAAAAATGAATTCGTCATGACTTGTGCAAAAGAACTTAAAATGTTCATTTCTGCAAAACAGCATGTTAAACCAAAATAATATGCCAAGATTTATAAAAAAAAATATATATTTACGTGAAATTTTTCGCAAAACTTTTACGCATTACTTTCGCTTTTGGTTTAATCATGATAGAATAAACAAGGTAGACTCGCGGCTGAGAGCCAAGTGTCAGAATTGTCAAAAAATACTGAACTAAGAACAACAGTCAAAAGAAGCATCAAATTATTTGTATTGATTTTGACAGTTTTCACTCAGAGCGAGATAGGATTTTCAATTACGAGACTATATTCTTTGTTCTACAATTGGTTCAATGGGCAAAATTTAACTGTTATCGTTGGTAAATATATAAATAAGGTATAATAATAAATAAGGTATACTCGAGTCTGAGAGCCAAGTATTAGAATTGTCAAAAAATCACCGAACTGCGAACAACAGTAAAAATAATCATAAAATTAATTGTATTGATTCTGAAAGTTTCGACTCAGAGCGAGAGAGTATTTTCAGCCGCCAGACTACCTTGTTTATTCTACCATGATAATAAGTAAAGTAGCTGCACCATGGTATAATAGGTCTGTTTCCGTACTCACACTGTGTCACTTGTGGGACACTATTTTCTGTTTCCGTACTTTCTGTGCTTAAAATGGGAGAAGAAGAACAAGCATAAAATCGCTCTCTCGAGCACACAAAGTGCACAGAGAGTGATAGAACTCAAGACTTAGAGTAAAGTCATGGTATAATAATACAAGATAGCATTGACAGTTGCTTGGGAAAACATCTCCTGTCAAAAAATATACTCAAAAAGAGAGCGCTCACAATCGGCCATTCAACAATGCTGAAAACGTTGAAGTGAAAAAAACAACAACCTCAGCAGCTGCATTTTCACAAACAGCTGTTTTTGACAGGAGATGTTTTCTTGTAGAAGATATGCTACCTTGTATAATTATACCTTCAATGCTACCTTGTATTACAATACCATGTAGCTGCACGACAAAAAGCGAAGAGGCAGAATTTTCAAAAATACTGAATAACGAGCAACAGAAAAAGAAGAGGAAAATTATTTGTATTGATTTTGACAGTTTCGACTCAGGGCAAGTAAGGATTTTCACTTTGTTTATTCTGCCATGGTTGAGTAAAATTCTTTATTACTTAGAAGCTCAAACAACTCACTCCGTTCTCTCTTTCTCTCTCTCTCAATCTCAATCACAATCTCATTCTTTTCAGACAACAAACAGCAAGCAACGTATTGACGCCTACACGCTGCACACTACAGCGCGTTGTAGTGTAATTTAATACTTATAAATTTTTCAAAAAAAAAGCAAACTGATTCCCTCTATAATTTTCGTTTTTTTTTTTTATTTATTTATAGGCAATTTGTATGAAATAATAATTCTTTCTATTTTTAATTTAATATTTTAAGTTATGCATAACTCTGCTTTATAAAGATTTACTTATATAAAATTAATTTGAAGAATTATATGAGGAAAAAAAAATTCTATTTCTACACTCGATTTTTTCTTTGAAAAGCTTTTCAATGTGAAAATAGTTCTTTGAAAATAATTCTTTGAAAAGAGTTTGAAAAATTATAGGACAAAAAAACAAATATGTTGAAATTTAATAAGCGTAACCATTGTCAATTCTTATGTTCTTTTTGCTATTAAAATGTTAAAAAGAAAGCGTATGTTTACGTTCATTCACTAAATACAATTAATTAATTCTTATTGTTAGCTAAACGAAAATTAATTATAGGATATGTAAATGAAATATTAAAGAAAATTTAAATGAAGTTAAAGTAATGAAACGAATTCAAATATAATGCTTTTTTAAGGCTTTAAATTAGCAATAATTTTTTTTTTTTTTCAATAAATATACTTAAGAGAAATTTGAGCTGTTTAATAGCGTGATCAGTATGGAGAATATATGGAGTAGAAAAATTAGATGGATATATTGCAAAAAATCTTTCATTGAATAATTGTCTATGAGCGAAAAGAAGTAATACAAAAATAAGCTTTTATGTTCCAATCAATGCACCTTCATGAATATTGTACAAATCTCGTCAATCAATACAATGTTGATGAATTGCTGCTAGATTTGCTTTTATATAAGATATATGTATAAAAATTGTTCTGGTTGTTAATTTCAATGCTTTTTCAATTTGACGTTCAACATAAGCAATATAAGTACTTTCTGTTTGTCATTAGTTTCGAAAAGTTCTTCTTGTATACTAGCTAAATTATACTAGCCAAAAAAGCTATAAAAATTTAACAAAAATAGAATTTTCATAAAGTTAGCACTGCCATTGTTATTGTATTATTAAGAAAAATGTATGCTTCAATGTGTCCGATGTGTGCTTTCATGTGCCAGTTTCTAAAAACAAATTGATGTAATGATAAGATTTTTACTGAAAATACTGTTTATTTTAAGTGATATTTTCTGTCATTTATTTTTTCCAAAACTTCAAATATTGTGCTGTCATGTGATCGGACTACAATGTGTAAGAAATGGGTTTTTTTAAGAAATATGAATTATTCCATCCTTCTAGTGCATATTGCAGCACAATCCGGACACATCACAGTAAATTTTCGGAATGTCTTGAATCTTGTTGAAATAAGCATCACCACATAATAAACGTACTATTATAATTAAATTGTTTTCCAATGTAGCACATAATAGCACATATCCGGCACTTCGCAGCACATTTTTTTTTTTAATTATAAATCACAAATGGTGGAGCTAACTTTACAGTTCATAAAAAGATATTCTATTTGTAACGATCTAAAATGTTCATATTCTAAATGTTTTTTGAAGGTTTTAATTGTCGTTTTTTTTTAATTAAATTAGAGCTTTGATATGTTAAGCAGCTTTCACATCTTATAATGAAAGATTTCTGTATAAAAGGGCATCGTTAAAGTTATAAAAAGTATAAATATTATTATATATAAAGAGTATATGAGTCTTTGTGAAGCTTATCAATCCGTGTTAAAAAAAATGTAATTAAAACACATCACGGCATCTTTCAGCCGATGGCTGTTAGGCTATGAAGACTGTTAGACTCACAGGCAGATGTAGAAGTAATGTTCAATGAAAAAAAACAAAAAAAAAAGAAAAAATGTAACTGAAAGTCTTATAAATACCAGCGATTGAGTGTTCGGAGTTTCAACTAACGGTTCAATTTCAAACAAAAACACAATTCTTTTTGGAAACATTTAAGATATCTATCTATCTATACTGTTGACTGGCTGCATTTTAAGAGCTATCTATACAATACGTGTTGTTCTAAGTAACTTTACAAAATTTATAGATGTCATTGGAAAAGTTTATTATATATATATATACAACATATGCATATACATATCTATGTATTATTAAGTATGTATGTATGTATAGCATATATTTATTAGAAGCATATAAGCTGTGTTGTTTAATGTTTGTTGAAAAGATAGAGGTTAAAAAAAGCGTTAAAGAGAAATTAAATTAATTAAAAATTTTGAAGAGAAACTATTGAATGTTATTGCGAAAAAAGAAAAAGTTAAGCTATATCGTAAATATATGTATGTATGTAGGTATATGAAGTTTGGCGCCATCAATTATTGTATGCATTAGAACTTTCGTTTCTTACTTTTGCTTTATACTGTAAATATTATTTTTTTTTTTTAATTTATAAACACGCGCACTACTTAGCAAAATATTTATATATTTATTTTAAATATATATAAATATAAATATTTAAGTTTTATATAGATATCTGTCGTTTAGTTATATCTCTATTCTTAACTGCTCTTAGTTATTTTGCAAATTAGTTTTTTTAAAATTTGTTTGAAATTTTTTTGCTTCTCTTACTTTTAATTTTGCATTTAGTTTTATTGTTTTTTTAGTACCTCATTGCCTACTAAAATGAATTCTATTGCCTGACATGCAAAACTTAAGTTTGCCCTTTATTTAAAAAATATTTTTTTTTTTTTTTTTTGTTTGGTTATGTTAAGAATTTTGGGCAGAAATTAAAACCGATAAATTTTTGTTTTTTATTTTAATTAACTTACTTTTTATAGTTCTTAAAATATCTATTTAAGAATTAGTTTTTAAATGAATTATTTCAGTATGATTCGTGGTATTGTTATTCTATCTCTTTTACCTTACTTAAGCCGATGAATAATTATTTAGCTGATTGATGATGATTACCAATTAATAAAACGAAAAATTATCGTAAAAATCGATTCTCTTATTTTTTCAATCAGTGGCACTTTGAAGCATACTCGTAAGTATTCGTTTTTTACACAAAATTCCTTTTTTTTTTAAATAATGCTCCATAAAGTCGAAAAAAATTAAATACGAGGGTAGGGGAAAAGTCCCAAAAAATCCCTGTGAATTTGTGAAGGTATCATCTTTAACTAGAACGCGTTAAAATTTTCGCACTAAATTTCATTTAAGAAATCCATGGTATGATATTAGACGATCGATGAATGACAGTCCCAAGATTGTTTAGGCTATGATAATATCAAACGAACAACGGGTACTGAACATTTTCATTCATTCATTTATTCATTTATTTCTTATGTAATAAAAAGGCTTTCTGTCCAAAATATAATATTACAGATTATAATGTATATTAGAGTTCTTTAAGCTAATTTTAACTAACAATGAATATGACATATATGTACGTGATATATGAATAACACTAGCTTCTTAATGCACCCAGCCATGGTCGCAACGAAACATGGATACATAAAAACACACCTGAGACCCAACAGCAGCCGAAATAGTGGAATTTGGCCTGTGAATTGAGGCCAAAAAAGGCAAAAGTCGGTTCAACGGCCAACAAAGAGATGGCGATAGTTTTTTGGAATACACACGGTATCGTCCATATCGATTATCTGGAAAAAAGTTTAACCCTCATCGGTCCTTTGTATGAGCGTATATAAATTCAAAATTAAATTAAATAAAAAATATATTAAACCTTAACCGATTGACATGAGTTTTTGGCGAATAGCTTTTTTCGATGGAATCTACTAATTTCACGCGACTACAGGTGGAGCTCACGTTTGGAAATACTCGTGTAAACTTATTGACGTACAGGTTCTTAGTATGTGCACGCATACATGTCTATTCTTACATGCATTATAGTATGTATTTCACGGTCGAGTCAGCTTCCGTCAGTACATTTCATCTAAGCCGGCAAAATATGGAATACAAATGTGGGTTCTATGTGATTCGAAATCTTATTACGTCCACACTGCTCAGGTGTATGTGGGGCGTGCTAGAAATGCTGCACCTGAGAGAAACCAAGGCCAAAGAGTTGTGCTCGATTTATGCGAAGACCTTTCAGATAGAAATGTCACTTGTGATAATTTCTACACCACATATCAATTAGCTGAGGAGTTACACAAACGGCGAATGACCATTATCGGAACAATTCGGCCTATGGCATTGTTTTGCAATTTACTTGATATAAGTGGAGTTAATGCGTACGTTAATTTCACTTCAATTTCAATCAAAAACAGTAACGGGAATATTCGTCGTAGACTGTTCTTGATTGAGCTATACGTGGTCCAAGAGTGGCACACCCCGAAACACCAATAATCTCAACAAATATCGCAACAAGTGTTCCAATTCATCCAATTCAGCATGCGTCACCAACACGGAAGCTTGGTCGATGTTACATTTGTACTAGCAAAAACAATCCTAATGTGTTTGCAACAAGATGTGATAAATGCAAGAAATTCATCTGTGCAGATCACAAATTCAATGAATGCTTGAATTGTGCCAATAAAATATCTTAAAATAATCTTATACTTGCCTAATCGACAAGATTTCAAATTTTTTTTTTCCTTTTTGCGAAATATTTCCAATTTTTGTCCTGAATATCAATTTTTTTTTATATATATTTAACTTTATTCATAAAAAGAATAAATAGTCTTTAAATTTTATTCATAAAATTTGTGATATTTTTATTTCTTTTTAAAGTTTTCTGTATGTAAGCGCGCGCATACTTAAGAAACCTTTTAGGGTTATGGGTTTGAGTTACCGATGAGGGTTAAACTACGCCGATTTGTAGTGAAATTGGCCTTATATAGCAAAGAAAAAGTACTCACACCAGAACATAGCACCGGCGCAGAAGTTCGCCATTACAATTGGTAAATGAATTGCGCTACGAATTGGTTCATCATCCACCATTTTCACCAGATTTTACCCCTGATTGAGGTACATCACTGAAACAAAACACCTATTTTGGAGATTATCTGAAATCGTTTTTTTTTTCGTAAGGGATTCAAAAATTAAATGTTTTCACATGTAAAATGTTCCTAATGCAACTAGTTCAAATATGGGCAAAAAGGAGTGTTTCTGGGGACAATTGTCTTTTCCTATGACATCAACCCGCAAAAAGCGTCAGTTCGTTCAATGTCAAAGGGTTTTGTAGTGGAACTAGTACTGGTCCTTTTTGGAACTAGTTCAGAACTATTTTAAATTTGGTCCACTTTTCTGCTGGGGTTCGAGTAATAGAATGACGTCTTACTTGTTCTTTTTCTCTCTCGTACTGAAAAAAATGTTTAACGAAGCACTTTCGAGTAATTTCAAATTACTTGAAGTGATTACGGAAGCAGACCTAAAGATATTTGGATCATATGTATTAAGTATACAATGTCAATGAACTTAACTTCTACACCTTACCCCGTAAAACAATAATCAATGTCATTGTGATATCGTTAAACTATGTCGTTAATATAATATATTATATATATAATATATAATACTAGCTTTTTCCCGGCGCGCGTTGCTGCACCCAGCAATTATATCGCAACATAATAATTATATTCGAAACTTTTCTTAGACCCTTAGTTTAACACCATTGTCATTTTCCACTGCCCGTTACAATTTCCCAGTAGCAGGAGATCACCAAATAGTAACTCCATTTTGAGTTTGGAAGTAAATACTGCTACTTTTACTTTCAAAGCTATTCGATAATACAAATTTTATTGAATGAGCGGAGCCACACCCCCTTATATAATGCCCATCCCAGTTTTCTAGTAGATGGACATTGCCCAGTTTTAGTACAGTTGCCGACAGTGAGCATACAAACTAAATTACCAAAATGTAGCCAAATCGACAAAAACCGTAAGAAATATATATTTTTTTTTTATTTATGGGCGGTAGAAGGGGGTGTGACAGAAATTCAAACCATCTCGTACTTGAAAGAAATGTACTGCCAAAATTTCAGCTCTATCGGCTCAGTAATTTTGAAGTTTCCAGCCATCACACAGACAGCGTTTTCCTTTTTGCATATATAGATTATTGGTTATAACTTTTGAATGGTAAGAGATACTGAGATAATTTTTCTTAATAAATTGTTATTTTAGCTTGTAAATTTATTCAATAATATAAAACCACAATATTGGAAAAAAAAAATTTCTTCAAAAAGATCAAGGGGTAGGCCTTGTTTTTTGAATCACAAAAATGGTTTTTAATTTTTGCGTAAAATTGAAACATTTTTTACTTACAAATGTTATAACTTTTAAATAGAGTTAAAAGTTTTTGAATTTGAGTTTAAATTATTTTTACAACAAAAATAATTTTTCAGTCTGTTTTTGAGGAAAACTCCAATATTTCAGACCTTTTTTGAAAAAAATATTTAAAATATATTTACTCCACTAACGGTATTTTTGCAATAAGGTTTTCATAGTATTTTGATGAAGCTTTAAGACAAAAAAAAATTTAACACAATATATAAAAAAGCAGCGGAGATATTTGAATCGAAAGTCACAAAATTGAATATCTGATTGTTTTTTTCTCATTTTTGAGCAACGATGTTGCATTAAATATATCGTTGTGGTAAAATTTTTCATAGTTTTCAAGATATGTTCATGTTTTTGATGTCAAAATAACGGAAATTATTTTTATTTTACTAAATTTAAGAAATATTTAATGTATTGTAAATATTTGCACATGTTACATAAGAAAACAACTAAAAATATGCGATTTTGTTAAAAATTTGTACTACAGCACCATCTGGTGTCCAAGGTGGGTCAAAGAAGATAGTGCTAAAAAACTCATCGTACCTGAAAACTACTATATACCAATTTTTATTCTAATCGCATGAGCAATTTGGGAGTTTTAGGTGGTTTTGTAAAAAATTTGTACTATAGCGCCCTCTGGTGTTCAAGATAGGTCAAAAACGATAGCAGCAGAACACTCAACGTATATGAAACCCACTGTATACCACTTTTCATTCTAATCGCATTAGCAGTTTATGAGTTTTAGGCAGTTTTGTAAAAAATTTGTACTACAGCGCCCTCTGGTGTTTAAGGTGGATCAAAATTGATAGCCCACGAACACGCACCGTACCAAAAAACTTCTATATACAAATTTTCATGCTAATCGGATAAATAGTTTAGGAGTCTATTGCGGCCTTACAAACATAAACTCCTTTTATATATATATAGATAATATATTTCTTAATAAGAAATTTTAAGAAATATTCCTATTAATCATAAATGTGCTATAAAAGTGAAAAACAACAACACAACTTTTTAATTTTTTTACTCAAATAACTTTTATTTCGAATAGTTATCTTTGTTTAGATATAGCAAAGAGCTTATTTTCAAATAACTCATTTAAGGTTTTTTGTTTATTACTTTTGATTATAACATATCTAATCATTATTGTATGGTTCTTTACGTATTTTTGTATTATAATTTGAAAGTGAAAACAATTGAATTGAAGAAAAAAACGAACATTAAGATTTCATTTTAAGGTTTTAGAAGAAAACCACGAATAAAATTCACAATTTTTATATTTTTAAAACTTAGGTAACTATTTGTTTTAGTTTTTTTTTTATTAATTTCTAAAAATAAATAAGATTCGATGCGATTCTATTGCTAACTTACGACTAAATCATAAAATTACATAATTCACATAATTGAATTGTCGATTACATTTAAATAACGAACAATCTTAAGACTAAAACTGGCGAGAACGAAGCGTAGCACAACGTTGTTTATCTAATAATAATTATTGTATGTATTAAAAGAGCGGCTGTCCAGGACTAACGTGAGATACTCGAGAATCACTCTGAGCTCCTAATGCTACTTGTGGACAGCACACCCAGCAAGGCTCTGGCAACGACTACGAATTGAAACCAATTGCAAATTATCACTTGTCAGAAATTCAATAAATACCTATATATTAATCAATTAAAAAAATAAATATTCTTATAGGATACAATTTAACTTTGCATTACCAAGTTGCATTAAGCGCAAACATTGGTATGCTACAAACAATCACAATAAAATTTAATTAATTTTTTTAATACACTACTTTCTCTATAAATATAAATATTTAAACATGAATAAGTTATCATCGTGGAATTGTGCTTCATACGAGTATTTTTTATATTTTAAGAAAAAAAAGGATACGATTTTATTTTATAAGCAATATGCAAGAAGTACATTGAAGAGCGTCGTGTTAATATTACTGACTAGGGCAGGGTTGCTGTCTTCAAAAGGCTTTGGAATGAGTCGTAAATTTTTATGTCTGTAATAATTGAGTAAAAATATTTTAAATATTTTTTATGTGTGCACAATCGTCATGCTAAAAATTTGTGGAAATCTAGTATAACACTGTCTTAAAATACATTCCGTATTACATATAGAAAGGTAATGAGGTAAGATAGCTAAAACGCAGTCAAAGTAAAAACTATCAAAGTCTTTAACACTGTTTTACTTAATATTAATGGAACAAGCACTTGAATAAGAATTGCTACAAAATAACAATTTTTAATAGAAGAAAAATTGTGGTATAACATAAAGTAAGTTCCGTTAGTTTTGGTTAATTATCGAACAAAGTATATGCTATGATGTGCCCCGTGCGAGCCTGTGCCATATTCCTGTGCTGCGTGAAAATAAATACATAATCTAACTGTATGGTTCTGTGAGGTGTTGCTTTTTTTAATGTTTAATAAGAGCACCGCCATTAATTACACTGTTCTACACGCAAATTGTACAAGACATCCCACACATATATTTCATTAAATGAAATTTTTGTATTACTTCGATTTTTTTATCAAGGACCTCATAAATGAATCAGTAAAAATGTTCGTACCTTGCCTTACTTGGTGTGTCATAACATTGCTTCTGCTCAACTGATTTTAAAAACCTTTATATTATGACAAAGGTAAGACTCGCAGCTTTGTGTTCTAATTTAAATAATAGCAATATGCCAATCAATTTAAAAAAAAGCTGTGTGCGTATTGTCTGCAGAGAGGTGACGGCCGAACAGAAAAATTAATTCAATTGAAAAAACTTTCTGTGTCAGATGGAATTGAGCCACGGCCGCCACCAATTTTCGAACTAATTAAAAAAAATTAAATCGGTTATTAAATAATAAAGTTATTAACGAAAGTATGATTTATCATATTTTCAGATATCTTTTTTTTTAAATAGATTTTTTAAAAAGGAATATAAATTTTAAACAGAAATAATAACTTGCTGATCTGTGAATGCGTTTTGGAAGCCAACTCATTGGTTCATTTAAATGCATGCAAATCCTTGGATTAACCTGGTATAACACGATGAACAGGACACTTGAATTATGTACCACTTATTGCGCATAACACATCGATTAAAATCGATTTTAATACAGTGAGATCACTTTAGGATTTGTCGATCAATCAATTTTATGATTCGAATCCTTAAACACAACATATGAAACCCGTTTATCGCACATTTTAACAAAGTCTTTAATAAAATTTCTTAAAAGTATTTCAAACGACAAACGGTTTGCAAAAAACGCCTTTGCTAAAAGTTCCACATCAAAAATGTTCACTGCAAGAGCATATTTAGTGAAACAACTTCACGAAAATTCAAAATAACCCATAGCTCCCCAGGGGGTCAAAATAGACCTTGACTCTTAACACATTTTTTTTTACATCATCCCCTATCGTTTAAAATCATAAAATATTTTTTCCGTCTAACTTGTATGGGACGCCCCACTGTCTCTGTGGTCACTGTTTATCGCTACACTTAAACCATAGAGCTGATACAAAATTGACAAAAATTTCAATTGCTATGCTGAGGCCAGAAATTGCGCTGCAGTTCTAAGGTTAGAAACTCACTAACTTCAATGCTGTGATCGTCCATGAATAAGTTATTTTTTAACAATTTTGTTTTTTTACAAGTATTGAAAATCCAATACCCTGGCGTTTATACTCATTTAGTCAAAATAAGAATTATCAGGCATGTGATAGAAATCGTTTTCGTACGAAATAGCTAGAGAAACCGATTTGACCTGTCGTGAAAGTAGACTAATTTTTGCAATTTTTCACAGTTTTGCACAAATTTGTAAAGTTAAATTGCACTCGAATTTAATTTAATGAATTTTAACGAATTTAAATGAATTAAAAAAGTAAAACAAATTCGTAGACTTGGAATTTAGTTTTCGTTTTGAATTCGTACGATTTCCATCACAAGCCTGTTAAAAGCTAAAAACAAATTTTTAAAAAAATGCTCTTTCTTAATATACATTTTTAGTTATATTAAGTTTTATATTAAATTTAAAAATTGAATTAATCGAAGGTTTTCTATAGCTTTTCCTTCGCAGTTCCTATTATATTACACTAACGATCTCAAATAATAAAATACTGTTTTATAGATGTAAGGATAGCCAAATCTCTGTATAAACTGTACACAATTAAATGTAAATGTAAAAAATAATGTCTTGCTATTAATAAATGAATTGAATTGAAATTGATGCTCTTTCTGGTCATGAAAGCACCTTACATTTCAGCCATTCCATTTTGAACGTATCACTCATACGGGTTGACCACCTCCGATATTGCTCAAACTTTCAGAATTGAATCTTCTCATGAAATAAATACACTAATTTGAGTAAAAAAATGTTTAAATTTTTTTTAAGTTTTTTCGTAACATTCAAATTTGGTCAAAATGGGAAAAAAGTGAAATTGCCTTGACAAATCATGTATTCAACAAAACTAAGTCGATTTTCACGTTTGACGTATTTTCGAAAAGACAACAAACAGTTGTTTTTTATAAAAAAAATAAAAAAAAAATTATTTTTTTAAGTTTTTGAATTTTAAGGTTAAATTTTGGAAGTCATAAAAGTAGTGTTTTTCCCCACTTTAAAAATTGAAAAAAAATATTTCGAGAAAGTTCATTTTATTACCTTTCCATCCGCCAAAAATCATGAGGTTGTTATTTTTCTTTCTATTTTAATAATTTATTTAATATTTTTTAAACGACCACCTACCATACTACTTCCATACAAACATACTATGTACATCGCTTTCAAATAATCAAGTAAACTTTCGTTCTCTAACGTATACGCTTTCAAAATAATCAAGTAAACTTTTGTTCTCTTGTCGTGTCGTAAAGTCATGGAAAATAATTTCAAATAAACAAGTAGACTAACGTTGTTATTTTAAATTACACATTAAACATTTAAAATGTACTGCTGCAATCCATTAAAGAAGCAATCCCATTTTAAACATGGAAAAAGGCAATATTTGGCATTGCGAAAAGTGTCGGAGAAGATAATTTCATTAGGTGAAAAATTAAATTTGCGTTTGTCCCCAGCTGATATGATCTGCCCATCGTGTAGATTGGAAATGTATGCCCAAGAAAAAAAAAATTGCGCTTACAAATAGCTGAGAAAGCAGACGAAGAATTAATCAATTAATTAATTGATGACGCTGTAGTTGAAAGTGCAGATGAAGAATTCAGAACGGATTTAGTAGATCTTGAGGGAATCTTTGTCGATCGAAGTTGGTTCATAAGCGAGTTGAATAAGATACTGCCTCACATTGGCGTCGAAGTGATTAATCTCAACCAAATTGCCAAATTACGTTCATACTGTATTTATATTCTCAATTCTATAAGAAATAATATAGCGAAGAAAATTTTTAAAGTAGCTGGGGAAACATCTATTGCATGTGAGTCAAAAACAGATAGCGAAGAGATGATGAATCAACTCAAAGAAAAGTTTGCTAATACGAGCGATAAAAACACAAAAATTAAAATTCTCTCAGTGCTACCTATGTCATGATCAGAAAGAAAAATAGAAACTGAATTTGATACATCGCAGCGTTTGGCACATCTTACGAAGGAAATTGTTAAGGAAAGTGGTATATTGAGCGGCCCAAGGAAAAGAGTAGCAACAAACTGCCTTGCAAAGGACACTAAAATGCTTATTGAATCAATTTATCGAAGCGATGACATAAATCGAATATGTGCCGGAAAAAGACAGTACATTCATATAAATGAGGATGGCGAAAAAGTTTCTAAGCAACTTCGTCTGATTCTAATGAATTTATCTGAGGCATACGCTTTGTTTAAGCAAAAAAATATACACTCATTCAGGTCAAAGGAGTGTATCTTGGCTTTTGATAAACTCGGAACGCATTCTACTTGCGTTTGCACATACCACCAAAATGTTAAACTGATTTACGAACCATATAAAAAAATGTTTTGTAATACGGATTCATATCGTGATCTTATGACGAAAATGATTTGTTCTACACCTACCGAGGAATGTCACTTAAATCTGTGTTCTGACTGTCCAGGTGAAACAATTTTACAAAACAATCTCTTAGATGTCATCGAAAACAATGAACTGGAAAGTCTTTCGTACAAACAATGGACAAATATTCATGGAATGTGCAATTTAGAAAAAATCGCGAAGTCTGCAGATGATTTTGTTTAGACATTTATTGTACAGATAAATAACTTGATTTCTCACGACTTTATTGCCAGAAAACAGTCAGAGTACCTTTCTCAAACAAAAGAACAACTGCAACCAAATGAGTTCGTCGTTATTTGTGACTTTTCTGAAAACTACGCATTCATAGTACAAGACACGGCTCAGTCATGGCACTGGAACAAAGCACGATTCATCCTTTTGCAATATATTTCAAAAGTGAAGATGCTCAAAATGAGCAACATCGCAGCTTATTAATCATCGCTGAAAGCTTGAATCACAATTTTGAATCTGTTTACCAATTTCAACTAATTTTGATTGATTATTTAAGAGAAAAGTTCAACATCATAAAAAAAATTTATTTCTTCTTAGATGGAGCGGGTTCATAATATAAAAATTGTACGAAAATCGAAGAGAATTATTAAAAGGTCCTTGACAAAAAATCGAAGTGATGAAAACATTCGGAAAACGCAGAAAGTTTATGGTAAATATCGGTGGGAGGAGCACTTGTACATTAAAAAAAAAGAAATATTTGTGGAACAGTGTTATTTAAGTAAATTCAAAAATTGTGCTGTGATGTGCTAGAGTTCCGAAAAAATTACACATCTGCTTAAGTCATAAGCGGGATAAGAATTGTTTTAACTCACAAATTTAAAAATATCATTATTTTTCTGTTTACTTCAATTGTGCTGTGGTTTGCTCGGGTTGTGCCACAACATGCCGTAGGAAAATTTAAAAATTGTGCACATTTGCTAAAACGGAAATATATTTGTATTTTAAATAAGCTCCTTCGAGTCTCTCGTTTCTTTATTATAATAATTTTGAAAAGCTATTGCTTATGTTTATAAAAAGCGAAACGTAACTTAGAACAAAAATTCTGTTTTCGAATTTTTTTTAAAAAAAAAAAGACGGAGCCTCTTAAAGAAAATGCTGAAAACTGGAAGTTGTGTTCACTTTTTTATATCTCTCAAATGCACATTACGGCACAATCCAAGTTCAACTCAGCACAATTTCCGAACCTCTGAAAAACTTATAAAAGTCACTTCCTTCAAAAAAAGCACCAACATAAGAATATTTTTTTATAGCACATTGCCATACATTTTTTTTTTTAAATTTGTTAAATAATAATTAAAAAATGCCGGGGCTTACTTTATGCACATGAATATGGATGGTTTCAAGCTATGGTTGACCTACCACATTCACCACATCATTTGACTACTTAAGACTAAAGAGTTTCCTTTTCACTGGTGTAGTTGACTCAAATATTAAAATAACCTTAAGCTTAACATAAAACTAAAACAAAAAACCACTCTACTCTATGCCGAATGTGTTGGTCTCCTCGACGGCCAACAGCAGCTTTTCGTACAGAATTTCAGGTGTCGGATACGGTGGTAGATCCAGACGATTGAAGCAGGTGTGTGCGCGTGGCAGGGCATTTGGTTTGCCCCACTTCTCAATGCAAAACCGTCGCGGGCCAGTCGAGCCGCGTAGCGCCGAAAAGCCCTCGTACGGTATGCTGGAAGTGCCGGTGACAAATTGCAACAAGCGCAAACGCTGCTCGTTGCTAAACTTTTCGATAACCTGCCAAAACCATATGATCACTTGATGATTATCATGATAGCCCGAACGATATTCGGCATTGACACGCCAATCACTGGTATCGATCTCGGCAGTGCCTGCAATCACCAGCTCCAACTCGCGCGCATCGAATACAGACACAAGCCGCGAGTCGACTACTTCATAGAAGCCACGCACCAGCGACTCGGTCTGCTCCTGCACGCCACGTTCCAAACGCCATTTGATCATACGTTCCAAGTACTCCTTCTTGTTTTTCTCATTGATGATGATATTCTTGCCGCCTGGCTTTAACTCACGCTCTACGACGCGCCCGAGCAGCTCCTCAGTGACGCAAAAAGTAAGACCGAGATCGAGACCAGTGGCAATATCATTATCGCGTATCCACTGCAGTGACTGGTGAAATTCATTGTCAAGTGATTCTGTGAGGGTATACAAAAAATTAATTAATTAATTTCTTACTTAATTCCCCAGTGTGTGCAGAGAAAACTTACCCAAATCACTCAAGGCCACAGGTAGACGCAGCAGCGCCTTATAGAATGGGCGTGTAAAGAAAGCATCCAAGAGATACTGATGCACTAGCGCCAAACCCAAGACACGGCCACTAAATCTAAACCAGTCATGGCAATTGTCCACAAATGCAGACAGTGGCGAGACTTGCACTGTGTAGGTATCATTGGCCGAGTACTCAAATAGACCGTAATAAGGATTAAAGAGTTCGCGCGATAGTAAAAAGAAAAATTCCCTAAAAAAGAATTTATTTCAGCTTGATTCAATACTTAAAAATTTGAGAAATATTTTAAACTCACCTCGATGGTCCACCATAGTCTAGGCCCTCTTCAGTATCCCATAGCACTGCAAGACGTCCACGTTGTAAATCCTTTTTATTGGCTGACATTATGCGTCGAAAGGCATCCTCCAATAAATGACTACGACGTATGTGTAGCCTAGAAAGTAGAGGAGTCAGTAAAAATGTCAACAATAGAGAAAATATTGATATATTGTTGTATTTTACTCACTTTAACTTGTGTGGCCCTTGTCCATAACCCTTTGACTCCAGTTTACGATAGAAACCGCGCAACTTTGCTTCGAAATCACGCCGAAAAGGCGGTGGAGCTCGCTGTGGTACACGTGAGTTGAGCACTGGTGAACCTTGTGGACTGCGCTCTTCGATAGGAACATAGCTCATTATTTCTTGCTCGAATAAACTGTTAAGAGGGACAAAAATATTAACGATAAAAATAATTTAAGAATTTAATTTTGTAGCAAATGCTTTTTAACTATCTTAACGATAGTTCGTGATTATATTTTTAAAAACAAGGTAAAGATAACAACATAATTTTCTCTATTAATTGGGTCACTTTACATATCAAAACAAGGTCACTTGTGATAATACTGAGCTACTAAAAAACAACACCATTTAGATTTCAATTTATTTGAAACTATCTGGTCAGAAAACTTGTTATAAATTTTAGGGGATATGTTAACTATATAAAAAGAACTGTTAAAGCAGCATTTCTAAAAAATTAGAAAGTTTCAGACATTAATACATTTTCTTTTTGTTTTTGTTTTTTTATAATGAATATGAATGGAATTAAAATACTGAATTTCCAAAAAGCATCAAAAAAAGCTGCATTCCACTTTTTTGAGACAATCTAATGATCTCTAGATTGGTGTTACCTCAACGAAGTCAAAGTATTCAATTTTTGTGATCCTTGGAATTAACTTAGTATATATTAAAAAATAATTAACTGGCGGTCTGGGTAATCAAGAAGGAAGCGCGCTTGACTGTCACCCCAGGGGTCCCGAGTTCGAAATCTGGCCAAACCATGATCCTGTGCTTTTAACTTTCTGCTTTTTTTCCTCATTTCTAACCAACTGAAATTGAAATTAATCACTATCTTCACTAATTAAAAGTTGTAGTATATGAATTTGTGGATGGGATTGTCTTATAACTAGAATTGATTGAGGCAAAAGGCATAACACTTGCCTCAGATTCGAATTGACATATTTCTTCCCGCAACTCAGAGAACAAACTAAACATGCTTCACTTAATTACCTCTTCTTTCCCACTAATCTATGACCCAATTTTCGAACCAAGACAGACTTGACTGAATAGGAATTACACCTGAAATCCTTGGTTCGAAGGTAAAAATAAATAAATCAAATAATCTTTTATTCAAGATAAATTTTTAATGGAAAAAAAAAAATTATATGCATTGAAAAAGCGGGCGGTTTAGCTCTTGAATTACACACGAAGGAGATTGAAAAAAAGTAATACACTATCTATATAAAAAATACTACTTAAAAATAGCTGCAAGTATTGGATATTGGCGTGAAACCGCCTCTTGTAACTTATTTCGTTTTTATGCAAACTTGAAATACAAAGTATTAGTACAAAGTATGGAATAAAAAGGTATTAAAAAATATTGTAGAAAAGCAAAAATTGAGCGTAGCATCTCCCACTCAAATCAAATTAATCTGGGGCCGAGTTGCAGCATCCGTGATCGAATGATTACTTTCGTTTTAATGAAATTTGGTATGACAGCTATCGTGAATGAGTGAAAGTTCTCGTTTTTTGAACGATTGCTGTTGTAATCGAGACAAATGAAATATTTTTCGTATGATGGATATCATGAACGAGCATATGTTCGATGCGGTTCTACCGAAATGTCATTCGATTGAATTCAGGCAGACGAGTGGGGACAATTGTTTTGCACACGGAATAATGTAAGTAAATTTTATGATTTATTATACATTGAAAATTACTAAAAATAGGCTTTTTTACAGGATATTTGTCCAGTAAATGTAAAAAAAATAAACGCCATCCAAAAAATCGAAATTAGTGAGTTTATGGCGAGCCACCAGATTTGGCAAAAAATATTATTCCAAGCAGTGTGCAAGGCAAAGCAATGGACCTGCCAACTGTGAGAACAGTTGAGTCGGAAGCCTAATGCTAACGGTCCACCAGTTGCGGCAATGATAAGGGATTCCTACTATCACGAATTTTTCTCCTTATTATTCTCTCCTGCATCATATTTTCTTGCTCTTCCGAATAGGACGAATTTAAAAAAATCAGTCTTGTCACTAAGTGTTGCTTAGTTTTAAATATCGTTATGGTATCATAATTTTTCTAGATCTTTTCCAAGGCAGATCTTACGCCAAGCAAAATGAATTCCCAAACTTTTCCATTTGGAAAAAATATAAATGCGTGAATATATAAAAAGTTGAAACTTGGATACGAATTCAGCGCTATTACTTTTCCACACTATCATTATAATATTTTTTTTCCTATTTAACATTTGTGGAAAAATTCTCGAAATATTTTAGTTGATAAATTAAACTTTGTCCCAAACTATTTCGAATGTACTGCTATGGTTACTTACTTACTTACTTATCTGGCGCTTACAACCGTATGTCGGTTTTGGCCTCGTATAAGAAATTGCGCCAGCCATTTCTGTTCTGCGCTTGCTGGCACCAGTTGGAAACACCAAGCGTGGTCAGGTTATCCAACACCTGATCCTTCCAACGAAGATGTGGGCGTCCTCTTCTGCGTTGACCACCACCGGGCACCGAATCGAATATTTTTTTCGCTGGAGCGTCGTTTTCCATTCGCTCAACATGACCTAGCCAGCGGAGCCGCTCGATTTTAATGCGCTAAACTATGTCGATGTCAGCGTACAGCTCATACAGTACTGCTATTGTATATAGTTTATTTTTATTTAAGGGGACAAATAGGTTACAAATTTAAAAAAAAAATTTTTTTCGGGAATTTTTTTATAGAAGAAAAAAAGATATCGTTTTCAAATTTTGCACACACTGAACCAAATATTGTTCTTAAAATCAAAGAATCTCGTTCATAAAGCGAAATTCATTGATTTTTAAGAACTATTCATTGACCCAAAGAACGAATTCTTTGGTTCAATGAATCGTTGTTCTTAATTTTAAGGAACAGTTCATTGTTCGTGTTCATTAAAATTTTGTTCCAGTTCTTGTGTTGTAATATCTAAAAAACCATTTGAGAATTTTATCTCAATAAGAAAATGATTTTTTAAAATATATCTTGGTATTGTTTTGAAATTTCTAAGGACAGACTAACTTATTGTAACAATTGTTTGTGTCATTAATTAATCATTTTTCTTCATAACATATCAAAGAAATAACGTAAGAACAAAGATTCATTGAATCAAGGAACTCGTACTTTGGACCAATTTTAATGTATAATACATTGGGACAAAGAACTTTTTCTTTGTTATTAAGTACGTTTTTGGTTCTGTGCATATATTTATTAGCATTTAAAGAATACAAAAAAAATGTTCGGAATTTTTGAAGCGGTTCTTGACGTTATTTGATTTTTTTAAAAAAAAAGGCCAAAAAATTGATGGTGTGCAGGATATCACCAGTCTGGAACATTTTAGGAAAAAATAAAAAAAAAAATTAATCCTTGTTTAAACTAGGATAATTTTTATCCTCCGAAAAAAACAAAATGGCGGCCATTTAAAAAAAATCGATTTTCGAGGTTACAAAATCGGTCGCCATTTTGTTTTTCTTCGGCGGATAAAAATTATCCTAGTTCAGGCGGTGGCCACTTAAACAAGGATTTATTTGTTTTTTTTATTTTTTCCTCAGATGTTCCAGACTGGTGATATCCTGCACACCGTAAATTTTTTAACATTTTTTTAAAAAAATCAAATAACGTCAAAAACCGCTTCAAAAATTCTGAAAAAAATTTTTTGTATTCTTTAAATGTTAATAAATATATGCGCAAAATTCTTACGATATCTTTTTTCCTTCTATGAAGAAAAATTCCCGCAAAAAAAAATTTTTTTTTAAATTTGTAACCTATATGTCCCCATAAGAAAAAACTTTTTAGTCAAATATAATAATCAGAGGTATTCACAATAACATACAAAAAATATTCTTCTCTGTGATTATAAAAGTAGTAAGTTCCTGTATTTTTGTTCATTTGTTTTAATTTTGTAAAGATTTCGTTAAAAATTTTGTTTACATTTACAACAAATATAAAAGCACCATTTTCACAAATATTGAATTTATCAAATATAAACAATACATCTTGAATACCTCTATTAGTTTTAAGTAAATTTCAATGATAAATTAAAGAATTTATGTAAATAAAGGTATAATTTTAAGAATATAATTTTTTGTTAGTTTTTAGTGTTGGAATTTGATTGAACAACAATTTTGATTAAGAATTTTTAGAAACCTAAGAATTAATTATCATCTTATAAAAAAAAAATACCTTCCGCAAGGATGAAATCAAGTTTGTTATAACGAATAAAAAGGTGAATTACTGTTAATTAAGGGAGTTCTTACGTGAAATAAAAAACGCCATGTCAATTTCAGGTCATAAGTCCTTAAAAAAAACATTTTGTTTTTTACAAATATTTTTCATACATAAGCATCCCAGTGGGGAAATCAGAAATCATTATTTCCATATCAAGCTCAGTAACTAGTGACCCTGTAAGCACATGTTAATACGCTTTCGCTTACAGTTTTTAAATAAATAATATCTAAGAAAATGCTTCGTAGCAACAATCGCGAATCTAGCCGAGCAGCCAAGATCAACCTCAAAACCCTACGTCATCGCTTACGATTTGAAAATAAATAACGTAAGCTGTAATGCCTGAAAATACCATACAAACAAGACATTTGTTTTTGTTTTAACAAATCCAGTTGGTATCTAGTTGACCTCTGGCTTATCATTAATACAGGTGGCAACTAGTAGTACTCTGCCTTATTGGTAATACTGCATGTAAGTACCACACACTACCACCTATGACAAGCCCCTGTTAAAATAATGCCTTATTTCTGTACTTTGTAATCCAGCAAGGAACTACCTCCCATTACCTAGTAATCATTATGTAACTAGTTCATTAATATACTTCCCCTACTGGGATGGCGCTGAAGTTGGTATTAAAAAAGGTAAAAACCGGGCCACACCATAGCTCGACACTAAATCATTTAAACAAAAAAATTCATTCGAAAATAGAATACATACATATGTATGAATATTAAGAAAATAATGAAGCGCGGAAAAATTTTGCAAAGTCGGTAATTTTTGTAAAAGATGTGTGGAATTATATTACAATTAAAAAAAAAACTAAAATCAGTCGATTAGTTTTTTGCAGTAGTATAGCCCGTTTTAAAAAGTATGTTTCGAGGAAAAAGCTTTTCAAGTACAATTTACTCCATACAAGTTCTCTCGCGCATCGGGTTTTTCTACACTGAAGAATCTTAATTATAAGCGGGATTGATTTAAATTTGTTGTACACATATTTTCAAAAAATTATTGGCCTAAAACCTCCCTAAACATTAACTTTAACCTATTATTGAAATATATTGAAATATATTGAAATATATTAAAATAGATTAAATATTTTTTATAAATACTTTTCCATAAGAATCTATAAGAGTCTATAAAATCATGCATGCATATCATATCATCCCTAAACATTTTCCAACAAATGACCGTGAACTTTAACATAAAAAAAAAACAGTAATTACCAATTAACACATTCACCAATTTACCAATTCACCAAAATATGAAAAACTCGTAATAATTATTTTTAAATTGGTGCACATGACTCGAAAGCTTAAATTATAATTACGCTACGAATGACAAAACTTGATAAATATTGAACTTAAAAAAAAATAAAATTAATTTTTTTTGACAGCCACCCAAAAATATTGTTGCCGTTAATTAATGAACTGAACCGCCAAAAAGTCTAACATTAAAATAAAGCAAACGCGCAAAAAAAATATTTAGATACTATTAAACGGTAGAATTAGTCACTTCCGTTATTTTGGCGAATTATTCGACCTCATTGAAAAGGCGTTAGAAATTCAGAATAAATTACAGTAATTGTACGTGTATTTTCTGTATTGATAACTAAGAGAGGGGAGTTCAAAAGAGTTTTGAGTTTTTCCCTTTTTTTTACGCATTGAAGCATTGATTAAATAATATGTACATTTATATAAAGTAAAGTTATATACATAGATAGTTACATAGAACTTCTATGCTGGTCATACTAGTTGTACATAGATACATATAGACACTTGAGGCTCATTCCCTTTAAAGTTTCAGAAAAACCCAATTTTTGTTAGAGAAGATTAAATATTCGCACTAGGAAAATATTTTGTATTTAATTTTATAAAATAACGCACCTAAGAAAGTTATTTATGGAACCTTATGATTTGTTATGTTCTTGAAAATTTTTATAACGGCTTACCCTTATTACAAGCATGGTGGGTCTATCAGAGTGGCAACTTTTTGGTTTTTGTTATTTGACGTCTGTACTATGGTTTTTGTTATTTGACCTTTAATCTGTACTATGGGAGCTCAACACCCAGACAACCTTTAAATGTAAATAAATGTACTAAAAAATTAAAAAAAAAAACATAAAGATCAATACTATTCCAAAGATTGAACCTTTAGAATAAATCGAAAAATTATTGACTTTTTTTTAAATTCGTTGAAAAATTACGATTTCCATTAGGGATGCTGGACGCCCCATAGTACAGAAATATGGTGTCGAAACCGTAGCTGTTAAATTGCGATTACGATTAGTAATCAATTGGATTATTTTTCAAAAAGAATTGTAATGATTATATAATCTTTGAGTGAGAAGTTTATGATTAGTAATTGATTACGATTGCAAATAATCAAAAAATAATAACGATTACTTGAGATTACGCAAAGTAATCAAAAAGAATTAAAAATTATTCGATTTTAAGAATTTCAGTCTAAAGTACGGAATATTTTGTGAAATTGATGATGAAATTGACACAACTGGTTCTCCACAGGACACTGCTAAACCCGATTAGCGATTCCAACTGTCACACCAACTTTTCTGCTACTTGCATGACAATTCAAGTGCTGAAATAATTTGGCAAAAGTATGCCTTATTGGAGGAACCATTTCTTTCATTCAATACGCCTTGATTATCCTCAGCGGAAGTTGAAAGACTATTTTCTTTTGCCGGCTTAGTAAACACTCCAAGACGGCAATCATTGTCTGATTTTTCTTATGAAAAATTAGTTCTTATGAAGGCAAATAGTAATTTAGAGTAAAAAGGTTTTATTTTTGTTTCGTTTATGTTGTACTATAATACATTATTGTTCTCGTTCTTGTTTTTTGTCAATCTTTGTTTTATAATGAAATACATAACTTTGTTTTTTTTTATTAAAATTAACAAAATTTTTTGTACCTAAGACTGAAATTCTTAAAATAATCAAAAAAGAATCAAAAAGAATCAAAAATAATCTCGAAAAGTAATCGGATTATTTGTTTGATTACTTTTGATTCTTTTTGATTATTTTGCGTAATCTCAAGTAATCGTTATTATTTTTTGATTATTTGTAATCTTAATCTTTTGATTACTGAGCTAAACAGAAAAGAATCGTACTTAATCAATTATTTTACCTTTTTGAAAAAAATTTTGAAAAAAAGAATCGAATTACTCGTTGTAATCATTACTTAACAGCTATGGTCGAAACACAGTAAAGACAAAAGGTTAATATATAAAAACGTTGGTGCGTATGTAGTATGTCTGACCATCACGGCTGAACCACTGAAGCTATCCACCTATTCACACCATATGTTCGTATGGTGCTCCGAAATGTGTTTGTTTGTGTTAGACCCCCTAGGTGGCTCTGGGGTCGTTTTTCAAAAATTATATATACCATATAATATTTATATAAAAAAAGTCTTTGGCGAAATTTGAACTTAATAGGTAGCGCTGGGGTTCAGATATTTACGAAAATTTAGTTTTACCTGTATGATAATACTCGTGTTTATTATAAAATATCTGAAGTTTTGACGGGTTTATTATTTTGATGACGTAAGTTTATATGGGAACATATTATAAGTCAAAATCGCACTAATTTCAAACGAAAAATATTTGATTTCAAAGCTTAAGTGCAAGCGTAAGCGAATAGTTTTTGGGAAATTTTAAGAGATCTTAACATTTTGATGACATTATTTTGAATAGGAGGTAGGCATGGTTTTCATTCGATTTTGACAAATTGCATATGTAAAATGCGTATTTGGACACTTATGATCAAAATTTCAAGGTTTTAGAATTTATTTTGCACGTTATTTATTTGAAATAAAAGATGCTTATGTGCAAAGTTTCAAGGTCTTAGAATATTTTTTTTTATGAATTTTCTGATATTCTTCCATTTTGATAATGTTCAATTAGTCGGGAGGTAGTTTTCATTCGATTTGGCTAGTTTTTCACTTGATCTTAATTTTTAACAAAAAAAAGCTTAAATTAAATATCATTTTGATAGCTTCAAAATTTCGGCTTTAATAGTGATGACGGACAGACAGACGAATATGGCTGAATGGACTCAGGTGATGCTGATCAAGAATGTAAAGTCGTAACAAATGTGAAGTTGCGAATCTGAAAATCACTACTTTTCAGGAGAATTCGCCACATTCGATAGTTTTAATAAGAGAAAATAATAAAAATGGGCATATTCGACACTTTAGTACATCAATATACCCTCATAAAAGTAAGGTGTACAAACTTGCAAATTTGGCACAGCATTTTGTCGCACTTAAGCAATAGGACGCAATGGTAAAAGAAAAATTTAATTTTTCAGATTCGCAAATTCACAATTGTAACGACGTTATGCAATTGACTTTAGCTGCCACGTAGTAAACAACACCCCTTATGCCGAATACTTAGTTGTATATTAATTCATGCTTTAATATTGGCCAATAATTGAATATCTGAGTAAAATTTTGGTAGTAATCTGAACATGAATTCTTATTGAATACAATTAAATATCACCAGCACGTATTCTTTATAACTTTTTCGTATAGAATTATTAAGAGTATTACAAAAAACCCAAAATTTTTTACAAAATTTTACGAGTGGTTAACTATGGAAGTTATGACTAATAAAATTAAATTTTATCAGTGTTTATGTTTGAAGCAAGCAGATTACTCGTTTTCGATTTGAGATGCATATGTATAGTAGGGATGTAACGGAGCTTCGAATTCGGTTCCGAAAGGTCGGAACTTCCGATTGATTTTATACCTTCGACACCGACTTCGGTTCCAATAATTTTGAATCGGAGCTATAAAGAAAATCGAAACGCATTGATTCGATCGATTCCAAAGTATATTTAACAAGGTAGTGTTAGTAGTTGAAATTCTCTCTTACAGTACAGTTCTCTCTTACAGTTCTCTCTTACGGTACAGCACCTGTCGAAATCAGCTGTTTACGAATAAAAGCAAACAGTTTTCTATTCGCTATTTTTTTTTCTCTTTTATGCTCTTCTTATGTTTGACAGCTGCTGTACCCACCACACCACCAGAAGACGAGACTACCTTGTTAAATATACCTTGATCGATTCGATACGATTTGACGTATCTCACACATGAGCGCAGCTCCGATTCCGACTCCGACTCTGACTTCGACTCCGGTTCCGACTCCGGCTCCGATAAATCAAATTGAAAAACTTCAGTTCCGACTCTGGTTCCGGTAAACTCACCTCCGTAACATCCCTAATGTGTAGTTAAAATAGTTCAACCACATACTATAGAAACAAATTAAAAAAAAAACTAGTAAGAAATGATCTTCGACTGGGCCGAAGTTAAAATACCCCCACGTCCGAACCGAAGTATATTCAAAGTCTTAAGCAGTCAAAAAAGTGTTTATTTGTAAAAATATTTTCGTCATAGTTATAACAGAAAATATTCTGTATTGTTTTTTAATGAAGTCACTTTCTATGGGAGGTGGGTGTGGTTTTCACTTGATTTCGTTGAATTTTATACACAGAGTACATATTATATATGAAAGTTCATATGCAAAATTTCAAGTCCATATATTATTTTTTGTGGAATTTAAAGAGATTGCACCTTTTTGATAAATTCACTTTGTATGAGAGGTAGGCGTGGTTTTCATACGATTTGGTTGAATTTCATACTTAGAGTGTATATTAAATATTAAAGCTCATTCACAAAATTTCAAGTCCATATATTAATTTTTGTGGAATTCTAAGAGATTTTACCGTTTTGATAAAGTCACTTTGTATGGGAGGTAGGCGTGGTTATGATCCGATTTGGCTCATTTTCGACCTTTATTTTTTAGATAAAAGCCTAAATATCGAATTTCGTGATGATTGAAAATTACGGCTGTAATCGTGATCACAGACAGACAGACAGACAGACAGACGGACAGACAGACGGACATGGCTAAATCGACTCGGGTGGTGATGCTGATCAAGAATATATATACTTTTCTATACCTGCCACGCCTCCTTATGGGCGTTACAAACGGAGTGACAAAATTAATATACCCCGTTTACGTTTTTTAAACGTAGGGGTATAAAAATAAAAATTACATTTCGAAGACCGAACAAAATGTCATTTTCGAGATAAGAAGAAACCAATGGGGGTAAAAAATGCCATCAATGGATGTTTTTTTTTTATTTTGCCAACTAGTTTTGTTATAGTTTAAAATAATAACACTTACACAGCCCAAATAATATAGGCAGCCTTCGAGAAAAATCCCATTTCGGTACTTTATATCCAATTCCTGTTGATAAGGTGGAAAAAGTACCGTTCTCGAACTCTTTCGCAGTACCGAAACAGTCGCTGAAGCGGAGGAGCAATGCAAGTGAAGTAGTGCTGGTAGACCAGTAGGTACAGCAGCTGTTGCAATAGCGAAAATATGTGTCAGCATTCTCAATTGAATTTAATGTTTATTGACGACAAACGAAATAAAGACATGAGTGAGCGTGATCGTGAAAATTTCACAATATTTTTAAATAATGCAAACCGAAGATGTTACTTCTTTTCACTTGTTGAATTATCAGATTTATTATAGACACTTTATAATAGTTGCTACGAGAAATAAGTCCTCTTAGAATAGTTTTAAAATATAATTCAAATTTTAAATTTTATCTATTGTCGTTGCAGGTGTTGCCTGTTCAAATTAAACTGTTCAATACGTGACAAAAATTATTGAAACACTTCACAAGTTGACAGTGAGCAATGTTAAAATGCGTTTAATTAATTTTTTTTTTTTCTCTATAAAGGTTTTTAAGGATTTTCAGCGTCGCGACGATAGCGGGTGTTTGTTCATAACAAAGACCAATATTTAATTAAACGATCTTTGTAGTTTATTTATAAAAATTCATTTGCACATTTATTAACTAGCAGCTGTTGTTTTGTTTGCTGCAGCGTTGTTTTACGCAGCAAACCGTCTGAAATTTAAGCAACCGTCTGATTGATTTATATGGATTAATATGATTGTTTCCTAATTTTTATGGTTTTATGATAGTATTTTGGTGGGTCTTTGCTTGCTTTTTTCTATATATATACTCGTATATATGTAATATTGCTATAACCGTTTTTTAATTATTGGCCTTGCTTAGATAGGAGCGTTCAAATGTTCTATTTTCACATTTTATTGAGATAAAGAAAAAAAAACCGTTTAAAAAAATTATCAAAAATTGCGAAACCCGCGATGGCTAACTTCAAGATTTATAAGCAACTGAAAGAGTAGTATTCCGATTCATATCATGCTTCTTTTACTAGAGTGTCCTTGTTGTTACACTGAAGCACTTCCGTTTAATTTGTCTTAATTTCACTAAACACTTTAACACATTTTTTAACGAAAAACTGCGACTAAGTACCACCGAGTTTCAATGCGTTATTTATTGACACCGGCTACTTTTGCGTTCGCGCGCAACAAGTGAATGAACGCTTTTGTTGTTAACGATAGCGATAAATATTAAAAAAAAAATCAAAAAATACACAACATTATTTAATTACTGTATGTAACTTTGAGTATATTTATTTGTGTACATTTTTTCTAGGCAACAGTAGCAGCAGCAGCAGCAGCAGAGTCGCTGTAGAACACCAAGATATCGGCGCCGAAACATGCATACATTTTGAACAAAACAATAACAAGAAGTAAAATGTACTTAGTACAAGAATAGCGCTAAGCTGACAAACTAACCGGCGCATTGACTCACTCGTTCGACAGACGCAGTGGCTGACTAACTCATTCATGATTGCACTGTTGTGGCATCATCGGTACTAAGTTTACACAGTGATCAGCCGAAACGATTTTTCAATAAATCGATGTTATGAATGTGAATTGGCATCGCGTTTGTGTTCTAATATTGTCAAATATTAAAAATTACGTTTTGCCAAAAATACACCAACAAACGATAAAAGCTAAGAACAATAATTTGTCTGTTGTTCCTTTTAACTAAGTGACGCACTTGTGCGGGCGACACTTTTAACGCCGCACAGTGCACTAGTTTTGACACAAAAATGGTTTCTAAATTCAAAGGATGGCCGAAACTTATTTTCATTTATTTTATGTTTTCTATTTTTTAAAAAAAAAAGCTTTAATTTATTGGAAAATTTTGAATCATTATGCCCCCACCCGTAATGTGTAAGGGGTATATTAAGTTTGTCACTCCGTTTGTAACGCTGTTACCTTAAGGAGGTGTGGTGGGTATAGAAAAGTATATGGGCAATTCCATGGTCGAGCAGGCGACATTCGTACACCTTTGAGGAGCAAAAAAATGAAGAAAATTAAAAATAAAATTTAATTTTTTTTTAGTTTTCGATGGCATTTTAGTAGCAATATGTTTAGTAAAAAATGTAGATTCGGTAGAATTTATGTTTCCAATATATTGGCAATTAACAGGTGATCTAGCACGCGACAAAAAATGGAACTCGTTTTCGAATGCATATAGAAAAATGCAGAAATATGCGAAATGCGACAAAAAATTTTAAAACGAATAATTTTAAACTTAAATGGATTAATGTGGCCTTCAAATGATAGTTGTCCTGTTGACATACTTACATTTGTTTTGACGTAGAATACGTCGTTCTCGGAGGTAAGTAGGGTGGTTGATAGTGATCAGGTGTCGGTATTTACATTACTTTTTGAGCCTTTGGTGGGCCTAAAGTACTAATCGTACAATGTTGATCTTAGCACTTGTTGGTCTGCTTGATCCTCAATGCAACAAAAATTCATGTTAGAACTGTCTAACTTATATCAATTTTACACAATTACATGAAATATAAAGCCAACATTTGATGTTTTTGTTTGCTTAAACTTGCTACCTATTTATCGACGGCTTCCGGTTTTTTCGACGGCAAAGACAGCGCCATCTAGCGTGAAGACATAAATCTTATAATTAAAAAAAAGCATACTTTTGGGGGCTTGTTGTTTTTAACAGACTCGCGTAGCCCAGTAATACTGAGTAATTTTGAGGGGCATGCTTTTTTAACAGAATCTGTTATTGAAATGTCAAACGCAGCCAATTAAATATCCGGGCATATTATCGACAGTGAAATGTTGACACATGGGTTGTTGAACTTGATAGCATTGAACAAATTTTGTTTGCTTGTTTAAGTTTTCTACCTATTTATGGACAGTTTCCGGTTTTATCGACAAAAGCATAAAATTTGTATGGGAGCCCCTAAGGAGTGGTCGGAGGGAATAGGTGTCAAAGGCAAAAATGTTCCTTTTGCAAAATTAATGGGGGTTGGTGATACATATTAACCCTCTCCGGCACTCTCTTAAAGGTCATATCCTCAGGTGTATGGAATAAATATTTTTAAAAAAGATGTCATCAAAAGCGAATTGAATAATTCTACGTCTTGTGTTACGACATAGTCGAAACTACTGTATCTTTTTTTTTTTATTAATGTTTAGTGTAATGTAGCACGTGACATCTAGCACGCGACATATTTTTACATCGCGTTTGTAATAAGTATAAGTTAAAAATTCCAACTCAAAATTTAATTAACAACAAAAAACGTCATGTATATTATTTATGAGTTTTATATTAGAAATATTAATTAAAAATTAATTAAAATACATATGAGGCAACTGAAAAAAATGATGAAATATTAGTTTTTATATGAATATGCTTTTTGAGCTAACATTAATTTCAAATGTTCCTTATAGGAGATCGAATGCAATGCCCGGATACCTAGAATATTTGTTATGTCCTTCCATTTCTCTATCAAATTTGACGAAATCTCTTTAATTGTGTCAGCACCAATATACATGATGTTATGTGCTCTTGTGCACATTTAAAGAGAGAAAATGCATCATTTAAAAGCGTTGCATAATGCATTATGCATGTGTTAAACCCATCTGCATAAATATATATGCAAGTTAAAATAAAATAAAATTTTTCTTTTTAAAAGTAACACGTACGATAGCGAACGCGACACACTTTATAAATCAAAATTAAATTTTTGGTATAATAATTTTATGAAGTAACTTTTTTTTTAAGATGAGGCCACCAAATTTGGTTTGAATTAAAATTTTTAGACACTTGCCTAGAACGATCACGAAGTACTGATAACAAATGGTACTTCAGGTACAAGAACGCGACATTATAACATCAATGAAAGCAAAATAAAAATTTACCGTTAATCGAACTTTGTTTGGTCTCTTTTCATTTTTTTAGTATTTATTTGTCTTTTGTAGAAAAATTTCATAAGATGAGAGGAACCATAAAATAAATATATAAACAAAAAATACTAATGAGAAAAAGGCATTAAAAGTAGCTAAGATCAAGAAAAATATATTTTTAGTTTTCAGGCAAATTTTCTTAAAATAACAACTGAGATAAGCTGTAAATGCATTATATTATAAAAATTTATGCATTTTTTAATATAATATTAGAAAAAAATTATTTGTTTATTAACATTTTAATTTTCGACCCCGGTAGACCATACTGTGGAAATGCCCATATATATTTTTGTTAAGCACCACAACCTCGCTCGATTTGGCCATGACTGTCTGTCCAAAAGAATTCCACCAAAATGAATCTTAAACTTTGGCTTCAAATACGCTTTCTAAGTTTGAAAAAATCGGAGGAAAACCTCATACGAGTGACGTCATCAAAGTAGCAAAACCTTCATAAATTCCATAAGAATTAATGTATTGACTTGATATATTAGTTCACATAAGCTTTGATATTTAAAACGTACAACTAGGTTAAAGTTTTGATTTTTAATTAGGGGATGTTAACTTAAACACGATAATAATTAAAACTCAGTCAAATAATTCAACAATCACTGCTTTTTTAAGGGATTTCTGACTAAACTCCTTTACTTAACTAACAGAACAATCGTATATTTTTAAAAATCGTATATTGTATTTTACGTTTTCCATGACCTGTGTGATATATTTACCCAACGGAAGTTATGAAAGGATATATCGCGCCCATAATACGAAAAAGTCACAACTCGAAAAACAAAAACTTGCAGGAGAGACAAAAAAACTGTTTATGTAAAAAATAATTATAATATTTTTTTTTAACTGAGTTCCACTCTGAAGGAATTCCAAGTAGGATTTGTTTTTCATAACATTGACGCAACTAAATATAGTACTCTTTAGTTGCACCTGCAGCAGCAACACGAAAACAAAAAAACAGACATAACGGTATTGGACCAGTTAAAGAAGATGGTGATGAAAACGAAATTGTTGCTGTAGTTACAAATGTGAACTGTATATTGATTTATTGCAAAAAGTCAATTTAAGAAAATTTTGAGTTGTTCCTCTTTTGTATTTAGTGCGCGATTTAGTTGAAAGTAAAAACACAAAGTTAAGGAATTCTCCGTTAAGATGTGGCCAGTTTAATCCCAATCTCTAAAAATCAATTTCCAAGACCTCAAAAGATAAGTAAAAGACAAATAAAATTGATCAACGGTGGCCAGGACTACTTATTATATCTTTGAAAGCTTATTTCCAAGTTAACAGACCCAGTAAAATCAAAGAAGCTGAAAAAAACTAGCCTTAATTGAGCTACGAAAACCTCCTTAATTAAGCATAAGGTTAGATTAATGCAATCAATGGTTTTCGAACGCATGCACGAACATTTGTTCCAAATGTACACGAACCTAATTTGTTTTTTTATACCACACACTCCCAAAACATGTTTCTGAACTTGTTCGCATACGTCTTTTTTTCTTATGTAGGTTACTACATATATTTCGGGAATAAATACCGAAATTTTTCTTCATTTTTTTTTTTAAATATTCTTCTTTATGATTAAAATATTATTTCATGCGTCAGAACCATAGCCATTCATTACATTTCGCTTGAGATACCTTCAAAACAAAGTTTTTGAACGCATCAACGACTTCTTCTGACATCAAATTTTTCGTCTTTTTTTTAATTTCTTCAGATCATGGATATGGTGCACTCGATCTGTCATCTTGAATCAAAGGTGCAAAAAACTAGTATGACTCTGTAAGGGAGCGGAATATAAGAAAAAGTTTAAAAAAATTGTAAGATACAATTTTTGAAACTTTTCGACAATTTTGGATACATGATTTTCTTGTTAGTCCAATAGTTACTGAGATACAGTTGTGGAAAGATGCAGTATAATGAAATGTTTAATTGTTGATAAATTTTAAGGCATATGCAATAAAAATTTAAAACAATAAACAGTTTGTCTCTTGTATTTTATTTTTTAACTTAAATTTAATTCATGCATTAGATAAAGTCAAACATCTGGATCGGTATGGATATGTACTGAAAAATTGAATTTATTCTAAAATAAAATATAATACTTTTTCAAAATCTGGCTCGTAATGGCTGAACATTTTTTGGCCACACAAGTAGATACGAATTAACGTTAACAAAATGTTCAAAATTGATAACAAAAAAGAGTTTTAATTCAATTCAATTTTTTGAAAAAGAAAACAATATTGAAATTAAATAGTCTGAATTAATAAATATAAATCTGAGGCAAAAACAGTTCACTGTCTGCGGTCTACTGTACGCACGCGCACTTCCAATTTACTGAAATACATACATGCAGCGAATGGGCGGGCAAGCACACGCTCAAAACACTTAAAAATTAAAAATTTATTCGTTAATTTCTTGCCAATTTGTTTGGAATGGAGTTTCTTTCATCTAGCGCTTGGTTTAATCATAAATTTAGAGCATGACACAGACTCAGAGACTTCATCACAACAGTCATCATAGCGCTGACTTCAGTTTGAATAATAGGGGTTGGGCTTTAAATGTAAATGCATACATGCATACAATTTTGAAATATTTTTTTTCGATTGTGTATTAGAGAAATTACCACAAAGATTAAAAATAAGGTTAAGGTTGAAGAAAATATAGCAAGTTATATAAAAATACTAAAGATCTGCACAAAACCTTCTATCAATAACATTTCACTACTGTACAGTATATTGATGCAATGTATTTCAATGTAGACTTGTTATCGAATACAACATTGTTCTGTATTAAGCTTAGTATGTATTGGAAGCTTTTCGTTACTGTCGAAGAAGTGCTTGGGTTATAATATGAAGTAATATATCAAAACAAAGTTATAATTGATATGTATGATAGGATAACTTAACCTTCAAAAATTAGAAAAAAAATCGAAAACTAAGCAAGATAGGACAAAAATAACAGTTTTTTGGGTTTTCTGAAGAGGAACCAAAATTCGGGACACACAAGTATAGAGATCGGTAAATATGATAACATAACCTTAAACAATTACAAAAAAACCATTTCTTGAAAACGAAGCAAGATAAGCCAAAAATAACGGGTTTCATGATTTTCACAAGTAAAGGGGTCGATCGATATAAAAACTTAACCTTCAAAAATTAGGAAAAAATCCAAAGGTCCAGATTCAGGATTGATATAACTTAATTTAAAAAAAAATTCGAAAAAAAACGCCATATCTCGAAATTGAAGTTAGATAGGACAAAAATTATAGTTTTTCAGGTTTTCTGAAGTTGACTCGCCGCACTAGTAGAGATATCAGTTGATATGATAACATATACGCAACGTTAAACAATTAGAAAAAAGCAATTTTTTTAAAAAGAAGCAAGATAAGCCAAAAATAACGGTTTTACGAGTTTCACAAGTAGAGTTCGGTTCATATATAGGTTTTGGAGTCCAGTATTTTATATGTTAACTTTAAAAATTAAAAAAAAAAACGCCACATCTCGAAAACAAAGTAAGATAAACCTAAAATAACGGTTTCTTAAACTAATAAAAAAACTTAATGCATAATGCATATGGTGTTATATACGAGTTATTCTATGCTTAGATGTTATTTTGTTTGTGCAGTATTTGAATGCATATCAAAACATCGCCATACTACAATGCTTGTTTTGAAAAGCAACTGCAGAAGCGACGAAGTACTTGAAAGCGGATGGCTTGAAAGTCAGTTTTCTTGCACAGCTCTTTAATAAATGCATGGCATACATGTATGTGAAAATCATATCATATAAAAAATATAACGAAATGAGCTATAGAATTGACTAAAAGCTAACCACCAAATAGTTTCTTAATCAAAAGTCTATAATAATTTCACTAAGGCACGAAATTTTGGAGTATATTTTAATAAATATTTTCAAATAATTTAACGATACACAAATAAACTTAATCACTGGCATTAGATTTCATTAGATTAGAATAAAAGTCGGAGGTAATCATTTGGACTATACAAGAAAAGTGGATGATACGAAAAGCTTTTCTTCTGATTTTCAAAAACACATTTAAAGGAGTGAATTAATTTTATTTCGAAAATTGAAAAGATAAAGTCATTTAACTGAACTAATTGGCTGAGTGATCAAATTATTGGCTTGCAATGAGTTGAGAACGATTACAGAATAGATATTATTTGTCGCTGATTTGTGAAAAAGTGTTCAACTTAATATGAGGTCAGAAAGCTATAGTATGACGTTGTTCAACTGAGTATAAGAAAATAATTTAAAATATATACAAATTATAGTACAAAAAATGTGCCAGCAATGATTCATTTATGTCTCATAACTGTCTGGCTAATAGATACAATCAATCAGTATCTGATATCATATTCATAAAAAACACAGTGTAATGCAGCACAATGCACTGATTTGCAATGAAGCGTGACAAAATAATTTCCAAAAAAAAAACAATGATAAAATGACAGCTTTTATGGTTAAAAAGTTGGAGCAATTATTTAGCTCTCAACAAAATAAAGAGATGCAATTCAAAACATCTACTTAATAGTGGATGTATGATAATTTCCTTAATATTTGTGGTTATCGTTTCAGTTGTTTTTTTCTCAAAACACTCAAGTGACCCTGTAATAAGCCAAGTAATTAACCTTGCAAGTACTAATGAATTATATATAGTGTAAGAGAATGTATAATCATTGAAGCAGGACCAAATAACTCGCTAAGTGTTTTGTATTAAATTAAAAGTGCTTCGGTTGTGGGTTGCTTCAAGCTTGAAATTGTTGTTCTAGGCTGCATTAACATTAATGAACTTGAAATGTTTGTTTTTTTTTGGTTTGGACAGGAAGTTTGTTGTTTAATAAGTTTGTTGCAAATGAGTGCATTGAAACCTTAACCGTTCAAGTACCTGAAGTGAAGGTTTCGGTAGATGGTTGAACTTACCTTAGTAAAATGGTCAACTGTAAATCATGACCAAGTCGTTCCAAAGCAGGTACTCCTTCGACACGTAGTATATTGATTTTTTCACGTAATGAACGTGAAACCGTTGCCTGTCCATGACGTTCACGCAGAATTTCTAAAATATTTGGCTGGCGTAAGAATGCTATAACCTGTAACCAATAGAAGATAAATGTAAACAAACGATTAAAATGCACAGAAATGCTTTACTTAATTACCTTTTCGTTATAAGCTATTGGCACCTCGTTGCAACCATCACTTCCTGCAGCACCATTAATGACTGAGCCACGCGAATTCGCTGATAGCAGCGTCGAAGCTGGTCTAGGAGGCGGTATGGGTGGTTGTGCTGCAGACAAACAATTTCCATCGAAAACATCACAATGCTGCTGTTGATGTTGTCCACGGTGGCGTACAATACGATGTTGGCATTCAACCGGCAAGCGTGGATCCATAAAGGATGTTCGTCGATTGCTGTGATCAATGAAAAATTGCTTGCCTGACTGATCCAGCTTTGTCTCCCAACTCGAGGGTAAATCACGATTTAGCTGAGCAAACGTATTGACCAGCGCCACCAAATCTTTATTATATTGATAGCGTTGAAAGCTATTTGGATCGCGGCGTATACGAATAATCATGTGTTTTAAAGCAGCGTTAGATCGATTGTAGATCGAGAGCGCATCTTCGTTGGTATGCAACATGGAATAAAAGTCTGGACGGCAAAACATTAGTACAGCAGGATGAACTGCGAACTGTTGAAGAGGGGCAGCCCCATTATAGTTGTTGTTGGAAGCATGATTGCCGATGGCCGATGGCTGTGTTGCTGGAATGGATGAATTGAATGAAATACTATTAGCAGTGATAGCTGCTGCTGATGCACTATTCCCATTAGATGTCGATGAAGCGGAGCTATCACTGACTGTGCCAGTTAACGGTGTCGTACTGATGCGATTATCATTAGTTATTGTGCGACGGATAGACTGATATCGTCGATCAAGCTGCTGGCGATGATGTTGTTCACGACCAGCTGAAAAATTAACATTTAAAATGTTAAGTCAACATGTATTAAACTGTAGTATTTGATTTAAAAAAAAATTATTAAAATATAATTCAAAACATCAACAAAGCAGTCAACTAATCAATCACGCATTTTAAGGCATCTTGTTTAACAACTACTTAGTTTTACAAATTACATACTTCAGAATTTCGGCTAGTTTTAAGTCCACATCAGATCGCTTATGGATGATTGCACTCCATAAGAACTATCTCTATTATAAGTAAACTCATGGTGACAATATTGAATTGTAGAATATCTTGATATTATTGACGGTTCTTTTGATATTTATTCACGATAATGATGACGATGAGGAAAAGTATTGGGACTGCGAGATAGCACTGCATTTGCACTGATATCGCCATGCAAATAAAACAAGTGTGTGTTTACAGGATTGATGATCGACAAGTGTTTTATGATGTATCATTTCCATGCGAACTTTTGGGCATTTGATTTCTGATTAAAACATAGAGTTTGCTTGTGTTTCCTAAGCTACTGTTGGCCTTTTTTACGGTCTTCAATTAATTTTGGCATTCGTCAAGAGTTTCGTTATCATTCGGAATGCCGTGAAGTGCTATAAACACTCTTAAAAACTTCTTTTACACTTATGTTTAGAGACTATCTGTTCAGTTTATTTTAATTCATTTTTTAATTTTACTAAAAATATTCCCAACCCTACACGTTTTCAAAGTCAAAGATTATTAAAAAACTAGTACCGAACCAAAGTATATTTAAAGTCTTAAGCAGCCAATAAAATATTTATTTTTAAAAATATTTTTGTCATAGTTCTAATGGGAAATATGCTCTTTTGTTTTTTGATAGTCACTTTGTATGGGTGGTAGGCGTGATTTTCATCCAATTTCGTTGAATTTCATACTCAGAGTGCATATTAAATATGAAAGCTCATATGCAAAATTTCCATGTATTAATATTTGTGGAATTCTAAGAAATTTTATCGTTTTGATAAAGTCACTTTGTATGGGAGGTAGGCGTGGTTTGACTCATGTTCGAACTTGCTCTTAATTTTTTAAAATTAATATACTCCTTTTACGTTTCTTAAACGTGGTGGTATAAAAATCCACGATTACCTGGGCCATTGGTTGCCGTTGAGCCATTTGTGCATGGTCGCTGCCATGATGTTGTCCGCGTTGTATGATCTATGTAGAAAATACGTCCATGACTATCCATACGTGCTTCCCAAGCTGGTGGCAATGGCTCGTTACACTGAGATTCTGCATCGCCAAATAGCACACTGCTACGTATTAAGCCACCAGCAGCGCCACGTTCTGGAATGGAAGGCAAGCGTGTGCTGGTTATATGCACAACATCTTCATCTAATAACTCAATAGTTGTAGTAGAATTAGATGCATCGGAAGCGACAGCGGCGGCGCCAAGTTGTACAATATCAGCTGTACGTATATCTGCAATCTGTTCAGCAGCAGCAGCAGCACCCAAAGGAATTGGTGGCGCGGGCGAAGCTGGAGGCGTATTAATATAACTATACTCAAATTGACTAGAATTGCTGGAAGCTGCTACGGCTTCAGCGCCATTTTGAAACTCATCGGTATTATTATTAGATGCAAGAACAGAGGAGGCTTGTAAGCGTACATGACGACGTGCATGATGGGTAGGCGTAGGTGGACAAACAAGATTTGAGCCTGAAAATGAATAAAATAATCCAGGATTTACAATGGAAGTTATCATTGTTACGTACCGACGCCGCCACCGATGCGTTTCAGCAAACGAGCCTGTGGTCGCATTAGAGGAATTGTTGTTCCCGCAATGTTACTACTGTCAGGCCCTAAAGGCTTGTGCAATTGGGCGCCACCTGCCATAATGGTGGGTGAGCTCAATTCAGGACTAAGACTCAAGTCTAATGGCGATGCACTGCGTGTAGATGAACCTGACGGTGGACTACGTTGGCGTTGTGCAGGTGTCAGCATCATTCGCGCTGGAAGCAACATGTCTTCGCAGTGGGCTGTATTATGTGAAGCTTTACCATTGGATAGAGTGCGTGTTAACGGACGATGTTGACGCATGCTAGGAAACTCATTGCATTTAGACTCTGTGGAAGAAAATGTTGGAAACTTATAGCTCTCTGTTGAAACAGACACTGGCACTTTTTTCGTTGTTATTGTATTTATATAGCTGTCGGGTCCGATTTTCTTCTTAATCAAAGGTTTAAATTTCATTTGTTGAGTAGTAGGAGAGGAAGAAGTTAACGACAACGGTGTCGTTAACAACAACGACTCATTTATATCAAACTGTGGACTAGTTGTTGATGCATTATTTAGAAGTAGCAAAGGAGAAGTGGTGGTCGAGCTTTTGCTGCTGCAGCCGGTATTCAAGCTAATAGATTGTGCGCCATCATCCATATAGCAATCATCGAGATCGAATAAATCAAATTTGAAGACGTCACCACCAACAGCAGATAGTCCTGCACGCGGTGGCCATGAACGCTCCAAAGGACGATGATGTGGTGGCTGACGTAACAAATGATTTTGTCTACGCTCAGCTTCTTCACTGGCACTATCAGCACGTACGCTTCCCACTGCATGCAATGCAGCGGCCGCGCCTAACAAACTTTGCACTGCTGCCTCCTCTTCATCATCTTCATCGTGTTTTTCAACCTCGAACACTGTCTCTGAAGGTATGTTTTCATAGCATTCACGAGCAATCCAAAGATTATGCTGCTGAGCAGAATCTACTGCATTTTTAATTTTTTTCTTTCTGCCGTTGAGTGCAGAAGTAGATCCACCCCCACCACTTTGAGGCGAAAGGGTCCACGACTTTCGACGTGCACCACCACCAACGCTGCCATCCTCCATGGAACCGCTGCCTACACTGCCGTTGCATGAGTTAGTTGGCGATAATGCAGAAGTTGCGGGTGTCTCACAGGACTTTGTAGTGAGCAGCGTAGTTTGCTGTCTTTGTCGCTGATCGTCCAACATTATTGTTTGGTTGATTTGATTTAAATCTTTTAGAGCTATGGAGAAGTAAAGCATTTATTAACATTATTATTAATTTATTTATTTCGCCAAACAGAATGTACCATGAATGAGTACTTATCTACAAAAAAAATTAAAGAATAAAATTAATGAGTCAAATTTAAAGAACCAGGATTTATGTAATACTAGAAAAGCCGAACGCTTACAAAATAAAAAAAACAGAAAATAAGCACTTAATGATTTTGAAAATCAGATACATTTTAGACAGCGAAGAACATTTTAGAGGAGGTTCAGATATGTTGTAATAAAGTTGGAGAACCACAAATCAGGTGTATTTTCTATGGACTTTTTTAATTCGGAATGAAGTTAAGATGTGCAATTAAATAAGAGAACAGATTTCCTAACGAGCAAAGTTGTGACAGATCTAGGCTTTTTAGGATGGAGGGATCATTTATTTTTACTATTTTTTATAAGAAATTCAAGTATCAAGTTAGATTTATACAAATCGGACAAGGGGTCAGTATATTTACCCGAAAATCTTTGTCTATGAATAATAGATGAATAATAGATGAATACTACGATTGAGATCGTTTATGATAATGACTTGGTTAATGATTTTGGAACTTTCAAAAGTTTACCGCTTTATACTTACTTTTATTACGTTTCACACGTAGCACCACCTCAGGTTCCGTGTCCTGAAACATTGTGCAACCAGTGTCATTAAAGTCTTTTTTCCTCTGCACCAAGAGCGACTCTTCCTCACTTTCACGGCTTGCCATCGAACTAAGACTACAAGCACCTTCTTCTGTCACCATTGCCTCTTCAGCCCACTGATGCACTAGCTGCTGCTCTACTTTCGTTTTGTTTATATCCGCTGTGACGTCATTTGTTGTTTTAAGAGCAAGCTCTAAATCCGATTCATTTGGCATGCATGCAGCTTCATAGAAGATGTTTTCATCATCGTCATCATCTATGTCACTAAAATCAATTTTTACACCATCAGCCTTATTCACTGCAAGCACCGGCTGCACCTCCATGTGACCTACGGCAACGCTATACTCCTCCTGCTCTGCTAATGCAGCAGAACCGGTCTCTGTTAGCTGTTCCATGCTTTGAGCACGTTTTTGTTTTGTTTTGATTACGCTCTTACGACAACACTTTTGTTTTACTGTGCTCTTAAGAACCGATGCTCTCTGGTATGGAATATCTGCTTATTGCATTTCTCTCCTGGTGACCGACTTGATTTATAGATTTTTCAATGGATTTTTCTGGCTTTTGGCTAATCACTGTAATTACATTTAGGCCCCATTATTTTTTTTTTTCATTATATTCAACTTTCTATGCTTATTAACAACAGCACTTTGCTGTCCATCCATCCAGTTCCGGTTCCATTATTTATATTATAAATAAAACTATAAAAATTGTAACAATTTTCGTCTTATAATTCAATGCTGAAATGCATTCAACGCTTTTTACGGCTGCGTTTCTGCATATTTTCGTAGCTATGAACACGTTTTGAATGACTTTATATAATAAATACTAAGCGCCATCGTTGCTCTATAGTTTACGCATTATTTAAATATTATTATCTATGTTAAATAAGTTAAATTATATTTTATTACACGACACTATTTTTGCAACTTTTGATAACGCTGTGAAAATTTTTCCGATGGCAAGTATTGAATTTCTCTTTTGTTGTTGCTGCTGTCAAAATTACGAGTTGTGAACAATATGGCCACACTTTTTGACTTTTGCTTTGAAAATGTGGTGAGATGGGGTTAGTCCCTGATTTCGATTACAATATGATTCACATTTCATTAATAATTAAGCATTTCCGTATCTAAAGTGCAAGTCTTTACCCGATTTTCTTGTAATTGATTTATAGTGGGTGATTTGCAGAAGTGATACACTGTGCTTAAATAAGTTTTTATAAATGAATTTTTAATGAACAAGTTTTGCTCTTATATTGGCCCGTAGTTCGAAATCTATTGGCTTTTTCTTTTCTCGGCGAAAAATTCTACCCTTTGGAGTGCAGAATATTTACATTTTGATCTGAACTCAAAAAATATTGACCTGTTCTTCAAAGTGTTTTCTCTGATGCGAAAAGATCAAAAAAAAATTCAATATTTTTCAATGATGTTGTGTTGAATGTACTGTTGCTTACTCTTGAAGACAATTTTTATAAAATTTACTTTGTCATCCGTAAAAAAGCTCAAACTTTAATGAGATGTCAATATTTGAAGTCACGTTTAATATATTACTAACATGTCACTTTTTTGTTCATTCACTTGGTAGCATTTGAGGGCAGAATTTAAAACCGTCGATCTTAAGAGTGCAAAAATTCTGCATTTGTTTTACTTTCGAGGTCAACATTTCGAGAATAGAACACGATTTAGTTTACAGGAGAATTTTTTCGAGGAAATAACTTATAAAGGGCAGAATTCTCAAAGACGGCAGAAAAAATGCAGAATTTTTTTTTAAAGAAAGAGTCATATCGTCGTTGCGCATATAAAAAAGACTATGTGGAAAATTTCAATTTTTTTTCTATTTTACCATTTAATAGCCATATGTATTCACCAAATAGATTTTTGATATTTTCATTGGTTAGAAGTTAGCATATGTGAAAGTTAGCCAGCTATATGAAAACAGTATTGAAATTGTTAAAAAATAAAGATTTTTTTAGTCTTCTGAATAATTGTTCAAAAACAGGTAATCTTTTTTGTATGCGCAACGACGATATATCACCGACTGTGCAAACTAATGTTCTTACGTGTGAATTCACTGTAGAAAAATATCTTGTGTATCTCAAAGCTTATGGAACGAAAGACTTTCAACCAGGTTAATTGTGTCGGAAAATGCTGAGTGGGTTTAAATGTGCGTGGAACATTCAATGTGGAAAGAGGTTTGAACCCCATCTGAGATAGGAAATTTTTTTCAATTGAAAAGCCATGTAAAGCTTCTTGAGAACTTGTACATTAGCCGTTCGGAGTCTGCATAAAACTAGTAGTTCCAATTCTCGATTATTTGTGTTCAATCATTTAAGAAAACGCCAACCCAATTTCATCATAAACAATTTCATCATAAGAAATTCGTTCATTTTTTTATTTTAATGAAGTTGATTATCTTTAATTTCACTGGTTCTGAACGTCTTAAAGTTGCACACATTAATATTATGACATTAAACTTTCGAACGATAATATTCGCCGCTTATGGAAAAAACCCGTGTTGGGCGAATTTAATCGGGATAGTGAGCAGGGTGAGTTAATAATGTGCTTGTGATTGAATGTGTCCTATGTCTGTATGCTCTTTATCTCTCTTTTCTATCTGTTTATCTTCCTACTAATAATTTAACCTTATCATTTATACTATATTACTCTTTAATTTATGTAGCTAACAAGTCCACTATTAAAATTAAAATGTTAAATCTACATGTTAAATATAAAAATTGTTAAATCTACATTTGAATGTAATTGTTAAGTTGCTACCTTTGTATTTCAAAAGAGCATGTTCTTATAATAATAATATTAAACCTCAATAAATAGACAAATTGACAAAAAAAAAAGAAAAGATAAATTCAACAGAATTATCTTTAAATCAAATCGGAAAATTCTGTAATAACAATTTATTCGATTTGTGCATTAAAAAATTACTTTTCTGAAAGGTAAGAATTGTTAATGATATATTGATTACTTGATATATTCAGATACAAGTTGCGTATGTTTGATTGACTTGTTTTTTATAATTGGTTGCATTTTCATAGTTTTGTGGTTTTAAACAAGTTCTAACACATGATATATAAATTAACATTCCTAGAGTTTTCAGCAGTTCTAACAGTTACTTGTACAAAAAACCTTTTTACAGCTGTACAAAAAATAAATTAATTTTTAATTAAAAAACAGCTGTATCATTAAGCTATATAATATAAATATATAAATAGCTTATATAGCTAAGCTATATAATAGCATTAAGCTATTTTGCGATGGGTTAAAAAATTTAACCAAAAACGTTGGATACTATTTAAAAATATTAATTTCTTTTTTGTTGATTGTTTGAAAAAATATAAAATTCATAAAAATTTGTTGTATTTATAATCTTATGCAATAACATTGTTTTTTTTTTCAAAATAGACTTAAAACAAATTTTTAATCTCTAAAAAAATTGGAAAAATCACGCAATTGAAGAAGTTGTGATGAAAAAAGTTTTAAATTCGTTTGATTTTTGTAGGAAAAATATATAAACTAGAACTTTTTAAAATACAAAACAGGTATTATTTTTTTAAAACACGAAAGTCAAGTCATATAGCATTTAGTATATTTAGCCTTTTTAATTCCAGAGTTGTGAATAGCCAAATCATTTATAATGATGATTCTCGTGAATGTTAAAAGGCAAAAATTGTTATTTTGTGACAAAACAAAAAATTAAAAATTTCTAATGAAATATATTCATGCAAAAACTAACTAGTTAATATATATTTTATTATGTATGGAAAGAACATCGGCTTTTAAAATTGTAAAGTTCTTACTTGTATTATACAATGCACCCTGTTTCTACAACTTTATGCTTATCGATGACGATTACTGAACAGCTGTTCGATTTTCAAGTGAGTTGGCGGCGTGCCGTATGTTTTGCAAAAATCTAGTTGAACAAAATTGAACTGGTTGGATTCGAAAGCGGTCGCGTTTCCTGGGGTACTATTAACTTAATTTATCAATTCTTAAGTAAAATATAACAAAACAAACCAATTGAAATGGCTGCAGCTAGTGGAGAAATCTCAAAAAAGTAAGTAAATAAATTGTATGCATTACAACTTAGTGTAATATTTGTTTACAAATAAAAATAACTATGATTCGTCTAAAAGTGAGGTTAAGGAAGTGGACGCGAAATGTATTAAAAGAATGGATGTAGAGAAAGAGCAGCTGAAAAATATTTAATTTACACGTGCTGCACAGTGTTAAATAATTTAGAAAATAAAGAGACATTAAAAGTTATCAAACGCTATTGACAAAAATTGTTAAGTGAAGGTCACGTGTTGGCGGATGCAGTAATTCTGCATTTCGATACAATTGTTATCAGGGAGAGGATTGTGCAATTGCGTTGCATTTTATTAGAAATTCCAGCTAAAAGTGCATGACGAAATTTCTTCAGCGTTGCGAAATGATCTCCATTGGAAGGCATTTCTTGGAAATAGTAGGAATACGACTGCAAAGATCGAATTCCAAGTATTTCAGTGTGACATCAGCAACGTGTATAAATTGGACATCGGTGTTAAGTGCACCCAGTAAACGCACCAAACTGTAGGAAGAATAGAACTATAATATAATTTTTAAATAAAATAAGTTTGTTTATCGATTGGGTGCGGGGAGTGTCTTAATTGAAATGGATTCTGCAGAAATTAAATTCGCGAATAAATTTTTGACCAAACAATGCTCATTCCAGGAACTCGACCCAATTTCGGAAAATCAATTATTCATCGTATTTTTGTTATTTTTCCATTGTTGAAAAAATTAGCGTAGTTTACATTTTAAAACATAAATCTGCAGACCTACCCCCTCCTCCATTTTAGAGCTTCAAAAACATATTCCAAGAAATTTTTTCCCCCATCGCCCGGGCTTATCTTTATATGATTCACTAGAAACTTGAAGTTCTGCTAATTTGCTGATTCTAGTTTTATTACATTTTTGTTTTTTCTTATATTTTCTTGTATTTTCATTCCTTTATATTTTCTTTTTTTAATTAACTACTGCTTCACATATTTTAAGTGAACTCAAACGTCGCTTGAAAGCCGAACAAAAATCTAAAGAAAAGGCTGAAAAAGGTGCCGACAAACCAGACGCTGAAGTAAATGCTTCTATCGCTGAAAAGAAAAAATCTGCTGCCACTGCAGAGGAGGATATCTCTCCCAATGAATACTTCAAACTACGTTCAGCCGCTGTTGCTGAACTTAAGAAAAACCCCAAAACTGATCCGTATCCACATAAATTCAATGTTAGCATTTCGCTAGAAAACTTCATTGAAAAATATTCATCACTCCAGGAGGGTGCAATGTTGGAAAACGACCAATTAAGGTAAGCAATTCCGCTTTTATGAATTCATTCAGACATACACATTTGAATTTAAATCTTTTCCAGTGTTGCGGGTCGTGTGCACGCAATACGTGAATCGGGCGCTAAGTTAATATTCTACGATTTACGTGGTGAGGGCGCTAAGCTGCAAGTAATGGCTAATGCTAAACTTTATAATGGAGAAGCAGCTTTCGAAGCTGATACTGGAAGAATTCGACGTGGTGATATTATCGGTATTAATGGTTATCCCGCTAAGACCAAAAAGGGTGAACTCTCGATTGTGCCTAAAGAGGTTTGTACATTTTTTTTCTCCATAAAACTTACTTTAAAAAGAAGTGGCGAAGACAAAAATTTACAAATAAGTTGGTAAAGAAGTCAATGAAATATGAAGAATATAATTGTTAAGACATTTGTTGAAAAAAAAAATAGTTATTCGTAGTTAACGCAAATCGTTTTACCTTCAAGTAAAAGCTTACAAAATTTTATTTAAGGAGTCAATTTAATTCTGAGCTTATTTAAGTAAATAATTTGATTTTCATAATTTAATTATTTAAATTTTTACAACTATTAAAAATTACCAATAAATTTAAATTTATTTTGGTAGAACCATGGTTGAATAAATAAGGTTGTCGCATGGGTGAGAGTGAGTTCCCATAAATGTCAAATCGAAGTTGACAGCTCATACAAAATCTAAAAACTAAAATTATTAACATGAAAAGCTGACAAAGTGTTGCTTTGCATTGATTTTGACAATTATGGATACTGAGAAGAGAGTACGATCAGCCGCGAGACAACCTTTTTTATTCAACCATGGGTAGAACTAGACATTTTTGACGTAGAATACGTCATTCTCGGAGGTAAGTAGGGTGGTTGATAGTGATCAGGTGTCGGTATTTATATAACTTTTTGAGCTACTGATCGTACAATGTTGATGTTGGCACTTGTTGGTCTGCTTGATCTTCAATGCGACAAAAATTCATGTTAGAACTCTCTAACTTATATAAATTTTACACAATTACATGAAATATAAAGCCAACATTTGATGTTTTGTTTGCTTAAACTTGCTTCCTATTTATCGAAAGTTTCCGGTTTTATCGACAAAACCATAAAATTTGTATGGAAGCCCCCCTAAGGAGTGGTCGGTGGGAATAGGTGTCAAAGGCAAAAATATTCCTTTTGCAAAAGTAATGGGGGTCGGTCATACATATTAACCCTCTCCGGCACTCTTAAAGGTCATATGCTCAGTTGTATGGAATAAATATTTTGCTAAATAGTTTTTAAAAAAGATGTCATCAAAAGCGAATTGACTAATTCTACGTTTTGTGTTACGACATAGTCGAAACTACTGTATCTTTTTTTTTGCTTACAAGTGAAAAATGAAAATTATCAGTTCGATATTTTAAATATTAATGCAAGGATATAGAAATTCTGATATAGAGATAGAAAAGGTCTTTGGGAATCATGCTATAAAATCACTTGAATTGAACAACGGGGAGAGAAGACTTAAATTTATTTAAAATAAAATAGGACAAATGAGTTATATTAAGTACTTAATAATAATAAAATAATAAAGAACTTAAATGAATTTTTATATTTTTAAAAATTTATTTTTTTATTGCTTGTTCAATTTGATTTTTAAAACCTTGATTCTACACAGATCAAACTGCTATCGCCATGTCTACACATGTTGCCGCATCTTCATTATGGTCTCAAGGATAAAGAGACTCGTTTCCGTCAGCGTTATCTGGACTTGATACTGAATCATAAAGTGCGCGAAACCTTCCAAATACGCGCAAAGGTTTGTTCTTATTATCAATGAAATAATTAAAAAAAATATATTAATCTAACCTATAATAAGATTATCTCCTTTGTGCGCCAATTTCTCGATCGTATGGGCTTCTTGGAGATCGAAACTCCTATGATGAATATGGTCGCCGGTGGAGCCACAGCTAAACCATTCATTACACATCATAATGACTTGAATATGGATTTGTACATGCGTATCGCACCGGAACTCTACCACAAAATGCTTGTTGTCGGTGGTCTGGATCGTGTCTATGAAATAGGACGCCAGTTTCGGAATGAAGGCATTGATTTGACGCACAATCCCGAGTTTACAACATGTGAATTTTATATGGCCTATGCTGACTATAACGATCTCATTGAAATTACTGAGAAAATGCTTTCTGGCATGGTCAAGGCCATACATGGCACCTACAAAATTAAATATCATCCCGATGGACTGGATGGACCAGAACAAGAAATTGATTTTACGCCACCATTCAAGCGCGTTTCTATGATCAAAACTCTAGAGAAGCAGTTAAATGTTAAATTCCCAGATGCCACCACGCTTAACACCAAAGAGACGAATGATTTCCTGTCACAGCTATGTATAAAACATAGCGTCGAGTGTCCCGCACCGCGTACTACATCACGCTTGCTTGATAAACTGGTCGGTGAATTCATCGAAGAAAATTGCATTAATCCAACATTTATAACTGAGCATCCTCAAATTATGTCGCCACTGGCTAAATATCACAGAAGCGAACCAGGCTTAACTGAACGTTTCGAATTGTTTGTAATGAAGAAGGAAATTTGCAATGCATACACCGAGTTAAATGATCCTGCTGTGCAGCGTGAACGCTTTGAGCAGCAAGCCGGTGACAAAGCAGCCGGTGATGATGAAGCTCAGATGGTAGATGAAAACTTCTGTACTGCACTTGAATACGGTTTGCCACCAACCGGTGGTTGGGGTATGGGTATTGATCGATTGACCATGTTCTTAACGGACGCGAATAATATTAAGGTATATTTAAGCTTTACATTGAAAAACTAGTTAGTTTTTATTTTTTGTATATTTTTAATGTTTGCAGGAAGTGCTCCTGTTTCCCGCAATGAAACCTGAGGAACCTAATCGTGCACATCCAGCTGAATTACCGGAAACTTCTGCTGCTCCAGCACAGAATTAGATATTTTTTATTTTGAAGCAATCAATCTATTCATATGACCTTTGTTGTACACCATAACGTTTTAAAAGTATATTTGACACAGTTCATCTAATAAGTTTAAATAAAGTTTAATTCCAATTGAATTGGAAATACAATTGCATTTATAATTTGTTAATTTAAGATTTCTTAACTGTGAGATTTAGAATTTATTTATTTGTACATAAATGGAATTAGGATCCAAAAGGAATCTGAATCGACAAAAGCTGGCATAAGAATTCTAGACTAAGTAATGAAGAAAAAACGTTTCAAAACGCTTTAATTTACTATTAATATTTATTAAATGTTTTCTTATGAGCTTGGTGAAAAGTATAAATCAAAATATGAACGCCAGAGTGGCTAATGGTAAGACTTTACAAAATCACATTTACAGGATTTTTAAATACTGCAAAATCCTTAAGAATATAATTACTTTTAAGTTTCGGAAATTCATTATCTTTTGATGCTTTTCTTTACTGATTAATACAAATTCTACGATGAAATAATTTACTGTAAAATTGCCCTAATTCTTAAAAAAATTATTCGTTTTTTTCCACCAATTTAATTTCTTATTTTATTTAAAATCAATTTAATTTTTGAAAAACAGGTATAACATCGTGATACTTGTACTTTAGAATTAATATAGGCATAAGATCAAATTAATAAGACTGGTCGAAAATTTTTTTATTTGGAAGAAAAACTAATATGTAAGGTGAAGCTTGAACATATTAAAATCAAATTAAAAATTATTGGAAGCCAAACTTTTGTATGAATTCTAGTTCGAATATAGGCTGTGTTCGGAAATGCAAAAAAATGCACAGCCTGCAACAATCCTACGCGCAAAAACACAAGCGTAATAAAAAATGATGCAATAAATGCGCAACTGCTGATGTATAATTGACATTACAAAACACATGACATGTGCAGTGCTGCTAGATTTGCATTTCAGAACGTAATACTTCCACTATAAAAACATGTTGCGCATTTTTGCTGCATTTCCGAACACAGCCATATTTCACAGGAAGGGACCTTATCTTCCCAAATCAAATTTTTCAAGACAGCTAAAAATAGACCTTTTGGGTAAATTTTATCAGTTTTCAGGTTAATGTTGACTATACTGCCCATACATGTTCTGAGCATAATCGGTTCTAATTCGACTAGTATCGCCTTTGATCGAAATGCAAATGGTCGCAAAAATTGATTTTTGTTATATTTTTTTTTTGTGTTTTTATAGAAAACATTTTTTTTTTCTTTCTCCACTCATGTGCGAATGTAACCGAACTCATACTGCACTATACGCACCACCACCAGGAAATCACAAAATTGTAACATCATTCTGAGTTTCCATGTTCTATGACTTACTTTCAAAGCTATTCGATATGAACAATTTGGCTTATATATGCGGTGCCACACCCCTTTGTCTAATGCCCGTCCCAGTACCCTACTTCCCATATTCTACTTTCTAGTAGAAGGATATCACCAAGTCCATATTAAGTTTCATTGTTATACGGCATTTACTTCCAAAGCTATTCGATATAAAAACCCCCTTGTCTAATGCTCTTTCAATTTTTCTAGTCGAAGAACACGACTAAAAAGGAAGTTCCTACCGAGTTTCATTGATTTGTGACCTATAGTTCGAAAGTTATTCCGAAAATTTGGGCTGTAACCAGTGGAATGGTACGTGTGATTTGAGGCCGAATACCGATTTCCGAGGCTGTGTGACCTATAACTCTTAAGTTATTCGATATCGTATATTTGGGTTGCATGGGATGTGCCACGCCCACTATAGATATACTATACACTCCTCCCTACTCTTATTGATTTAAAAAAAAAAAATTATCAAAATCGGTTGAGTAACACGGGAGAAAATGGTTCTTAACTGTTCTGCCTACGAAAACAGAGATTTTCCCCCAACCTCTACCTTCTTAAAAAAATAATACCTATCTTCCACCCTGCGTTTTAAACGTGAAAGTTAAGATCCCTTTTAATTGTCAAACTTTGAACATCTATTGATGTAATATCTCAAAACTTGACAATTGGATGCTAGAACATCAAAATACTATAAGTAAGCTAATTTTTTAAATTTGTTGGTAATTGAGGTGTCAATTCAAAATAATTTTAAGAAATTAAAAAAACTAACTTTGATTCTGGAAAGATAAGATCCCTTTCCTGATCACATATATAATTGTTGGATATTCTAAAAATGGATATCGTCCATTGTATTGAAAAAACAGATATAACAAAGCTATACTACATATTAAAAGACGATCATGCAGCAATCGCCACAAACAGTAAGGATGCCAAAGAATGCAAAGGTGAAGGCTCAATCAATGCTTTAGTGAGAGTTTGTAAATATTTCTCAAGAACATTCAACTAGCCAAAAGAATTGTTCATTTCTTATATTGTCATTATGCCTTAGTTGATAGTTGGCGCTTACAGCCGCTTTGGCCTCAAATTAAATTTTGCGCCAGCCTCTCGGTTTTTCCTTTTTCTTGCCCTTGCTGACGCTAGTTGGAAATTTCAAATTTCATCTCTTTCTAACGAAAATTTAGATGTAATATTTTGCGTTGAACGCAACCGCGTACCGAATCCTTAATATATATCAGACCTATCCACCTGATTTTACAGGGCTTGACTATGTCGATGTGTGCTTACAGCTCATATTACGATACTCGCCAGTTATACAATTTGGACCATAGATCTTAGGAAAGATCTTCCTTTCGGAGGCTCGCAGTCTTTTTATCGTAACTGCTCAATGTCCAGATTTGTTTTGCATATAATAGGACGGGCTTGATAAGTTACTTATAAAGCGAATGACGTGGATTCAATAACTCATTCCTTCGCAAATCTGGAGAATCATGCATTATGGCCAACGATATCGATATCAGTGGCTTACACCAAGGGCATAACATTCTTGTATAATGTCGTACCGCTGAGTCTCATATCGCCGCAGCTCGCACGATATTCCCCATAATTAGATCGAGAAACTTGCACGATAATCACCTTGTCTTATTTGTGTCGTTTGGCATCGAATGAGGAAAGATTTTCTTATAGATTTTAACTGCGTTGCTGGTGTTGCTCATTGTTTATATGTCATTACATCAAATAGTGCATTTTTATGTAAACACTGAAATGAAGCTATAAACATGTCTTGAAGTCTGCTAATTTAAAAATAACTTTCGTTTTCAAATGTTTTTAGTAAGTTTCTTTATTACTAATTCTCTTATTGTACATAAATGTTCAAACTCTTGTATAAAGCATACAGCAGTTTTTTCATAATAGAATTTTATTAAGTCATCTTATTAAAAATTGCAACATATTCAAGAAAAAAATTAAGATGTTGTATTGCGAAAATACATCGATTTAAAAGTTTTTAACGCATTTTCTAAATATTAAATTAATTTTAATTATGTTTCTTTATATCAAACCTACGTAAACTGTTTGAAGGAAACTTATACAGAGATAAAAGTATATTTTTGTGTGATATATGAAAGAAATGTATTTAAAAAATTAAGTTTTTTAAATACTAATTAACTAAAACTTGATTTTATTAAATTTTTAAAGTAAAAGGTATATCTTTAAAATCTGGATCATTGTCGGGCTTAACATACACATCACCATACTTAGCCATGTACTTTTTAATAAATTCACGTGACTTGTTCTTAACTGATTCGGTGACAACAAGTGTTTGTCCGACGGATTCGCAATATTTCAGTTCTTTAATCATTACAAAGTGGGTGAGCTTTAGTTGAAGAAAAAAATTTAAAAAAAAAACATTTTATGATTGATTTTTCTTTGTAAAATAGGTAAGAGCCAACCTTTCTGGCCAAGTGGTTGAAATCATCGTTGCTTTGTATTCGCCCTATGATGCATGCTTCCTTGCGATATGGTTTCAAATGATGTACAATAATTCCTGCTATTTCACAGCGGAACTTTTCCTTCAATTTCCGGTACTTCGAATCTTGATCTTTACTCTTTTTGCCACTGTGAAAGATATGAAATTTTTTAATGTAAGCAAAAATATTTGAAACGCTATGCTTTTACCTCTTGCTCGACTCTCGCTTTTCTAACTTGCGTTTTTTGTGTTGCTCATGTTTCTCTGCTGAGCTCGAGTATGTCGCTGGAGATGATGATGATGATGAACCACTGAAACCACTTGATGAGCTACATAAGTCTCGATGTGTTGGCAGTTGACGTTTGAGAGGACGTTTTGATGTTAAAGCATCCAATTCATCCACGATTTTATCTCCTTGTACAATTTTATCAATAAGTGGACTGTTGTTACATTCCGCTTTTATGGCTTCCTCCTCATCGGAGGATAGTAGATAATCTTGTATGGGTAAAACCGATTCGTTTTCATACAGTTTACTGCTTTTTATTGTCTCGCCAGTGTTTGTCAATATATCATCTAATCTGCCAAGGGTGCACATATTGAGCGTAGAGTTTTGTACAGCTTCAACACGACGCCGACGTATCTCTTCCTTGCGCTTTCGTATTTTTTCCTTATTCTCCTTGTATTTGCGTACTTCAATTTGATTGTATATACGATCTTCCTCACGGCGCGGCTAAGGGAATTACGATAAAGAAAAAGCTTACAAAAACGTAGTAGTTGCGCTCATGTAATTTACTCACACTTATAGAACGTTCATCAACCAATCTGTTGTAACGCTGCTGTCGACGCATTTCGATTTTTTGGTCCACATAAGCTTGTAGTCGCGTCGGTTCCATGCCTAAAGAGATTTTTTAACAATATATTATTACATATCATGTAAAATTTCAAGGGATTGAGTTTCATGTTCCGAATTGAAAAAAAAGGTAATATTAAGGTACTCAGATTTTTTCCAGAAGTTACACTGTGAATCGCATCTTTGCGAATATACGAGCCCCGACCACTATTAATTCGTACGGCAAGCATTTTTACCCGTATGCAATGTTTAACAGGTGATATTTTCAATACTAATGTAGTCAGCGCATGCAAACCTATTTTTTTCTGAAAGAGCATTTTGTTCTCTTGATTTGAAAAAAAAAAATTGTTATTGTACCTCAACAACAACAACAACAATATTTATTTCTTTGAATGCTTCGCAAAACTATTAAAAAAAATGTGACCAGTATTAATTCGTACGGTGGGTTAAATAGTTGCTATTTTATAAAAACTTTAATTTATCTTTAAATATTAATATTGGGTAACATCGCCTTTTGCCTCTACAACACATTTACATCGCTTTGGCATAGATTCATATAAATTCTGGCACTGTTCTGTTGAAATAGAATCCCACATCTCTTGCAATTTTGTTTTTAAACCAGAAAGGGTCCTTTGAGGCTCATTTTTTAGGTTTCTTTTCATTATTCCCCATATATTCTCGATTGGGCTTAGGTCCGGACTATTTGATGGCCAATCTAAGACCCCAATTTCCTTAGACTGCAGCCATGATTTGGTTCGTTTGGCAGTATGAGGTGATGCTCCATCCTGCTGAAACGTGTATTCTCCACAGTCAGCCAGTTTTGGTATTGATGGCAGCAAACTTTCTTCTAGAATGTTAATATATTTTTCAGCGTTGACCATCCCATCAACAAAGTGCAGTTGTCCTACCCCTTTGGCAGACATACAACCCCACATCATTATGCTCGCTGGGAACTTAACTGTCCTTTTAAGGCAGTCTTTATGGTACGCTTCATTTTTGTTACGGATAACTCGCCTTCGCGCATCGCCGACACTCACATCAAATTTAGATTCATCGCTAAATATGATGGAATTCCATTGCCTTTGAGTCCACGACATCCGTTCTCGACACCATTGCAAACGCTTCTTCTTTTGACGAAGGGTAAGCAATGGTTTTTCTTTGGCCTAAGATTTAAGATATTGAGTATGTTTTAAAGATAATCTGTATACATACCTTATAAAACTTATATCCGATATTTCGTAACTGTAGGCGCGTCCACTCACGACCAACACTTTTCCCGATTTTATCAGACCATTCTGATGCTACATTTCTTAAGCTTTGGCGACGATTAGCCTTCACAATCGTGGCCAGCGATCTTTTATCTCTCTCTGTTATTGCCGATTTTCGGCCTCTATTCACGATATTGTTATCAATATTGCCATTTTTATTGAAGTTATTTATTACTCCTTGAACAGACGACTTAGATAGATTTAATTGTTTGGCTATTTCGCCAAAAGTCTTCCCAGATTTATAATAGTCTACAACCAAACTTCTTATTTCCTTGCAAATCGGCTTACCACGTGCCATCGTTGGAGGACATTGAATAATTTGAAGAATTTTTTTTTTTTTTTACATTTCTGATATTATGCTTTGCATAACGGTTTCTACTTTTTGTTTTGTTTTGATCTTCTTTCAATTGTTAGCTAAGCTAACCCACCGTACGAATTAATACTGGTCACATTTTTTTTAATAGTTTTGCGAAGCATTCAAAGAAATAAATATTGTTGTTGTTGTTGTTGAGGTACAATAACAATTTTTTTTTTTCAAATCAAGAGAACAAAATGCTCTTTCAGAAAAAAATAGGTTTGCATGCGCTGACTACATTAGTATTGAAAATATCACCTGTTAAACATTGCATACGGGTAAAAATGCTTGCCGTACGAATTAATAGTGGTCGGGGCTCGTAAAAAGTTTAAAATGTAATGCATTTAGATGTCATCCCTACTTATTTCCATTTTTAAAACGTGAGATTGTGGGATAGCATGCTAAAGTTTTCGTCATAATGTGCTCGCGATATGCTTAAATACACCACCTCAAAGAAATCATGTATTAGAACCACATATTTTCTCAATTGTTCACAAATGCGGCACATAGTAGCACATTGGGATACAACAAATAAAAATTGCGGGGCTATCTTTATGCAGATGGGAAATTAAGAAATTTACTTGGGAGATATATTTCATATCATATGACTAGAATAATCGATAAAAGTCATTATCACAATTCACCTTTAATGATTTCATCATCATCATCTGTACTTTCATTGGTAACACCATCAGATCCACTGTCCGAATTAGTTGTTGCTCCTCCCGCCTGCAGAGCACTGCTGCCATACATCTGCTCATGTGTTGGTGGTTCCCATTGTGGTATTCGGAATTGTACATGATAATAGTAAATTTTGCCTTGCGGTGTTATGGCGAATTTCCATTTATGAGAAAGATTTGCAGTAGTTGGTGGTAGTTGATAATCTGCCGGATTTGTAGATTTTGGCTTGACTGGCACTTGAACGTGCGCATAGCTCGGCGGTGTGGGTATTGGTTGTCTATCAGCCGAGTACCATTGACCAGTGCTAGGATTAACGCAGAAGGGTAAGTTTTGTGGGCGCGTTTTTTTAGGATCCAAGCCAAAGAAGCGACATTTTGTCTCAAACTCACGACGTTCCTCAGCTAAGCGTTTTTCAGCCTCATCGCGGGCCACCTAATAAACAAAATTTTTTGATATTAGTAAAAAGAGTATGATTTTTGAGTGAGACATTACCTTAGCTGCAAACATTTCGCGGCGCTGTTCTTTGGAAAGATGTTTTGTACTATCAATTGGCCCATGTGTTGTAGTATCCATTCCGCAACCACGCCGCCGTGGATCACCACTAGAGATTGTTCCCAAGACAGAAATGTTACGCGATTCCTTGCCATTTCCACCACCTCGTGACCAGGAAAAACGATGTGAACTATTCGAGCCTCCACCAGGGGGACCACCGCGTCCAAATCGATCACGCTGATAGCGATCGGATGTTGAGTAGTTGCGTCTCGTATCTTCTTCATCGCGCGTCGCTGCAACTGCAGCATATTGTCGATCAGCTTCACGTTCGTGCTCTTTCATTTGTTCGATACGTTCACGTTTCGGAATGCGGAATATTTCCGGCAAACTATCCCAGGTTGCTGTAAGTTTTGATGCCAGTTTTTTTAGTTCACTGGGTATTTCTTGCGGTTGAGCCACTTGCGAATTCGTGCTTTCCTTAGAGGACTCGTCGCTTGGCGAAAGTGAATTAGAGCGTGCTAGGTCGCCGGTGGAAGTTCCATTGCCACACCAATTGCGAACGGCTTGATAAACTTTACTGTCCGTTAGCATAGTTTTGTTGGCTATAGGCAGGGTCTCCAATGTCTCTAACAATGCCAGGCGCGTATTTAAGTCACCGCCATCTTCACTTATCCAGCCATGTAGGAGTCGCAAGCCATGATAGTCCAAAAAGAGACGTCGACATGGCAGTTCGCCACTGCGCAGTATCTTTAGCAGATTTAAACGTGTCTGAACTAATTTCGCACGCACCATAAGACGCGACAATCGCAGAGTATCGGATTGATTTTTCAAGCCGCAACGACTCAGGAAATGTACCTCATCCTCAATATCAGGATCTTCCAAAAATCGAGGCTTTATTGGCTTAATAGCTGCGCCAGCCTCGTCGCGCTGGGATCGTTGCTTACGTCGTCGCTCCTTTTTATTCTTCTTCTTAGCCACTTTTTCTGCCATTTTACTTAACAGTTTCTTGAATTTACTCTTTGAGTCCTCTTCTTTGCTTGTTTCCAAGATGCCATCAGCGTCAGCATCAGATTTCTTGCGTTTTTCACTACTTACAACAGCTGTATCAAGCATCTGTTTCTTATCATCCTCCTCCATGATGGGTGTTAGTTTGGCTTCAGCGGCAGCTTTTTCCAATTTTTTCTGTGCTTCTTCGGCGTCGGCGTCAGCATCAGTTTCATCGCTATCATCTTCATCGTCGTCATCTTCTGCAAGGAGACTTTCAGCAAGATTCTCCTCTTCTTCATCACCGTCACTATCATCGTCAACTTGTTCGCCTTCATCGGAATTTGGCTCCTCGCCTATCCAACCCCGACAATTTGAAGACTCGCAGTAGCAACGTTGTGCCTCGCGCCCATAACGCTGATATTGATAGTCGAAGGTTATCTCTTCGCCCGGCATGATGGATTTACGACTGAAAAATCCTATGCGTAGCTCACCGTTGACTGTCCACTTCTGAGTCTCTGCATTCGGATCGCAAGAGTGATTGATGAAGCGTGAAATATTGCCTTTGCTGGTTGCATCAATGATAGCATCACTGCGCAGAGCCATAAAATAGTAATGTCGATTCTTGTCTAATGAGTAGACTATGCGACGTCGCTCAAATTCATCGCCATTGATTACTTCACCCACGTACTCCATTATGAACTCACCCGGCAGTATCTCAATATCGGCCATTATGCCAAAGCCCTTTTTCTCTGTACGAAATACTCGACATGGCGAGCATAGGAACTTCTGGAAACGTTTATTTGTGCAACGCTCCTTAACATTACAGTCCGGGCCGCATTCAATCATTAGCAGCCGATTCAGACAATCTTCGCCGCAAGCTAGTTCGCCACGCTCTTCCTCATCGGCGGTAAGAAAACAGTCACAAATCATTTTCTTAGCCTCTTTGCTGACTATCCGTTCGCATTTATATTCGTTCTCCTTGATGACGCGGAAGTTACTCAAGCGCTCTTCCATATCTTTAAGGAATTTAGCATTCTTCGCTTCTACCTCAGCTAGGTCCATGCGATGATCGTCGATGGTGTAATGCGTTTTGGTTTCAACATCATCCTTTAGCGAGACACGCTCTTTATCGCGTACCAAACCGCGTCCTACGAGCGCTTTTGGCGTCTTGGAGTTCTGCTTGATGCGATGCGAACGACGGACACCACCAGAAGTTGTAAAGGAATCATCTGAGAGAGAAGGCGGAGTTTCTGGCCCAGTTGGACTTTTGGGTGGCGGTGTAACGGACGGCGTAGCCAGTGGCGTATCTGTAGGCGTTTCTGCAAAACTTGTTAGTGCAGCAAGATCAGTATGGTGCGTAAGATCTCTATCCTTCAATGGAGTACTAAGCAAATCTTCTTTGACTAGCTTTTTTGCGGCATTTAAAACAACACCGTCCACACTATCGTCTTCGTCGTCTTCAATCTTGTAGCCACGCTTGAGGAGATTAACACCATCTTCAATAAATTTCTCAATGTCTTTAAGTGGGTCGTCGGGGTCTTCTTCTGGCTGAACCACCGCGGGCTCAGTGTTTGTCGAATCTATCGATAAAGACGTTGTTCTTAGCTCGAAATTTGTAGGTGTCAAAGGCATGTTGTACAAGGGTGACTGGGGAGTTTGTCTGCTGGGGCTTGTAGTGGAATCAACATTGGGCTGCGTGGGTTCAGTATCTACCGTTGCTTTAACCTCCACCAGTTTATCCAAGCTAGGCAAATCTGTTGTCGGTAATGGCGAAGATGGTGCTGGAGTTGGTGATGGAATTGCAGTCTGCCTTGATGCGGTTTCGATTTTCGGTGGTGTGGTTAGAATCAGCGTTGTTGTGGTTACACTTGTTGTCGTTATGACCGCGGTTGTTGTGGTGTCCGTTAACGTTGTCGCAGGTTTCTTGATTGTTGATCCAACTTCCGTGAGCGCTGCTTCGAAAGCTTCCTTTAATTTCTTTTGTCTCTTCTTCTTTGCAGTCTTATCATCAATGGCTACCGTCTTACCATCTGCATCATTCTCAGATTCCAAAAATTTTTTCCTATACAGTTTTTTAGAGGTTTTCTTTTCTGGTGTTTTTGGACTAGATACGAGTGGAAGGAGGCTATCAGAGTGTTCTTCAGTATGTTTTTTTGGTTTCTTTTTGCTGCTTGGCTGGCATAGAGTAGCTACATGTTCTGTTGGCGTCACTGTGCGTTTTTGTTTTGTTTTTGGAGCACGTTTTGTTGCCGTCGGCATATTGGCTCTTTCTGGACCAGTTACAGAAACTAATTCCTCTTTTGCGAGAGAGGTATTAAGTTTCGTAAATGACTTTCTGCTCTTTTTTGGGTTTGCTTCGGGTATGATATCCGGCAAAACAATTTTGTCTTGAGCCAAGGCAGTAACGTCTTTTGATTCCCCAACTTGCTGCTGCTGTCCTTTGAGGAAACGTTTTTTAGGTGGTGGTTTTATCAAAACCTCATCTGCGCTAACCAATTTTTTAGGAACTAACCCATCGGAAGAAGAATTTGAACTTATTTTCAAATGTTCTGGAGGCATATCTTTTTCATTCGTTTTTTCAATATCTTTATCGTCAACTTTACTCTTTTTATTCGCAATGTTTTCTTCAGTTTTGGTGATTGTGGATTTTTCTAAATCTTTTGGGTGTTCTTGTGGGAGCGTTGAGTCTTTATTTTCCTTCGGTGTACAATTTTCAGCTTCTTTCTCAGACTTTTTGGTGGCTAGATAGACATCTTCTGTACTTAAATGCTTCGCTTTATTTTCAGTATCTTTTCCTTGTTCTAAAATTTGTTCTGGATTCTGGTTAACTTCTTTCTTAGCAGCTTCAACTTCTATTTTTTTCTCTGCTTTTTCATTGCTTTCTAGTTCGTTTATGGTTTTCACAAACACTTCCAAAGATTCGGGTTTCTGTGGCAGTTCTTGTAGTTGCTTTGAATTTTTATTTTCTACAAGACTTTCAGACTCTTTAGTAGCTCTTGGGTCTTCGGTAGGCTTCAAAACCATTTTGCTAATTTCCGTGAGATCGGTGTTAGGTAGCTGAAAAATATTTTTTATTTTTTCTGAATCTAGAATGGAGTCTTCATTATTTGAACTTGTTTCCGATAAGTCGGAACTTTCATTTGTTTTCTTAAGTATTTTTAGCGGCTTCGATGATTTTTCTGTAACGGTAGATTTCCTGCTACGTACACTTCTGTTCAATTCCGGAATTATTGTGCTTTCTTTTTCTTTAGCTTTAGGTTTGCGTCCACGTTTCGTTTGAGTGGTTGCTTTGACTTCGATTTGAGAGACATCTTCAAGTTTTGTTTTCTCCTCAAGTTTCATTAACTCTTCCGGTTTTATTTCCTCATCAGGTTTTCTTTTTTCTTTAGGTTTTATTTTCTCTTCAGGTTTTGTTTGCTCTTTAGGTTTCGTTTTCTCTTCAGGTTTAATTTGCTCTTTAAGTTTTGTTTTCTCTCCTTGTTTTATTTTCTCTTCGTCTTTTGTTTGCCCTTTCGGTTTCATTTTCTCTTCAAAATTTGTTTGCTGTTCAGGTTTTGTTGCCTCTTTAGCTTCTTCTTTCTCTAAAGATTTTGTTTTCTCTTCAGGTTTTGTTTCCTCTTCAGGGTTTGTTATCTCTTCAGTTTGTTTGCTTTCTTTTTCGATTGGTTGCTCCAATATATCAAGTGCTTGAGTAAGTTTATCAACAATTTTTGTTTTGGGAGACTCTGTATTAGATGTTTTTGAACTTATTTCGATGTTTATAATTTCAACAATAGTCTTTTTCATAATATCTACAGAAACTGCATTCTTCAAATCAGTCTTTGGTTCTTTGGGCTTTGATAAAGTGAGTGAGGTACTTTCTTCAGAGGACCCGGGCTCGATTGCTGCAACTAAATTCGGGTCCTTAAGCTCCTCAGTAATAACGTTTACTAAGTTTATTACCTTTTCGTCGTCTTTCTTTACTAAATTAGTTTCTTTAGTTGTTTCTTTATTTTCTTCTCTAGTTTTCTCGTGAGTTTCTTCAAGATTTTCTTCTCTGGTTTTTTCTTGAGCTTCTTCTTGAGTTAATTCTTTCTTTTCTTCTTTAGTTTCGTTTTGAGTCTCTACTTTAGTTCTTTTTTTAATTTCTTCTTGATTTATTTCTTGAATTTCTTTTTGAGTTTCTTCAACTTCTTCGCGATTTGAAAACATATCTAAAATTGCCTTTGAACTTTGTGCCGCTATCTCTGCAAAGGTTTCCTCCAAGGTTTTATGTAAAGTTTCGTCTTCACCGCCACGTCTACTCCGACGTTCGTAGCGACGAACAGTCGTCGTTGTTTTCTTAGAACCTGCAGCTGGTGATCTAGGTGATTTTGGTGATCTTGGTGGTGAATCACCGCTTTTAATTTTTTCACAATTTGCAGTTTTGTTAACAGAAGCAGATGCAGCTGCAGCCGCCGTTTCGTTCGATTGGACAGTCTTTAAAATGTCCAATAATGTTTTTGTCTCTACATTAACCTGTTCCGATATTTGAGAAACTAAATTGGATATATTTGGCGTTGCGGTAGTATCCGTCGGAGTGTTTTTTATATCATCAAGATCAATGTTGATTTTGTGTTCCCTTAATTGTTTTTTTGGTGGCAGTTTTATGGCTTCTTTTAATTTTGGCATTGATTTGGAATGAATTTCGACGCTTCTTAATTGCGGTTCGGATATAGATGGCTTGTCGGCGGCAGATTCGTTAAGAAATTTTTGTGGTAGCTTGCTTTTACATGCATTTAAATCCACAATATCAACTTCTTTAGTCGAAGATGAAGAAGTTATATCGCTTTTATCGGGTAAAGGAACATGTTCTGATTCAGTTGATGTTATATTGTCGTTGAATTTCTTATCAGATGGAGTTTGTGTACTTTGTATGCCTTTTGTTGAATGCGGTGAGGAAAAAGGTAACATAATATCGCTTTTATCGGTTTCAGGAACAATTTTATCTGGTTCAGTTGTTATTATATTGTCTTTAGATTTCTTTCTAGGTGGGGTTGAAATAAGTAGCTTTTTATTTAAATTTTCATTTTTACATATTTCCTCAGCAAGAATTACACAGTCTTTGTTGTCTTTGGATTTTTTCCCTGGTGGTGTTGGGGTACGTAGTTTATCTTTGAAATTTTCATTCTTATATATTTCTTCACCATCACTCGCTTTTTTATCAACCTTTTGATTATTACCACTTTGTCGTTTTTGCTCTTCGTTTTTTAGTACTTTTTTATTTTTAGTTTTTTCCATTTCTTTTTGATTAAGTTCTTGCTCTGCTATTGTACTTAATTCTTCCATGGCTATTGTTTTCAATTCGTTAATTTGTTTTTTATTTAATTGTTTAATGTCATGAGGATCAAGTTCAACATCTGTTTCTTCTATAGACTCTTTGTCTATGTCTTTATTTAGGAGGTCTTTAATTTCTTTCGCTATTTCGTTTTCAATTTCTCTGTTAAGTTTCTCGTTTTCATCTATTCTATTGATTTGTTCTTCATTTGTAGTATTTCCGAATGCAATACTATCCTTTTTCAGTTCTTTTATTTCCCTGATATTTTTCATTTTTATATCTTCACTTTTCTGGGTCGTTTGAGTCTTTTTAATATTTGACTCACCTGTAGCCTTCATGTTTACTTCTTCAAGATTGTTATCCTTTATTTTCTCAACATCTTCTTTAAGATCTCTTTTCATCTCTTTTTCTACAAGATCTTTTATTTTTTCTTCTTCAAAATCTTTTCTCTTTTTTTCTTCAACATCTTTTCTATTTTTTTCTTCTACATCTTTTTTATTTTTTTCTTCGACATCTTTTCTCTTTTTCTCTTCAAAATCTTTACTCTGTTTTTCTTCAAGATCTTTTATCTCTTTTTCTTCAAGATCTTTTATCTTTTCTTTTTCGAAATCTTTTCTGTTGTTTCCATCATTTTTCTTCGCTTCACTTAAATCTTCTTTATTAAGTTTTTCTATTTTAGATGTGCTTAACGGTTTTTCATTCTGTTTATTGTTTTTATCCTCAATCTCTTTTATTTGAACTTCTGTTGATTCTATTGTTTTTGTTTGAATATTTTTGTTTATTTGTTTCTTTTTATTTTCAATTTCGACTTCATTTGTATTTTCAGTAAGTTCTATTTCATTAGATTTCTCACCTTCTGTTTGGTTTTTATTTATTTCATTTATTTTGAGTGACTCAACATCTGCAATTTTAACTTTTTCTAGTGTTTCTTTTTCTTTTCTTATATTTCCTTCTTCCCCCTCCTTGTTTATAGTTTGTGTATTCTGTTGAACATTTGTCACTGTCTTATGCTCCATTTCTGAATCACTTACAAAGTCCTTTTTTGATTCGGTTTTATTTTTAATTTCTGCATCAATTATAATTGCTTTTTGTGGTTCGTTTACCTGTAGATCGTAAGATTTTGCACTCTTGAAATGTTCTTTAGCCACGTCGGAATTATTGGTTTCATCATCCATAGTTACTGTACTTTTTTCCATGTTAAACGTTTTCATCTGTCTCTTTTTATTTTTAATTGTTTCCTTTTCTTCCAGGCTGCTACTCCCATCAGTCAATTGAGCTTTTTCTAATTCCTGCATTTGTAAACGTTTTGAGCGTTTCCTTGTATGTTGTTTGCGCTCACTGGATGGGTCTGAACTGTCTTCTTTTATAGATGACGACTCATTGCTAGAGTTTGTTGGTGACGACGATGAACTAACCGAAGTTGTTGGACTCGTTGGACTTGAAGTTCTTGAATTTTCTTTCCCAGGACTTAATTCTTGGGCAGATAAACGCTTAAGCGACACGCGCAACTTATCACCATGTTTATAAGATTTGCTTAGACTACGGTCTGAGTTGGATTCCGATTCGGAACTGCTTATACTGCCAGTACGGTTGGGTGTATTTTCTTTGGCGCATGATGCTGTCGCTTGTTTGATGACTGTTTCATCTGACATTTTTTCGGCATCTCCTACATCAGTTTTGTTAGAAGACTCTGCAGTCATTAAAAGTTGGCTGTCATGCAAATTGGTCATAGAATTGCATGGAGTAAGAGGTTCTGAATGAATTTCCTCTACAGACGCCACAATGAACTCTGGCGCTGTTGCGATGTCACTCAGTTTAGAGGTGATCTCTTGAAGGAATGAAACAGCAGCAAAGTTACGCTGCTTGGAGTGACGTTTGCTAGTTGATGGTTCATTCAGAGTATAGGACTCATCACTTCCTGGAGATTGAATTGAATCTGCCTCGGATTCTGATGACGATGAAATTTCCAAAATTTCATCAGCAGTTTGTGATCTAGATGATTCCAATAGTTTTGGTCGCTCATCACAAACTTTTAAGCATGCTTTATACTCCTGCCAGTTTTTAGCTTTTTCGGGCGTAAGTTTAAGTTGTTCTGAAGACGCTTTAGATGCTTCAGCCGTGGCAGTTAATTTTTCAATTGATTTGATATTTGCGGAACTAGCAGAGGGAGTCGGCACTTCAGTTGATTTATTCTTTGGTGGACGTCCGCGTCTTTTTTGCACTTTTTGTTCTGCAACCGGAGATAACAATTTTTCAGATGAAACACACAGAACTCGATATGGTTGTTTAGCAATAAGGCCTACACTCGACGTAGATTTTGTCGCTGCACCTCTGCGCTTTGTGACGACATTATCTGTGACACTCAAAGCCGCTCTACGCTGCATAGCTATTGTTGAGCTACTGCTACTGCTACTGCTCTCCATTTGGGCCACAATAAGACTGGAATTTTGTTTGGATTTCAACATGCTGGCGTTAAAAATCTCCTGGGTACGACTAAGGCGACGAGCTTGAGCAATTTTGGCAGTCTCAGCCAGAGCATGGACCTCACTTACATCGCCACCACTCGTGTTCGAAAGAAGTGATATTTTATTTGGTGTTAGTTTAGCCACGGGTGGTAACGGTGGTCGCAGTGGAGCAGGAATTTTGTTCTGCTGCTCCGCCGATATTGAGAAACGACGAAATATGGCCGATTTTTCAATGAATGTTTTTTGCTTATTGGTAAGATCAGAGGGGGCTGTAGATGTTGAAGCGATGTTAGCAGATCCACCACTTGCTGCTGACCCAGCGGCTTGCCTAGAGCTGTCTGCTAACAGCGGTGCAGGTGCATTTGAATCAATGCGCGCCTCAATCTGAATTTTATGTGGTTTTCGATTTTTATTTAACAAGTCTCGTACATCGAATTTGATGATTTTTTTGCGTGAACTACGACGACATTCGGCACCAGCTGCAGCTGTGGCTCCAGAGGTGTCGAGCGACGGCGATATTGATGTGTTGGTGCCATCTATGTCGGTTAGCTGGGAGGCTGCAGTGGCTTCTGGATCTTCTTCTGTCGAAGATGTTTCCGTTTTTTGTTGGTGTTGTTCTTTTGAAACAGTTAATTTGGCTACTGATCTTCCAGCGCGCTTTCGCTGTGCTGTTGTGTTGTCCATTTTTTTTTTTTAATAGGACTAAGGGTTAAAATATGAAAGTTTTTTATTTCATTAATACTAAGTTAGATGCATTTTTCAATTAAACAAATATGAATGATATTTAGATTATATAAAAATACATAATTTTGATATAAAAATATTTATATTTGAGATAATTAATGGTCGAAATCTTATAAGGAAATATAACATTATTCTTCAAAAACAGTTGTTTCCCAAATCACTTGCCAATGCAAATTCCCACTTTACAAAAGCACAACGGTGCCTTTTGAAATTATCACACACAAATACAAGCAATAATCGTTTTCCTGAATTCTTCAAGATCGATAAATCTCGCTCACTTCAAGTTTCTTAATTCTACGTTTGGTTTCACAACTCTTAAATGTTTTAATTAAATTGTAATAATAAATTTTGATGATACCTGATGTGTATGTATATCTACACATATGCCCATTTTGACGTTTGTAATATTCTTGAATCGTTACGTATTACATACATACCTATTGTTACATTGGACTATCAGTAAAAATTCTTGCCTGATATTTCGGTATATAATACAAATTATTGAATTAACATTTTGTATTATTCCCACGCAGTGGATTTAAGTTTTTTATTCCACACTTTCTATCTGGGTATATTCACAAATTCTTACAATTATCGGCTACTTTTCACTGCACTTCATTTCGAAACAACGACCGTGGCATGCAATCAGCTTTTGGCACCTCCTAAAAATATAAATTGTAAAATTGTAGCAAGTTTAGGATGTTGCAATCAATTTTAACCTAACCAAAATTGTATAAAAAGTGTTATTGCAGCTAATCACTAGATTTTCTATGGTATTTAATTAAAAACTAAGAACTTCTTAATTAGTAAAATTTATTTAATTATGTGCTTTTATCAGAATAAAATTAGAAGAAATTTTCCTCTATTAAAATCGAAAATGTTTTGTGGTGTGAATAAATGAAATGCTGCTAACATCAATAATTTGTCAGGCAAATGGGGTGATTTAAATCCCTATTTGGTTTTTTTTTTTTTTGTAGTGGCTATAAGTATTTGAATATTTTATATTACTAGAATAATACTAGAATATTTTAAACACCTATTACATGGGTAGTTTATTTGACGTCCTGTACCGTAAGTTTCTCAAACAACTTTTCATTACTCTCAAATATTGCAGATAGAATGAAAAACATAATAGCATGTCCGTAATAAAAAAATTTTGACATTCCATCGGTATTTTGACTCGGGAGTTTTGGATTCACTGATAACGACACAGAAGAAAAAATTTTAAGATTCACAAATGCAGGACGGCTTACAAAACATGGTGGCCTGAATGAGATAGATCTAATTATGAAATGATAATTACTCTCAAAGTACCTTATTACTTTATATGAAAAATAAAAAATAAAAAAAATAAATAACTGGCCATTTCAGCCCTTGAAAGGACTTTGCCCTAGCTTCTTATGATCAATTGTGTTGTGCGTGTTATTAAGTTTGTACACAATTAACCGAGAACCGGACCTACATGCTCAACGCCGACTCCGAACGGCGATGAACAGAATATTCTTGTTGTCAAGAAGCTTTACATGGCATTTTGATTACTCCCTGAGGTTTGCCATTGTCTGCAGAGAGGTGGCGTCCGTACAGAAAAATCATTTTTATTCAAATTATTTTCTGTCGCTGCTGGGGTTTGAACCCGGGTCTCCAGGTTCGTTTGACATAGCGGCCACGCACTTTAACCAACTATGCCACGGACGCCCTTATTACTTTATATGAAAACATTCTAATTTGATTTCAGATTCCATTTTTGATTTTAGATTCATAATCAGTGATAGTAATATTTTAACTAATATTTTATTCGCAATAAATTTAAATGTATATCCAATTTAATACAAATACTAGTACTTATATAAAGCAACCTTCCCAAAATGTAGTATAACACAAAAACCGTATTAAATATATTAAAAAATTTTTAGTCCACAAGTCACACACAATTTTGTCACACTCACTAACGTGTTTACATAATATCGAACTTGGCCATCATGTAGCACCAAGATCATTGATGTATAAACTTAAGTATAATTTATTTGTAATTCGGGGAAAATTCAAAGCTATTGGCATTACTGTTCTGGGAACGTCTTCCTTTTTTCTTTTTCACCCATTAAAGAGTAGTAGAACATCATATAAACGTCAAGCGAGTGTGAGCAGGATGCAACGAAAACATTCGAACTTCTTGTTGAGCAATTTTTTGTTTACACTCGAATTTCGAATAAGAACGAGCACGTTCAGTGATGTAGTGCAACAAATTATTTATTAAGGCGATTCATATAAGCATGCAAACATGAATTATGTTGCATAAATATTTGCTTATAAATATGAGGCGACAGATCAGAGTAATCCAAGAAACCCAGAAATGAAAACGGAATAATAATTTCGAGTTTATAAAAATTGTATGCCCTCATTTATATCTTTATAGACAAAAAGTCAAAATATTGAACAACATTTTAAATTTTTACTATGTTCGCCTAAACAGTTTCCAATGGAATTTATTGAAAATGAAATTTCCACCTTAGGTATGACAATTGGAATTTTATTACTTAAAAATAAAATTAATAAATTAAGTTTTCTTACAAATGGTATTATCGATTGTTTTATTTTATCGTTACTCTTGAAATGGCCTGTTACATCTTAAGACAACGATATTTTATGAATAGTTTTTGGTCAAATGTTAATTTTTATACAACTGAAGCAGAGCCGCTAATAACGTTGTAAAAGCCTCTCATTGCAAAGTGGTTTTTTTTTGCGGATTACCGTTAACATGACTTTTACATTGCTTAAACACAAAATCAGTCAAAACTATGCACTGCATCAAAATGCATTTAGAAAGTGTCAGAAAGTGGAAGAACGTTGTAAGTTACTTATAAAATGATACGTACGGAATTGCCAAATGAATTATCAAATCTTATGTAGAAAATATGACTGACAATAAAAATAAAAGGTTGAGAAATAGTGGATATGAGTATATTTAAAAAAAAAAAATAACAGCCCTTGAAAGGACTTTGACCTAACTTCTTATGATTAATCGTGTTGTGCGTGTTATTAAGTTTGTACACAATTGACCGAGAAACCGGACCTACAGGTTTAACGCCGACTCCGAATGGCGATGAATGGAATGTTCTTGTTCTCACTGAGGTTTGCCATTGTCTGCATAGAGGTGGCGGCCGTACAGAAAAATTATTTTTTAATTCTAAAAATAATTAATAATTTTCTGTCGCCGCTGGGGTTCGAACCCGGGTCTCCAGGTTCGTTGACACAGAGTCTACGCACCTTAACCAACTAAGCCACAGACGCCCAACACGTGCGTATATTACAAGAAAGGATATCGTCGTTGCGCATACAAAAAAGGTTATGTGTTTTTGAACAATTTTTCAGGAGACGAAAAAAACAATTTTGTTTTTTAACAATTTCAATACTATTTTCACATAGCTGGCTAACTTTCATATTTGCTTACTTCCGAACCAATAGGAATATCAAGAAACCATTTGGTGAATAGATGGGGGATACATATGGCTATTAAATGGTAAAATAAAAAAAAAATCGAAATTTTACACATAGCCTTTTTTGTATGCGCAACGACGATATATAGGAGTATATATTTGGAGTATACCTCCAAAAAACGCTCCAGAGCAGGTACTGTGGGATAACGTTTTAAATGACATTTTACTTTCTGTTGTGCAAAGTGGAATAACATTTTATCAACCAATGAGCTTCAGATATGAAACGTTTTTCCATTTTAAACAGACATAATAAATAATTTATTAAACAAATGTTATTACTAAAAAAATTTTTTAACTAAAATTGGGTTTAATCCCTTAGTATTTCCATGATCCATAAACAAAAAATTATTTAGATCTTGTCTGCTGTTTTTAAAATGTTTTTTACGAATTGTGAAAAATTTTAATTTTGTCACTTAAAACGTTATACATATGTGGCTATGTGGCAAAAGAAACTCAATGTATGCTGATCTTTGAAGTTGATCTTTTTCATTTCAGTTAGTTCAAGATAAATTTTGCATTTTATAAGGTTTGAACATTTTATTTCAGGACACTTAAAATTTGGCCAATACACTTAGTTTACAGCTATGGGTCAGTTTAGGCTCGTTCAAGAAATTTCGTCAGTTTCTTTCATTCAGCTTCTGCTGAGTGTGCAAGGCTAATTCCTACCAACGGAGATTTCGGCATCTGATCTTATGATCATCGGCTCAACATGAACCATACAACGAAGAATCAAACATTTAATGCACTTCACTATGTTGACGTCGTTGTACAGCTCGTGAAGTTTCTGATTTATAATCTTTTGCTTACTAAAAGGCCAGAAAAGAAAATAGTGGGTATCCACGTCCTCCTACAAGATAATTCCTCATCATTAACTATTTTGTTTTATTTATTTATTTATTTGTTCGGCCTACTGATTATAAACAATCTAACAGACTAATTGAATTAAATAAAATTGAATGTTAAGTTAAGAAAAATAATAATAACGTAACAATATATATTAAGAATTAATACATAAAGTGATTTCTGGAGATATAAACGCTTAATAAATATAAAAACTAGATTGCACTAAGAAAGGCACAAAGCAAGTAATTTAAAAATATTTTAGCTAATTATACAAAATAAATAAATCCAGTTTAACCCTAAACCTCCAATTTTAAAAACTCTCAAAACCTCCAAAGTGAGCCTCACAGGCTCACATACTGTTTTAAAGGCAAATACACACATTTTTATGTTATATTAATTTTTATTTGTATTAAAACTATAGAGAATAAAAAAATAAACGTAAATAATAAAAAAATAAGAAAATTCAATGCATTTATAAAGATGATGCTTATTTGTATGTGCAATTTTCGCACAGTTTTGTTGTAGTGGAATGTTCATTGCAAACATTTTTTTGGCATATATTGCAGCATTGTTTTTGCATTTTTGATTTTTTTGGAGGGCAAATATGACACCGTTTTCTCTTATTTCCCGTTGTTTCGGGCTGCATGTTAGTAGATTTCTGATTGCGTAATACACTGGATATCGCGTCAGTTGTCTCACGGCGCAAATATTTTGTGTCCTTCCTGCGCAATATCACGGGCTCCACAAGGGACTCACCAAGATCTCTCAGAAAGAAGTATCGCCTATTGGTTTTATTTTCGTAATAATAGGGATGTGTTTTTATCCATATTATATATGCAGCAATCCCAACAGCATCCACCATATTCATAAAAAATGCAAGTGGCCAACGGTTGGACTTTCGTTTTGTCATATACTCATGAACAAGCTGATCGAATGTATCCACACCTCCTTTTGTTTCATTGTAATATGCATTTATTTCCGATATAGGTTTATCATTTTTTTTTAAAATATCGCCACTATGGTGCACTGATGACATAAATATAACACATTTACCTTTTTTAGGTACATGTGACGCTATTGTGATATGCTTTTGAAAACCAAATATAGTGGAATGAATTACTCTATTTTTATTCGGCAGAAACTCCGCTGGTATACAAGTTTTATTTTTGCGCAATGTTCCAACTACAGTAAGACCTTTATTCAATAAACTTTCAATTAATTCCTTGCTTGTAAAGTAGTTATCCATTGTAACATTTCGATTCGTCCCATAATATTCAGTGCATATCTCTTCTACAACAGTTCTTGCTAGACCAACTGCTCTTTGGTTATTTTATTTGCCAGTGTATGGAATACCGCGAAGGGGGTAAGCAGTTTTGCTATCACACAACCACCATATTTTTATACCATATTTGTCGGGTTTTGATGGCATATACTGTATGAAGGGGCAGCGGCATCTACAAGGACTAAGTTGTTCATCAACTACTATATTTTCGCCCGGCATGTAATATTTAGCAAGATTATGATTCACTTTATCCCAGATGAATCTAATAGGTGCCAACTTGTCTTTCGCTCGTCTGGACGATCTAGTGGAAATATCATCAAATCGCATGTACCTTAAAATATTTTCAAAGCGATGTCGACCCATTGTTGCCTTGAATATGTTGCAACCATAAAGTCGATCCCAAAACAAACAGTAATTTTGGTTGTTGGATTTCATATGACCTGATGTGATAAGCAGGCCAATAAATGCAAAAATCTCTTCATTATCTACTGGCACCCATGAATTTTGTGCACACATTGACACAGCTTTTGCGTTTGTGCATTTTACAATTTCACTTACGATTTCATCCGTTATAAACAGTTTGAAACAATCATCAACGCTGTTCAAAACCTTGCCTAGAATAATTTGACTTCATATAAGTGTGCAACTGTACATGAGTGTGTTGTTTTACTTTACCTTGGGGTAGAATAACTTGATCAACTTTTCCTCTGATTTTATTGGAAGCACGTATCTTAGAACTTGGTGCAGCAGTTTTGTTCCACACAGTTCCATCTTTTCCTAAAAATATGCCATTTCTTTCAACTACTTGCACTGGAGCTTCATCTTCAGATGTACATGTAGATATACAGCCCTATTCCAGGATCCGTCGTAATAAATCTACGAACGTAAGACTACGCTACGAATACGAAAAATTTGCTATTCTAGGATCCGAACAAAACGATGCGGAGCGTTGCCTCATTGAAATTTAATTTCGAAAATTCGAACACTGCTGTTTTTGACAGAAGACAAGAAACTTTAAAAGAAGTGATAAATTAAGTGTTTAAAAAGTGTCACATAAATTGTGTTTTAAAAGAATTACTTCAAAAGAAGAAGAACTGTAAAAGAAGTGATTACAGAAGTGAAAAAAAATTATTTTCAAAACGCACTTAATACACTTTCGACATTTTTCGACACAAGTTTGTGATTGTGTTGACTTGGTGTAATTAACTTTTTCTGACGTCTAAATAAGAAACGTTGTAAAACATTTGCGGCTTAGATCAATTGATTGCGTCATGTTTTGGTTAATTTTCACAAAATTTATTGAGTGAAATGGGTTTCGGTTTCGAACAAAAAACAAAAAAAAAAATTAATGTCCATTTTTATTTTACTCTTCTTAAATCCGTAGGTTTAAAAAAAATTTCCGCTTAAATAAACCCGCATTCAGGCTTGTTTTAAACATTTTTGAAGATGAGCTCCCTGCCAGTCGTAACTGTTCAGCATTAACACCTATATCGCAGTTAATGGCATTATTGAGAGTTTTAGCAGAAGGTGGCTACCAACATGGAGTTGGAAAGTCCTTGCTAAATCCCTGCGCCAAATCTGGCCTTTTAGTCATTAAGCTGACCAAACGCACGTATTGGTTTCTGTTTGTTGTTTTTGACCTATAAAAATAGACAATAAATTTTTTTTGGTGATTTAAATGAAAATACTTTAATTTTTTCCTAAATGCAGCTTATTTCCAAAGAAAACACACAATTCACACACGAACTCTGCAACAATTATACTTTAAAATTCTTGTTCAAAATTAATTCCGCCAATAGAAACCTGTCGTAAGAAATCCGCAAAAAAAACTGTCAAATGTTGATGCGTTCGGAACGTGGAATAACAATGTTACGAATTTCGAATACGACGTAACGATTCGGATCGTAGAATACAACTTTACGAATCCGAAAGAAAATCACAGCTACGACGGATCCTGGAATAAGGCTGATAATGTCGTTGGTTTCTGATGCAGATAAAATGTATTCTGATTCTGAATCCGAAAATAAATCGGGCAGCGAAGTCTCATCATTATCATTCTCTTCGTCACTCCAATTATTCAACGCAATCTCCAACTGAGCATTTGTCAATCTTTTTCTTGTCATTATAAATAATTAATCAAAAAACCACTTGGTAAATAAATCGAAACTGAATTCAGCGGCAGAACAGTTGCTACTGAGCCGAAAATTATTGCTATTAGAATTGTCTCACATAAATAACGGCAACTGATCGCCGTACAATGAACTAAAGAAGAATGAGAAGCACTTGCATGCAAAATAAGTAGAAAATAGATACACACGCCAAATTTATATTACAAAAAAAGTTTGAAGTTTGGCAACGTGCACAGTGACATTGTTTTTTTTGTGATTTTCTAGAAATAAAAACTGAAGAAAACATAAACATGTACAATAAACAAAACGGTAACGTGCATTACGACATTGTTTTTGGCTGATTTTCTATTATGTGCCTATGAGGCTCACTTTGGAGGTTTCGTAATAATTGTATGATTATTACAGTTAATAAACCAAAGAAAAATTTAAAGACTGTTAATGTATTTGAAAATACTCTTTATAAACTATTTGAGGAATATCGAAGAGTAAAAATATTTTTGATAAAACATAAAAAAGTTATGCACTATCAAAAATTGTTTTGAGACCGACAGGCTCACTTTGGAGGTTTAGGGTTAAAACGCGATAGACTAACATTAAAATTTAAAACACCTGCAAGACTATTGGAGAGACGCTTACATCGAGTTATAGGCGAATAAAGTGCATAGTTAGTTCTGTGAGCGCTATCCTCGAATAATCTATTGTGCCTTAAATTTCTAGGAGGATCATACAATTGGAATAACATTAATATATCGGGAGCAGTAAGAGCGTCTATCTTTTAGTGATTGCAACCCTAGCAATTTCCTTCTAGAGTCGTATGACGGAAGACCAACTTAATTTCCGTAGAGCATATTTTGTGAACAGCTTTTGAATTTTTTCAATGCGATTTGAGTGCTCATCATAAAACGGATTCCAAATAATCGCACAATATTCAACCTTTGATCTAACTAGAGAGACATACAGGGCGAATTTCTCTTAATGAATCCTAACAAAGCGAAGGATTTACCAATAATAAAATCAAAGTGCTTCTTAAATTTAAAATTTAAGTCAAAAATAACTCTCAAATCTTTATTTTCAGTTTTACGTATCAGAACACAATTTTCAATGCTGTAATCGAAGTGAATAGGTTGAACGCTTTTTGAAAAGGAAACTATACAACATTTATTGATGTTTAATTTAAGGTAAGCAAGCACCAATTGTTGAATTTATATAATTCAGCTTGCAATTTTAAGCAATCAACAGTATTTGTAATCTCCGAAAAAAGTTTGACATCATCCGCAAAAAGTAAACACTTAGCAAAGGAGAAAATTTTTTGGCAGATCATTTATGAATATTAAGAAAAGTAAAGGACCGCAGTGCGTTCCCTGAGGTATCCCAGAAGAGGATTGGATTGCAATTTCCGACTCAGCAGAGTCAATTTTCACAAATAATTTACGGTTAGTCAAAAAGCTGAAGAAAAAATTTAAAAGCGATTCGGAAAAACCGAACATTTTCAATTTTAATAAAAGAATCCTGTGATCTACTTTATCGAACGCTTTAGAAAAATCAGTGTACACTACATCAAGTTGACCAAATTTCTCCATAGCAACTGTGATATGGTTTGAAATTAAAGCTAAATTAGTGCTTGTTGATCTACCAGGCAGGAAACCATGCTGACAGTCACAAATATCATTTTTAATAACTTCGTATAATTTTTTATGCAAAATGCTGTCAAATAGTATAGCAAATGTAACTTGCTTAACAATAGCTCTGTAATTTTTGACATCTGAACGATTTCCTGATTTAAATATCGGAAAAATGGAACAAGTTTGCCAAATATCCAAAAATTTTCCTGATTTTAGGCACAAATTAAATAACAATAAAATAGGCTTCACAACATTGCTAACACATAGTTTGAAGAAACTGGGTGGAAATCTTCCTTTTTCATTTTTAAAACTTGGCTTTAAGTCGGAAATTGCAGATACGACATCTTCTTCAGAAATAATGAAGTTTTCGATAATGTTGATGTTGATAGAATCTGTATCAAATGTGCCAATAGGTAGGTTGCTATAGTCTTCATAAACACTTTGAAAAAAATTTGAAAAAAGATTACAGGAATCACGCATATTGTTCGAAGATTTACCTTCATATTCCATACTTACAGGGATACCATTAGAACTACGTTTATCATTAATGTAACGCCAAAAATAAGATGGATTTGATTGTAATTGAGACTCTATTTTTAAAATATATTGGTTACTAGCTGGTACCCGACGCGTTGCTGTCGTAGCGGAAATAATTTCTATCTCTATCTGAATCTCAAACTCAGTCTCAATCTCAATCTCAATCTCAATTTCAATCTCTATCTATCTCTATCTATATCTCTATCTCTATCTCTATCTCTATCTCTATCTCTATCTCTATCTCTATCTCTATCTCTATCTCTATCTCTATCTCTATCTCTATCTCTATCTCTATCTCTATCTCTATCTATATCTCTATCTCTATCTCTATATCTATATCTATCTCTATCTCTATCTCTATCTCTATCCCTATCTCTATCTCTATCTCTATCTCTATCTCTATCTCTATCTCTATCTCTATCTCTATCTCTATCTCTATCTCTATCTCTATCTCTATCTCTATCTCTATCTCTATCTCTATCTCTATCTCTATCTCTATCTCTATCTCTATCTCTATCTCTATCTCTATCTCTATCTCTATCTCTATCTCTATCTCTATCTCTATCTCTATCTCTATCTCTATCTCTATCTCTATCTCTATCTCTATCTCTATCTCTATCTCTATCTCTATCTCTATCTCTATCTCTATCTCTATCTCTATCTCTATCTCTATCTCTATCTCTATCTCTATCTCTATCTCTATCTCTATCTCTATCTCTATCTCTATCTCTATCTCTATCTCTATCTCTATCTCTATCTCTATCTCTATCTCTATCTCTATCTCTATCTCTATCTCTATCTCTATCTCTATCTCTATCTCTATCTCTATCTCTATCTCTATCTCTATCTCTATCTCTATCTCTATCTCTATCTCTATCTCTATCTCTATCTCTATCTCTATCTCTATCTCTATCTCTATCTCTATCTCTATCTCTATCTCTATCTCTATCTCTATCTCTATCTCTATCTCTATCTCTATCTCTATCTCTATCGCTATCTCTATTTCTAAGTGGAACGACTCGTGTAAATTGATAACCAAATTTCGAGGCTATGCTACCCATAATTCCAAAGTTATTCGATATCGCAAATTCGGCTTGTATGGGCGGAGCCACACCCCCTTGTTCAATGACGTCTCAGTTTTCTAGTTGATGGATATCACCCAATAGTAATTCCATACTGAATTTCGTTGTTATACGACTTTTTGTTCCAAAGCTATCTGATATCAAAAATTTAAAGTGTATGGGCGGGGCCACACCCCCTTTTCCAAAGCCCATCCCAGTTTTATAGTAGAAATATTTCACCAAGTGGCAACTCCGTACTGAATTTCATTATTATACGGCATTTAGTTCCAAAGCTATTCGATATCATAAATTTGAATTGTATGGGCGGTGCCAAACCCCTTTGGCCTATACTTGCTCAATTTTGCCAGTCGAAAGACACAACTAAATAGAACGTTCTAACCGAGTTGCATTAATGTGTGACTTATAGCTCGAAAGTTATACCGAAAATATGGTCTGCTGAAAAAGTGCCACGCCCCACGTCCAACGCCCATAAAATTTTACCTGTGGAACGGCTCTTGTAAATTGAGGTAGAACACCGAATTCCGATGCTATGCGACCTATAACTTCAGAGCTATTCGCTACCGTAGATTTGGGTTGTATGGGAGGTGCCACGCCCCCTTATTTTAGGGGGATGAAAAATAGATGTTGTTCGATTCTCACCCCTGACTAATATCCTCGCTAAGGATCACGAAAATCGGTCGAGCCGTTTCGGAGGAGTTTGATCACGCACCCCGTGACAGAAGAATTTTATATATTAGATAAAGGTAATTATGAAGAAAATTAAATTCATTGCGCAATTGCTCGAAACGACTTCGATCAGCAGTGTTTAGACTATTCTGATATTTCTTGAAAGCTTTATTTTTAAGATTTTTTAAATGGGACAACCTTTTATTAAACCAGGGGCGCTTATTTCGTCGAATAACTGATTTAACTGGTACTAAAGTAGTTATAGCAAAATAAAATTGTTTATAAATATGCACATACGCATCATTTGGATCAGAAAATGAATCTAACAAAGACCAGTTATATTGAGCTAAAATGCGATTAATTTCGACAAAATTACCTATGGCGAAGTCGAACTCCATAGGTGTTAAAAGATCGACTTTGTCAAACCGATAAAATTCAAAATGAACTGTCAATGCTCTATGATGCACGCTATTATTAGAAATAGGAGAACAATTTGAGTCACAAGATGCCTTAAAATTGGTTGTAACAAATATTAAATCAAGTATTCTATCTATATCATTCTTAACAAAATTGATTTGATTTAATCCATTAGCTAAGAAAAAAGATATAAAAGACGACTCAATATCCGATTTGAAGTTAAAAGGCAGTAAAATATTGCCTTCATAAGCCCAAGATATATTGCCAAGGTTGAAATCACCAACAACTATCATTTCATGATTTATTGTTAATAAATTAGCGATATAGTCTATATTATCTAAATGTTTTGTATATAGTTCGAGAACGCTATTAGGCGGAATGTATGAAATAATGAATAATAGATAAGATTGACTTTTGGTCTTTAAATCCAATTTGCAAGTGTTTATTTTAGTTTAGTTTTTTATTAACCAAGAAATTTCAGTATAAATTATATAAATCATAAATAAATTAATGTTATTTTTTGAAAATACAATAATAGTAACTGTGTATAAAAGAAAGAAAAAGAAATCAGCCAAGCTAATATACAACGGACATATACTTTCAAAAAGATATAACATATGTAGCTGGAGTCAATGCAGCAAATTCCAAGTCGAACAAATAGGAAGGCTAATGAACAAAACAATTCGAATCCTCTTCAACAAAAGCACATCGACCTTGACAAAAGACTTGTACAAAACCACTAACCAAATGGACATCAACCAACTTATATACACTGAAAAATGCAAATACATTTATAAAATCAAAAACAATCTTCTCAAATTAAACATGATTCTCACAACAAGAAACACGATCCATCAACATAATACACGACAGAAATACAACTTCAATATCCAAAAAACACGAACAACACAGCAACTCAACAGCCTAAAACACAGCGCAATAAAACAATTTAACAACCTACCAGAAGAAATAAAAAATGCAGCCAATACCTACATTTTTAAACAAAAACTTAAAAATCACATTATGAATTTAAGATGAATTAACTAGTGATATAGTCTGATCAATGTGATATCTTAAAATCTTATAAAAGAAGAAAAATTATTTATTACTAGTTTTAAAATATTGTTAATATTTTTCTCAATTCTCTTATACACGGATTATAAATCCGTCTGAGAAATTAAGTAACTACAAAAATAGTATTAAACAACTTTTTAAACATAAATTTTACCTCTAGCAAAATGAATTTAATTTAATATACAATTATGAATAAAGTTACTTACTTAATAATAAATAATAATATGAATTTAATTTAATATGCAATTATGAATACAGTTACTTAATAATAAATAATAATAACAAAAACTAAAAAAGGATGAGTTCTATATACAAAAAATAAAAACTGAAATTTTTTTCCTTGACAACTAGAAATTTTATTTATTTAAACTTTACTTATTCAGAAGACAAAGCTCCAACACAACCTGACCAAATGAATGCAGAAAACCAAGAGCCCGAAACATGTAACACTCGTCCAGACGATGCCTCGATAAAATTTAGCAACTCAAATATCAGAGCATATAATAAGAGCTTTGTGTATCATGGTATACACAAAGCTTTCATATGCAAATAAACTAGAACAGGTTTTTTCTTGTTACAAGATGCTTAATTATATTTACAAAAGTTTTATATTAATTTAATTTTGCAGCTTATTAAAAAACCAAGTAAGAAGAGTATTATTTTCTTTGCAACCAAGCATTGCAAAGAAAATAAGATGTTTAACGGTTTTTTCTTTAAGTTATGTGAACAGTAACAATAAAATTGAGATTTTTGTGATTTTTTTATTCAGTCCCATGCCTCACCAACAACACTAAATAAGAATAAGTCAAGAGTATTTGAAGTCAGTAGTAAATTTTTATTTCAAAAATTAAAATAAAAAATTCAATTGCTACCAATCATTTTATATAAGGTTAATTTTATTAGAAAATGGATACATAAATATATTCAAACAACTTGTATATTTATGGTGATACTACACTAGAACACAACTCGATCATAATAAATAAAAGAAATCCAACAAATCTGTAAGGTGTATAGGCGGCTAGTATCGTGGTGTTATTCATACCAGAAACAATTTAAGCCCTTATATTTTGATGTAGATGAAATATCAAAAATATAAACCACATTGACTTATGCCCAATTCAAATTTTATGACTGACATTACATTTAAGACTAAATTTGACACAACTTATTTCAGCCACGAAGTCATTACCATTCTTCAGAGTTGTAAGCTTTCTTTAAGGATTCTTTTGAATTCTGCAAATGTATCTTCAATTGTACTTTCTGCTGCTCTAATCTTATAAACAACATAATTTAAGTCTATGTGTTAACTGAATGAAAATGTTTTTATTCACTTTATGATTTCTAAATTAAAACATAAAATATCAACACAATGATACTGGTAAATAAACATAACACATACTTAAGCAAAAGTGTCTTTCTTTCTTATTCAACTAAGATCTTCATAAAAATAAGATGTACAAAAAACGTGTTGCAGAAACAAAAATCTTCTTAATAATATATTTATAAATTTTCTGCAAATAAACTATACAACTAACACTTTATTTAATTATTAACTAAAGAGGAAAATCTTTTTCCAATTTTTATTTAGATTTATGACAGATATGTTGTAAAATAGGTGCTAATTTTTATTTAACCTCAGAAATGTGCATTCAAATTTGAACTTAATGACATGGGTTTCATCCAAGCATCAATATCGAAAATAAGAAGTTATTTATATACACTCTTTTTAAACTTTAAACTCTCCGTTCCATAAACAAGAAAATTAAGAATTTTTGATTAAATTTCTAGAAAATATCAATACTTATGTATGTTTGTATGTGTGATACATACGAAATAATATCGTTTCTCTAACATTTACAAAGTAATGTGTATTGTTTGAAACTCGTCAAGAGTGGTAACGAGTTCTCTTAATTTAAGTAAAAAAAAATGATGATATTTTTCTGACAAAAACGTTATATTTATCTTCTTTCATATATATTTATAATCCTTATCATATAAAACAAACAAAAAATTCGTTTAAGTGTCACAGCACCAAATTTTAAATTTGCATATCTGAAAAGAAATTCATTTTTAAAGAACAGTTAGAAAAAGTATTTTAAGATTTATAATGAAGCATTTAAATACTATCATTAAGCAACAATTTAACACAAAAACAACACAAAATAAATTTTTTTTTTTTAACTTAAAAATTAGCAACCGGCCTCAAAATACCGTACAAAATCAAAAATATTTACCTGCTACCATAAACGATGCAAATGTAAATTTCGTGATAAAACCGATCGCACGTCATTCGTAAATCTTAGTGCATCCAACATCGGAAGCAGTGATAATAACGCAACATCCATTGGATCGGAGAACCAACTTTTGATAGGTATCGCATTATTGGGAAAACAACGATATGCTCCAGGCGAGTTGTCAATGATGAATATCTAAAATGAACAATAAAAACAATTAAGAAAATTAACTCGGGCTTAAAGAACGCTTACCCTATTCAAGTCATTGCAAATCGCGGATAGATCTTTGGTATACGAACCAAAATCTGGCGTACAGTGCTGACGATAATATCTGCGGCGTAAAATATTTCTGCCATTGTCCAATTTGTCGGCGACTGCAGCACCATAAATTTCCATGCTAGCGGTAAACACAACTAAATCATACCATTGGGACACCTAAATTTTGACAAGAAAAGATATAAATTGTCAATCTAGAGTAGCAATAAATTGTAGTTCGACTTACAACATCCAAAAAGAAGTCAACATGTGGCCGCTTGTGAACAAAAAAACGTACCGGATGACGATCAATTGTTACTTTAACTGTAAAATCATGTGGTGTTCCCGGCTTCACCGTATTCCTGGGCATCGCATTATGATGTGAGTGTATAAGAGTCTCGTCGAGATCCAGTACAAGCGTCTTGCGTTGTACAATGCTGAGACGATGTCGCGACACCGGCGACAATGGAAACAATTCATACTTGACTGGTTGATACTGTACAAACTAAAGAGGCTCGAATCAGTGTTTTATATAAAAAAGATTTTTATATGGATAGCTAAATAGGCATAAATAAAAATATTTACTTCGAAATTAATCAAGTGCTAGCAGCACAAACTAAGTTTATAAAAAAAATTAAACGGCAGTTTTAAGTGTACTCGTCAATTATCTTATCTGTTTCTAATCTTCTAAATAGCGAAATCGATAAGCTGTTAATATAAGTTAAATGTAGCCTAAGCATGATAAGAATAAAGGAAGAAAATTAGAAAAAAGTTAACAATAATCAGAGTAAACTATGATATATACACATATATACCTCAGTTGGTTTATGAAATTAAAATAATAATTATTTTTTTTTTATTTTTGCTTTGAAATATTTTGACGAAACAGTAAAATTAAAATAGTTTTCATGCCGAAATTATGACTGAACTATTCATTTTATTTTTTAATTTTTGCTGGGCACTGAGTTATAAAAATAGACTTCGATTTACGGATTAACGCCAAGCAATCATGAAAAAACTAAGTAAAAATAGAAAGCGGAAGGAAGGTAGTAGCAAGCAATAGCTTAGATCTGTGCTAGCAGGAAATTGGTAATACATGTTCATCCCCGTTGTAAATCATCCAGTAACGAAATATATTCGTATTTTGATCAAAATATATATTAAGCTAAAAATTTATTATGCGAATTTAGATGTTTTTTTAATTTTACATAACTTTTTGATTTAGTTTTAACATGAAGGATGTATTTGGAATTCTTATTTTAATGTTACAAAGAATTTTACAAATAACGCCCGTACAATGCCGGGCTAGCTAATACAAAAAGTTTTGTCAGAATTTTGTTTTCCTGTATGCGTCAGATCTTCATCTGTTTCTAGATTTCAAGTAAATTCTTTACACATTTACTAAATTTCACTGAATTTCATTTGATATACCTTTGCATAAATGCTTAATCGAAAACCTATACTATATATTTACAATATGCTGCCAGGACATTGCAAATGCAATTTGAAAAATAAAAAATACTACAATACATAATATGTAAAAATACATAATACATATGTGTTGCCATAGTAGTAAAAAATATTTTTCATTTGAAAATTTAAAAACAAGAGACAAAAAATTACTATTATTTTGAAAATGCAATGAAGAAAACAAAATAATCCAACGTAAGACTGAATTCAAAGTAATTGTTGAGTAAGAGTTAAGTTAATGCCTCCTTAAGTGCTCAATGTTAATTGTGTTTTCTTTCCACGTGTCCAAAGTAAACCTGAGTAAGGACATTCACAACCAACGACAAATAAATGCAAATAAATGCTCTATTGTTTTATTATTTATAAAAATATTTATCTCTCTATTTATATTTTTGTTGCCTTTGCTTTGACTTTCCTTTAAATTATTAATTATTGTTGTCGATATTTGGATAATATCAAATTAATTGATTTTTGTGGATGAAACCGAAAATAACTTTTTAAAGATTTCGACAATGTCAATGTTTGCCCGACGACAATATTATTTGGAGTTCAAATTTTTTAAACATAAATTTTTTAAAATTTATGAATTGAAATGTAACTTAATTTTTAGCAAATTTTCACTTTGTTGTCAATGCATGACAACTTACAAGTATTTACTTGATACAATTTATATAGCAGAACATTGCAATTTTTAAAAAGGAGAAAGGGTTTTTTGCTCAAGTTTTTGGAATAAATGGAATTTTGGAATTTGGACCTACTAGTTTTATGCCGCCTCCGAACAGCAATTTTTAACAAACAATTTTTAAACTTCGCACATTTATATTTTTCTTTTTTAATTTATGAAATTTCCAATAATTTATTAAAAATATTTTCCAGTTAGAATGCGACATGGTATGTTTTTGAAGATATGTAATTTTTTAGAAGTGACATCAGTTTTTTTTATTCTTTTGTAAGGCAGTTTTAAAAATATATAAAAAGACATTTTTATTTTAAACATGTCATTTTTTTTTTTCAAAAAATGATTACTGTTTTACAAAAATGCTTGCTTATTCTGAAAATAGGATCTACCGTGGTTGACGAGATACAAAATTTTAATCTTATTATGAGATCATGAGGTTGGCTCGGATATGGCATTCTGGGAGTCCAATTTTAGAAGTCAAAATTCGGCGAATCGACTCATTTGGGCCTTTCTCGATTTTGCGTTCTAAAGCAACAATTGTTATTTTCTTTCGACGTCTGTACGACGTCTTTGCGAAGGCGGCTTTATTTATTTAATTTATTTATTTTTTATTTTTGGACATAATGGACATAGCGCACGTTCACATTCCCGAACTGAACCACGATTGTACAAATTTGCACAATTTGCAAGCGTTGTTCTGGTGTCAGTCTATTCTATATAAAATAGAAAGCCAAACTAAACACAAATGACTATAATTTAAAGATCTGACCACCGTATGACAGTTTAATTCTTATCGAAAAATTAAACCTCTAATAAAAACCCTATACTTATAAAATCTGCATTGAGCTTTCCATCATTTTATTGAAAAAATTTTAAAAGTTACCTACATCCGCACAACAGACTTTATATTTAATTTTTTCCAGCACTACCAATGCATAAATCTTATCTAAAATAGATAAATTTTTTTAACTACTGCCTATTATAACTTATCTTAAATAGCAGTTTGCGCTTACTTTAGGTATTACTATGTTCTAATTGTTAGTACTGGGATAAGCGCGCCAAAGACAAAATTGTAAATGAAAATAAAAACCTAAGAAATTTAAACATGTGCTGCATATTTTTGTCGTTGCTTTTATTTTTAAAAATTAAATTTTTGGCAAACTAACAAACCAAAAAAAAAAAACGCGACAAATAAATAAATGCTTTTATATTTATACTTATCTAGTCAAGTTCAAAAACTCTACTTACAGCTCGCACTTGGCGATTGAACATAAAACAGATGCAGGTCCATACTTTCGAGAGGAGAACCAACAATGCTCGGAATTTCATTTGAACCAGTGACAACATTGGTAAGAATCTTACCAATGTCCAACAACATAAGCCAAATTAAAAAAAATTATAAACGATGAACTAACGTGGAACAACGTAATCTTCTTTTTAGTTGGTTAGTTAAAGTGGCCGCCTCAGATGTGTTGTAGAGAAGCAGCGCCGTAGTAGCAACAAAATCAATAAACAAGAAGGATGGCGCTCAGTAGATCTCGTCGTCTGAAGCTTTCAACAAATAGTTCAGCAGTTATTTTGAATTGAAGCGATTTTTAAAATAATTATTTAAACATTGGAAGTACTCGTTTAGATTTTAGTCTTTTTTTGGTTTTTTTATTTTGAATTAACAAAAATTTTATAAAATTCGCACGATGACGTTTTTGATGACTGTGGCGGCGAATTTAATGCTATTTTTTGGGGCGAAAACTGCAAATTGAAAAAGTTTGCGCGGCGAATATTTACGCAAATATATGAAACGGCGAAAGTTGCAAATATTGGCAAGGATATACGGCAAAAAGGATAAAAGTTTTTTCTTTCTTTTTTATATCTCAGCCATTGCCAAATTTCGGAAGATTTTTACCACAAATATTTAAAAACAAGGTTCAACGGTCAACGTCGTTATGTAAATTTTAATATTAGCGCAGATAAACTGGACACAAGCCAAAAGCGTAGAAAATCATTTGAAATTTATTAAAGCCGTCTAAAGAGAATTTGGCAAAAGTATATTTCAATTTTAATATGCTTCGTTGTAGGTGTTTGGTACAAGACTTTAAGAAACAATGTGCAACCAATAGAAGCAAAAGCAATGCAGAGAACAAAAAAAAACTTAAAACTAATTTTCTTTTTTTGTTAAATCCAACTGTCGGCTGTTTTTTATTTTTTTTGTTTTCTTTGCTTTGTTCTTATTTTTTGCCCACAGTTCCCGGTGAACGTTAAATTTTATTTGTTGTTTTACACGTTATAATTTTACTATATTTTACATATTCGCCCACTTCGCTGCACACACACAAACTTTTTTAGCTTTGCTTTGGTGTCTATTTTCCCACTTTATCTATGATGGTCCGCTGGTTTCCTGCTTTTATAAGATGAATATAAAAGTATTTAAAGTTCACTCGCGGTCAAATCTCTTCACTTTTTATTTCAAATGTTTGTTTGTGCTATTGTTTGTTTAGCATTTATTGCTATTTTAGTTTTAGTAATCTATTAGACCGCCTCAAAAATGCTCGGCGTGCGTTTTTAACGCGCTGTCGTATAATACTTTTTGCTAATCTATTATTCCTTTTGATTTTTATCTATATTAATTTTTCGTTTCTTCATTTTGACATTTGTGCGCGGCGAAAAATATGGCGAGAAGTTGGTTGCTGTTGTCAGGGATGTAAATAATGTCGATTATTCCACGCCTACACTGTCAATATAAATATAAAAATCAACGGACCATACGCCGTTTCACATTTGCCGACACGATACCGGCACGACAACAGCAACGATGTGGGTGGACGCATAATCACATGTTAATAAATGTAAAACGTGTCCTTGCCGGCGACGACGTGTCGGTGGGAGTTGTCACTCGTGTTGTCGACGGCTGTTTATATATCGATTTGATTTTTGCGAATAGTTTCTCGTATTTTAGTAAGTTTTGTGCAATTTTTTATTGAAATTTAAAAAATGTGACTTTTATAGATTAATTTGTTAAATTTCACCATAATGCTTCCTCCAACAACACACGACAAATGCATGTGCCGTGTCGTTTAATGTGTAAATATTCTGTAGGTATCGTGCTGGTGTCAATGCTGTGCTGATGTCGTGTCAGTGTCGATAAATGTGAAAACGCCTATACCATGATATAATAGACAAAGTTGACTTGCGAGAGTCAAGAGTCAGAAATATCAAGAAGAATCAAAAAACATCAATCTACGATCAATAGAAAATTTATACTTCAATGCAATTATATGTATTTATTGTGACAGTTTTGACTTAGAGCAAGAGAGGATTTTCTACTGCGAGTCTACCTTGTTTATTCTACCATAAATCATATCGCTCTGTGCAATCATTACGTAATTTGAAAGCGGCTGTCTTTTTAACGATACTTGTGAAGGGCTACCGTCAAAATTTGAATTCACATAAACACTCTTTATATGCCAAAAATATATTTATGAAGATATTTCACTGTTTTTAGAATTTTTGCTCTTAATTTGGGAGATAAAGAAATCCGACTTATCCCTAATAGTTCTCTGTCGATGAAAATATTTTTACTCGATAATACTCGGCTTAAGAAAAAGTACTCGGTAATTTCTTCACTTATTTGCTGTTCGGATAATTTTGATAAGAGAGTATTAGGAACTAATACTCAAATTACCAATACCAAGCTTATATTACATTTTATGACAGCTACTTGGTCTTAGGAACCTTATAGTACGTTTACATATGTGGATTAAGAGAAAGAAGATTAGCCTAATCTCCTACTGTAATCTCAACCGTTTACATTAGCGTGATCGAGATTAACTTTGACATTTCGTTGCTTTGTTTTGTTTTATGTATTTACCTTCAGCCATGTTTTTAAATATTTGTTGTTGCAGCCATTTTCCTTCACCAGACAATTATTTGCCATTTCATTTTATTACTTCTTTATAATGTTTCATTTTTTCAGGAATTATCGCTGTTCACATCGTTGCAAACCTTTTTTGAGGAGATTAGCAAGTAGATTAATTTGTAATCTCGTTCTGGGGGGATTAACTTTTGTATGGCTAATCTCGTCAAATTCAACAAAATAAGCGAGTTAATCTCCTCAAAGCGCTTAATCTTGATTTAATTAGGGCTGTTTATGTTCGGTTTTTTCGAAGCTTCGAAGTATTCGAATATGTTCAAATGTTCCTATTCGAATAGGAAAAACTTCGAAGAATTCAATTCTTCGAGTATTCGAATGATACCTAGTTTGAAATACATATTGTGTTACTACATATTTATTTATTTTAATTTGACAAACAATTTTTGATTTCTTTCTAAATGGGTAATTCATAGATGCAGAAAAAATGCTACTACTTGTTTCAGTAAGTTTTCAATGCGACATTGAACGCGTTTTATAAACGTAAGCTCTCTGAAATGTACTTAACCAATTTTGGCCCAGAAGGGTAGTTTTCTACCCCTGTATTAAAATACAGTTTCTATAAAACGCTTTACTACACGCAAGATATCACCAAATAAAAGCTCCATTCTGAGATTTAGTTTCCTTTTACTTCCAAAGCTATTCCATCTTAAAAATTTAGCTTGTATGAGCGGAGCCTCTTAAAATGCCCGTCCCAGTTTTCTAGTAGAAGGACATCACTCAATAGTAATTCCATACTTAGTTTCGTTGTTATGCGACATTTAGTTCCAAAGCTATTTGACATCAAAAATTTGAATTGAATGTTCCGTGCTACGCCCCTTGTCCAATAAACTTTATTTCTTCACTGTTCTACATGTTAACTAAGGAGAGATACTATAAGGCCAAAAGTAATAATGCCAAATTTGGCTTTCACTTGAAAAATTAAAAAAAAATAATCAGCGCTACGGTTATAAAGCCAAAAATGACTTTCTGCAAATAAAACATTGTTTTTGATTTTTTGTCATTAAAATAATGTTATAAAAGCAATATGGCCTTAGAGCCTTTGGCCTTACAGCATCCCACCGTGAACTTATCTTACTTCATGCTGGCGTTTTCTTTGTAGTTATTGTGGAAAAATTTAACGCATCTTTAAATACGCACGAAGTGAACTCGTGAATTCATGCGACTGCAATACTCGCTCGCATACATTGCAAATCGCTGATTGAGCATCAGAACTTTTAGTATAATAGCATGGTATAATAATAAAAGGTAGCATTTACAGTTGCTTGGGTAACCAGCATCTGTCAAAAAAAAAAGTCAAGAAAGAGAGCGTTCAATTATGCTTATGTTTTTGCCATTGTTTATATTTCAGAGCTTGCAAATAACCACATATTTGATGACAAAATATTGCATATTTTATTTTATTAATAGTGAGTTATAATTACTAGAACGAAGATAATTTAAAAAAAAAAATGTTATTAAGTGCAAACATAAGAAAAAAGAGTTGAAAACGTTTAAGTGCAGCAACCTCAGCAGCTGCAGATGCATGTGGACGAAATTGAAGAAGTTTTCAATTAAAATTAATAGCGCATTCTTTTCTGAAAAAAATTCTGCCCTTTCAGAATGCAGAATTTTTTAGATTCTGACTTGAATTTACAGAATGTTGACCTCTTTTGAGCTGAGAAAAGAACAGAAAAAATGCAACATTTTTTTTTTATATTGGCTGCACTGTTGTTTTGATTTCTGACTAATTTATTATTGATTATTTATTTATTATTTTATTCGTCTTCCGATGATGAAGATGACGAATCAAGCAATTCATTTTTAATAAAACTAACCACTTTAACCAACAACATATTGGAATCAATTTCAGACATTTTTCAAAATTAGAAATCTTTGCTTATCACAATTTTCTTAACACAAAGTATGAGTTGTCAAAATTATTTTACTCTGTTTTAATGTTGGTATTACTAGAGGGCAGAATACAGAACCGTCGAATTTTACAGGTCAGAAAATTCTGCATTTGTTATACTTTTGCGGTCAACATTTTCGAGAAAAGAACACGTTTTATTTTGAGGTCAACATTTTTTTTTTAGAAAAGAACAGAATACTTCGAAGTTCAAAAACTTCGAATGAGAGTGATGGCCCTAGATTTAATCTCGATATGTAAACGTACTTTTAGAGAGAAAGATCCTTCATAAGATCTGGTCCAATCTGCATCAATAGCGAAAACCGTATTCGATGAAACCACGAACTGTATGAACAATACGCTCACATCGACATAGTTAAGCGCATTAAAATCGAGCGGCTGCGTTGATTAGGTCATGTTGAGAGGATGGAAAATTACGATCCAGCGAAAAACTATTTGAGTCGGTACCTGGTAGCGGTCAACCCAGAAGACACCCACATCTTCGTTCGAATGATCAAGTGTTGGACAAACAGAAACAGAACAGAATACTTCGAAGTTCAAAAACTTCGAATGAGAGTGATGGCCCTAGATTTAATCTCGATATGTAAACGTACTTTTAGAGAGAAAGATCCTTCATAAGATCTGGTCCAATCTGCATCAATAGCGAAAACCGTATTCGATGAAACCACGAACTGTATGAACAATACGCTCACATCGACATAGTTAAGCGCATTAAAATCGATTTTATTTTACTCTGTTTTAATGTTGGTATTACTAGAGGGCAGAATACAGAACCGTCGAATTCTACAGGTCAGAAAATTCTGCATTTGTTATACTTTTGCGGTCAACATTTTCGAGAAAAGAACACGTTTTATTTTGAGGTCAACATTTTTTTTTTAGAAAAGAACAGAATACTTCGAAGTTCAAAAACTTCGAATGAGAGTGATGGCCCTAGATTTAATCTCGATATGTAAACGTACTTTTAGAGAGAAAGATCCTTCATAAGATCTGGTCCAATCTGCATCAATAGCGAAAACCGTATTCGATGAAACCACGAACTGTATGAACAATACGCTCACATCGACATAGTTATACTATGTTTCCATCTCCTCGAAATCTTGCGATTTTGAAAAAGTGTTTTCAAAGTGTTTCCATCAGGCATATTATGACAGCTAGATTTCATTTGACAATTAAGGCTTCATTTGCTTGCTTCTGATTGGTTGCTAATTGTTTTTTGTTTTTAATCATTAATCAGTTGTCATTACCAAATGTCAGTATGACAATTTTAATACGAGCTGAATAGGGCTGGATAGTGATGTATAACTTTTCAGGGATGCTGCATAGCATTTTATGAGATTTTGTATAAGATTTTGTTGAAATCTCGAGATTTTGAAATCTTGAACTTGTATGAAAATCTCACTAGATTTCAATGTAGATTTAACGAAATCTCACAAAATCTCAAGATTTCGAGGAGATGGAAACGTGGTATTAAGCGCATTAAAATCGAGCGGCTGCGTTGATTAGGTCATGTTGAGAGGATGGAAAATTACGATCCAGCGAAAAACTATTTGAGTCGGTACCTGGTAGCGGTCAACCCAGAAGACACCCACATCTTCGTTCGAATGATCAAGTGTTGGACAAACAGAAACAGAACAGAATACTTCGAAGTTCAAAAACTTCGAATGAGAGTGATGGCCCTAGATTTAATCTCGATATGTAAACGTACTTTTAGAGAGAAAGATCCTTCATAAGATCTGGTCCAATCTGCATCAATAGCGAAAACCGTATTCGATGAAACCACGAACTGTATGAACAATACGCTCACATCGACATAGTTAAGCGCATTAAAATCGATTTTATTTTACTCTGTTTTAATGTTGGTATTACTAGAGGGCAGAATACAGAACCGTCGAATTCTACAGGTCAGAAAATTCTGCATTTGTTATACTTTTGCGGTCAACATTTTCGAGAAAAGAACACGTTTTATTTTGAGGTCAACATTTTTTTTTTAGAAAAGAACAGAATACTTCGAAGTTCAAAAACTTCGAATGAGAGTGATGGCCCTAGATTTAATCTCGATATGTAAACGTACTTTTAGAGAGAAAGATCCTTCATAAGATCTGGTCCAATCTGCATCAATAGCGAAAACCGTATTCGATGAAACCACGAACTGTATGAACAATACGCTCACATCGACATAGTTAAGCGCATTAAAATCGAGCGGCTGCGTTGATTAGGTCATGTTGAGAGGATGGAAAATTACGATCCAGCGAAAAACTATTTGAGTCGGTACCTGGTAGCGGTCAACCCAGAAGACACCCACATCTTCGTTCGAATGATCAAGTGTTGGACAACCAGAAAAGAACAGAATACTTCGAAGTTCAAAAACTTCGAATGAGAGTGATGGCCCTAGATTTAATCTCGATATGTAAACGTACTTTTAGAGAGAAAGATCCTTCATAAGATCTGGTCCAATCTGCATCAATAGCGAAAACCGTATTCGATGAAACCACGAACTGTATGAACAATACGCTCACATCGACATAGTTAAGCGCATTAAAATCGAGCGGCTGCGTTGATTAGGTCATGTTGAGAGGATGGAAAATTACGATCCAGCGAAAAACTATTTGAGTCGGTACCTGGTAGCGGTCAACCCAGAAGACACCCACATCTTCGTTCGAATGATCAAGTGTTGGACAACCTGACTACAAACTGGCGCCTGCAAGCGCAAAATAGAAATGGCTGTCGCAAATCCGTAGACGAGGCCAAAACCAATCAACAGTTGCAAGTAGTATATTTGTATGTTTATGTTAGTATATTTATTTTACATACTTATCTTGTCAAAATAAATTTTTTTTATTTTATTAAAATCACGTTTTAGTTTAAGTGCTTTACATGCCAGGGCAGAAACCAGTTTCCAGAATTATAAAACACCAGATGAAGGAACCAAAGCAATCCTATGCTATGTAACTTGAAAAGAACATATCCAGGAATTTTTTCAATAAACCGGAAAGTAATAATACACAAAATAATTCGCTTAAATTTGACATTTTCACTCAAATTAATAAAACAAAGATATATTTTTTGAAGTAAAGAGACAAAAAAGAGTGAAAATCTGAGTATTAGGCTGCCTAATACTGCTCAGTTTCAGTAATTAGGCTGCCTATTAGTTTTTCTCTCTGCTCAGTTTCTTTGTCCATAAAATTTATACAGGGTGCCCCATACTTTATGTTGTTATGCAAACATTGAATAACTTGGACATTTATCAGCATATCCACTTGAGTATACAGTTTTTTCTATTCCCCACAAAAAAAAAAGTCCAGAGGCGCCAAACTGCACTATCTTGGAGGCCATTTGACAACGCCAAATCTCGAAATAAGTCGACCTGGAAATTTCTGTTGCAACAAAGCCCTAATTGGTGCTGTTGTGTGGCTTGTGGCCCCATCTTGTTGAAACCCCATATCACCCATATCCATATCTTCAATTCCAGGCAAAAAAAATTGGTTAACATGTGGCCATAGCTCTCAGAATTACTGTAACGTTTATTTTTTCATCGTTTTCAAAAAAATACCAACTAATAACACCACCAGACCTTAATGAATACCAGGAAGTTACTTTTTGTGGACGCAATAGCTTCTTCGCAATCACGTGGGGATTTTCAGAACCCCATATATGGCAATTTTGCTTATTGCGCGATATAAGCCCCATCGCTGAAGAAAATTTGCTGCGAAAAATCAACATTTAATGCTTGCACATTTCATAAGAATAAAAACTGGTTTTTAAACGTTTGATTACTTTAATTTTCTTTCAGTAAACAATAGGTGTGTTTTTTTGGCGTCGCTATATAAGCTTGCCCAAAAAACGCTCATCGGCGCTTAATATCTCGCTTAACTTTTTTCTTCAAAACTTGGCAGCATTGCTTGTTACTGTCAAATATTGAACATAATTATTAATATGCAAAAATTGACAAATTTTATTTTTATCAAACTGTAACACATTTTCTGCTCAAAATGGACAGCTCTGAGGAACTGAGAGTACAGAATATTTTACATTTTGATCTGAATTCAGAAAATGTTGACTTGTTCTTAGTCGAGAAAAAATCAGAAAAAAATGCAACATTTTTTCAATGATGTTGTTTTGGCTTTACTGTTGCTTCCTTTTGAGAACAACTTTTAAAATATATATTTTGTCATCCGTGAAAAAGCTCAAACTTTAATGAAATGTCAATGATAACGTTTAATATTTACCTAACATGTCTTCTTTTGTTTATTCAGTTGATTGCATTTAAGGGTAGAATTTAAAACCGTCGATCTTGAGAGTGCAATAATTCTGCATTTTTTTCTACTTTCGAAATCAACATTTTCGAGAAAAGAACACAATTTTATTTACAGGCCAGAATTTTTTTTCCAGAAAAGAACACAAAAAGGGCAGATTTCTCAAAGAGGACAGAAAAGACAACGCATTAGATTTGTGTCATAATTGTGTCAAAAAATAGCACTAATCATAATCCCGTAATGATCAGTGCTAACATTTATTATATAAATTTTTTTCTCTTTACAGTCTCTGTTTTATATTCTTATACACATGAATTACCCATAGAATAAGTCAATTAAATAAAAATATTTTCTGTTTCCCTCAATAAATTCATTTACCACTGATTCGATGAAATGATGAAGGACACGATTAATTTTCAAAGTTATCAATTGAGCTAAATAATGTACAATGCACTTTAATTCTTCATGCTTTTCAAGCACATATGTTACAGTGAAGTTGGTTCTAGTTATCTCGGAAAATTGATTACGGCGAATCCATTAATTTGCAGTTGCTGTAGCTTCGTAGCGTCATATATTGCAAAAAGTGAAAAGTGTTAAAAATGAATAATCTATTTTTTATATATTAAAAAGGTAGATAAATGTGATAAATTTTGGTTTAATTTATAATAAAACGGTTTGCACATAGCAATTATTGAGAAAGATACTGTTTGAGATGCTTTGCTAACTGTCTAAATGTTGTGAAACGAACTAAAAGCCGCAGAGTGAAAATTATAAAGTACATAGTTAATTTTGTTATATCTATAAAAGATATACATATTAACGGAGCTCTAACCCCGAAGCAAAGTTGTTGTAAATTTCGGTGGGGGGATTTTATTTTATAACCCGTTGTTTGTAAACCGCTAAAATTGTGGAAAAACAGGAGAAAACACCCAAGCGGAAGAAGAAAGCTGCAGCCAGTAAAATGTCTGCAGTTTATTCGCCGCAACCGCCCCAACAACAACCTGGGCCGGGACCGGGGCTGCAGCAGCCGCTGCAGTCTCCAACGATGCAGCAGCAGCAACAATCGGCAAGTAACAACATTGGTGGCGGTGGACATGTCATGGGACCAGGAGGTGGTCCTCCAGGTGGCCCAAGTGGACCGATGCAGCGTGGATCGCCAATGGGCGGTGGAGTGCCACCGGGCGGAGGAGTTGGCATGATGGGTGGACCTGGCGGACAACCACCACCAACAAATCGTGGCGGAGTACCGCCACCGCCCAGTCCAACACATATCCAGAAAATACTTGAAGAAAACTGTGTCATCATCAAGACTATTCAGGACTTCCAAAACATGGACAAATGGCATGAATGCATGCACTTCCACAATACGCTGCATCGCAATCTCGTCTATTTGGCGCAGCTGGCGGATCCAACTATGAACATAGCACAAATTTTGCCGGTAAAATATTCATAACTAAGTGTAACAACATTGAAATTTTTTTTATACTGTTTGTAGCCACCACATGTGCTTCAATCGCAGGCACAACAAGGACCTCCGCATGGGTTAATGGGTGGTCCACCGCCACCACAAGGTCCACCAAATCAGCAGCAAATGGGTGTTCCTGGTGGCATGCCACCACAGCACAGCGAGGCTCCTGTAGCTGGTGGACCAAATGCACCGACTGGCGGTCAAATGCCCTATCAAAACCCGGCACCGTCCTCGCATTCCAACATGCCACTTAATGCTCAGCAATCTCCAGTAGGTGCTGGACAACAGCAGCCGCAGACTCCCGGTGGGCCTGGTAATCCACAACAGCAAGGATCGAACATGCCCTACCGCGGTGGCGTTAACAGCTCCGGCCCCCCAGTTCAGCAACAACAGCCAGCAGTACTGCCGGGAGCTGGACCGAGTAAGTGTAAAGTACCCTTTCTCCTACTTTTATATTTGTGCATACAGCATTCTTACTAACTAATCAACGTCTAACATATACATTTATTTGTACTATAGATCAGCAACGTCCCAACAGTGGGCCACCTGGCCCAGGATCACAACCAGGTCAGCAGCAGCCACAGCCACCACAACAGCAACAACAACAACAGCCACAATCGCAATATCGAGGTGGCTACCAGCAACAAGCTCATTATCCCGGCTATCCGCCGCAGTCGCAACCATCTTATCAACCACAAGGTGGTTATCCAGGTCCTTATGGACCGCCAACACAGGGTTATGGTCCACCACCACCCAATAGCCAAGGTGGTTATCATCACGCAGGCATGCCGCCAACATCAGCTTCGGGCGGATCGACTGTCGGTGGTCCACCTGGACCACATCCATATGCAAACTCGAGCGCACAACAAGCTCCACCCGGCTCCTATCCTCCGCCGCCAAATCAACAAGCTCCAGGGCAACAGCCTCCTTCAGGCCAAATGTACGGACCGCCGGGTGGCATTCAGGGTGGTCCACCACCGCCGTCTAGCCAGTATGGTCCACCGCAACCACAGAATGCGGGTGGCGCCCCTCCTCCACCAATGGGCTACTCTGGTTATGGAGCTCCTCCGCCCAACGCGGGCGCTTATGGACAAGCAGCTAATGCGCCTGGTGGTTATGGTGCACCACCAGCCCCTTCTGGTGGTTCACAATCGCCGTATCCACCGCAATCGCCCTATCAACAGCCTGGTGGTTACCCAGGGCAACCGCCGCAGTCTCAGAACTCTGCTCAGTCAGCAGCACAATCTGGTGCAGGGGGTCCACCCAACGGACCGCCACCGGGCAGCTCCTATAGTTCCACACCTAGCCCTGGTCAAACACCACCACCAAACCAACAAGTTCCAGCGCCAAACCCCAATGGTCCAAATGCGCCTACAGCCAGCATACAGCCGACGCCTCCCTCGCCAGCTGGCGCACCATCTACACAACAGCAGGCAACAGCACCGCCACCGCAGCAACAACAATATGCAGGAGCACAACAGGTACCAGCCTCAACTGGACCGCCACCACCACCACACAGCGGTCAGCAGCAAGGAACATACTCATCATCACCAACAGCTGGCAGTCCCTATGGTGTACCGCCGCCACAACAACAGCCCGGTGGACTCCCAACTGGACCACCAAATACTACGGCACCACCGCCACCACCCAATGGCAGTGGTGGAGGTGGACCAGTGCCAAACCAATACCAGCCGCCACCCGGTGCACAAGCCTATGGAGCAACAGCACCCCCACCACAATCCTATGGGCCACCACCGCCTGGTGGCTATCCTGGTCATGCCTATCATCAGCCCCAAGGCTATGCGGGCATGCCACAGGGGCAGTATCCACCGTCTCAAGGTTATCAGGGCTATCGCCCTGCTGGCGGACAGATGCCGCCTCCCGGCGCGCCACAGGGACCACCTGGCGGTGCATACTCGTACTACGGGAATCAGCCACCACAGTAGTTTAACGCCTAGGTATGCAGAGAAAGAATCTGTATTTGTTTTAAGGAGCTCCAAATGTTTAAATTTTTTACACGCTTTTCATGGTCTTGTTTTTCATAAACTTAATTTCTTTTTTAACTGTATTTATTGCCGATTTTAACGCCTGCGCTATTTTTCTTAATGATTCTAAGCTCAAATAAAAACCTCCATTCAATTTAGTGCTCCGTAAGCAAAAAGACAAAAAACTGTCAAAGTTACTTTAAAACAAGATAATCATTAAAGAAATAAAATCATGTTTATTCTTCGATCGAAATACTTATTACAAAATATTAACTTATTTAAAGCTTACAAAGTTAACTCAATAGAAGAAAGAAAAACAAAAACTAAATAATAAATGTTTCGAATAAATTCAGTTTTGACAAAATATGTGTGTATCTATCAATATTATTGTAAACAAAAAAAAAATAAATATATAAAAAATATCTAATAAATTTTGCCAGTTACAAAAAAAAAAGGAAGCACACTTTATTTATGAGGAATGAATAATTAGCACAAAAGAAACATACAAATTTCACCCGATGAGCAGAATTGCCAAATGAAGAAAGAAAAATATATTCAGGAAATGAAAAAAAAAAATAAAATTGCCCATCGCGCTTTTGAATACGAATACATACTAGACTTTGAAGATGGCTGTAATATATCTGGTTCAAGGTTTCGTAACAGCACCTCATACCAAAAACCAACAGAATTCAACGATTGATGTGTTGCATAAAAGAAAATTAATACTGAGCCAGTCCTACATGATCATATTTTCCGTACTCCATCTGGTAATTGCTTTCCGGTACGAATCGTAAGAGTAAATTCCGCAATGCTTTCATACTGCTAGGACACTGAAATATGCGCCCGTCTATATTTATGGAATCTGTTACACATAAATAAAGGAGGACTTTTTTGTAAATTACTTAATTGAATATTTCTGGTAATTCTAAAATATTATTTTTTTAACTTAATTTAAATGAGCAGAAATCGGCCATCTATCCTCAAAAATTTGCTGAACTTCCGTTCTTAATAAAAATAGATAAAATATATATATATATATAAATAAATAAAATAAAAAAAAAAATATATATATATATAAGATAAAACATTCGATGTAAGCCTATCGAAATAGATTTAACCGTTGAATACTTTATTTTTTCTAATGTTTTACTCTTATTTAAACTAGAAATTATTTTTTTGTAGCTGCAATGGACTGTATTTATACACTAGATTGGATTAGAATACATCTACTCAGTCTTCTCATGCAATGCTGTAAGTGTTTCCGGGAGCACCTCCCCCACCTCTTCCTCTTTCAATTCGTCGTTGACAATCGTTGTTTTGGTTTGTTCCACAGTCTTGCGTTTGCCAAAAAGCTTCTGCTTTATTTTTCCCAGCATTGTGTGCGATTCGTCTTTGGACTCGATAACGATTTTCTTTGTGGCAACGCTATGTATGGGCCCAAAGGCCAAAGCCACAACAGTACAAGCCAGGCAGATGACATTGTATGGCATGCTGAAATCAGGTGTGGGCAGCGAAAGAATAAGCGACTCGGTGCGCACCTCCAGAAAGTATGCCGATTGTGTAGCATTAAAACTATGCTCGAATAGATAACGTTCCATTGGTATGGCAGTGTAGTTGCGCGCCAGCGGCAACTGTGTGGAGATCACTGCCGAGCCGAGGTAGTGACCATGATTGGCATCCGGTGGATATTCCAACCACTTGAGAAATATGTAATCGAAGTCGAAGGCAATCTGTACTGTGCTCTGCGCAGGCACCTCGAAAGCCAATTCCAAATGGTAGGAACGCAAGCGCTGTACTCCAGGTAGGTAGTGCATTGCTTTGGGCGTGATTTCTTGGGTGGACGCAGTTGGTCCAACGATGCTCAGTTTCAAGGTGTGCATGTAGACGGGGACGTACCAGGGAATGTTTTCTTGTAATATCAACGGCAGCGGACCATTGTGTGTATTTGTTATTCGCGTCACTAGTTGGCCACGCTCTTGACCATGACCCAGTATATAGCGATGGGCATAAATAAGTGGCTTAGAACTAATGAGCACTGCGGGCTGATTGTTTGTTTTTCTTTGTATCCAGGCGATGTTGAAGAGTTTGTCTACGGGCTGTTGCATATCATAAACGCCAAAGTTGGTGATGATGCCACCGCGTGTAGAAGTGAAGCGTACGTTTGGTGCTGGTGTGAGTTCGTAGCGGCCTTCATCGTCGAGACTAACATAAATTTTACTAGATTTTGCCAGAGTGCAACGTCCATTCAGACCTTGCCCGAACATGCGACGCAGTGAGAAATCATTAGAGCCCAAAATTTTCGGATCATAAACAAGATTTGCAGATTCAGTGAGCTCCAATATGCAATTCGTGGCATTCGCATCGCAAATAGTGCGCATGACTATGCTTAAGGCATGAAAGTTGGTATTATGTACATGACCTGAATTGAGTAGCGAAGCAAAGCCCTGCTTGCTACTGCAGGGCAAGAGTTTTTTCCATGGTGTCAGATTTTCGGTGCAGACAATTTCACGCGGCAATGTTGCATAGCGCAGGAACTTGGGTGTATCATTGAGCTGCTTGGCACCGAAGCGTGGACGAAAGCCGTATTTAGGTTCCAGACTATTTGTACTGTCAATAAAATTGAGCGAAGAGCAGAGTATGCCTGAAAATGTGCCAACGAGCCGCAACCACTGTTGGTCAACACCTGTTTGCGTTAGATTCGGCGCACTAAACCAAGCCCAAGCTTCTGCCCCTGGCGCAGTGTCGACAACGGGATAGCCCCAAGTTTCATAACGCCACAAGCCTTGGGTAAGACTAACATGCAGCTCCTTGACATCAAAGTGCAGCAATAGCTCCGCAATGGCTCGTGGTATAAGTTTAGTATTGTGCACTGAATAGAAAAAAATCCTATGAACGGATCACCTTTAATATATATAAACTTACAATTATTCTGCTTGCCATAATTCCAGCGGGTGGTAAACTGAAAGTACGTGTTCACATGTCCCGATGATAGTGGTTTAATAAACAGCTCCTCATGGAATTCTTCGGTTGATGTTGCTTGCTGTTGTAGTGTAGGCGCTGCTGCTGCCAACAGCAATAAGAAAAGATGTAATGTTTTCTGCATTATAATTAAAACTAACTTTTATCGTAATTTTAAGTGGATTTTATGATCATTTGCAAAATCTAGTCCATTGACAATTGCACCGCAAATCTTTGCCGCAAATGCAAAAATTTTGACAGCTGTTCGACAAGCGTTGCCAAGTGAATTTATTCACATCTTAATTTCATAGGGTAAATACATGAACCAACAAGAGAAGATCAAGCAATCAGCAGTGCAAAAAAAAGCATTTTTTTCGTGCGACGTTATCGGTCACAAAACAAGCTTTATTGCATACGTTTTTCATGCAAAACATGTGAAAACTTAGATAAAAGTGGAAAATAATAAAATTAACAAGTTTAATTCGCGAAAAAAGTGTTTGAATACTTTGTTTGTTTATATTTTCATGCAGTAACGAAATTTAAAATAATTTTTTTTGCTGTTGCAATTATTGCACGTCGCTACAGCACACTTAATTTTTATAAAAAACACAAAAAATTACTGAATTATAAACACTAATAATTCTTTAAAACTTCAAGAAATAATTTTTCACATCCAATAGTTGGATATTCAAATTGGAATTTCTATGGGAAATGAGCATCTCATTTGTGTTTTTTGGACGAAATGAGCAAACTAGCTTAGTTGTGAACGTACTATTAGGTCGGTTGGCATTTGATTGTTGCTTTGGCAAGTCGTTCGTCTATCAGTAAGATCAACTAAGGTGATGTCAGTATAAGCACTCACATAAGAAATGCCACAAAATATATCTTTTGCTTAAATTACTTAATTTATGATGGTAGTAGATTTTATTTTATTTCATCAATGAAAACTTAAAAACAGTGTAAAAATAAAAATAGGTTGCAGTCAAATATATGCCTCTAAAAACAAAAATCTGAAAGATAATAGAATTGAGGAGATAACATAGCCCATGAAACCCACTTATTAAGCTATCTTAAAACAAATGCAAACCTTCCATACCAAAAATGTCAAACGCATGACCTAGCAGACATTTTTCGTACTCATATCGTTAGATCGTACTTTGCTCGTACTTTACCCCTTCTTATGATATTTACGATCGAAATACGACCAAAGTTTGAAGTCGAATTACGGATTACTACACAAGAACACGTGAGTTTCTACTCTAGCTATCAACGCACGACCAGCCTAACGCATTATTGTAATTTAGGTATTAATCTTGGATATTTTCGATACTTCACCAAAATCTTGTGTTTTTAATGTATATAAGCGCAAAAAAGCATTCAAAAACCTAAATAAGAGAGTAATCAGATCTCGAAATTTCTCAATTCTAGCATCTACTACATTTTTTATTTTTTTTTCTGTAAATTAAAAAATAAATTCATTTTTATAAATGATTAAGGTGGAGAAGCTCAAATTGTGAATTTCCTTGATTTTTAACGTTGTTTTTAAGTTATTGTTGTTTTCAGCCTTTGCGTTGATTTATATTGTTTATAGGCCGTCTGCACGAGGCATGTGCTATGCCTCGTGGAGGTGGCCTGTTATAAACAGCCGAAGCCCCAAAAAATATTATGCAGTCTATATACACTGAATCAAACAATTGCACATACAGCACTTAATTTTCCATTTAAAGCTATATTTTTTACAAAATACTTTTTAAACATCGAAAACTTTTATTAATATTTATTGGATGGTATTATAACATTAAAAAAAAAATTATAACATTTTCTGAAAATTACTCTTCATTTATGAAAATGATTTAAAAAAGTAATCTAATTAACTCAAAAAATTGTACATACATTGCTTAAAAATCTTAATTTAAGTATTTTATAATGAACTTAATAGCTAGTATGGTATCCATTTGCATTAATGACCTTTTGTAAATGGCGTTTCATCGATTCCACCAATTTCGATGTATCGTCCGGCGATATTTTATTCCACTCCTCTAGGATAACTGTTTTAACCTGCTCTCTGTTGGTTATCTCATGCTGTCGTAATTAACGCTCGAGAAAATCCCAAAGATGCTCAATAGGATTGTAGTCCGGTGATTGAGGGAGATGTGGAAGTGTCGACTTGTAGTTGAAGACAAGCCAAGTTCTGATTAGTAGTGAATTATGCTTGGGGTAATTATCTTGGACCAGCATGAAATCACGACGGAATTCTAATTTTTCAGCACTGACTCTTAAATTAATTTTTTAAAATTGATAAATATTGAAATTTCTCCATTGTAGTTTCAACGAAAGTTAAGTTTCAAACACCGTTAGCTGCCATGGCACCCCATACCATAACATTTCCACTTCCATGTTTTACGGTTGGAGTTAAATTTTCTTTATTAAGATAAGTATTAGGTCTTCGCCAAACGAAACGACGTCCATCTGAGCCAAAAATATTAAATTTGCTTTCATCAACAAAAACAACTTTTTTCCAGAACTCTTCAGCCTTATTTATATATTATTTTGCATATGCTAAGCGTTCAAGAGCATTATTTTTAGATATAAACGGTTTCTTGCGGGACACGCAACCTTTGTTACCATGTGAATGTAAACAATTTCTTATTGTTTGCGGATTAACGGATGGACCTCCATGTTTTGCAAGGCTTGCCGCAATTTTTGGGGCACCAATTTTCGGGTCCGCTTTTACCATTTGTTCAATTAATCGCTCCTCTCGTATCGACAATAATTTTTTCCTACCTCTTCCAGATGCAATATCAAATGATTTATTTCGTTTAAAATTGTTTACAACAGATTGGATTGTTGAACGAGGTCTATCAACAAGTTTATTTATTTCTGAATAACTTTTTCCTTCATTTTTTAACTTAACGATTAATGTGTTTACGTCTATAGGCACTTTTTTGTGTGTTAAATTCATTTTTAAAAAATTTTAATAATCTGTCGTAGAGAGCTTTGAAGAACGACTAATTCCTTTCACAAAATGGAATTTCGTTATTAATTTGGCGTAACAGTTAAAATTTTGACATTTAATCGACCTTTTTACCAATTTTTACCAAGTTGCAATTATGGGGATAGCCGCTTTCATGAATTTCGTAAATTATGAAACATGCTCATTCAATATATGTACGTTATTTTAGAAAATACAAAAGCTTAAATAAAATATCATCTACTGTATGTGCAAATTTTTGATGCAGTGTATGTTTTATTTAAAATTAACATATGCTCAATAAAATATAATTTTGCGTTCATACTATTGCAGGTTCTTGCGTGCATGCTATTAACATGCAAGAACCTTCAACAAAATAATTTCATATACATTGCGAGCCACATAGCTGATCTTAAGAATGAATTAGAGACCGTAACAAAATTTCGGGCAAAATTTGCTTTTTATTTTTGCCTTAAAAAGTACAAATCAAAAGTGAGCAGTTATTTTGTGTTCAAAAAATATCGGGCAAATTGTGCTTTTTATTTTTTGCTTGAAAAATAAAAAGCAGAAATAATTATTGTTTTTTGTTCAAAATTTTAAAAATCAAAATTTTTAAAGTCAGTGAGAAATCACGTTCTGCAATGTGAGAGAATTCTAATGGTTCCTTCAAAACGGCTTTACGACAATATTTTTACAATGCTTTTTTGGTTTAAATATATCAAAATAATTATTATTTACAGTCTCTGGTCAAATCAAATCTGTTTAGATCATTGTCAAATTTGTCTTAAGAGATAATCGAGCTTATTAGCTAGCACTTAATAATTTTTTTTGTGATCTCAAAGATTTTAAGTAATTGGCTACGCATTTAATTTCATATTTGTGCAATTAATACACTTCTGGTTTTCAAAAATATGTAATACTGGACTTTGACTCGACTTCCCACGAAAAAATAATACATTTTATATATATCGGTAAGTTTTATGAAAAAAAAAATATAGGTAAGAACAAAAACAAATTATTGAAAATAATAAATCTTTTGCTAAAATTTATGGAAACTTAGGTCAAAACCAAACTTCCAATTGGTGTTTAAATATAATAATAACAGTTGCAATAATTTGTACAAGCAACCGTAACAACTCTATTTTAAAAAGATCATTCGGATCACAAAGGATTATACAAAGTGATCCAAAATCATGGTCAATGGAAAACTTATCGATAACTATTATCAATCTTTGGAAAAAAAACACAATGAAAACAATGAGATAACGTGTTATGGATCAACGAAGAAAATCTTCATTAATATTAAATGTAATCTTTAAAAATTTACTGTTTTATTAATTTTAAAAATAATTTTTTATACCTCTAGCATTGAAGTGATAAAAATTTTCTCGGAATGAGTTCATTGGAAATTTTCAACTGAGGCATCAAAAGCACAGATATCTTTTTTAAGAATGGGTCTTAGAATAAAAAGATCGAAGATTTTAAAAATTAAGTGAAATAATGCTAATCAAAGTAGAAAAAAAAATATCACTTCTTCTGAAAGCGCAAATATAGGCTTCCAAGTTTGAAAAAACATTCTTTAGCGACTTAGCAGTCATTTTTTGACTACTCGCTTGACTACTACTTGATTGAAACTAAATTTATATAAACTCACATCTTTGAACTTCACGCAGGTATACATATATTTTCTCTAAGTTTGTATTATTTACTTATGGTAAATGAAAAATTCTCTTCATTTAACAATCATTTAACAACGTCCTTTTCATTACGCGAAATTTTACTTCACAGTAAAACAGTGTTTACTTCCGATCATCCCTGACAAAATTTTGCATTGTTGAACGCACCATTAAGCATTTTCTTTATCAATTATAGCTGAGTACATGTACAAGAATAGGAAAGCTATATAATTTGTCGCTTGTATAGTCAACAGCTATCCCATATGTTGACGAGCACTACAAATGCATTTGAAGCGACGGAGAAAATTTATATGACGAGTTCAAGGAATTTAGTGGTGTAGCAGCGTTTCTTCGTATGTGTTCTCCGAGGCGCAAAGCAAGGCGTAATCACACACAAACAAAACGGCACATATAAACGCACGCGCTAGCCTTAGCTGCAAGTGCTGCTAACTATAGTTCAGTTACATTGAAAAAAGGGAAAAAATATTCAAAATAAACTTTTATCATCTTATGTATTTTATCATCGGTTCAAAAGAAAAATGACGTTAATACAAATTTGGTCATGTACAATTTATTGGGTAAATTTTATCCCTAATTGAAATCCAAAATACTTGGGTCAAAACTATAAGTTAGAGCTATACCAATTTCCACCATGCAATCATTCTCGGTCATTTACTTTTTTTCATTTAAAGTTTTAAGTAATTAAAATTCGTTTTTTTTTGCCTCTCCTGCACAATTATGATCATGGTATAAGAATACAAGGTAGCATTGACAGTTGCTTGGGAAAACATATTCTGTCAAAAAATATACTCAAAAAGAGAGCGTTCGCTGGTCGGCCATTGTTAATAAATGAAAACACAAACAATGTTGAAAACGTTGAAGTGAAAAAAAAAACAACAACCACAGCAGCTGCAGATGCATATACACAAAAAGCTGTTTTTGACAGTTTATGTTTTCCTGTTGAAGAGAAAATAAGCAGTTGTCAATGCTACCATGTATTATTATACCATGAATTATGATTTTTGCAGTTACGTCATTGTTCTTCTCAACCGACGATATGTGCTTCAGAAATCATAACCAGTTTTAAGTAACTGGATAACTTTAATCTGGTTACTTGTAAACATAACTCGTCAAATATTTTAAATTGCTTAAATTTAAATATTTGTTTAATCTACCTAAAATGAGATATGTTAATTCAGACCATTCAAATATCTTCAAGCTACACAATTACTGACAACGTTACAAATTTATAAGAAGCGGTTACGTTCACTTTAAGCCCTTTTAAATATTAAAGAGCTGCATGAGTGTATTTGATACAATAAAGTGCATCGAGCATTTGATTGTCTTGTTCTCTATCATGGTATAATAATACATGGTAGCATTGACAGTTGCTTCGGAAATCATCATGATATAATTATACAGGTAGCATTGACAAGTATAGATTTTCTCAGCAACAAGGCAACGACCATTTGTCAAAAACAGTTGTTCGTGCAACAAGAATTAAACGAATGTAAAAATAAATAAATTCCGCAAAATATGTGCGTTAAATACACAATTATAATAATGAAAGTTGTGAAAAAATTATGTGTGATATGTGTTTAACGTTTTCCAGCCGTGGTGTTTTAATAATAATTGGAAACTTCTTTAATTTCGTCCATATGCATCTGCAGCTGCTGAGGTTGCTACATTTGAACGTTTTCAACATTTTTTCTTATGTTTGCACTTAATAACACAAAGTTCACAAGTTATCTTCGTTGTAGTAATAATAATTCACTATTGATTAAATAAAATAGGCAATATTTTGTAAGAAAATGTTTGGTTATTTGCAAGCGCTGAAACATAAACAATGGCGAAAACATAAGAAATAATTGAACGCTCTCTTTCTAGACATTTTTTTTGACAGATGGTCGATGCCCAAGCAACTGTCAATACTACCTTATATTATTATACCATGGGAAATCATATACTGTCAAAAAATATACTCAAAAAGAGAGCGCTCACAATCCGCCATTGAAATCACAAGCAATGTTGAAAACCTTGAAGTGAAAAAAAACAACAACCACAGCAGCTGCTGATGTATTTCCGCAAACAGCTGTGTTTGACAATTTATATTTTCCTGTTGAAGAGAAAATAAGCAGTTGTCAATGCTACCTGGTATAATTATACCATGGTTCTCTATTTACTTTATTCTTTCAAGTATAAGTAAACATAATACAGCATTCACTAAAGCTGGATTCACTGATCACCTTCAGCATGTTTTCAAGTTTTTTTTATATGGAGTTTATGCGCTCTATTTTTTTCCACACTCAATGAGAGAGTAACAAAAACTTGCTGCATCTCTTGAACTTGATTAACTTTATTTTAATTTTCTTGCTGAATGTTTTTGAGCGGAACTGCCAGAATGAAGTTTGTCAAGTTGAAATAGGCATATTTTATTTTTCATGTCTTTATAATGAAGGAACATTGTATCTGGCAATGCTGAATGACATTGAAAAAACAAAAAACTTGCAGAATGTTTTAGGGCGATGTTAGGGCGATGTTAGGGCGATGTTATGTAGACGGTCACGGGCACGGCACGGGCACGAATTGTTGTTGTTTCCATGTAAAAGGGAAATTTGAGAGAGTGAGCGAGGGAATAAATTTTGCCCACCGCGGTCACCAAATGATTCGGCTGTCGATACCAAATCACTGGATCAAAACAGTGTTGCGTTGTGGAAATATTCACAATATTTGTATTTTTGCATGCAAATAGTACACTTTTAGTACGAAATCTATCAAAGCAGTAATGAAACCTGCATAATAGCAACACTCACCATACTTATACTCGTCATACTATTTTGCATAAAGTATTAAAAGTAGCAAAAAGTATGCTAGTGATCATAGATCAAATGACCGCCAGCATAACATGTACTTTGGGCACGACTTTCATCAAACGGAAAAAGAGAGTAAAAACTCGTGCCCGTGCCGTGCCCGTGACCGTCTACATAACATCGCCCTTATGTAGACGGTCACGGGCACGGCACGGGCACGAATTGTTGTTGTTTCAATGTAAAAGGGAAATTTGAGAGAGTGAGCGAGGGAATAAATTTTGCCCACCGCGGTCACCAAATGATTCGGCTGTCGATACCAAATCACTGGATCAAAACAGTGTTGCGTTGTGGAAATATTCACAATATTTGTATTTTTGCATGCAAATAGTACACTTTTAGTACGAAATCTATCAAAGCAGTATTGAAACCTGCATAATAGCAACACTCACCATACTAATACTCGTCATACTTTTTTGCATAAAGTATTGAAAGTAGCAAAAAGTATGCTAGTGATCATAGATCAAATGACCGCCAGCATAACATACTTTGGGCACGACATTCATCAAACGGAAAAAGAGAGTAAAAACTCGTGCCCGTGCCGTGCCCGTGACCGTCTACATAACATCGCCCTTACATGTCAGTGAATCAAAATTGCCACATTCTCTTGTTGAGAGTAATAGAGCTTGCGCAAAAAACATGCTGGAGGTGATCAGTGAATCCAGCTTTACAAAAAAGTGCTCACTCTACAGCATTTGTTTGCCTCTCACCAAGGTAAGTACATTCTCATTATTTTTAAATGCTTTATATATTCGTTACAATCAAATCGAGACAATCAAATCAATGCAAAAAACAACGAGCACACCGAGTAAAACAAATATGTTATAGAGAAATATCAACATTCGATGTTCTTTTCTTTGCTCTGATATGAAGCAGAAAAAACCTTTTTAACACAAATCAATAACAACACACATTATTTGTGTGAAGGTTGTTGTTTTTTTTCGTTAATTGTATGTTCGTTTAATACTTTTTACTTTTAATTTCATTGTCAAATAATTTAAAAAAATAAACATCAAGGTATATTCAACAAGGAAGTCTCGTCTCGGAGTGGTGGGTACAGTAGCTGTCAAACATAAGAAGAGCGTAAAAAAAAACTGAATAGAAAACTGTCAAATGTGTTAAAATTCATAGTTTTCATTTTTGTGCGTGCTGAATGTTTATTTTTAGTATTTATCGTGAAGGTAAAATAACACTAAGGAAGGCACTGCTTCTGGCTGCAACCGGAGTGGACCGCAATTATTCCCCGGATGATTTATAAAATCCGTTCTATAAAAATGCTTTTCGCAGACCCGCGCTGACAACTTCTGGGCATTAAATCGCTTAAATAATTTTCATCAACAACACAAGTCTAATTGGAAAATTTTATTTGTTTTACATTTATTCGTTCAATAGCCGATTTTGACAGGTGCTGTACCCACCACAAGAGAGAATTTCAACTGCTACCTCTACCTTCCTTAATATACCTTGATAAACATAAAATACATCAGTACTCAGTATCTAGCACCGAGCATATCAACACATTTCAACACACTTCAATTTTACTTTATATGCTTGCTTTGAAGAAGTTCTCGTTTGTCTTGTTTTCGATATGCTTTATGCTCATTTGTTCTTGGTCTCTATATTGTTGGTGTTTAAACACTTTTAAAGATGAGAGTTGAATAGAGTGAGCATGCAAACAACAAATGAATGTCTTGCAAACACATCCGTGCAGCTCTTTATTAAATATTAACTTTTATAATAAGACTTGAGAAGCTAAGTAACCGAAGTTTTCTTAAAAAAAAAAAAGAAATCATAAGAGGAAAGAAAGGAAAAATGTGTACCAATATCATTTACAACAAACTTTTTTAACTAGAAAATATACATATAAAAATAAAATTACTAAACTCAATTAATACTTTGTTCACGCTCAGGCTGAAAATCCGCTTTTTCAGAATACTTTAAAAGCAGCTTTTCATTTGACACACAGTAGTCCAAAAAACATAAAATTACACAGCAACATTCGTGTTACCATGATCTATGGTGTGTACAATTTCGGCAACGATATCTTCTTTAATTTTTGCAGGAGAGTAGAATTTGTGCTTCATTCACCTCAATATATTTCCGATTAGATCGTATTATATATCGATAATATCCAGTTTTTTTGTCACTTTGTATGGATTAAACCATGTACATTACAGTAGTACTTGTATATTTGATGTTTTGTCCAAATTTTGAAAATGGTGTATTAATTTCCTTTGTCTATCCAAAACTTAAAATGCTTCTCCTGAAAAATCGAGCTTTTTGAGTCATAACGTTATTGTAGAAAGCGAGCGATATGTGTGTTATTATTGCGTTTTGTTTCATTGTTCTCAGAAAATAAGATGCTCCTATTGACTACAAGTATACACATAAAAAACCAGACAGACGAAATGTCAAATATCAGTGACAACCTGAATTTTAGTAATAGATTTTGACTTTACTTCAAAAAACAGACTTCAAATCAAGATTGTTTTCTAGCTTTTCAGAGTTTTTCGCTGAAAAGCACTCAAAAAGATGATTTTCATTTGACAGTTTTTCTATGGTGAAAAATTTAATATCATATAGCTTTTCAGTTGAAAACCCATTATTGTCCGAAAAACTGCTTTTCGGACTTAGTGTTAACATAGTATAAGGAAGAATAACATACTGACGATGTGAATGGCCTAAAATTTAAATATTTTAAAAAGCATAGTAGCACTGCATTTTTTGCACGCATTTGGCCAGAATGTACTGTATGTCAGTATTGATTTCAATGTTTTGTAAATATAAGGGGCTTAAGTCGTAGTTTTTTAAAAAAGAAACTCTATTAAAAAATTTTTAATAAATTTCATTTCAAGTAAACACTATGTTATATTATAATGTTATTTAAATTATTATTAGATTATGTTTTGATCTGAGAACTAAATAAAATAAAATATATGTTGCTAAAATATGAAATATCTTCAACTTGACAGGGATTTTTGGTCAGAGAATATTTAAATTTAAGTTTAGAAATTTCTGATGTTCGATTATGAATATTCATCAATAGAATTTTATTCCAAATATCAAGAATAATTATGAGATAAATCATAGCGTAGACTGATGTAGATTTTGATGTTTCTTTTTTGACCAATATTTATGTTTATAATACTTACCAATGCCTACCAAGGTAGTCTTTTTTCTTCTAAAAATCTAAAAATCACAGCCATTAATTAGAATCGGTCTTGATATTAGAACATTGATGGAAAATTCGGTTTTTTTTTTTTAACTTAGTTTGTAACATTTATTTGATATTTTCATAATTTTAATATACATTCTTAAAGATACATTCTAAATGTGAAGAATTTACTAAAAATTTTTCTTTTAGTAATATAACATTTATAAAAAATATATTCTAAGATGGATAGGTTTCGAAAGTAAAAATATGTTGAATAAAACCCTTAACTATATATAAATTGCTGTTATATTGCTTCTTGAATGTCAAGCAAAAATTGGTGAACAAATAGATATTTGAAAATCCACATAACATTTCTGAGTCTTCAAAGTAATTTCGTTGACAGAATTCCCACGGTGAAATTACTTAATTTGGACATGTTGTACGCATAAATCAGGAATGAGCCGTAAATTACGATAATGAGAACATAGTAGAAGTAATTTATCATAAATGACCAACCAAATTAATATCCAATCGGTGTCAACTCATTTTTTCGATAAATAATCGAAAAAATGGCATCACAAGATGTCATTTCTGTAAACAAAAATTTGATATGGACAAAAAAACAAAACGAAATTTTTTTGGGAAATGGAAAAAATTTCAAAAATAAATTGTGAACAGCTGGTATGAACACAGTTGATTTAAGTAAATTAATTTATGACAAATCAAGTAATATTTGCCGTAATACGTAGTATAATTGTCAATTTCACAGAAAAAATCAATTCCAATTTTTATTACTTTACCGTTCATAGGCATATGTATTAAACTGGCATTTTGTATACGCCGATACTATTTGTTGAAAATAGAAATATTCATGTCATAGACGTTAATTACCAACTTAAGGTAACATCATTGAATTCAGCTCACATGAATTTTTTTCAATAGGATGACAATATTTTCCCTGAATTTTTTAATGTTTACGCTAAACACAAAATATCCCTTTTCAGGCAAACGCTTCAAAAAAAAGTAACATTGTAGCATTCGTCATCGTGCTTTGTGTCGCACATTTGACCGTTTCCCCATTTGCGCTGTAGTGTAGTCTCGCTTGTTTAGCACGGCGCACATCGACGAGCGAGCGAGGCGACCAACAACAACCGATGATGAGCTGCTGCTCGACAAGTACAAAATGGCTGTAGCACTGCTGCGATGACTGTGTCGTTCGTCGTTCGTTGCTCGTTCTCGTTGTGTCGTGCGTTCGCTCTCTGCTTCATTCAAAGAAATAAGCATTTTAACACAAAATTGCATAAAAAGTTTACAAGATTTAATTTATGAAAAATCAAAAACAACAATATCTCAATGTAAACAATTGTAAATATTGCAATTATTTATGTTACACAAACAAATAGCAACAAATACGAGGAAATAAAATTTTCTCCGCAGATCCAACACACAATCGGCGACACTCTGCCTGCCTGTCGCATAACGACGAACGGTCGAAGTCGTTTTCTGCAGTGTCGCACAGCGAACACGAGCAAAAATAAAATACTATTTTCATTAAAAAATAAAGTAAAATAAAAAGAAAACTGAAATAAAATCCATTTTAATTTCTTTATACTTGAATAATACACACATCACACACACACACACGCTGCGAACACAAACAACAAGCAACTGCACTACGAAGTAAAATTAGAGAAAATCACAGCATAGACCAAGATCAAAAATTAATTAAGTAGGAAAAAGCAGAAGATCGCACATTAAAATAAAGCAAAAAGAAGAAAATAAAAGAAAAAAAAAACACTTGCGAAAGCGCACTAACAAAGAATGTATAAAATTATTTAAACGACATAAAAATAAGTTTTAAAATTTTTTTCTTTTATCTCGTTCACTCGCAGCGCACGCGAATATAAGCGAAAAAGAAATTCACGGAATATTTTTGATTTCTCGGTTTTCGGGCTCGTCGCGGTGTACGCCGCTGAGGCAAAATTGAACTGTTTGGCTACGACGGGCGCTGCTTCGTTCGTTCGGTCGGTTGCAGGTCGGTTGCTCATCGTCGTTGTGGTGCTTTGGTTTGTTCGTAGGAACGTCGTTTTCGTCGTCGTCGTCATTAAACGCGAACGTCGTCGAGTGCAATAGTAGCTGTGTCTACCGCACTTCAAACAGTGGGCGAGAAAGAGAAGCAGTTAACTATTGATATTTTTTTTAATTAAACAAAAAAGCTCTTTCTTTTAATACTGTTTTTTACTCTCTATTCTATTTTTTTTTGTTTTATTAATTTTATCAATTAATTTGTATGCTAATATGATGAAATAAACAGTTATTTTTACTTGCTATTTTGTCGCCAAAAGTATTGGGAAAACTGAACTTTGCGAACAACAAAAAAAAGAAAAACTAAAGGTCAACGAAAAGCAGCCCGACCGCAACAAGCAAATCACCACTGGACCAATACAACAAATTGAAAAAAGCCTGCAAAAATAGATCCTCTCAAAAGGTGAAGTTTTCTAAATTTTACACACATATATATATACATTGAGATTATGTAGTCTATATCTATAGTTAAATTTCTCTATAATTAAAAAAAGTTGTTAATTATTTTGTAAATTTGTATTAAGCTCTTTTAAGTAAACGAAAAAGTAACATCAATAAAAGCAATATATATGTACATATATATAGTATATATACATGTATATGTATGGTTTATCAAATATCTCGTAGTCATGCAGTTATTTTAATTTTTGTTTTGGCTTAAAACTGAAAAAATACTGAAATTAAACCAAATAATTGTAGAATTTATAATTTTCTTCACTAAATATTTTAAGATGGCGACATTTGTATTGACATTGTTAAGCATGTGAATCCGTCTGCAAATTTATGCCTGTTTGTTAATTGTAAGTGCCTGGTTGACCATGCGGTTTACTTGGCTATCCTATCGAAGGTTTCCCCAGCTGTAATTAAGCCGTTCTTCACACGTGACCCCGCTTTGTTTTTACTGCCGTCTATTGAACTCTATTATAGGAGGTTTTTGGAAAGACCCAAGAAATCATCAGTCTCATCCATCTATATTCAGCATCCTGGTTAAATTATCTATTTTGTTTTTGTCAAGAAAGTGATTTCAACTTTTAATAATTATGACGTAAAGAATGAAAATCTTCGATTCGCTATTTCTCGGTTGCCACTCGCCCACCAAATCAATTCTTGCGTTTGCGTCCACTTCGATTTGTTGAAGTTTCAATCCATAGATTTTAATGTTAACTTATTTCTCTCTTCTAAATTTTGCAGTTCCTCTCGGTGAAAAGCAGTTTTGTCGCAATCCATTTCATTTTGCGCTTGAGAGCGAGTTTGGACGATTAAGTATTTTTTTTTATGTGTGCAAGCATTTAAATGGTGTGGCCAGATTTATAGAAAAATATTTTTGTAGCAATCTGTAAATAGATCGATCTGTTCCTGTACTTTTGGACTAAAAATTTTAAACCAGTCAAAATTTGGAGAATAGTAAAAAATTCTGAGACAAAAAAAAAAAAAAAACAAAAAGTACTCGAACGCTTTTCGGACTAAAAATTCTAAAATGGATAAAACGCCAAAGCGATTGTGCCGGAAAACCACATGGCTATCCTGCAATGTTAATTCATTTTCAATTCATAAAAAAAAATATATATATACATAAAAATATATATATATATGTATATCTGATCGAAATAATAGATACACTTAGAAGATTTCATGTATATTCACCACTAATTAGCATTTAACACCTAGTAATAGATACAGGAAAACTTTTCTGAACTGGTATTTAACATTTTGTGAAACTTACTTAAGGAAGCGGTAAGAGTTCTCAATAAATAAGTGAAATTCTATGAAATACCGAGAAACATTTAATGCAGATGGGTGGAAATAAGATTGGCGTCGAACATGAGAAAGGAAGGAAATCTGCGCGACATTATAATATTTTTATATATAAGCTAGCCAAAGAAACGCGTGGTAGATAATGAAAAACAAGCCCGGCACTTGATCGCAACATAGTGATGCTATAAAAATACTCTTTCAAGTGTTCAAAAAATATTCCAGTTGAAATGGGCAATGTTATAAGCACTATAAAACTGCCAGGACTAATTGCTAAAAGGTTTCTGAAGCGAAAAACTAATGTCATAATTAATAGGTTAAATTTTGCAAAGATCACGCGGGCTGGATGGGACCCGAGTGTGAGAAGAAGTGCCAAGATATTTTATGGAGTGAATACACAAATATAAATTAGTTTGGAAATGTTGCACAAAGGAATCTAAGGCGACATGGAAGCAAGGGATTTTCACGGCAGTTTAGTTCACGGTGGCAGAAATATGGTGTGCGATGCTTTGTCTGGAAATAAAATGACAAGCAAAAGATAATTACATCTTGGAAGGCGTAATGTTTCCATATCATGAGGAGAATATGCAACTTTCTTGTGGCTTTCAGCATGAAAACGACCCGAGGCACACCTCAATGCTGGTATAAAATTGCTTTGTGGATAGCAAAATAAATGTGCTCACCTGGCCAAGTCAGTCCCCGGATCTAAATCAGATTGAAAACTTGTGGTGCGACTTAAAAAAAATTGTGCTTAAAAACTTTTGCAAATAAATAGAATTTTTTGGACAAATTTGTCCAAAACGAAACTCCAAAAAACCATGCTAAATATAATCGCAAAAATGTACAAATTGGGGTGCAAATGCACAGGATATTAATTGAATAAAAGTTACTATTTTGATCGGGTATTCATATATATTTATATCTATGGCAATATGTTAAAGTAGATTTAGTCCAAAAATGTAGTTATGAGTTATTCACATTTTTAAAAATCCTTTTTCTTATTTTTATATAAAAATTTTATGTATGGCCATTATAAAAGTCGATATAAGTTTCTTTTTATTAGTCGGATTTAAAAAAGGATCGAAGATAATTGTGCACCTTGAAAAGGTTATTAATATGTATAATTTCAGTTTTTCGCTTATGTCGACTTATCTACTTTAACTTATTGGCACAGATATGTATTAATATATATAAATATATATCAGCAATAGGAAGATAAGATAGCTAGCTATCTGTCTGTCTAAGCTTTTTTAATGCAATAAAAAAACGATTGAAAACTTTGTTTAGAACTTCCCTTTTTTATGAGAATTTGTAATCTTAGCTTTTATGAAAAATTTAACAAATAATTTATGTTTTTTATTTATGATCTTGGGAACATCTGATTTCAAGTATTTTGACACGTTCCTGTTAATCAGCAGACAATTTTCTGACTTAAAATTGTAAATTTTGGCATGGAGGGGAAATTAGCTACTCATTCCCTTTTTCCAATTTTTCACTATTTTTTTCAAGTACGGTATGCTTTTTGGACTTGCAAAATGGACTAAAAATAACTATTGTGAGAACAAAAATCTAACACTTGACCTGTCAAACCATAAAAAACATCTTCTTCATAAATCTACCATTCATCTAGAAAGATCCAGAAAATATTTCTGGTCACTGTCACCTTGGTTATTAGTGAAGTCATTCTTACGGAAATATTATTTTCATCTTGAGTTCTTAAGATTATTTCTTTATTTTATTTATACTGTTTTAGGAGTTCTTCAATTCGGTTTTGAGTTTCCCCAATATTACATTTTAACAATAGTATATCATCATCAGTCAGTTAAACTTATTCCTTTCGGACAATTGCAAATTAGTGATACACAAAACCAAAATCTGAACCTCTCATGTCTTGACATCTTCAGATAGGTTGTGTGTTATCAGCTACACGTGTCGATTTTTTGGTGATTTTAAAATGGGTTGAACTAATATGTTAAAATTAAACTGAAATGTTTCTCTTAAAAAACCTCGGATTTGCGAATCAGACATTTAAAATCAGACGTAGTGTAGTCAGAAAGGTGATTAAAAATGTTATTTATTGGTTTAATCCAGACTTGGAATCGCGAATCTTTTAAAACAGGGCATAGTGTAGACAACAGATGATTGAAAATTTTTTATATATGTTTATGTCACATGATTGTTTCTAGGGAAACCATGTCGTTTAAAATGCTCTGATATGTAGTGTACGATTAAAATTGAAACGAAAATAAACTAAAAAAAAACGTTGTTTGAACACATGTTGAGTTTACGGCACTCGTGTGACAATGATAAAATCTTTTGTGTCCAATATTTATGCTCCTGAAAATAGTTTTTTTGTATTAAATTAAAAATGAAAGACGTATGTCAGGTATAGATAACTCTTGAGGTATATAATGCAATTGATACGAAACCAAAAGCAAGCTTGTAGCTTCTTGAGAAGGATAAAAGGTAAAGTATAGCTGTAAAAATACCCAACTCCGCTTGGTTTTAACTATGTAATTTTTATCATCATAGTTCTTTGTATCATCAAAAATGCAAACAAGACGACGTATTTAGTTCGTTTGAATATAACAAGGAATTTATTATATCATTGTGTTAATTTTATGAGAGATGAAAAAAGTAGATTCAAGTGAACACCATAAAAACACCATAAAAACTGTATTAAGAAAAAAACCTCAGCATCGGATTATATGTCTTCTGAGGTCCAAGGCGACAGTTCCATATTCTTTCATCTTTAATAAGGCTTTAATAAAACATTTCAAAGGCTGAATTAAAAAACTACAGGGTTTACACTGTGGCAACACTGCTGAATATTATTGTCCGCTATTTGTTGTTATTCACCTGTCAATGCTCTTTTATCTTGTTTTGTTTTTTGTGTCCAAGAACTGGCGAGACATAAACCATTTTCTTAAAACTTCATTGATGATCAAAAATTAAAATCCAACACTTAATGTGGGAACAAAATGTAGGAAAAAAAAAACGCGAAAATTGCTTGAGACCAATTGCCTACCGATAAAAATTGTGGTAAGTGACTCAACAAAAACCTGAAACCTTCCTCGATTGTTTATCTTATAATAAAACAAAACAAAAAAAAAAAAAAATACAAATATTTTGGATATGTAAGATGGGAGGGGAAGGTGGCGGCAGTGTTGATGGAGTCAGTTAAAAGACGCTGATAAGGGATAAATGATCTTTAAAAAAAGTGAAAATTTCTTTTATCCAATTATTTAAGTCGAATGAAATGACGTGCTCTTGAGACAAATCAGCAAATGCGACGCGATTTTGCTTGGATGACTGGGCGTAAAACGTACGGCGTAAACAGCACCACACGAATTCCTCAAATAATTTCGATGACGATGATGCCATTACAAAGAAAATAAATTCTTGCTTTTGCAAGATAGGGGAAAATAAACAGAAAAAACCGGGTAGTCAAGACAGTGACTGACTAGTCATCGCTGAGGAGCGAAACAAAATTGAAAAAAAGCACAAACACATAGACACACCATGCTCCATATGACCTCCCCACTGACCACCCAAACAATGCAAAGCTCGATGCATAGATCCAAAGCAGCGTAGCAGCACTCAGCACTGAAAAAAACAACACGTACGTAACGCCATGTAATCGCTTGCTATCAGCAAATGTATAGCCACCACACAACAGCAAGAAGAACAACAACAACAAAAATAAAAACAACTTTGACGGCATAATTAAGCCAAACCTAAATGGCAGCAAAAACAACAACAATAACGAACACAAACACAAAAACGGAACAACAAAATTACGTCGAGCACGCCGTTTCCCCGCTTGTGCGTCAAGTAGCACAGACCCCTTTGTGCTGTTTTTGGAAGCTGCTTGCAAGCAGACTAAACAGTCTGCGTAGAAAATGTTCTACAATTGCTCCGAAATAGTCAGTCGTCGTTTTTACGTCGATTTCCAAAGTTTTCGTCGTTGTTCGTGCGACTCCACATAAACTCTATATCTAACTCAGTCGCACTCGTGGGGAGCTTGATGAATTGTTGTTGTAAGGAGAGAATTTACCAGCTGTGTCGCGTTGTAGTCGCTAGCGATGTGCTTAATTTTTTGAGTATTGTCTGCGCTCTCGATTCCGTTCTCTTTGCACTATTTTTTTTTTTAATTTTGCACTGTTGCAGCTTTGTCGCCCTGTGTAGATGTTGATTTTTTTTATTAATTTTTGCATTGACATAATTCCTTGTGTCCATGCCCCGTGTAGTCGATTATTTCATTGGGAATGTACATATGTATGTATGTAATTTCGATTTACTTAAAATGCGTTTTTTAATCTTTTCGGTCGGATGTGACAACACTTTGCTTGGTTTTTGTTAAAATATATTATATAAAATATGTATATGTACATCCATGATTCTCTTGAAATAATTCTGACTAATCGAAATTTGTCTACTTGCCGCCTCTCTAATTTATTGTTAGTATTTCGCGGAATTTTTAAAAATGAGTTTTTGCATTTTTAGGTCAATAAAATTGTAGCCACTTTAACTAAACCGCACATTTCATTGGGGAAAAAAACCAGAATTTGAACTTGTTCTTTGATAAATTATTTGCTCAGTTTTAAGTTTATTCCGATCTACCTGTATGTAAACAAAAAAAAAAGAAAAAATTACGCTAAATATACAATAAAAAAACTTAAACCACGTGCGCTTCACGCCTTTGTTAATAAAACAATTACCTCAAAAAAGTACAATTCAATATTGAATATCCACATTTAGTTATTAGCCCCATAGTAACAGAAACACCCTACTTTAACTTTAAGTTAGTCTCTTTAGAAGTTAATAGTGGGAGAATCAAAACAAATCAGAAAAGTTCTCGTTTACACGAGCAACATGATGAGTATGTGCGATAAAATTAAAAACCAGTTCGCTTTTCTCGAATTTAATTATTTAACTTATGCTCATTGTTTTTTATTGTGGCTCATATACGAGTATTATATGTTTTGAAAACAGTTTTCTCTTTTTTATCCGTACGTTCCACTGATTGTGTACCAGCTTTGTAAATTAAGCTGACCAGACGTTCTAATTTAATATAACGTAAAACGTTATAATATAATTTAATAATTTTGACATATTTTACTACCCGATACGAAAAAAAAAACCCAAATTTAACGTGATTCCAAAATTGTTTTTCATTTATAATACGATGTATACATTCGTTGAGTTTTGCTTTCAAATGAACGCGGCCTCGTTAGTCGAGTAGGTAGTGCGCTCGAGTACCATCCCAGAGGTCCCGGGTTCGAATCCCGGTCAGGCCATGGTCCTACGCATTAACCTTTCGCACTTTTAGAACATCCTACACATGTTTCACTTGATTGTCCCTTCCCTCCCACTAATCTATCAACCCATTTCGAATCCTTAGTTCAAAATTAAAAAAAAAAAAAAAAAAAACAATCCAAATGACATGAAAATACGCAAACCTTCTAAAAGGTGTTCTTTTAAGAGTTTGAGAACTTTAAATAATAATACAAGACAAATATTTTTGAAATAAATTTTTTATTGTTATCTGATAGATAATTTCATGGCATTTATTTTTTAAATATGATTCCCGGCATATGTCCGCCGCGGCTACGAGTTACATAGTCCATTCGATCAGTCCAATTTTTCAGTACTTTTTCCAATAAATCTGGAATCCGTATGAAGTAAATGGTGGCTTGAATATTGACTTCCAATGCTTCAAGAGTTTTTGAACGAGGGGGACAGTTAACACGACCACTTCTGAAAATAAAGTTGTCACCAAATTGATTCTGAATAAATTGATGGTTAAACGCGCTGTATGGCAAGTTACGCCGTCTTGTTGGAACATAATGTCGTCGATGTTTAGCTGAATAATTTTTGGAAACAAAAAATCAGTCCGGATGGCTCGATAGCGCCCGGCATTCACCGTAACGGCAACTCTTTCCTCATTTCGAAGGAAATAAGGACCGATTATGCCGCCAGCGTGTAAACCGCAACAAACAGTCAATTTTAATGGATGTATTGGTGATTCGTTAATGGCTTCCATATACGCCAATTTTGCTTATTGACGAAGCCATTTAACCAGAAATGAGCTTCATCACTAAACACGAAGTGCTCTATGAAATTCGCGAACAGATTTATTTTTTTCAAAGTAAATTTCTGCAATATGGAAGCGTTGTTCTGGCGTTAAACAATTCATGATGAATTGCCAAACCTTACTGAACAGAAATGTCTACACAGTTTGACATTTTCAACTGTCAAACCATAGACAACAACCATCGAAACTTCTCATGCTGCTAAAAAAACACCCTGTATATATATTATTTGCATTGTTTTTTTATTAAAATACCCAGATTACAAAATTTTTGAATGAAAAATGGCCTTTGTGTTAAATTAGTGTTTTCCAGACATGGCGGACCTCGAATTTTCGAAAAAAAATTGTTTTTTTCGCTGCGCACTGTATGACTTCTTTACGGATGTGCACTTTTATTTAGAGTATGCTTGGTGCGAAAACGATCCAATTAGTAGTCGCTTGGTTGGACGGTTATGTCGTCCAATGTAGCTCAAGGTAACATTCTTAAACCGAACCACGATTTTTTGAATATATTAATAAGGGTCATTCCATTTATTATAACATGACAAATCATATTGAGCACAAATGATAGTAATGTTGCCAGATCTGACCACCTATGACCTTTAAGAAAATACCCTATAGTATAAGACAAGATAGGTTAACATTTATAATATTTATATTCGGTTCGTAACATTGCCTTTAAATGCTCAAAATTTTAATGACTCTTTTGTAAGTGTAGAGTTTCTTTGAGAGTGTAGAGTAAAAACCGTTTTATAAATATTGTGGGAAAACATGGTTCTACCTCAGTTGTATAGTTAACATTTTTTTGTTTTTTAATCTACAAATTTTTCTCCTAGAAGTTTAGAAAAGTCTGGTCAGCTTATGACAACTCACTTGATTACACTGTGAAATTTTTCACAATGTCTTTCTTTGCGGTCTGGAGTTTTTGAGTAAAAAACAAAATTGTATGGTTCTCATTAAACTTAATCACACGTTTCCCAAAGTGTTAATTAATTAAAATATTAAGCAATCTTTTTACCGGATTATTTAATCTGATTTCTTTTATCTCACAAGTATATAAATTAAAATATCAAAATCTTAAAATAAGCTATAGAAACTAAGGATTTAATCATATATGGACGAATTGGAAGACAACATAGTTCAAACCTCTCGCGATAAGACACAAATGCTTGAAAAAGTAGTCGAAAAGTGTCTGATATCATAAAATTATCTTTCCAATATCAACCTTGGTTTTTGTTTATGCATATTTTTTCTTCATGTGGAAACTCTATGGCATGTGGTCACGATGTTATCACAACGGAGCAGCTGATTTTTGCTAACCTTCTCATGCACACAAACCTCTCTTTCTCTTTTGCGCTGTACCTGCACTAAAGTGTCCTTATTATGTTACATGTTTAATTTAAAATTATGTATAAGACTAGTCACCAATTTCTAGCAATTTTGTTTTTTGTTTTTTTATTATACTTGATGTTGACGGGTGCTAATCGAATTTCACACTTCCGCCTACAAAATGTGGTTTTGTCTCAATGCCAAACAAGAGCGACAAGCGACTTTAAGATCTAAGTTCCAATAGAATAGTAAATATTACGAATAAAAACATTGTTTTCTATTTTACAGCCCATAATACGGGATTGTAGATCACATAACAATACCTTTCAGAATTTTGAAACTTTTTTGTCAAAACAAAACCCAACAACTGCAAATTACGAGGGCAATTTAAGAAGTCAGTAACTTTTTGTAAAAAAGATCGAAAAAGTTTGTTTCCGTTTAGATTAATACATTTAGTCCAGAGTATATAAAATTTAATTTTCTGCACTAAATGCGGTCGTTTTTGCTTCAAGTCAATGTCAAATCTGTCCAACATCTGTACATAATATTCGCCGGTGATCGCTTTACCCTTTTCAAGGTAATCGATGTGAACGACTTGGCATGTATCCTAAAAAACTGTCGCCATGACCTTGTTGGCCGATAGATCCACTTTGGGATTCTAAGGTGTACTTTTATCACTATGTTCACTACTTTGACTGTTCCTTGGTCTCTGGTTTGTTATGATGTATCCATGTTTTGTCTACGGTTACGAAACGGTGCAAAAACTCCTTCGAATTGTAATTGAAGATCGCAAAACACTCCTTGGAAGTAGTCACATGGCTGAACTTATGATCTAGTTTGAGAACTCGTGACATCCATTGCGCGGATAGCTTTTTGATGTCCAAATATTCATGAAAAAGTGATGTTCCCGCTCAGTTTCTGTACTTGCATTATCCGATCGTCCAATATCATTCCATGGAATTTATCGACGATTTAGGGCGTAACGATCTCTTTTGGACGACCTGAACGTTCAGCGTCTGCTGGCACGACCACAACGGAATTCAGAAAACCACTTTTAAACCATTGAAATTGATGGTGCAGAGTCCCCATAGTGTTTATCAATCTTTTCCTTGGTTTCGTTAAGCAGAAAATAATGCCTGATGAGTACACGTTATTCACTTTTTACCATTTTCTATGAAATGCACGAGGTTGTCTGTTTTCAATGGCTGTCAAACACAATCTCATCAAAGGAGATTGCTCAAAATTTAACAGTAGTCTTTTAACAGATGGTAGTTGACAGAACCAGGGTTGCATTTTAAGTTACTACGTGGGAAATTTAAAAAACATCTCAAATTGCCATCGTTAATAAAATAAATAAGATCTGTACCACTATTACATCTAATGGCAAACTGTCTGAAGCATCTGTTATGAATTTCTACGATAATGTTTTTTCTTCTATCTATCAAGTCGAGAGTAACTATTTGTTCATTCTCTTAGCAACTTGTAGTTATTTTTCAATACAGAATTGATCATATTATTAATAATGTGTTGATTGAGAGCCATTTTTAGCCTTCGCTTTTACCCAGCAAGTCAACAAACAGTAAGCACTTTGCTGCTCTAGCTTAAAACTGAAGCTTTTCTTCTCAAGATTGAGCATTTTTCTATGCCCTCCCTCCCCCTTTCCTTTATTTTTTAACGTACTTGATGGCTGTCTGACTTTTTGTTGTGGCTTCGTCTTCGTTAAGCTTTGGTGTGAATGCGTTTTTTAGTTGTTGCTGCTCTTTGCCTGCTTTTTTCTTTGAAAATGACCTATTTTCTTTTACATACATAAAATATAAATATACAAATTTAACACACACATTTATATCATCTTCTTATATTCGGTGTTAAATTTGTTTACTAAACTTGTACTTTTTCTGCTACTTTTCTTCCGTTTTGCTATTTACAGTTTGTACTAGTTTTGTATAATATTAATTTTTACATATATATCTACATATGTACATGATATGTATTCGTTTGCTTTAACATCACGACTTTTCTGTATGTAACAATATAACTTCCAGTTTTTTTTTTTTTTTAATTTTTGCTTGTGTATCATTTCATGTTATTCATTCATAATATGCTCTCTAGTATTCTTTTCTTTTTAAATTACGTCATAATTTCTTGGTTGCGATAAAGTTCTTTGGCTACAATTAAGACCTTACATCATACTCAATGGAATATACTCTTAATATTCTTGGAAAATACGAAATGTTTGTTTGAAATTTGAAAAAATTTTATCGAAAAAGAATAAAAACCCAATCATAATTTTGAGTATGATGAGGGTTTCTGAGACAAAAAATATAAAATTTTCTTTCATATAATATAAAATGGCGGCTTCAGTGATGTTTATTAACCCTATACTGCATAACAATTCCTTTAGGCACACTTACGTTTGTATTTAAATCTAGAACGGAAAATTTCCAAATTCAGAAGTCAAATCATAGATTATATATCGGTTCTATGCACTTCGGGTAACATTTTTGTAACGGAAATTTTGTCTAGCTTAGTGCATTTTGTAATTATTGTCAGTTGTAATTGTAAAAGTCAGTGTTTCGCACGCAACAATCATGCGGGTTAAGATGTTTTTTAAAGCCTCACACTGCCGAACTCAGCGCTGCCCAGGATCATTATTTGGAACAAAAACAAATTTATTCATGAAACATTTTTTAAAATAAATTTGTTTCAAATCTTTATTAAATACACATTGTTTTTGACATCCGTAAATCCCTAGATTATAGGTCTTATCTCTTATAGGTCTTAATATTTTCGAGATAAACGCTTTATTAAAACTTTTAAACTATGTGTTAAGTGCTTTGGAAATGACCTTGGAACACAAGTATGTTGAAAAAAATAAGTAGTAATTTCTTTTTTATAATTTTAGGATATTTATGCATCATTTAAGCCAATAAAAAAAAGAAGTTAGCTGTATCGTGGACATACCTTTAGGTTTTGACATGACATCGTATCTTTATCATTGTGCTTATTCTCGCCCCTATACTTTCCCTTTTTCCCAAATCCGTTCTGTCTTCATCCTTATCGTTATTCTTATATTTGTCTTGAAATTGTCATACTCCTTGTTCAAATTGTTTTGATCCATATTCAAATTTCTGACCTTATCCTTGTTCTAATCTCTTTTCTAATCCTTGTCCTACTTCTTTTATCTATCTTTGTCCGAAATCTTGACCTTAGTCGCGCCAAATCCTTGTCCCAATTTTTGTACTTAATTTGTTCCCAATATTGTCTAGATTAAGTCTTAGTCCTTATCCTAGTAATTTTCCGAATCCTTGTCTAAATCCTTTTCCTAATTCTTGTCCAATCCCATGCTCTAATCTTTTTGCTAAATCTTTGTCCTATAAAAAAAAGAACGAATTTCTAACGGTTGGCGTAAAATGCGACTAACCCACAAATAATGATTTAAAATATAGCAATTGTCGTCGTGTTAGTTAGAGTCAACATACTCCCCAATTGCAATACGAGGTCATAAAATACATGCATGTAATTTAAGAGGCTAGCTACATGGATTTCGAAGGCAAAAAAGCTAATTTTTTCGTTTTGACGTGACAACGTTACGTTTTACCGCGCAGATTTCAAAAAGTATTTTTTTTCAAAATGCATCGGCGTTGCATGGAATTCTTACTCGCTGAGTATGGGCACTACGATAAAAGTAATAGTACGACAGTAAAGGTTTGTTCTTTGAATTTATGATAAAAATAAAATAAAAATTAAAGATCTCATCGAGATGCGGAGAGAGCTGTCTAAGCAAGGAAACTGCTGATTTGTTACATAGAATTATAACTCATTATATACGCTAGCAAAGGCTAGTACTTAATTCTCATGACAAAAATAAACAAACAATGCATGACATCATTAAGCCGCGGAGAGAACCGCTACGAGATCGAAAATGCATTAATCATGCAACGGCGTTGCATGGAATTATTACTCGGTAAGTATATGCGGCAAAATAAATTTTAGAAAATAGAATGTCAACATTTGACAACTGCCAAATTACCAATCGACCAGCTGTTATATTTTATGCCTTTGCAACCCTACAACTCTTTAGTAATTTAATTATTCTTGCTTTTGTTATAAATAACTATTCAATCCCCGTCGAAAAGGGCTATTCTAAGGATGACTGATGAAGATATTGGGATAAAAAATTGCATAACTCGGAATAAGTTTGATATTCTATAGAGGCAACATCCTGAAATAACAATACCGAGGGACAGCATGCATCCAAAATTCAGTTTCACTAAAATATTTCAAACTGAACTAAGAAGCAAAAAGAAATGAGAAGGTTTATCAGAAACCTATAAGATAAACCAGGACATGATTACATGGTATACCGACGGCTCTCTTACCGAAGAAGGGACCGGAGCAGGAGTCTTCTACGTGCCAGGGATCAAATACTTCGTGCCCATGGGCCAAAACAGTAGCATATTCCAAGCGGAAATTTACGCTATAGGCAGGTGTATACCGGAACCAAAACATAGCTATCCTCTTCGACAGTCAAGCGGCCTGATATCAAGGCACTGAAATCCCATCAGGTAACCTCAAAACTGGTGACGTAGTGTCTTGACAAACTTAACACGCTTGGGCTACAAAACCGGGTTCTGGATCCTATGGGTATCGGGACACAAAACTATAGAAGGAAACGAAATTGCTGACGAACTGGCAAAGAAAGGAGCATCAACTTCCCTTGTTCATCCGGAACCATTTTGTGGGATAGCCATAGGAATCCTCTCTCTTTCAATACAGAAAGAAGAAGAAAAACAAAAAGACAAATACTGGAGAAACTTGCCAGCCTTAAAGCACTCTAAACTATTCTTAGGCGCATACGATCTAAAGAGTTTCAAAGAATGCAGGAAGCTAACAAAGAATGATCTAAGAATCATCACAGGACTGCTAACAGGTCATTGTAGGTTAAACTATCACCTTACAAAACTGGAAATTCTTGGTGATGACACATGTAGGTTTTGCGTGGAGGACAAAGAAGTTGTGATGCATGTCCTAGGACAGTGACTTGCACTTGTTCAAACGCGACAGAAATATCTGGGTCCCCACATAATATCAGATAACTCATTAAAATCAAGAGATATAGGATTAAGGGCGTAGGCAGGATGAAAATTAGAGGGGGGGGGGGGGAAAGACCTTATAAATTTGTTTTTACCATATCTTTCATATCTTTATAATATCTTTTTACCATATCTAGCTTCAAAGAAAAAGGAAAAACCACATATTAAAAAGGAATTACATATAGAAACTACTTTCAAAGCCATCGATTATATAAAAAATCTCAGATTTAGGGGGAGAGGACAGTTGCCCCCCTGTCTACGCCCTTGTATAGGACATATACTAGCATTTATCTCAGAGATTGAAGGAGAAGGGGTTTGAGAACCGCTGATAAACATTGTTTATTTTGAAATGAAAGAAATATAAAAAACCATATTTTTTATTGGATATTTACTTATAAATACATGTAGCTTATGTATATTGCAATTATTAGCTATTTATTAATAACGTTGTTGTGTGCAGATCAATATAGCGTGTTAATCTCAATACCATTAATTAAAAAATTATAAAAAACACATTAAACATCAGGCAGGCATTCAGCCGGCCAAGTTGTCGGACTGGCGGAAATCCATGGCTATTGAATTAAACTTCCCTTGCAATTACAGACACTTTTTTATATACAACTTTATGAACATACTTGTAAATATGTAGTTACACAGACCCACATTGATGTGTGTATGTTTGTATTTGTACTACCTGTATTTAAAGTAACTTGTGCCGTTGCTTTTTGTTCTGCTACCATTTTTCGTCTTTTAAATCCAGTTACTAAGTCAAGCCAAGACAAGACAACCAGCCAGCCGTTGAACCAAGTAGAAGCTAGCTTAACTCCTCCAACGTCTGTGTCACGTTATAAACACACATTTTTTTTTTTTTTGTCTTTTAGTATTTTGTAAATATTGCAAATTTTCAAGTGTACGGCCATATTCATTCGGCAGTTAGTTTGTTGTTCGGGGTCTATTTCGTTTGTCTGGTCTTTTCTTCTTCCATTCCCTCATTGTCGACGTTGGTTTCATCGTTTGTTTGTTAGCAATTGACTAGCATCTAGCAAACAGCAACAAAATATGGCAACATGTGACGCGTTATGCGTATGATGATTTCTTCGCTTTTTTGTAAGCAAATAAAATTAGCGATAAAGACAACTTGTTCAAGGTAGTAGAGCCCGAACAAACATCAGTCTGTGATCCAAGCAAACTTAGAGTTCTTTAAAATTTTTGGCATAGCTTAAAATGGTAGGTTTGGTGTCTGGCAAGAACAATTAAAACAGCTCTCTTCTCTTTTCTCCTTGAGGTGCTATAATTTCCATCAAAGAGTTAGATAAAATTTGTTAAGAGCAAACTATAAGCTGTGCAAATTTTTGGCAACAATTTTTTGCACACATTTGCTTGGCAACAAGGTCTTGATTGGTTTTTGAAATCATAGGGTAAATAATGTTTTAAAAAAACTTAAGGGGTTGGGCCACTTTGGCGACAAACAAAATAAGCAAATATCGGAATGCACTCTTTGTGTTTGGGACAATGAAATAAATCACAATTTGTATAATTTTTGTATAAAATTTGCCATCAAGTTCTCCTCTTTTTATTGAATGTAAGTTAAGAATTTTATAAATAATGTATTACTACATATACAGGGTATACAAGTATACATAAACAAGTTTTTTTTTTTAATGCAGTAAAATGAACAAAATTAAATTGTTTTTCCATGTATTATGGCTTTATTAGTAAGAGCAAACCTTCCTATTGATTATGGAACATAACGTCGTTCAGGTGGCTACCTCCGCTGACTTCGCAGAAGCGCATTCTGTATTCTTTCACTCCAATTTTCCAAGACCTTGTTTATGGTTTCGGGCTGTAGCTCACGGATTGCTTGGATGATATTGGCCTTAAGTACTTGAATCGTTTCCGGATTGTTAACTAACATCGGTCCTTCACATATTAATTTTTTATTAGCATATCAATGGTCCTTCACGGTTCCCCACAAAAAAAAAAAAGTCCAAAGCGGTCAAATCGCAGCTCCGAGGTGGCCAACTGACATCGCCAAGACGGCTGATAGATCTTTTTTAATGTTTACATTAATCATTATCTTAAGTCATCTTACATTGTTATATGTCCACTGATGTACTATAAAAGATCAAGTCTTATTGTACAAAATAAATTCAATAATAATAATAAAAAAAAAGATCGATTGTGGCATAGACTGTGTGGCATAGCGCGCCATCCTGCATGAACCAGAGGTCGTCCAAGTTCATGTCTTCAATTTTTCAGTAAAAAAAAATCGGTTAACATGGCTCTGTAAGGCCCACCGTTGGCCGAAACGTTGTTCCCAGCCTCATTTTCGAAGAAAAATGGTCCAATGATGCCACCACTCCACAATCCGCACCAAACTGTCACTCTCTGTGGATGCATCGTCTTCTCGACAATTACGTTTTCCGGTTTTCCGAGCCCCACATGCGTCAATTTTGTTTGTTAACGTAGCTGCCGAGATGAAAATGCGTTTCATCAAAAAAGATGATTTTTCGCCCAAAATTGTTGTCCAATTCCAGCTGCTCTATGGCCCAAACTGCGAAGTAATAAGGAAGCGGATGGTCGTGCGCCTTCAATTGCTAAGTCAAATGGACCTTGTAAGCGATTAATCCGAGATTTTTGTGCAGAATTCTCCTCAGTATAGTGCGTGAAATGTTGAGCTGTTGAGATGAGATCGATGGCGAGTTAATGTTCGTGTATTGAGTCTCACACTCTCGGCTACAGCAAACACATTCTCGTCTGTGCACACCGTTCGAGCCCGAACAGAACCAAAGCGGCTGTCGGTTGGCAGCTCTCTCTCGGGGAAATCCGCTGAGAACACGTCCAGAATAGGAGCGGTTGTCGGTTGTTGGATCAGCGTTGCTTTTCGGTGTTTGAAATGGTACAAATGCAACACACACACACACAAAACGAAACGTCAGCTCATGGAATGCAACACGCACACACACAAAAAAAAAGTCAGCTCATGGTAAAAACTAAGAAAATACCACCGAACACAGCCAAATCTTAGCTAAAATATGGCAACACTTACGCCACTCAAAGAGAGATTCGCCAGCCGGCGTAGAAAAAATAGAATTGATTCTATTCTGGCGTTTTTCCGTCGCGGATTTCTACGTCCATTTTTGGCGGCTGCATAGATTTTCATGTATTTTGTTGCACAGCGCACCCGACAACCGACAGCAGCTTTGGTTCTGTTCGGGCTCTATGACGACGGAGACCATGAGTGTTGCCCACTAGCATACCAGTCTCACGAATTTTTTGCACAAACTTGCGTACAGCAGGCGCGATGGGTGCTTCATTTCGGCCAAAACGTCTTTTCAAATTAGCAACTGTTCGGGCTACACAGGACTTATTTTGCAAATAAGTTTCCAATATTTTCCAACGTTATTCAAGCGTAAAGCTACTCATTTCTTTCCGCGGAGGTATGATACTAACTTTATGTTATGATTTCGAGTGGGAAACAGCTGTCAATGTCAAAAAAACCTATGATTTAAAAAGAAACAACTAGATGGCTCACCCTGTATATGTATATATATATATGTTCTTCAATAAGCATTATTTTTTTGCAAAAGTGTATCTATTTACTTACATTTTCCCGAAAGATTTATTTTACTTGTATAGGGTGTTTTTTTTAGAGGTATAGAACTTCGAATTGAAATAAAACACAAGAAAATCGTTTTAATGTCCATCAATTTGGCTTTATTGGAAGGATAATTTTATGCCATTAATGTTTAAATATGATTTTGGGCATGTGGCCGCCGCGGCTGGCTCGAATAAAGTCAATTCTACAGGTCCAATTTTCAACCACTTTTTCGAGCATATGGGGCCATATGTCGGCAATAACGCCACGAATGTTGGCCTCCAAGTCCCCTAACGTTTCTGGTTTGTTGGCGTAGACGAGCGACTTCACATATCCCCAAAGAAAATAATCCAATGGTGTCAAGTCACACGATCTTGGTGGCCAATTGACAGGTCCATTCCGCGAAATTATGCGCTCATCGAATGTTTCCTTCAATAAATCGATTGTGACGTGCGCTGTGTGGCATGTAGCGCCGTCTTGTTGGAACCACAACTCATCCACATTCATGCCATCCAATTCAGGAACAAAATAGTCGGTTATCATGGCTCTATACCGGTCTCCATTAACGGTAACTGACTCTCCAGCATTATTTCGGAAGAAGTATGGCCCAATGACTCCACCAGCCCATAGAGCACACCAAACAGTCAGTTTTTGTGGATGTAATGGCGTCTCAAGGATCTCATGTGGATTCTCTTCAATGCGGCAATTTTGCTTGTTGACGTAGCCATTCAACCAAAAATGAGCCTCATCACTGAACAAAATTTTGCGATGTAAACTTCGCGAACTGAACCATTATTTTCGAAATAAATTTGCACGATTTGCAAGCGTTGTTCTTTTGTCAACCTGTTCATGATGAAATGGCAAACCAAACTGAACATAAATAACATTAGAGTTGCCAGATTTGACCACAAAATGCCACTTTTATCTCTATTCGAAAAACAAACCCAAAAAAAAACACCCTGTACTTCGATTATTTTTATAATTTGAAAAAGAGGAAACACCCGGATATTCAGGCTGTGTTGTGTTTTGCCACGCCTATTTTGCATACAAAAAGATGTCATCAATGCGGCCTTGGTTGGCGAGTGGTAAGGTTGAAATTCCGGCCAGGTCATTTCTTTCTTTTTATAATTCACATGATTGCCCCCTTCCTTCCCATTAATCTATCACCCAATTTCGAACCAAGACTTTACTGAATAGGTATTTCTCCTGAAATCCTTGCTTCAAAGCTAAAACAAAAAAAAACTGAAATTAAAAATTTATCAATACTTACGACTCAAAAGTTATTGTTGGCACAATTTTGAGAAAATGGAGTACATCTCTTGTTGATACACCCATTATATTCACATAGCTCCAGAAGTACGCGTTTTTGATATATCAATTTTTAAAATTTCTATAAAGAATGCAATTTTGAATAAACAGTCAATGTTCGAGTTATGAGTTCAGCTAATAAAATATATTCTTTCTAATTCCTACAGTGGCCTAAGGCCTTAAGGTATTTGTTATATTTTGTAGTGCGCTCTTGTTTAAATTTTTATCCATTTATCTTGCTCTCCGCAACTCATCGGAATAATAAAAAGATCTCATCTGCTTCGGAGTTGCGTTGTTTGTTTGAAGAAAAAAAAAAAAAAAACAAAACAGTAAAACAGCTGTTGAGCAGGTGATTTTACCGTAGCTCTGATTTTTTCAGCTACTTTATGTGTGTTTTACACATTCTTTTACGTCGAGGCAAAAACAAGTTATACACGTTATAATTTTCTTCTTCGTTTTGCTTCTTAATTTTATTTTTTTTTGTTCCTATGCATAAACATTGTAACCCAGAAATAACATTTTGTATGCTTATCGGACTCTTCTCTAATATTTTGTGTTAGCCCAACATTTGTCATCGATTTACTTGCCTACCGCACAATTAATAGTTTTTCTGCCTCATGCTAAAATATTTTTTTTAATATAATAAATAAATCATCATCGCTTTTTTCGTTTTCATCATTAATTTTAACATTAGTTTTTCTTTAGTCAAGCAGGCAGACAGTCAGTCAATCAGTCAGTTATTCAGTTCAGTCATTCAGTTCAGTCAGTTTTTCAAATTTGTCATTGCTTGCATGTTTCTCGATTCGTTCATAATTTCAATATTGATTATTGATGATATTTGTCACGTGACCATCGAGTTTAACCCGAACTGGTTAAACCATTAAATAATTTTAGTCATTGAGCACACAATTGTTAAAATCATGCTAATGTTTGAATTAACTATTGTTTTCAACTGTTGAGCAAAGACAATTGAGAGTTAAACGTTTTCAATTATTTAGTGTTTATAAAGTAATGGGTTTGTAATGTCTAGCTATTGTGTTGTCGAATAAATTTGTCATGACCCTGGTGTTGCTAAAGTGCATGAATAAACATTAAACTTAGCATTATAGGTGGTTATCATATCATGTCTAAATTTTAAAATAAATAGTAGGTACACTTTTAGAAATAGTCTTGATCTTTCAGTATTTATATCATTATTTAAAATAATGACATAACCAGATTAAGTTATTGTTATTTGGATAAAACTGAAATATTTTTTGATTATTAATTTTGTGTCATACTCGTATGACAGGAAATGAAAAATGCAATTTTGAATTTAAACTATTTTGTTATGATAACAAATGAAATTTTTTGAGTAAAAATAATATATTTTAGATATATTTTGAAAAAATATTTACGGCTGTATTCATCAAAGGTTGAAAGAAAAATATTTAGAAAAGTTATTCATAAACGTTAAGTAACGATAAAAAACACTTGTTAAGGCTTCAGAAATGAGAGAAATTTTAAAGATGTTTGAAACTACCTATAAACCCTTGATAAAGTATTTCTCAACTGAGCACAAATAATGTCAAAAATATTTAAAAAAACAAACACAATGTCAAAAATGTTTGAAATGAGAATTCCAACATCTTCTATAATAAGGCTTCATAAATGAAAGAATTAAGAAAAAAGGGCTGGAACCAAATACGGGTGTTGCTACATATATTTCAGGAATAAATATAGACCGAATTTTTTTCATTGGATAAAGCTTTATTATTTTTCGAAAAATTCTCCACTGTCATAGTAATTTGTCATAACTATTTGTCATGGATCCCATTCCGTTTGGGACTCTTCCAAAGCAACTCCTCAAATGATCCATCAAATTGGATCAAATGACTGCAGTAATAACTCACCTGTTACGGCGTTTAGTAAAGACCTGACATGCTAATACGTCCAACCTAGCAATTTGTTCACTAGATGCATACGCATTACTCATGTGGAACTCTTATTTGCTACCATCATGCCCACGTCTGTCAAATCTCGAATGTCCTCATAAAGCGGACATTCGCACAAGTACTATGACTAATTTTCAAAGACGACTCTGTAATCCCATCCTTCAGTCGTGCTGAGATTTATTTTATGCAAAAATGCATTAAGAAAAACATGCCCAGTTAAAAGCAAATGCAGACTTGGAGAGAACCCAAAGTCCGGAGGACCTTCAACGTACGGCACATCATGTTTAAACCGATAGGTGACTCTACCATTCTGGCTTTGACTCCATCTATAGTAGATTGTCATCTAGATTTTACACGCTCTTTTAGCATAGCCTTCCACTCTGTGTTAATCATGTCCCTAAATAACACGTCCGAAGTATAATCAGTCGCTAATAGGGCCCCTGCAAGGAATCTGTAGAGACTGTACTGTACACCGGCATACAATCGATTACTCTCTGGCAAATAACCCATCATTTATCAAATCCGCAGCCCGCCTATTGAGTACCCAGTCCCTCCTAAGAAATCTAAAGGGTGTCTCAGTAAGAGTGCACTTTTTAAATTTAGTGTTATTTGTTGTTTTGTGCAAGTGGCAATTCTGAAATTTGGCAGTTGGAACATATGTTTATTTCGATTATTAAAAATGGAGCGCTTTACGAAAGAACAACGCATTATAATTGTGAAAAGTTGTTATAAAAATTTGGAAAGTTATGCTGAGACCGCTCGAACAATTTTCAGTAGACAAAGTGCACCTAATGTGTCAACCATTCGAAAAAATTTGAAGAAACTGGGTCGGTTATGGACAGTAAGACTACTGTGCGTCAACCTACCGGTCGGTCTCTTGGAAATATTGCTGCTGTAAGCGAGAGTGTCGCCGAAAATCCGACAATATCAATTCGGCATCGTTCTCAACAACTTCAAATTTCACGAATCACTATTCAGCGAATTTTGACAAAAGATCTTCATGCGTACAAAATTCTGCTTACTCAGGAGCTCAAACCAGCAGATCATAGTAAGCGCCGGCAATTCGTTGAATGGGTAATGGAGCAAAGTGAAGCCAATGCCAATTTTTCCAAAAAAGTCATCTCCGATGAAGCGCATTTCCATCTGAATGATTTCGTGAATAAACAAAATTGTCGAATTTGGGGCTCGGAAAATCCTTATGCAATTCATGAGAAACAAATGCATCCACAAAGAGCAACTGTCTGGTGCGGATTTTGGTCAGGCGGCGTGATTGGGCCTTACTTTTTTGAAGATGAGGCCGAAATTGCAGTGACTGTGAACGGCATTCGTTACAGGAACATGATAAGAGAGTTCTTCTGGCCTCAACTGGACGACATGGATCTGGACGACATGTGGTTTCACGCAAGACGGCGCCACCTGCCACACCGCGCGTGAAACAATCGATTTATTGCCGGAACGATTTCCAGAACAAATTATATCAATAAATTCTGATGTCAACTGGCCACCAAGATCTTGAGATTTAACGCCGTGCGATTTTTTTCTTTGGGGTTTTCTGAAATCACAGTTTTATGCGAATAAACCAGAAACGATTCCTTAGCTCAAATCCGAGATCCGACGCGTCATCGGTGAGATACAGCCACATCTCTGTGAAAAATTAATCGAAAATTTCATGAAAAGAGTAATGGTCTGTCATTAAGGCCATCTGTCATGGGGCCATTTGTCGGATATTTTATTCCATACTTAATCGGAACATGTATTTTTTACAATTCAATAAAAAAAATCACAACTCTCTCAAAAAATATGCGTTTTTATTTTACAATAAAAAGTGCACTCTTACTGAGACACCCTTTACGTACTCTCCCTACCACTGTCAATATACACTTTCTCAATTTTTCCAGATGTATTCAATGTTGCCAGAAAAGCACGATAAATAGTCAGAGCTGTAATAGAATGCATTCATTTGTTATTCAAAATCGTTTAATTCCCAATCAATGATTTGAAAAAATAAATCCAATAATTTTTTGATTTGATTTTAATTTTTGATTTGATTTTGAATGATTTGAAAAAATAAATGCAATCATTTTATTGCATTTATGCGTGGGAAAAAGTACCTCAAAATACCACAAAATACCTCAAATAACCACAAAATACCACAATACCTCAAATTACAAAAAAATATAATTGTGGTATTTTGTGGTAATTTGAGGTATTTTGTGGTATTTTGTGGTATTTTGTGGTATTTTGTGATATTTTGAGGTACTTTTTCCCACGCATAAATGCAATAAAATTATTGCATTTATTTTGCGCGTGTGGTATTTCATGAGAATTAAGTGTGAGTAAAAGAGAATTTTGGTGGAAATTTCATCTGGCGACACTGGATGCATTAAAAAATGTATTTTCTCTTTCATCCAAATTCCTAAGTATTTGGCTTCAGTCACACACTTGAGGCCTACTCCCTCCAAGCTAACAAAGGGAGGTCGACCACGAGATAATCTGTCTTTTAGCATTTTCACGGACTTGTGAACCCCATGCTCACACTGTAGTCATAACCTCACTTACTCTGACTTCAAAATCAGCAAGAGACTGACCCTCTTTCAGAACGAGTAGGTCATCAGCGAAAGCACACTCCTAAAGATTTTTTCAAATCAAATCACTACACGTCATATTAGATCCGCCATCTTGAATTTTATGTTCTAATTACAAATCCTTAATCAGCGACTCTAGTATATAAACCTATTTTTATAATATTTGTATGAGTAGGAAAGGATAAATCGCAAAAATACAAAGGTGGTCAGTATACTTACCGCCTTGCCACAAAGTCTTAAATTTTAACAAATTTTATTAACTCAACGCCAATTTCAGGAGCTTAAAAAATAAAATAGTAAAAATGAAATCTAGCTGTAGAAAATAAAATCTTAACTTAAACAAAACCCGGTTTTGATTCGAAAATTTCAAATGAACTCTCACCTCATTTCGACAGTTTTCGGTTCGACTGACAGTTTTGTTTGAATAAAAAAAGAAGCTTTTTTAATTAATGCGGTCTCCTCACTAGTGCGCTTAACCTCAAATTATTTTTAAAGTTGATCTTGGTTAATGAGTGTGACATTCGTAAGTCTAATTCTCGAAAAGTTTCTTAAATAAAATAAACAATTCGAGCACATTTTAAAACAAACTAAAAAAAAAAGACATGGCGACAGCTGAAATGAAAATTCAAAAAATGAAAAAAAAAAAAATACCAATAATGTTAACAACGAATTTAAAGAGACTGATTAAAAATCGTTTCTGATTAATAACACGCGAGTGAGGAAGCAGCAGCAGCAGGCGAGTAAATGATTGAATTTTTTTTTTATTTTAACTTGACGAATCAGGAAATGAACGATAAGAAATCATAGTTAGTGTAAGCAACTGAAACAATAACCAAAAAAGTTTTCAAGAAAGCATAGAAGGGAAAAACAAATTTTGTGAATTATTTAAATTGCCTATGAAGAAATAAAACAAAAAATTTTAAATAAATTTTGTTTATAACTAATTATAAACATACTTATCTATATAACACATCGGCAACGATTTTGCTTTTGTCACTTATCACTGTTCTCTATAGTAGTGGCGCTATTCTTATCTGGTGAGAATAGGCATTTATGTGATCACTTGGCATTTTTTTATTTTATTTTTTGTAAAAGCTTGTGTTATCACATCAAAGTTTGTGCGTGTAAAACATTTCCTATCGCTATTCCCTAACAAAGACAATTTGAAGTAGCGGTTATGCTATTGAATAAATTTTTTACAACTTACATTGGTTTTTCCAGTTTTCTTTTTTTCGAAATTTGTTTTTTTTTTCAAATATTAATTGGTTTATTTTACACGACTGTTGACAAACCACAGATTGTTAAAGAAATCCTTCCCAATTGATAAAAATGCCTCTTTATATTCTTTATAAATTTTTGTTTTTGTTATTACAATGAATACCCTTGAGCTGCCCTTTAAGTTTTACACCTCGGTTTTGCAACACTAAGCATTGCCAGATGAATTTTGACAGTTCCATTCGAAAATTTGATATTTTCTAGCATAAACGTACTCACAACATTTAAGTGTATGTGCGTTAATTGTGTGGTTTACATTGGTTTAAAAGTTGTATTTCAGCAAAAAAATTGAGATTAACACGTGAACATTTTTGGGTGATGATTTTTTACGATTTTGATTTTGATGTGGATTTACAAGAAAAAAATGTTGTAGCACAACTTAGTTCCACTTTTGGTGATAAAGCATTACACCAAGCAACTTTAAAACGCTGGTGCAATGAGTTGATGAGCGTGGTCTTCGTTCTCTCAAAGACGAATTTCGTGAAGTTTCGGCTGTTGTGGCGGAAAACATCGATGTTGTGCGTGAACTGTTGGAAGTAGACCGGCATGTTACATACCGTGAGCTGGAGTCATTTTTGAGCATAAGTGGGACTAACATACATTCTATTATACTTGAGCAATTAAGCGTCAGGAAGATTTTTTCCCGTTGACGGAAATACTCATAATTTGACGGTTGCTCAAAAATGGCTTGTGTCACTTGTCGCATGGAAATGCTAAAAAAATACTGCACCACCTCTTTCAAACCACGTCTAACACATCACCATAGATTACAAAACATGGATCTTTACACGTCACACAATCTTTTTAAACTAAACAAACTTTTTCAATACATAGAAATAAAAAAAACATTTTAAGAGGTTTATTTTTTTTTTGTAAAAACTCAAAATGTAAGAAAAACTCAAAATACAAACTCAATGAAAATTTGGTTAAAACATATTGTAAAAAAAATTACATAACAAAAAAAAAATAAAAATTACATAACAAATAAAAAAAAAACAAACAAAAATAAAAAAAAAAAAATAAAAATTACATAACAAAAAAAAAAAATAAACAAAAATAAAAAAAAAAATTAAAAAAACAAAAAAAAAAAAAATAAAAATATTTATGAAAAATTTGAATAAACTTAAAAAAAAAAAATAAAAAAATAAACAAAAATAAAAAAAAAATAAAAATAAACAAAAATAAAAAAAAAAAAATAAAAATAAACAAAAAAAAAAAAAAAAAATAAAAATAAACAAAAATAAAAAAAAAAATAAAAATTACATAACAAAAAAAAAAAATAAACAAAAATAAAAAAAATAAAAAAAAATAAAAAAAAATAAAAAAAAATAAAAAAAAAAAATTAAAAAAACAAAAAAAAAACAAAAAAAAACACTAAAAAAAAATAAAAATATTTATGAAAAATTTTAATAAAATTAAAAAAAAAGAAAAAAAAATAAAAAAAAATAAACAAATTTAAAAAAAAAAATTAAAAAAAATTTAAAAATTAAAAAACAATTAAAAAAACAAAAAAGAATAAATAAATTTTCAACAAAATTAAAAAGAATTAAAAAAATTGATAAATTTAAAAAATATCAAACAATTAAACAATAAATAAAAAATAAAAACAAAAAAAAATTAAAAAATAGAACAATTAAAAAAAATAATTAATAATAATTAAAAAATTATTCAAAAATTTAAAATTATTAATCAATTAAATTTAAAAAATAGTAAAATAAAGAAATAATAAATGAAGATAAAAATAATTGAAAAAGAAAAATTTAAAGTAATTCAAAAAAATTAAAAAATAAAATAAATTAAAGAAATAGTAAATAAAAATACAAAATCAATAAGAAATAAAAAACATAAAAATGCAATATAAACATAAAAAAATAAAATATACAAACAAATTCAAAAAAATTCTAAAATCAAAAAATCAAAATCAAAAAACAAAAAAAAAAAAAAATAAAAAAATAAAAATAAATTAAATAAAAAAAAAATAATTTAAAAAAAAATAAAAAATATGACCACCTCATATTTTCACCATAATTTTTCTATTTAATCACTATAATGTCAACTTTAGAGCCCGAACAGAACCAAAGCGGCTGTCGGTTGGCGGTTGGCTGAAAACACGTCCAGAATAGGACCGGTTGTCGGATCAGCGTTGCTTTTCGGTGTTTGAAATGGTACAAATGCAACACACACACACACAAAACAAAACGTCAGCTCAGGGTAAAAACTAAGAAAATAGCATTGAACACAGCCAATTCTTAGCTAAAATATGGCAACAGTTACGTCACGCAAAGAGAGATACGCCAGCCGTCGGAGAAAAAATAGAATTGATTCTATTCTGGCGTTTTTCCATCGCGGATTTCTACGGCCATTCAATTTTTGGCGGCTGCATAGATTTTCATGTATTTTGTTGCATAGCGCACCCGACAACCGACAGCCGCTTTGGTTCTGTTCGGGCTCTTAAGCTCTAAGAGTAATAAGGTGAGCAAACTTCCGGGAACCTTGTTAAGTTTCTAAGATACATATAACACAAAACTTGTTTAATTTGTATGGCAGCTGCCACGCCCACTTGTCCAAAATTTCGGAAATACTTTTTTGCACTTTCCTATACCTTTGAAACATTAAAAACAACAAAAAAGCCTCATAATATTTTCCATCTAATTTGTACGAATTGATCACTGTGCGGCGTCGATCATCAGCTAGTTTTTGAATAATACATTTTTTATGAGTTCGGAACATCAGTACATCCATCTAAACAAATTTACAGTTGTAAAGATTAAGTCATAAAAGTCTGTACACAAAAAATTGTATGAATTTCAAAAGCCTTTCCTGTACTACTTCTTATTAATAATAAATAAGAAATTTTGTAATAACGGTTTTTTTTTTATTCACTTACAACTCGTACAGTTATGTATAATAAAATAGCTCATTATAATGTCATGATCTGTCTCAAAATTCTCAGTTTTTTTTTATTTCCATTTTACAACCAGAGTCAAGCTCTTGCTTTCAAGTGTTTGCTTTCCCACCTCTTTGTGTCACGCTTCAAAAAAATCATTCATTGTTCTTCCCTGTCTCTTTTATCTTCTTCTATTTGTATGATGTCTTCTTTAGTGGCTGGTTTGTTTGACTTGAGAAGATGTAAGAAACTTCTTTTTGTACGGGCATTATTTTCAAAACTCAATGAAATAAAAATAAATGAAAGATATATGTTGTTGAACTTCTGACGTTGCATCGAATTCCCTTCGGATAGGCACAGCAGCAACAGCAATCGTACTGCACTAAAGGAAAGAAAAATTTATCTTGAAATAAAATTAAGCTTTGTCTGTCTCGAATAATTTTTATCTATTATTTTGAAATCTTTTAACAAATTCGTTTAGTTAACGTAATCAATCAACGCTTAACTGACTTAACTGTTGGTAGATCAGTTAGTTTGGGTTGTTTGGCCTTTGAACTTTTTTGACAATTAATGTATTCTAAAACTTCTTTGGGCTGGTATAATAATAACACACACATGCACACGCACACACACACATTAAGCCACCCAAATGAAAACCCTCAGACAGCAACAATTTCAAGGTCGTTTCGGGTTTTTCGCCTTCTACGGACGGCGTTGCCGCCAACAACGTGGTTTTTCTTCTTTCTTCTCTCAATCTTTAGCGCGTGAAGAAGTTAGGTAGGTACGCGTTTGCTTTATTTTCATGTTGTTCGGCCATGAATAACCTCTGCATCAGCCAGTCAACCACCAGCAGCAGTCAGCATCTTGTTTCTGTCCCACTCTGACTCACTCTCTTTACAAGCTACATGCTGCGTCATTGTCCTGAGGGGGCGCTACGTTCTCGACCCTATCTGTCTCCTGTTTGTTTGTTTTTTTCTTCTCTTTTTTTGTTCGTTTGTGTGTTTATTTATTTAATAATTCTTCGCTGATGAAAGACTGACAGACAAACCGACACCATCGAACTGGGTGTTTGTTTCAGCGTGTGTTGTAGATAGGTTCAATGACATTTTTTGTATACTTACCCATCAACTAGATGCTCCTGAATTTGAATTATTTAACGCCCCGTCGGACATTCTAATCTAAATAATCTTGTTCTAGAGGTTGATTCAATATTATTTCAAGTGTCTTGATATGAGTCAATGCTGTTAAAAAATGTTAAATCAAATCGCTGTTTTACTGAATAATGAATAAGCTGTTTTCGAAGGTAAGATACTCTTCATTTACGGGAATTCGCTTGAATTGATTCTGCTTAAATAATTTGACTTCTTCATATGTATCTTATTTACAGAGCTGAAAATTTTTATAAATTCCTAATCTTCCCTAGACCCTTTTCCCGATCTTAAATAAATTTGGTTCACATAGTTTTTAGCAGAATGTATAAATGAACTGTCATGCCCACATTCCATGAAACTCAAACATTAAAATTTGAATTTTTTAGAATCTTAATCAATTTGCACTCACATATTTAAAACACACTTGAAGTTTTTCAATCCTCCAAGTATGGGTTTTTATTTTATCAGTACCAAATACCATATCAAATGTTGGTTCGCGTCTATTACTATCCACTTGTATTGCCGTCTATTAGCCATATAACAAAAAAATCACGTATTGCAAATTTTTGAAAGGGTTTTCTTCTACCTAATCCTTTGATCTTTACAGTCCAAACAATTTTTGCAGAAGCTATAAAAAGAGAAACCAATTAAAAAACAAACTAGAAAATACAAAAAATTAAAAAAAAAACTAAAGAAAATAAAACAAAAAAAAATAGAATAGAAAAAATAAAATAAATCAAAAATAGAAAAACAAAAATAAAACAAACAAAAAAAAAAAATAAAACAAAAAAAAAATAAAACAAAAAAAAAATAAAACAAAAAAAAATAAAACAAAATAAAAAAATAAAGCAAAAAAAAAAAATTTAAAAAAAAAATAAAACAAAAAAATTAAACAAAAAAAAAAAAAAATAAGTAAAACAAAACCAATAAAACAAAAAAAAAATAAATAAAACAAAACCAATAAAACAAAAAAAAATAAATAAAACAAAACCAATAAAACAAAAAAAAAAACAAAACCAATAAAACAAAAAAAAAAACAAAACCAATAAAACAAAAAAAAAACAAAACCAATAAAACAAAAAAAAAAATTAAAAAAAAACACCTAACAAAAAAAAAAAAAAATAACAAAATAAAAATAAAATAAAAATGAAAATAATTGATCATAAGAAGCTAGGTCAAAGTCCTTTCAAGGGCTGAAATGGCCAGTTACTTATTTTTTTTTGTAAATAAAAATAAAACCAATTAAAAGTTTACAAATATAAAAATAAACAAATAAAAAATACTAATAAAAATAAAAAAAAAAATGAAAGTGAAAATACAAAAAGATAAACAAACTAAAAATATAAAAACTAAATGAAAATAAAAACATACAACATAGAACAAATATAAACAAAAGCTCAAAACAAATTAATTGAACAAATATAAACAAAAGCTCAAAACAAATTAATTGAACAAATAAATTTAAATAAAACTTAAAATAAAACAAAAAAAAAAAATTAAAAAAAATAAAAAAATAAACAAAAAATAAAAAAAAACAAAAATAAAACAAAAATAAAACAAGAAAAAAACAAAAAACAAAAAATAACCGAAAAATACAACAAAAAATATAAAAAAAATAAAACAAAAAAATAAAAAAATACAACAAAAAAAAATACAACAAAATAAAAAATAAAATAAGAATTATAAAACAAATAAATAATAAATAAAAATAGAACAAAAAAAATTTTAAAAAATAAAAAAATAAAAAAAAAAAATAAAAAACCAAAAATATAAAAAAGTAAAAAAAAAAAATTAAAAAAAAATGAAAAAAAAAAATTAAAAGAAATGAAAAAAAATTAAAAGAAATGAAAAAAAATTAAAAGAAATTAAACAACAAATAAATCAAAATTATAAAAAAATAAATTAAAAGAAAAAAGAAAAACTAAAAATTTTTAACAAATTAAATAAAAAATAAAAAACAATAAATAAAAATAAAACACATAAAAAGTTTACAAATACAAAAATAAATAAAAATAAAAAATACTAATAAAAATAAAAACAAATTCAAGTGAAAATACAAAAAGTTAAACAAAAAATTAAACAAACTTAAAATATAAAACTTATAAAATGAAAATAAAACATGCAACATAGAACAAATTCAAATAAAAGCTTAAAAAAATAATTGAGCAAATAAAAATTAAAATAAATAAATTTTTATAAATTTTCCAAAAATAATGGTTTAATAATGAAGTTAAAAGTAATATAATGAATAAGTTATACAATAAATAATAAAAAATTTATAAAACAAAAGAATAACAAAGTCCTATTAAAACAAATAAAAAATTGAAGGAATTTTTTATCAAATTTTTGTTTGATTTTTTATTAAATGTTGTTTTATTTGTTTTTATTTCTAATGTTTCTTTATATTTTAATTTTAATTTTAATATGTTTTCGTTTTATTTTTAATTTAATTTTTAATTTTTTATATTTATTTATTTCAAGTTTTATTTTTAATTGTTTTTATGTCAAGTTTTATTTAATTTTTTTAAAAGTTTTAATAAAAAAAGTGAAAATTTAATAAAATTATAATAGAGATTTATAAAATTTATTGAAAAAAAATAAATTAAAATAATTAAAATAATTAAAATAATTAAAATAATTAAAATATTAAAATAACAATATTATAAAAACAAGGAATATATAAAAAATAAAAGATAAAAAACTTATAAAAAATAAAAAAAGATAAAAAAAGATAAAAAACTTATAAAAAATAAAAAAAGATAAAAAACTTATAAAAATAAATGAAAAAAGTTTTTAATAATCAATTAATACTGATAAAAATTTAAAGTATAAAAAAGACAAATAATGAAAAGTAAAAATACTTAAATAAACAAGAGACATTAAAATAAAAAAAAAATTGATAATATTCACAAAAAATTTAAAATAAGAATTAATTAAAAAAATGTAGGTATAAGCAAATTAAAATATAGATTTCTAATAATAATATGGACGCAAATGAAAAAAAAAAGGAAAGTGGACGTAGATAAACCCTTAAGTCTTAAAATTAAAAAGAGGTATTTTCTATTAAATTTTATTTAAATAAATATAAATTCTTAAATTAAAAAATCTCCAGAAATTGATAAAATCTGACATTTCGCAATTTTTTTTTTGGTAAAAATGAAGTGTTAAATTTATTAAATCTCACACTACCCGTAGTCCCGAGCTTATAAAATATTTTTCATATTTTCCTTTTTTTTTTGTTAAAAATGAAGTGTGATCATTTTAGCTTAATCATGTTTTGTTTCTTTATTCCCTTATGATATTTTCTTGTGTTTCTTTCAAACGTTTTATTTTAATCGTGATGTACCATTACTTTGCACTTCTTTTATGTTCTTCCTTCCATATTTGGTTTATCGTTATTTTGTTTGTGCCTGTTTTTAATTTTTGCATTTATAACTGTTCTGTTGTGTTGTTTTTCATTCTCAATTTCTTCTTCGTTACTTTTCTCGGCACGACCGATACTGTCTTGTTGCAATTTCCGGTCTGTACATATTTAGGTTCGTTCACTGCTCCTGATCATGTCGTGTCGTCATCTGGTCTTTTGAAGCGATCAACACCTGGTTGAAATTAACAATGCCAACATAGCCTGCATTTTTCTCTGTCTCTCTGGGAGTTTTTTTTCTTCTTTTTTTCCTCTTTATAAATATCCTGATCGTATTACAGACTGCGTTTAGAACCTTGACTTGAAACCCTTGCAACAACTGCTACTTTTCTGCTTTAACACATTCTCATGTATTATGGTTGTTTTTGTTCTTGTAGGCGTTCGCTTGCTTTCTTCTAGTCTGTTGCCAGGCATTTATTATTTGACCTTTTCTCAAGAGTGCTCGGTTACGAAATCTTGATACTCCATCCAAACAACACGAGACGCTCTTAAAGGCTTTTTGAACTTTGTTTGTCCTCTGATTTTTGGGGTTGTTTTCATCGAAATGCTCATTCCATCACTTGAAAGTGTCAACATTATTTTGGGCTTCAACTAGTATGTTTATTTTTATTTTTTGTTAGTTTGCTGGTGGTTGCCGTTGGGATTCCTTAAAATTGTTCTCATTTCATATTCTTTACTTACAGTTGTGCTAGACTTCTTTATGTTGATGACTGATAAATTTACCCCAAGTTCAATGACATTTTTTTTGATTTTTTATATGTTGTTCCTTGTTTATAAATTACTTTCTTATGTATATAAAACAAACATAACATTGAAAATACTTGTATCTTGGTTTTTGGGTCTTTATAAAAATGCAAATATACAAAAATTTAAAATTTAAATTTGATGACTATTAGGAATATGAATTTTGATGACTAAACAGTAAATTATTACCCCAGAGATAACTTTTTCTACTCTCTTAGCTCACTTTTGACTTTACTTTCCCAAAATTAAAATGCTTAACGGAAAGTAAAAGAATTCTGTTAGTAACAAATTTCTAAAATATTGATTTATCTTAAGATAGACAACTTGATCTGGCCGGACCAATTTTGACTCAAGACGATTAAATTCGATCTATACATATGTATATACTCGTTTATAGCTGTATAAAGCATATAACTTGTACCAAAACAGTTACTTCGAATTTTAAGAATTGAAAAAATGAGTGTTTTCCTTATCTAGGCATAATTTCTAAAAAGTATGAATAAGTTACTTTGTATAAATGACCCATAGTCCATTCGGCAATGTTTTCTGAATAAATCTAATTGATCCCAACACCAAATTTTCGTGCTTTTAACAATATTTTACCAGGCCTGGAATCACCCATTGGTTCAAGCTTCCCAGCAAGCATTATGATTCTTAAAAGAGTCATTTTAAGACTCATATACATGTGTTTTTATCGTCATAATGCGCTCAAAAAAGACACTTTTATGAGTACATTTTCATAGGTTATTGGCTTCAAAATATGATTCATAATAATGACTGCTTTATGTCTTATTTTGGACTCAAAATTAAGACTCTTTTAAGACTCATATTTAATACTCTTTTAAGACTCATTATAAAGACTTTTTAAAGACTCATAATAAAGACTCTTTTAGAACTCATATATATTACTCTTTTTGGTCTCAAAACTAAGACTCTTTTAAGACTCATATTTAATTCTCTTTTAAGACTCAAAAAAAGACTCTTTAAATACTCATAATAAATACTTTTTTAGAACTCATATAAATTTGTCTTTTGGACTCAAAATTAAGACTCTTTTAATAGCCATATTTAATACTCTTTTAAGTAATGGAATCTTTAAAAGTCGCAATGGAATCTTAAAGAAGTCATAACGAAGACTTTTTCAGAACTCATAGAAGTAACAATGATCCGTTTAGGTTGAAATATATTTTTAAATTAAAAGTTATTGAAAATATTTTATAATTGAGAAATAAAAAAAAATACAAAAATATATTTTTTTCTAAACACTTAAAATAAAAAGTAATTGTAGAAAAGTTAAAAATTTCACTTTGCCATATTCGATTCGACTTCATTCGATTCTGCAAGCTCCTCAACTCCACGATGAACGAATGAAAGATAAATTATGACGTATTGGATTATGGATTATTATTATGAGAACTCATAAAGCAACCATAATATTGGCTCTTTTAAGTTTCCTTTTTTTGAACAGTCATTTTACAATCATATCAAAGACTATTTTAGGAGTCTTTAAATTGCGTAGTCATAAGACATGCATAAAAAATACTCTTTTTAGAGTCTTATTTTTGAGCAATAATTTAACAATTATATCAAAGACTCCTTTAGAAGTATTTTTATTGCGTACTCATAAAACACGCATAAAAAATACTCTTTTTAGAGTCTTATTTCTGAGCAGTCATTTTGCAATCATATCAAAGACTCCTTTAAAAAAAAAAAAAAATAAATAACTGGCCATTTCAGCCCTTGAAAGGACTTTGACCTAGCTTCTTATGATCAATTGTGTTGTGCGTGTTATTAAGTTTGTACACAATTGACCGAGAACCGGACCTACATGCTTAACGCCGACTCCGAACGGCGATGAACGATGAAAGTTCTCGTTCTCAAGAAGCTTTACATGGCATTTTGATTACTCTCTGAGGTTTGCGATTGTCTGCAGAGAGGTGGCGGCCGTACAGAAAAATTATTTTAATTCAAATAATTTTCTGTCGCTGCTGAGGTTCGAACCTGGGTTTCCAAAGTTCTTTGACATAGCGGCCACGCACTTTAACCAACTACACCACGGACGCCACAAACTCCTTTAGTAGTCTTTTAATTGCGTAGTCATAAGACATGCATAAAAAATACTCTTTTTAGAGTATTATTTTTGAGCAATCATTTAACAATTATATCAAAGACTTCTTTAGATATTGTTTTTATTGCGTACTCATAAACCACGCATAAAAAAATACTCTTTTTAAAGTCTTATTTCTGAGCAGTCATTTTACAATCATATCAAAGACTTCTTAAGTAGTCTTTTTATTGCTTACTCATAAAACACGCCTAAGAAAGACTCTTTTTTAGAGTCGCATAACACGGTCCTGTTATTGTTATTCCCCTTTTCCAAGTAGTCGATGTAGATGATTCTGCGTGCATTCCAAAAAACACCGTGGCCATGGATTTTCTAAGGAATTATTGAATTACCCTCGTATACAATAAGGGTATTCACGATCCAGAGCTCTTTGTAAAAAGCTCTTGTACAAAAGAGCAAAATATAATAATAATAAACTGGTCATTTCAGCCCTTGAAAGGACTTTCATCGAACTTCTTATGATCAAATTGTGTTTCTTTTGCATGCATGTGCATGTTATTAAAAGTTTGAACACAATTGATCGAGAACTGGACCTACTAGTTTTATGCCGACTCCGAACGACTAACGTGCATGTTCTCAAGAAGCTTTACATGGCATTTTGATAACTTTCTGAGGTTTGCCATTGTCTGTAGAGAGGTGACGGTCGAACAGAAAAATTAATTAAATTGAAAAACCTTTCTGTGTCAGATGGGATTGAATCAGGGTTCTCTGGCGTATGGCTCACACAATCTACCCACTGCGCCAGAAAAGAGCTCTCCAATAACAATATACGTGCTGTCAAAATTGTGCTTTTTTGCACAATCACACTGGCGATACCCTATAGTTCTTTTGTTGTGCGCTTGAGCTCTTGAGTACATTTTGTGAATTTTTGACAGCAAATAAATAGTGATGGTATATTGTGGACACTTCTCAGTACCAACTTCTTTTATGTCTTAATTTCACATCACTAACTTCCAAAGCACTTTCATTTTATTATTTTCATCATAAAAGGCGGTTAAAAAAGCAAAATTACAACGAAAATAAAAATTAAGAAATAAACGTGAGAAGCCGTAAATGGGAGATTCCGAAATTCGTGCTATTTTAGACAACTGCCATCTGGTTGGAAATTTTGAGGTTAGCTAGCATATGTTTTAATTTTAAATAGAATAAACAAAACACTTCAATTGTACTCAACTTCAATTGATATGCCTGTGTATGCGATGTGTTCAGTTTATTGCACTTTTTTACTCTTTTGCACAAGAGCTCCGGATCGTAAATGTGTTTAAAATGTGTTTAAAGATCCTTGGTTTTTCTTAATTTTCGCCAAAAATATCTAACTTAGGTTAACCTCTTCACGCCTATGGCCACATATGTGGACATTTAGTTTTTTATAATTATAGTTACTCTTCTATAAGTCACTTTTCTCGCCATAGAAAATTCCGCTCTTAGAGGATAAGATAATTATGATACTCTAAGAAATTTGTGTTGTTTACCAAAAACTAGGATTGATGAAGGAATGACTTACTAAAGAATGTACGAATTTAACTTCGTTTGAAATGAAATCAATTTGATCTCGACTTGTAAACACATTAAAGATGAAAAATTTATTTAAAATTAAAAAAGTATTATTAAATAATAAAAAAACTAAAGAAAATATTTTATAAGTAAATTTCGAAAATTCGTCATAAGAAAATCTTGAAATGTAGTAAAGTGTTGAAGGTCTTTGGTATTCATTTTGAATGAAAATTTACTTTGTACGCATTAGAAATATTGGTTTGTGCCTTTGCTAAGTTATCTTTGATTTACGAATTTAACTTCACGTAGTTCTGAAAAATTGTGCTTTGTTAAATTATCATTTCCGACTTTTGTTTTGTCGTGGCACCGTTACGTTTTACCGCGCAGGTTTCCGAAAAAGTTAAAAAAAGACATTTTTCCAAAATGCACCGGCGTTGCATCGAATTGTTTCTCTGATATGACCAAAAAGATGAATTCTTTGTCCTTATGGCTAAAATATATATATATAAAGGGTGATTATTTACCGTTTTGGTTTTTGAAGTTATTGATTTTGACATGTCAAGCGTGATTTGTGATATGTGTCAAAGTCAAAAATGCTCAGTTCGTCTTGCCATTTCATCATGAATAGACTTATGCCCATGGTAAAATGAAAACAAGGTAGAAGCATTTCAGAGAGGCAGACTGCCGCAACTGTCAAAACGAAATTGACTGCCCACAGAAAATCTGAAAACGATTATTTTTTTATTTTTTTTTTCATTTTTTTATTTTCAAATTAATATTGAAAGACAATTTTGGCTATGAGGAAGAGAGCGAAGTCCGAAATGCGTCTACCTCTGTTATTCTACCATGCTTATGCCCCAACAATGTTTGCAAATTATTGAAATTTACTATCAAAATTCGTTCTGTTGGAAAAATGTAAAATCATCGAAAAATTGTCTTCAGTGATGCGCCTCATTTCTGGCTTAATGGGTAGATGAATAAGTAAAATTGCCGAATTTCGTCCGAAGAACAGCCAGAGGCAGTTCAAGAGCTGCCAATGCACCAAAAGTGCACTGTTTGGTGTGCTTTATGGGTCAGCGGAATCATTGGTCCGTACTTATTCAGAGGTTATGATGGCCACAACGTTAAGGTCAATAGAGCAAGGTACCATTCGATTATTACAGACCTTTTTTTGCAGAAAATGGAAGAATTGGACTTGGTTGACATGTGGTTTCAACAGGACGGTCCACACGTGATATTATGAACCAATTGAGAGGCTAGTTTGGTGAGCAATTAATCTCTCGTTTTGGCGCAGTCAATTGGCCGCCAAGATTGTGTGATTTGATCCCATTAGACTATTTTCTGTGGGGGTACGTCAAGTCTCTCGTCTACAAGGAAAAGCCAACTACGAGTGCTGCCTTGAAAGACAACATTAAACGTGTGACCGACCGAAATGTTGGAAAAAGTGGGCTAAATTTCGACTTTCAACATGGACTATCTAAATCAAACATGCCCACGTAGTGGCCCGTATGGCCCCAGTGGCCCTTCATACAAATTTTTTCTATCTTAATTTTGTCTTTGCAATGAGCCAAAATCAAAGAACACCTGCAAAAAACAACAACACAAACCACATTCGTTCAGTGTTCAGAACATTTTCCAGCGAACTTTACAAAAACAAATGTAAAGACAAAATAAAAAAAAAACGCACACTCGATGCATACTTGTGTGTCGAGCTATTTTTCATGATATGTGATTTTATTGCATTGTACGTGTTTTTTTTTTGTTTGATTTTTTACCAAACGCATCGATTTGTGTTTGTTTTTTTAAAAATTGGCCCGCGCTTAAAATTTCTTGGGCCCCACTGATCTAAATCGTAGCCGCGGGTAACATTTGAAATAAACTTAAAAAGCAAATGGCAGGCATTGATTTATTGATCCAAATAAATATTTCATTCACTTTTGCAAATTTTTTTGGTTTACTTTAATTTTCAAAAAGCAAGCGCTAAAAAAATCACCCTTCATAAAAAAAGATACAGTAGTTTCGACTATGTCGTAACACAAGACGTAGAATTATTCAATTCGCTTTTGATGACATCTTTTTTAAAAACTTTTTAGCAAAATATTTATTCCATACACCTGAGCATATGACCTTTAAAAGAGTGCCGGAGAGGGTTAATATGTATGACCGACCCCCATTACTTTTGCAAAAGGAACATTTTTGCCTTTGACACCTATGCCCTCCGACCACTCCTTAGGGGGGCTCCCTTACAAATATTATGGTTTTTGTATATTTATTCCATACACCTGAGCATATGACCTTTAAGAGAGTGCCGGAAAGGGTTCATAGGTATGACTGACCCACATTACTTTTGCAAAAGGAATATTTTTGTCTTTGACACCTATTCCCTCCGACCAACCACTCCTTAGGGGGCTCCCATACAAATTTTATGGTTTTTGTTTATTTATTCCATACACCTGAGCATATGATCTTTAAAAGAGTGCCGGAAAGGGTTAATGTGTATCACCGATCCCCATTACTTTTGCAAAAGGAACATTTTTGCCTTTGACACCTATTCCCTCTGACCATTCCTTAGGGGGGCTCCCATACAAATTTTATTGTGTTTGTGCCGGAAAGGGTTAATGTGTATCACCGACCTCCATTACTTTTGCAAAAGGAACATTTTTGCCTTTAACACCTATTTCCTCCGACCACTCCTTAGGGGGGCTCCCATACAAATTTTATGGTTTTGTCGATAAAACCGGAAATTGTCGATAAATAGGTAAACTTGCTACCAAACTTGCTAACTTGCTAAGCAAACAAAAACATCAAATGTTGGCTTTATATTTCATGTAATTGTGTAAAGTTTATATAAGTTAGAGAGTTCTAACATGAATTTTTGTCGCATTGAGGATCAAGCAGACCAACAAGTGCTAACATCAACATTGTACGATCAGTACTTTAGGCCCACCAAAGGCTCAAAAAGTTATATAAATACCGACACCTGATCACTATCAACCACCCTACTTACCTCCGAGAATGACGTATTCTACGTCAAAAAAAAATAAATTATGATACCATCGGAATGCGGAGAGAGCTGCTTAAGCAACGAAATTATAAATTTGTTACATGAAATTATAATTCGAAGATTATCGGTGTTTTAATTAAAAAATAATATACTCCAGTAAAGGTTGGCTCTTAGCTCTCACGACAAAAATAGACAACAATTTTTTGACGCAATGAAGACGCGGAGAAATCCGCTCTAAGATGAAAATGCGGTGTTGCATGTAATTATGACTTCGTGAGTAGATGCGCCACGGTAAATGGTATAAGTTAGAAATGAAGGATTTATAGTTAGCCTTACGACAAATATTAAAAAATAAATTTTGACTTCGTCAGGTAACGGAAATAGCAGCTTATGCAACAAAAATGCAGTATTGTTGCATGGAATTATTTATCGTTAAATAAAGATACTACGGTAAATTTTATTTTACGACAACATAGATTGGTCCTTTGACCTTATAATGAAAAAAAAAAAAAAAAAAATGTTGACACCATGATGGCAATGCAGTAAAAATGCAGCAAAAAAGCAACAACAAAGAAAAAACGTTGCATGGAATTATAGCTTGGTAACTATGAAGATGAGGTTTTGGTCACTATGATAAAAATTAGAAAAATATTGATGATATCACGAAGCCGTCAAATAAAGCGCAAATACGTCACCGTTACATGGGTTTATTGCATGGTACTAAGGTAGATTTGATGAATACATCACAGAAAACCAAAAACAAAAGCAAAACAAAACTTTAACGTTGTCACGTCAATACCTCCGACTGTGTAGGCCTTCCTTTTTACAAAAGATCCACTTGATGGTTTTTCTTTTATTCTCAAAGCTCAAATACTTGCCCTCTTCCCACAGCTGTTTCCAAAAACTGTTTTGCTTATTTCTTAATCTGCTGAATCATTCATTGGCATAACACTTTCTTTCATTCTTTCATTCTTTCTTTTCTTTGTCTTTTTCATTTTGAGTCACTTAAAATTGACCCCAAATTCATGTTTTCCTTCAATCTGGTCCGTACGCCTTACTACGGCATAATCAACAACATCTGCACCTTTGTAAATTTTGTAAATGGCGTTGCCACAGCGAGGCAGCGGTCAAATAAGGTGCGACAACACATTAACCAACGCTCTGTCAGCAACAGCAAAAATTGCGCGTTTTCTTGTTGCTGTTGTTTAAATAAGTTGAATGTTTTTTGTTTGTTTTTGTTTTTTTTTAAAATTTATTTACTTGCACTTGCATGCGCATGCATGAATTTAATGGCGGATGATTAATGCAATTTGTTTTTTCTTTAAATAATATTTAATAAACAATTTTATTTTGCAATGGCTTAAAACGTGGCAACGACATATCCAAGGATTTAATATAATTATTTATTTTCATGTGTTTGCATGTTTATTTTTCTTGCGTGAGTTTGTTTTTTACTTTTTTTTTTTTAAGTACGACATTTTGTTTTTTGTTGCGTTATGTAAAAAAAGTAACTTACTTCATACTGCGCTGGCATTCGAACAATTAAGGCAAATTGAAAAAAAAAAACGAGGCACACAAACCTATAAAAATGCAACTGGCATGCATACTTGTATGAATGTCCATTTAGTAGTAGTATATCTAAATGTCTGAATAAATAAGCAATAAATTCCTTTAATGGGTTGCCATTGCAACGCATGGGTGTGTTTCATTCAAAGTCAATTATTGCAGGCGCTGCACACTTACTCATCAACATCATGATATACATCATCATCATCATCATGATCAACAACGCCAAAGAGGAAGTTGCAATCAGTCAGCAATGGCTACAAAGTATTGACTAGTTTGTGAGAATTTGCTTCAATTACGGTGTATGAATGACGTTATTGAAACTAATGAAATATGCAGCGAAAAGAAATTGAAACAGATACATCATGAAACCATTTATCCTTAATTTTAGATTTAGTTTTTTTTTTCCATCCATGCTTTTTCATTGAAATGCTTACTTGGTGTTAATGCAAAATGGGTTGTTTTTACTCTTTTAAAATCTCTATCCAGCTCTCAAGTAATTAGTAAGGAAAAATTTTACTTTCTTGAGTGTGAAATAATTGTAGGCAAGTAATTTTGTGGGAACAATAATTTGTAAACTTACCTCTATACGTTGTTTGCCAAAATTTTACTTGCAGTAATAATAAGACTGGCATACATATTTCTTAACATTCACAGTGCTGCCTTTGTCACTTTTCAATGGAAAAGAGTAGTGAAAATAAAAAATGTTTTCTTACGAACTGCACTCACTTCCAATTTTGACAAAAGAAAATTACTTTTTTTAATACTTTTCAGTTTATTGTAAGAACATTTTGAGCTATTTACTTGAGAGTTGAAAAAAGGCCTTAAGGGGGTGCTATATACCCAGAACTTTTTTATTTAAAAAAAAAATCACTGTATTTTCTTAAAGCTTTAAGTCTCAAGAAAATGTTAAAATTTCCAGTCGATATCTCAAAAAATAACAAAGTTATAGCCTAGTGAGTGAACCGCTTTCGAGAGCGCGCAGTGGTGGTCCTTATATTCAAACGCGTTTTTCTCGAAACCATGTTTTCAAAGTCGGTGACCAAGATTTCTCGAAACTCATAGAACTGATCGTTTTGATTTTTTTGTAGGCTTATTTTATTCATAATAATCTCGTACTTGTCATAGGATTTTTTTTTCGTAGCTTCGTTCATTAGTTATAGACAAAGTAATTACGAATTTTTGGTCGAAAATCGTTACTTTACGTTCGGAATCTCCGCCATTTTGTGAAAAATCAATATTTTCAAAATCGGCTATAACAAGTAAGTGTTTTAACTATCCAGTTTAACCCGCCGTCAATGAACATATTCTTCGACACACCGCCAATGAAAAATAACCCGAGGAAAAATAAGTATAGAAAACAAAGACATAACGATTATTTCCAAAAATTAAATAACAAAAAATCAACATGTTCCAAATGTCGGAGCACATTTTGGATAACTTCAATATGCTGATTAATTCATGTTTTATCGAAAAAAGAAATGATGTTTTTTTTTGAGTTTTACTAATAAAAATTTAATTTAATTATTATTTACTGATTTTTATTTTATTCATCAAAAATAAGAGTTATTGTTTGATTTTTATTTTTCTGTTCAAGAATAAGGGTTATTTTTGATTTTACTTTTTTTCCCTAAAGAATAAAAATTATTTCTCAATTTTTATGTTTTCGCTCAATAATAAAAATTGTTTTTCAACTTTTTCTTTCGCAAAAGAAATGAGGGTCGGTCATACATATTAACCCTCTCCGGCCATCCCTTAAAGCCCCCTGTTTAGGTGTAGGTAATAAATACCCAAAAACTATAAAATTTGTATGGGAGCCCCTCTAAGGAGTCGTCGGGGGGAATAGGTCCCCAAGGGAAAAATTTTCGTTTTGCAATAGTAATGGGGTTCGGTCATACATGTTAACCCTCTCCGGCACTCCCTTAAATGATTTTTTTTTTGGTATTTATTCCTACACCTGAACAGGGGGGCTTTAAGAGATGGCCGGAGAAAGTTTATTTGTATGACCGACCCCCATTACTATTGCAAAAGGAACATTTTTCCCTTCGGGACCTATTCCCTGCGACCACTCCTTAGGGGGGGCTCCCATACAAATTTTATGATTTTTGGGTATTTATTCCCTACCTACAAAAAATAAAACTTGACAAATGATTTTTATTTTAGAGCGTAAAAAATACAAACTGAGAAATAACTTTTATTTCTGAGCGAAAAAATAAAAATTGAGAAACAATGACCTTTTTTTCGGCATATGGATATATAGTTCCCTTTTATTCGTTCTAAGAATTAGCGTTTTATTTTCTTATTTTAGATTTTTTTTTTTTTTTTAATTTAGAACTTAACGTGGAAATATATAAATAACGAAGTATATAATTACTTAGAATAATTATTATTATTTTTGTATTAATTTTACTATGTTTTTTATATATTTTTAATATTTTTTCGATTTCTTGCTATTCATACTAATTTTGTAATTATTCTTTTTCTTTGCAGGTAAGATCAACAGTCAACAGTTATGGACTCTTTATCATAATCATTCAGAATAGTAAGTGGCTAAATGGTCAAAACTTTTAAGTATTGTAATTATGTATAATTACTATTGTTCTTCTTCCAGATAAATTTATATCTGAATTGTTGTATTGTTCGTCTTTTGCCTTGGGGAGCAGAATTTTTATACATTGAGGGATAAATAAGTTGTACAATTATTCACTTCTCTTGTAATTTTGACGTCCGTTCAATAGTTCCGAGAGTACGTAGGCTGCTACTTATATTTCGGGATCTGGCAACACTAATGTCATTCCAGTGGAACTGATATATCCATTGGAAAGTTTAACATTTTCTAACTTTAACATACTCACAACGTTTTGGTGTTTTTAAAATTGTCTTACATCATAAATATGGAATTAACACGTGAACATTTTCGTGCGATTCTTTTTTACAACTTTCGACGTGAATTATCTTAAGAAGAGTGCGCCGATGTATTAAATTCGACTTTTGGCGATGGATCACCATTAAAAACCTCTGTAAGTCGATGGTACATATAATTCAAGCGGGCCGTACCAAGCTCACTGACGAATTTCGTGAAGTGCGTGCAAAATCTGTTGTCGTGCCACAAAACATTGATGCTATGCGCGAACCGATAATGCTTCATCGTCATGTGACATACCGTAAGATTGAGGCATCCCTAGGCATTACTTCTGATGGCATACATACCATTTTACATGAACATATAGATGTGAAAAAGATTTGTTCAAGTTGCATTCCACATAATTTGGAATACAAATTAAGAAGGTTCGTGTCGGTTGGTGCAAAGGAATGTTCAAGAAATACAATCGTGGTGCTTCAAAAGACGTACAAAAAAATTGGAACTGATGATATATCGTGGATCTGTGCGTTCACTGAAAAAGAAACGTTTTAAAATTGACGACAATTGTTATTAATTTTCTGAATTTTGTGTTTAAAAAAAAGCTTGCAACAAATTTCGTCAAAGTAAGAGCAAATTTGTTTAACCCTTAAATACCCAGTGTATCTTTTTTAGATACAACCGAGAAAATAAGCTATTTATTTTAAAATATTGCAAAAATTAAAATGCTGAATACGTAGCTTTACTCAGAAAACTGCAAATATAAAACAAACCAAGTTGGTTTGGGAAATATTGACTGTCAAATTCTAAAAATAGTTTTTTTTTTAATTTTTATGGAAAATTCGCTTTTTGACATGAAATATCTTTTAAACTGTTAAGAATTTTAGAGTATCATTTAACAAACAAATTTCGAGTTATCATAAAAAGATTCGTTTTCCACGTTTTTGCTTTAAACTCCTACAACCAAGCTGATTGATGGTATATGCCGGAACGCCCACTGTATCTTTTTGGATACAACCATGTTTTCTTTAATAACTCGTAAACAAAAATATTTCCAAAAAAATAAAAACGGGGTCGTGTTCAGGGGATCATTTAGCACAACATAATTTTTTTTAATGAAATCGGTGTTGTTGGGCATTTAAGTCTTAAAACTTTTGAAAAACATATGAAAAAAACATATTTACGGTCAAAATCATAGTCTATAGCTCATGGTCTATAGCCTCATCACCAAAATTCGAATTAAGTTGATCGATGCATTCTTTTCTTGTCAATCCACATCGTGAAAATTGCAAAAAATTATAACCAAAAAATGTTCACGTGTTAATTCCACTTTTCTGCTGAAATACAATTTTCTAACCACTGTAAATAACACGATGTGAAATTTTCAAATGGAACTGTCAAAATTCCTCTGGCAATGCTTATAGTTGCCGAGGTGCAAGACTTAAAAGGCAGCCCTCGTATGGGTATGTTTAAAGGCCCCAACAAAATAACCCATTTCTCTGTCGGCATCTCGAGTATTAATAATAGACTTCGGTACATTTATAACACAAGCAAGTTTAAGAAAAGTTTTGAAATTTTTTGAAAAGCTTAGGGTGAAATGTTCCTTCCCAACAAATAAGAACTTCTAGAAGCATTTGCAGCATTTTTCAATAAGTTTTAATAAATTTCAACCTACAACAACTGCGTTGTAAATTTTTCTAATAATAAGTTAAAGAAGCTTTTGCTTTTGTCAATGTTAACGTGCGTTCGTTCCACGTTTGATTTCTTTCCGCTCTTTTGACGTCATCATACCTTAATGATATCTTGATTGCTTTCTGATTTTAGCTGATCTTTGTTGACTTTTTAAGCGTGTTTGGATCACACACTCTTAATACAACTGTTATTTGTGTGCTTTCCACTTATTCTCTTTCGTTTTTTATTTTACATCAATTCACTTTTTTTTTGTTTTGTTTTATTTAAGATGACGTTGCTGAGCTTGTCTGCTACAACGTGATTCTCACACAAGCCCTTCTTCGGGTGTTTTTTTTTTCTGATTTTTACGTCATCGTTATCTGCGTCTTTAGTTCCGCTCAGTTGCCTAGCACAGAGTGTGAATCTTTGCAAAACCAGTTGGTGGTCTCTGCGCACGCGGTGTAACAACTTTCAGCTGCAGCAGCAGTAGTAGCAACAGCTTAAACGTTAACGTTAACGTTAACTGGAGCACGTTACAATGCTGCTCATGACACGACATACGTACCTGCCCTGTCTCACCTGCTCTTGCGGCGACAGCTATAAATTTCTTGACGAACGTCAAAAGCCTCGCTCGTCCACCAATCGATCAAATTACAGTTTAATGCTTGAGCTGCATATAACATATACGATGTTGACGATGACGGTGATGATGATGATTATGATGACTATGGCGCTGACAATGACGATGACGTCAAAGTCACAATCCGAGTCACGTTTTTTGCTGTCGTCTGTCAATGCAAACATTCGTGAATTTGACAGACAAAACAAAACCGGTAAAGGAAAAATACTCCCAACTAACGAACGGCTTTTTTATTAATTTATAAATATTTTTGCTTATAACGCGCACACGGACAAACACTGGCGTGCATTCATACTTTAAAAACAACCAACAACACTCTCTCTCTTTCCCACACTTACGCCTCACCGTCAAAACAAGTTTGAAAACGACTATTTTTTTTCCATATTCCGCAGGAGTGCACTGTTTTTTTTTTAATCTTTTGTAAAAAATTCTTGGTTATCAAAGCTTCATCAAGCTCTAAATACTTACGTATTACGAAACGTTATGTTATTACACTTTTCTTTGTTGTGGTTTTTGCTGTCTTTGTTCTTTTTACGTTCTGTATTATTTTATTCCTTCTACTGACATTATTCTACTACGTTTTTATTGCATAACAGTGCGAAATAAACAACAACATTGAGAGAATGAAAACAAAAAAAAAAGAAAAAACAAATCGCACCAACGTTAGTATTGAATTTGTTGTTATTATTGCTGTTGTTGTTTTTCTTGTTGCAGTAGCAAAGTCATGCCGACAGCAAATAATGTTCCAATTCCACCCAGCTTAAGTCACTCACACACACACACATAAAGTCACGTACATATTCTTAGTTACATAAAAATATTATGTGAAATGAAATAAATGAAAACTTTGTAAGAAAAATTGATAAGAAAACATAGAATTTTAATATTTCGCTTCGTTTTACATTTACACATGTGTGAGCTGCTGCTGCTGACTCAGTTTCCGACATACGATAAAAACATTTGCACATTACTACCTACTTTGGACGATGTGTCATAATGTGGTTATTTCGCGATATATTCAAATGAATATTTTTCGTTTTTAAATCATTAAAGTCGAGACAGCATTTTTTATAACGTAAACATAAACAATTTTGAAAGAAATAATGGCGTAACTCAAAGCCGGGCGTAAATGCGACGTAAATAACGCAAATTCCCAAATTTCAAATGTCCATTTAAACTTGCGTCGTATTGAAGATTTCCTCTATGTGGCAGATTTGGCAGTCAGGGCTCAAAAAAAAAAAAATCAATTTTATCAGAATTTTTCCTGAAAAGACATTTTGAAGAGTTCGGGGCGATAAGGTGGTAACCCACACTTAGATCAAAATTAAGTTTTGTATGCAAAAAAAAAAAAACAACTCAGCAACCTCTTTCAAATGTGTACTAAAGATGAAAGATGTTATCTCTATTCGTTAACGAGTTACAAGCGTGTATTCTTTTTGTTGCACATAATTGAGTTTTAAGGGGATGTTCTCGTAGAAATCGACGGAAAATTTTTGTTTTTGTTTTTTTGTTTTATTTTCATCCTTAGGATCAGTGTCGCCAGATGAAATTACCACCAAAATTCTCTTTTTCTCACACTTAATTCTCACAAACTACCACACTCCCAAAATACCTAAAAATACCACAAAATACCTCAAATTACAACAAAATACCACAATACCTCAAATTACCACAAAATACCACAAAATCCCTCAAATTTTCTTCTGAGGTATTTTTAGGTATTGTGGTATTTTGTGGTAATTTGAGGTATTTTGTGGTATTTTGAGGTATTTTTTTTCCCACGCGTGGTAAATATCGCACATGTGGTATTTTTTTCCCCACGCGAGAGATTTTTACCACAAAATACCATGGGAATTACCACATCCCACAATTGTTGAAAAATACCATAAGTACTATATATCGTGCTTTTCTGGCAACATATGTAGCTTAGGATCTTGAAAATGTGTAGTCAAAAGGATATTTCCCTATCTAATTTATTTTACGAGTCATAGCGTATTAGAAGAGAGAGTGCGTCGGCCGGTCCAATAAGTCCCGAGACTAAGTAATAAAAAAACTTTTTTGCAAATATTCCTCCTTATTCATCAACATAGGTTCCTTCAAGAGCAATACTTTCATTTCACCGCTTTTCTAACTTTTCGCGATTTCATCCTTCAAACGCTCTAACAACGCTAAATAATAATCACTGTTGATTGTTTTTCCCTTTTCGAGATAGTCGATGAAAAAAATTCCATGCGCATCCTAAAATACAGATGCCATAACCTTTCCAGCCGACTGTTGTGTTTTTGGTCGCTTTGGCCTGCTTTCATCGGTTGCTCTCCACTCAGCTGACGACCGTTTTGATTCCGGTGTGTAATGGTGGATCCATGTTTCATCCATTGGCACATACCGATGCAAAAGTTCATGTTTATTCTTTGTACGTTGTTTTTGCAGCTTTCTCATCGACAAATGTTCCTGTAATATTGTTCCCACACTGCCTTTCGATATCTTCAGCGCCTCAGCTAACTCGCGCACCTTCACTTTACGGTCGGCCAATACCATTTTGTGTACTTCTTTTATGTTTTGTGGAACAACTGCCTCATTTGGGCGTCCTGAACGTTCAGCATTATTTGTATCTTTACGACCAAGTTTAAACTCAGCATACCATCGGCAAATGGTTGCTTTTGACGGAGCAGAGTCCGAATAACACTTTCTCAGCTTGGCCGGTATTTTTTCCCATCGAAAAGCAGTCATAAATCAACACACGGAATTGTTTTGAATCCACTATTTTGAAAATATCAACAGTAGCATCACTTAAATCACTGCAACTTCTGAACTAAACGTTAGATGTCATGAAATTTTTACATGTATTGTTTGAAGGTTGGAACTATCGAAATATTATATCGATATTTTGTTAGAGGTGCCACCTAGTAGTTAGTCTCTGGAGTTATTGTACCATTTGTTACTGTGGTCAAAAAATAACGGGAAATTTGAATTTAAATTTTTTAAGCATTCTGATAGAGACATGTTTTTATTTTTAAGTTGTCACTAGTCAACTACTGTCACTGCCATTTGTGCCAAATTACACGTCAATATATTCATTAGTGTTTGAGATACGCATCCTTTTGTAAATAGCTAAAAGTGAATTTTTTTTTTTTTTTTTTTTTTTAAATTGTCTGAAAGTATTCAACAACGCCGCAGTTCCATTAAATTTTGTGTGCGGAATGAAATTTTTGCCGCCGAAACGTTGAAAATGTTGCAGAAGGCCAACGGTGAGCAAGCTTTATCGAAAACAAGAGTTTATGAGTGGTACAAAATATTGAAAGCGGGTCAAGAAAGCGTTGAAGACGAGGCACAGCCTGGACGACCATCAACATCAATTAATGAGCTACACGTCAACAAAATCAAAGGATTAGTGCTCTAAAATCGTCGATTGATAGTCGGAGACCTTACTGAGTGACCATTTGGGCCTCAGAAAAGTAAAATCTCCAAATTGGTGCCAAAAACTCTCAATATCATGGAAAAACAGCGCCGCGTTGATGTGTGTGAAACAATGATTTCGGACTATTAAGACAAAATGAAACGCATACTAACTGGAAATGAGACTTGGATCTACGAGTTAAATAATCGTTCTTGATAATTAATTTTTTAAAAAAAAGCATCTTTATTCTGAAGCTTCTTAATTTTAACTGAACTTTATCTTAAAAGCTTAATTATCTCGCAGAGCCAGAGATTGGGAGAATATTGTTGAGTAATCAATATTCTTCCATTATTCCATTTTCCATTCTGATAAATGGAAGCAATGACAGATTTCGAAGTTTACAATATATGATGTGTGGCCAGCTTGGTGGTCCACACATAGTTTATGAATTTACTGTTTATGAATTTATTGTTTACAATATATGATAAGTGGCCAATTTGGTGGTCCACACATATTTCAACGGATATAATATTATATCAAAATTAATGATTCGTTATCATTAATTCTTAAAGAAGGATGTTGATTGTATTTGAATACAATCATCATCATTCTGTAGAGGGGTGACACATGTAACTTCTACGCTTACGACCACAGCCGATCAATCGGGTGAATATCGTGCCAAAGATGAGCCAAGACCAAAAAAACCACGTCAAAAATCAAGGTCATGTTGACAGTTTTCTTCGATTATCGTGGTGTGGTGAATTCATTCCAAATATTCTTGGGTGTTATGCGTCATTTGCGTAATGCTGTGCGTCAAAATAGACCGGATTTGTGGAGAGACAATTCTTGGTTTTTGCATCACGATAATGCACCATCTTACACTGGACTCGTAATTCCTGATTCATTTCGTCAAAATCTCGACCAATATGTTTCCGCAATCACCGTATTCGCCTGATTTAGCACCATGTGACTTCTTGCTATTCGCTAAACTCAAGAGATCGCTCCGTGGATACCGTTTTGAATCGATAGAAGAGATAGAATCTTAAATTACGAAGGAATTGAAAGCTATTTACAAAAGGACGCGTATCTCAAACACTAATGAATATTTTGACGTGTAATTTGGCACAGATGTCAGTGACAGTAGTGACAACTTGAAAATAAAAACATTTGTCCCTATTGGAATCTCCAAAAAATTTAAATTGAAATTTCCAGGTATTTTTCGCCCACCATATGTTAAAAATAATAAATTGGAAATCACGGGTTCAAATCGCGCCACGACGGAAATATTTTTATTTTATAATTTTGTAAATTATATTGGGTGAAAATAATCTTCTTATCTGAATTGAACAGTAAAGAACTAAAAAAAACATCGAAGAAGAATAGCTTTCTTAAAGGTTGTGTCATATTTGGACAGCATGACGGTAAATAAAAATTCGGCGTTAAACCCTACAATACATATTTTTTTAGCTCCTTCACTTTTCTTTTCTTATTCATTTGATAAATTATCAACATGACACCTAAGACTCAAATAAAATACAAAAAATCCACCCCGACTGAAACGAGTTAGATCAGCTGGTTCTTACACCCAAAAATTGTCCTTTATGTTTATGCATTCAAGAAAATTATTCATTCAAGTTCTACTTGAATTGTTCTCAAATTCTTGAGACTGTAATTCTCATTGTCACTTGATATTATCATCTTTTGCTATGCTTTTTGTCACCATTTATGCTGACCCTTGTTTGATGAAAAGATTTTAGAATAGTTTCTTTTTTTTTAATATACTTTTTTTTTTACCTGCTGCTCATAATCACAATTTTGCATATGTTTATGCTAATGTTTCGAGAAATATTTTCATAATAAAAAAATAAAAAAAATGTAATTTTTAATAAAGGTATTTTTCTGGTCACTGTTATTCTTTTGTTTGTTGCTGCTTTATTTGAATTGTTTGGCTTGGTTTGGCTTGACTCGGCTTGTCTTCACCATTTCTGGCTTATATTTGCTGTTGTTGGTGTTGTTGTTTTAACATACGTTGTTGCTCTACGTGCCGCACACATCATATTTCCATCCGGCGGAAACTAGTCGATGACACAAAAAGATAGATATTCTTATGTTTATATGTTGCATTTCATTAAATGTTCTACGTTTCATTTGTTGGAGTTCGCTTCGCTCGTTCACCTATTTTTTGTCGATCCGTCTATAGTTCTGATTATAACCTTAAATGATTATTTTTCAATTGTACAAGTGATCATTATTTTATTTATCTAGATGGTTTAATTTCTGATTTGTTTAGTTTCTTTTTGTGGCAGACTAGATAATTAAGATTTATATGATTGAGGTATAAGTTTCCATAGATTATGTAAGGTACGGGTATGAGATAAGTATAATACAGGGGTAAACTTGTGCTATTATTTCAGTACATAAGCAGTTGAGGCTAACACAGCTTTACTTAAATCTAAACTGTGATTTTTAAGACCAGTTTTCATCCTAGTTTTCACACCAAGCGCTGTGCTAACGAAGCTGCGTTACTGGAAGAGATGTAGTGTCATAGTATTTTGTACTGGGACAAATGTTTATTTTGCCTAGTCATGTACAATTTAGTGACAAAAAGTCAGAATCAAATACACATATTTTTTCCTGGATATTTGGCTGATTTTTAATGGTATTGATGGCATATGATTTGGCTGATCTTCAATGATATTGGTGCGATTTTTCTTTGTGGAAACTTTTACCCAGGTGACTATTGGGGGCTGACCCTTTGGGGAGTATTGTGCGGGCTGTGGTAGGTCAATGAGGCGAGAAATGTCATGTGGTACCTGAGGTGCATCCCATATTAAACATACATTTATCAAAATATAAAGGATGAACTCGGAATTTTAATTCATAAAAAAGGGTGGTTGTCACACCTGAAATCAAGGAAGTGATAACCAGGGATTGGCTTGAAGAGAGTTACATTACTAACAACCTGAAAACTCATTTTCTGGCTGTCATTTCCTTGAATCTTCGACTCCTCGCCATTGGGAAGTGTAGTAGTAGTATTAAGCTCTCAAGTTCCGATATTTAAATAATGAACAAAGTACAATGTACAAAACAAAAGTTATATTTTTATTTATGCTCAATTTGTTTCCCCATTTTGCGGAATGACCATCGTACGTTCGATCAATAGGCTGAAAAAGAGCTGGAAGCCATATTCTGCTCACTGATTTTTGACTCAATGCACTATTATTATTCGCCTATTTTCGTTTTTTCCCCATATAAAAAGTTCACCAAGGGGGGAGGGGGGGGGGGTTAAAGCCCTTTTGGCCCGTATATAGATCCGCCATTGAAAATGGCTGAAAATACTTTCTAGATATGCTTGCTAACACAGCCACAAAAAAATCGTGCTAATCGTACCAACACAGTCCGTGAAATTTCAAAATTACCGTTAATTTTGGAACACACCTCGTACATCGAACTTGTCACAAATTTGTTGCTGTGAATTATATAATGTGTGTCATAAAAATTATTGAATAAAAGAAATAAATTGTAATAAATAATAATAAAAAATAAAATAAATAAATAAATAAAAATAAATATATAAAAAAATAAATAAAAATAAATAAATAAATAACAATAAACTAGTAAAAATAAATTAAAAATAGGAATAAATAAAAATAAGTAAATAAAAATAAATAAATAAAAATAAATAAATAAAAATAAATAAATAAAAATAAATAAAAAAAGTAAATAAATAAAAATAAACTAATAAAAATAAATTGAAAAATAAGAAAAAATAAAAATTAATAAATAAAAATAAGAAAATAAAAATAAATCAATAAAAATGAATCACTAAAAATAAATAAATAAAAATGACTCAATAAAAATAAATAAATAAAAATAAATAAATAAAAATAAATAAATAAAAATAAATAAAAATAAATAAATAAAAATAAATTAATAAGAGTAAATAAATTAAAATAAATAAATAAAAATAAACAAACAAAAATCAATTAATAAAAATAAATTAATAAATATAAACAAATAAAAATAAATAAATAAAAATAGATAAATAAGAATAAATAATTAAAAATTAATAAACATAAATAAAAATAAATAAATAAATTAAAATAAATAAATAAATTAAAGTAAATAAATAAATTAAAATAAATAAATAAATTAATATAAATAAATAAATTAAAATAAATAAATAAATTAAAATAAATAAATAAATTAAAATAAATAAATTAAAATAAAAAAATAAAAATAAATAAATTAAAAATAAATAAATGAAAATAAATAAATAAAACAAGAAATAAAAATAAATAAATAAGTAAAATAAGTAAAAATAAATAAATAAATAAATTAAAATAAAGTAATATAAATAAATAATAATAAATAAAAAAAATAAACAAATAAACAATATAGAGTATAAAAAATATTCTTTAAGAGACTTATTCTTAGACAGCATGAAAATAAATAAACAAAACTCCATACAGCGATTTGCTCGATAATGGCTGCGTTCAGCAGGTACAACTGTTGAGTGTGTGCCTGCTTGTCGCATAAGTATCGGTTTCTGATATATTTACTCAACGTGTTGTATTCAACAAGTGCACAACAGTTGTACCTGCTGAACGCAGCCAATATGATCAAAGTCTAAAATTAATGTTGTATGTGTTTCAAAAATATATCACAAATACACCACGCCGTGAATACCGCTATAGTTACTTATATTGAAAACAAATTTCAGCTTCAGGCCAAGTATGTTGACAACAAGACAACATGAAGACAAAGAAAGCTACAACCAACAACAAAAACAACGTTATTTATGTTGTAATGGAAAAACAAGATGCCTTCTGATAAGAAACTTACATAAAAATATATAAAGATAGACTTATAAAAATATAACCAAAATCGCGAATACCCCTTATATTTTCATGTATGTATTAATTAGTTTTGCGTGTTCTATAATTTATTGGACAGCTTAAAAATGTTCCGCCAAATCAAAATGCGAAGTTAACCCGCACTTTTCAAAGTAGAACAACTTTTTTCAACAACTAACTGACGTGAATCGGTCAAAAAATAGAATGACACCATTTTTAAACTTTGGGAGTTTTAGTTTCTTTCATTTGGTGTGAAAAAATACTGACCATCAAAGTCATATTGAAGTCTTAAGAAATGTCATATTGAACATAACATCAACGTTTTAAAGACTGGAAGTGTGTTTATCGAGAGAATTATCAGGGGAAGCTTGGAATTATGATTTCAAGAGATTTATCAAGGGGTGGGCGTGTCCAGTACAATGATGACTCCCTACGTTTTCAAGTAAATTTTCATCACTCCAACTTTAACTTCAACTAACTAAATGAAGGCCTAGCCTTAGATATCATGGGAAAATGTTTTCATCGTTAATTTATTTGTGATAAGCACACATAAGTTTTTTTTTTTTATTTTGTTTTGTTTTTTCCCGCTCGTCTTTCGTACTTTCCCCCTTATAATTGTTAAGATGCTTAACAAGTTTTCAATTGGTTGTGATAAAATAATTATGACATCACAAACGACGTTTGCAAAAGGTATGCGTTTGAGAGCAAAGGCAAATGCTGTCTCATTTTCTCATAGTTTTGTTAAAAATACAAACTGTCAAATGACTCTTGACGAACGTTCATTCATAAATTTTGTTATTTTTTTTTTATCTTTTGAAACTTTCAAGTGAACTTTGGAACACCAACAAAATAATGACGCTTTAAAATTGTGGTGGTTATCTTCTTCTGTATGACAGAAAAGTAGGAGGAGAAAAAAAAAAGCAAGTATTAAAAAATTGGTCTATACAGACTCACGTGTATGTTTGATGAAATTAACTATCATAGTGATGATATTGATCATTTGATGTTATCGTGATGATAATGCTATCATGATGACAATGCTATCATGATGACAATGCTATCATTAATTATTCTTCTAATATATCTAATGATATATTGAATCGCATTTTAAAAAATTTACGGCGTAAGAATTTCAAAAGTAAAAACATACTCAGATTTTGGAAGATCGGGCCAAAATGTTTTGTTTAACAGATGTTGATATTCTATTAATTTTTTAACAAATTGTATTTCAATAAATTGTATTTGTATTTGAATATATGAATGAAACAACTTTTGTTATTGGTACAAAAATGTTATTGGTACAAAACGGAATTCTTTAAAACTAAACTAAACTGGGTTGTGTCACATACGAGCACATTAAAAGTCATGCCTCGTTGATATAAAAGCTATTTTTCCACTCAATTCAATATTCGTAGTATTGGCGGAACGCCGCACAGTGAAGCGCTTTCGTGTCAATATTGGACAAAAATAATAAGGAGTTGTTTTATTTTCTACATGGTGGTCTTGATGCCAATTTACTCAAAATGAGCATATTTGAGCAGATTAGTGGGAAAGAAGGGACAATCAAGTGAAATATGTAGGATCTTCGAAGCGTGGTGGGAAAACGTATAAGCATGTGAATTTGAATCCGAGGCAAGTGTTACTCCTTCAACTCAGGCAAATCCACAAACTTGACAACAAACATCCTCAAACTTGACAACATCTCCTCAGAGGTTGTTAAGCACTTTGTCTACCTGGGATCCAACATAAACTCTTCCAACGATGTCAGGTTTGAGATAAGACGAAGGATAACTCTTGCCAACAGGAGCTGTTATTTTGGGCTGAGTAGGCAATTGATAAGCAGATCCCTCTCTCGACGAACAAAACTCACACTCTATAAGTCACCAATCATGCCCGTCCTATTATATACCGCACAAACTTGGACGTTGAGCAGTTCTGATGACTTTGGGAGCCTTTAAGAGAAAAATCCTTCATAAGATCTTCGGTCCAATCTGGCAATGGCAAGTACAGAATTCCATGGAACCACGAGCTGTATGCTGACATCGACATAGTTGAGTGCAATAAAATCGAGTGGCTCCGTTGGCTAGGTCATGTTGAGCGGATGAAAAACGACGCTCCAGCGAAAAAAAGATTTGGTTCGGTACCCGGTGGTGGTAAACGCAGAAGGGGACGCCCACATCTTCATTGGAAATATGAAGTGTTGGATAAGCTTACTACGATTGGTGTTTCCAACTGGCGCCAGCAATTGCAAAACAGAAATGGCAAAACAGAAATGGCTGGCGCAATTTTTTATACGATGCCAACGGTTGTAAGCGTAGGATAAGTAAGTAAGAAATGAGGAAGAGGTGAAAGCCTATGATCATGGCCTGGTCGAGATTTTATGACACCGGACCCCTAGACATGGGTAACGCAGTGCTGCATTGCGTTATTGAGAAGGCAACGAAATTGGAAATTTGTTACATGGAATTATAACGCGCTATGCATAGAGGGAAACTACGGCATAAAATAATATACTCGAGTAAAGGCTGGATCTTAGCCTGCACGACAAAACAAATCACGATGTGGAGAGAGCCGCTACAAGAACTAAAATGCATCAATTATACAACGGCGTTGCATGGAATTATTACTCGGTGGTTATATGCGACACAAATAAACTATGATGTTATCAGGTTGCGGAAAAAATGCAATTATGTTGCATGGAATTATAACTTGCTGAGCAGAAGTGCTACGAAAAATTTTATTTTACGGCAGCAAAATGTCGTGGTTCCTTGGCCAAATAACGAAAATAAAAAAAATTTCTTTTGGAGCCACGCCATCATGGAGGCAACCAATTCTTCAATCAAAATGCAACAAAAATTAAAAAACGTTGCATGGAATTCAACTCCGTAGCTTTCGTCGCTACGGTAAATTTTATGGAACGACAGGAAAGCCGAGATTTTCGGTCACATAATAAAAATAAAAATTAAAGGCGTCTTGAGGCCTCTCAAGGAACATCTAATGTAGAGGTTACATTAACCTTAATGCACCAAATGCAAAAGCAAGAGCAAAAACAAAAACAAAAATAAAATAAATACATAAAAGAAGTAAATTAAAAATAAAATAAGGACAGTATTAGAACAAAGCCAAAGACAATGACAGGATAAAGATTAGGTCAGAAATTAGCAAATGGATGGGTCAAGGATTTGAACAAAGATTAGGACGATTAATAAGATAAGGAGTAGGACAAAGATTAAAGCACAGAATATGACAGGAATTGGAATAAGAATTCAGAGAATGATTGGGAAAAGGACCAGGACAAAAACTGGGACAAGGATTACGACTTAGATTAAGACACAATATTTAAGGCAAGATTGGGAAGAGGATAAGGACAAGAAATGGGACAAGGTTTGGACACACTAGCAACAAGATTTCAGATAAAAATGAGGAAAACGACAATTGAGGAAATAGGACAATTATTAAGACAAATATAAGTATAAGGATAAGGATGAGGATAAGGTTGGGAACAATTAAAAGAAAAGGGACAAGGATAAAGATATGCTGTCACGTCAAAATGTACGGGTATGTCCACGATACAGCCAACTTCTTTTTAATGAATTTACAAACAATATGACTTCCTAATATGATAAATTTTAGGAAGTTAGAAATATCAATACAGGATTTTGGTTTGATTTAATTCTTTTCTTTGATTCTTTCTTCTTAAGTGCTTTACTACATAGATCAATGCGTCAAACCAACTCATGCACTCAAAAAATTCATCACATAACTCAATGCGCTATTCAACTCAGAACTCACTATGATGATTAAGGCGTCATTGATGCCGAAAACATAGTATTTCCAACTAAGCCTCGACGCTATTGAGTTAGCGCATTTCGCTGTTACGGTAAACTGAGCGGTACCGTAAACTGAGTGTGTCAATGACGCATTTTTTGCAGCATTACCAATTTTAAACTGCACGGTGTCTTGAATTTCATGCCGATACTGGTGATCAACATAAAATGTCATTGTGTGATTGTAAAAAGGTCATTTTGAATTTACGTTTCATGTTGTCCACCCTCATTACACTGTGCGCCGCCTCTCAACAACTACAGAAATTCATCAACTGCGATGCTAAAATAAGAAAATCTTTTCGACATCATGGCGAAGTATTTATAAGATGACAGCATCAGCGCCACTGACAGGCGAAGAGCGCAATATCGTAGAGTGAGAGAGAGAGAGAGGAAATAAGACGGAAAGCAATTGCCATAAATGTTGCCGACAACGACAAACACATTGAGAACAAGGCGAAAATTTTTACGCAAAAAAAAAGAGCAGCAACAACAATCCGCCATGTGCTGTCGACAACATACAGAAACTTAAAAATTAAATCTTTTCCGATTAGCAAAGAATAGAACAAAATAAATTAATTATGTAGTTCATGTGTACACAGAGAAAAAAAACATGAACAAAAATTAAAGATGCTTGTTATTTTAATAAATATTTACCCGGCGTGTACGGGCTACAACTTGTAAAACTCAGCAGCTACACAGCAAAGGCACCAGCAACAGCAACAACACGCTTTTCACTACTTATGTTAAAACCGCACATTTTTTTACCAAAACCAGACCAAAAATTCCACACAAAAATAAATACTCGCCATAAAAAAATGCAGAAACAAAACAAAATAAAACAAAACAGAACAGAACAAAGCAAAGTAAAGCAAATAAATAAATATTTTTTCTAGTCAAGCAGAAACTAAAAGTATTCCAAAAAGAAAACAAAAAGTAGCGAAATAAGAGTCTAGAAGATTGGACAGATTGTTGTGCGGACGGCTATCGCTTATTTTTTAGTAAAAAAAAAAAACAAAAATAAAAGAAAAACAAAAAACCAAAATTCATCCAACAACAACGATCCTCAACAGAGATTATAATTGTTGTTGAGCTGCCGTTTTTGATGTTGCTAAATAGAGAAATGTAGCTATTTTTAAACAGCTACAACAACTGTTTTGTCAAAAATGGACGCTTTAACCGCTGTTGCGTACAAAATTCCAATTCAAGTGTTTTGTAAAGAGATTAAAAATACTTGATAATCGAAATTATATTGAATAATTGTATAAAAAAAAATTAATTGAAACTAATTTAAATATTCCATAGATAACTAGAAACACAAAAATTCGAGCTATAAATAAATGAGCAAAGACACAATTTGTTCCGCCGCACATTTGTATGCCCTAAAAAAAAAAACATATATTGTAGCACAAAAACATTCAATTGTTTATATAGCCCTCAGTTTATCTGGAGCATCGGTCATCATCATCATCATCATCATCATAATTATTTGAGTACAAATATACAAGCAATGAACAACGCAATTGATAAGGAGAAGCGCTCGGTCATAGACCTTCCTGATCAATCAATACGAGTACTGACCAAATATAGGGTGTAGAAATTAGAGGTATAACACTTGGAATTGAAATAAAATACTCAGATTGTATTATTTCAAGCTGAAAATGTACTTTATTAGAAAGATAATTTTATGCCATTATTGTTAAAATGTGATTTGTGCGGGCATGTGGCTACCGCAGCTAGCTGGCATGTGGCCACTTCTCAAGAATATAGGGCCGTACAAGGATTGCCTTTTACATTTCTGGCCTTGGCAACATTAAGTGGTAACCAATCATCTGACGTTTCATTGGTAACTTGACATTGTTGAACATACCCTTCTTCATATTGTTGAACATGTCCTTCTTCACATTGTTGAACATACCCTTCTTCACAACTTTTTGCCATTTGAGCGCAATTTGTGTTGTTTAAAGTAACTTGAATAATTCATCTCGGGCAAAAAATTAAATTTACTCGACTTTGAACTTTTATGGTATTAACTTAACTTTCAGTTAACTTTTTCATAACTTTCGACGTGGATTCTCATTTATTTCTCTACACAGTCTCGTTCCCAATGAACCAAAACTAACGTTTTCGAATTCATTTATGAACCTTTTCGAGTAGAAACGTTAATTTTCGGCACTCATAAATGAACCTTTTTTGCATCATTCACCAGACTAAAATGCCTCTCAAAAATGAACCTGATTTTGTTCGGAAATGAGTTAAAAAATAACCATAAAATGCACTTTTTTTTGTTCGGAAATGAGTCAAAAAAGGAACCACAGCAAAGTTTTTTGTTCAGGAAATGAACCCTTTTTGTATCAATCGCCAGACTGAATTACCTTTCGAAAACGAACCTTTTTTGTTCAGAAATAAGTTGGAAAATTAATCTTTTTGAATTATAATTTATAAATTTTATTATTGCATAATATTTATTTTTACATATCGATAAAATGAACAAAAAATAGTTTGTATATGAAAAATTGCTTCTACTGATATGATAAAAAAATTATTATTTTTTTAACTCTTTTAAAAATTCCAAAAAGAAACATTCATTTCTGAACTCATTTATGAACAAAAAAGTTCATTTGCGAGAAATTTTTACCTACTAAAATGTTAAAAAAATTATTATTTTTCGACTCAAAATAAGTTTTTTATAAATTTCGTGAAAGAAGTAGTTTTTAATTATGGGAAAAGTTTTCACGAATTTAATCTTTTGTAGAAATTTCTTTTAGCGACAAAATAAAAAATCAAAAATTAAAAAAAAAAATTCTACCCGAAAACGTTCGCAAAACTCTCGCCTTACGCTAAACTAGTGGGTTCTCGATACACTTTTTCCAGCGCTGTTCAAAAGCTTCGATACCCTGTTTATAGTGAGTACCATCGAGCTCTTCAAACTAGCCAGCAACCGCTGACTCCAGCTCTTCATTGTTGGCAAATCTTTTACAACTGAGCCATTTCTGCAAGTGTGGAAACAGAAAACAACCCTAGGGGGCTAAATCTGGCGAATAGGGCGAGTGAGGAAGCAATTCGAACTTTAACTCATTGATTTTGGCCATCGTGAAAATGCATCGGTGTGAACTGGTACATTGTCTTGATGAAACAAAACTTCCTTTTTAGCCAAATACGACCGTTTTTTCTAGACTTCTTCACTCAAATGCTGCAATAAGTTCGCATAATACTCGCAATTGATAGTTTTTACTTTCTGAAGAAAATCAATGAAAATTATCACACGCGCATTCTATGAAACAGACGCCATGACCTTACCTGATGATGGAACTGTCTTCGACTTCTTAGGAGCCGGTTCTCCCCTTTCAGTCCATTCTTTTGACTATTCCTTCTTCTCAGGTGTGAAGTGATGGACACATGTTTCATCTTCATATAAATCGACGTAAAAATCGACGCTGTGAAACTTCGACTCGTTGAAAGAGGCCAGAATTGGAAAAAAAACAACTCGTGTTTCTTCATCACGACAACGCACCGGCTCACACATCTCATCTTGTACACAACTATTTGACTAAAAAAAAACGTTCATACCTATCCGCAAGCTCCGAATTCACCCGACATGGCTCCTTGTGACATTTTCCTAGTCCCACGACTCACGTTACCACTTTGCGGAAAGCGTTTTGAGAGGATTTTACCATTAACCTAACATTTAAAAAATTTCCAATGCTAAATTCTTTACTGTGCCACAATGAGTCATATATCGTTGGAAAGATGCATCAATTACCTGTCCAGTGGTATCCATAACATTCCAAATTTGTATTTCGGATATTTGGGTTTTTTCATTCACAGTGGATCTAAAACACTTCACTACATTTCGAGAATTTTTGATGATGAATTTCCTAAATTTACACATGAAATAATATCTTTGCATTTTTTATATTTAAACCTTCGCGTGACACATGGTTTTTTAGTAGCTCGCCATGACACAAGTGGTCTTTCGTTCAGAGAAAAAATTTGTTCAACTCTTTTTGTGCAGACTTCTTCAAAAACTTGACTTGGTTTAAACAACACTATGCAGCAGGAATCCACCATCAATGACGCCGCATTTTCTGGTGCTGAAGTTTATACTTCTTCACCTGCAATAGGAAGGAATGCATCATGGAGCATGAATTTTCTTCAACTAACAATATTAAACGAAATTGAAATGTCAGACGCCACTCGACAGCTCAATGACAGATAAAACATATAAATTGTGGTAACAAATAGTTATCCTATTTCTTACGTTTATAAAACTTTGTTTTAACTTTGATGGCTGTATTTCCGCTGAACTGCTGAAAAATTCGCGAATCCGTTCACGAATTTGTGTTCAGCGACCTCAAATTACTAAACAGAAGTGTCGCGAAAAACAATTTTGTTTTTACCTGCAAAGTGTGTCAAAAATCATGGGACCTATGTATATGTCCCAATTGTCGTCAACGTTAAAAATGTATGCGACTTTTTTCTCTCGTTTGGCAGTACGCGAACGAAAAGTTTGATGTCGAATTTTGATTTAATTCTATTAGAACTCATTGTTTTTAAACTATTTTGAAAGTTAACCGATGAAAGTTCAAAAAATAACCTTGGCAATGGTGGTACTTTGACCTCTATATGACTATTGGTAGAGGATATACTTCCAAAATATTTCAAAATTTCGTTAAAAAAGTAAAGATTTTTCGACTTTGGGGTGGTCTGGTAGGCCAAGGTATGAATCTACCCTTGAAAATTAAGTATGTACTTTCTGAAAGTCACATTCCTTTCAGAAGAAATCTGCCTTTGGAATGATGCCTTGTAAAAAATATCGATTGCATAGTTTTTCCAGGAAAAATTCAAAAGTTAAAAGGTCACCGGTGTCCCAGTGGTTGTCAAAGGGTAAAAGGGTTGTCAAAAGGGAAAAAAGTCTGAAAATGTTATGGGTTTGTTACCCCACCTAAGTCAGCACAGGGTCCTCAAGGTGGAAATAACTCGAATAAACCTAAATAACCCGTTAAAGTTCCATTAACTTCAGAATATTTTCCAGCTACCCTCATATTTTTTCGACAAGTCGACTGGATTAAATTTGTATTGAAAATGTTCATACAGAAAGTTACCTAAGTTGACTTGGGTAATTTTACCTCTACTTTTATTTAACAAGTACTTAGGTAATAAATATTCTAAGCCTTGTTTTCACAAGTACAAAGGTACATTTACAAATCTTATAATATTTTAATTTTGAATGATACAAGTATTTTAGGCTTTATACAAAATTTTCTAACAAAGTTGGCTTGGGCAAATTTACATTGTTTTTTTTCGCTCAGAGTGATATGATCTAATTTAGGTGAGTTAAGTGCCGTAAAATTCTTGCAAGATGATACCAAATATTTCATAATCTTTGAATGAATGTGCTTTGTATATATTTGATTTGCTTAGCCCCCAGCCCACAAAATAGTTTGTTTGCGCCACAGCAAAACGAGCCAGCACAAGCAAAACGAGCCATTGTACTCGTACATCCTTTATAATTTGAAATTAAAATTTAACTTTACACCACGTATCAAAAGGGAAGCAGTTTGAACTGATATAAAATATTTATTTTTTATTATTTAACCTTTTTTTTTGCGTTCTTAAAGTTCAAACACACACACACACACACACACACGATGCACTCAATGAACTTAAATGAATTTCGCAATATTTCTACGACAGGTTCAAGGCCGAAATTGGCCAAGTGATTGCTTGTGTCTGTGTGTCTGTGTACGAGTATTAGTGCATAGAACCATTTGCTATTTCAAAGAAAACACCTGTTTTTCAATTTCAAAATATTTATGTAGTAGAAACAGTGATGAAAAAAATGATCAAAAATTGTAAATTCCTTGCTTAAAATTTTAAACTTATTCAAAGTACATTCTTTTTGTTGCAATAAATAATACCATTTATTGTTCTTTATTTCTGCTAATTTGTCATTCGTGTTTGGTTAAATCGTATGCAGACAAGTTCAATAACATTTGCTTTATTAGGCATACATTTTTTTTTTATACTTTGAATTTAATTTGGTTTTTGTTTTATTTGGCAATAAAATGAAAAAGATAAAAAACAAATATATTTTGATTAAAGTTAATCATACGCAACAAGAATAAAAATGTCATACTTTAAAGAAACATGCATCAATCGCCTACTACACGCCCACACTTATTGGCGAAAAACATGAAATGTGCAGAAATTATCTGAGCGAAACAGTTCAACTGAAAGCAGTGACGTCAGCACTGCCGAAATCTGAAAACAAAATAAAAAACAAACAACAATTACCTGCACACTGGGTTAGATTCACAGATTTAGTCACAAAATTTAATTATTTTTTAGATGCAAAAAAAGTATATTTTCTTATGATGACATTACATATAACGACATTACATATGACGACATTTACACTGTCCGTGCCAATGCACAGTGGTCCCAAATCGATTTTTAGCGGCAAAAATTTAAATTTTGAACTTGAGATTTCCCATAATATTTTTTTACAATTCGATCTTTGATGACCGATCTTTGAATTACGACAGGTGGCAACTCGGTTTATGTTTAAACAGCTGTTATTGTTTACATTTTGTAAAAAACATTTTTCAAGCATTTGTGCAATAAGAAATTCAAGAATATAAAAAGTGTATATTTCAAAATAATCTGTGCGACCTAAATTTTTGACAGATGGATTGTAATAATCGAAGTACAGTAGACGCTCGAAAATTAGAACTCTCGGAAATTCGAATCCTTCGGAAATTAGAACTAGCGTTTTTAATACATTACACGCTCTGAAATTAGAACCGTCAGTTCTAATTTCCGAGCGTTTTTTTTTTGTTTGCTTTTAATACTGAAAAATTGCATAGTCGTCATATCATATAAAATTTTTCGTATGAATGTTCTGTCATATCTCTCTTCAACGACGCTCTTGATGTCTACTCAACGACTGAATAAGAGAGAACAATATGTTTGAATTGAGCGAGCACAACTTTGTTTTTGAAATATTTTTTTTTTCTTTAAACTGTGATGAATTTTAATGTATCGATATGTTTTGTGTTCCTTTTATGTGAATAAAAATAAAAAAACTTTAAGCCAAAGTGTTTTTTGTGTATTTTCAAAGCGAAGATGCACTTTTATGTTACTTTTTATTTAAAAAAAAAAACCTTTGGAAATTAGAACTTCTCGAAAATTAGAACTACCCCAGGAACAAAGTGGTCTAATTTACGAGCGTCTACTGTATCTTCTTTTGAAAAAAAAAATAAAAATATTTTTTGAAATGTTTGTATTTTGTGTAGAATTTCATGTTTTTATAGATCTTATATTTTTATAGATTTTATAGATAAAGTTTTATGTAAAGTTGCGAACAAGTATTTTGTCTTTCGTGTAGTAGAACTTATATACCATATAAGTGTTATATACCATGTATTAAATCGTGAAAATATCAGCTCTTATACTGTAGGGGAGAGAAAAAATAAATTTCGAATTCCAAATTACAATTTGTTAGTGAAACACTAAAATTTTTAATGAACATAAATTATTTGTGCATTGCATCGTAAGATATTTTACAAAAAATTCAGAATCTATCTCAATTTTTGTGGCAGGAATGCAATCTTAAAATTGTGCACTGGTTTCCCACTTTGTATGGTAGTTACGTGAATAGTAGGCGTGGCCTGCCCATTTTTTGTACAAATGTAAACTAAAGTATCGTTAGATATTTTAAAAAACATTCAGAATCTATCTCAATTTTTGTGGCCGGAATGAAATTTTAAAGTTGTACACTAGTTTACCACTTTATACAACAGCTACCTGAAATAGTGGGAGTGGCATGCCACTTTTTGTACAAATATAAACTAAAAAATCGTAAGATATTTTATAAAAAATTCAGAATCTATCTCAATTTTTGTGGCAGGAATGGAACCTTATAACTGTGCGCTGGTTTCCCACTTTGTATGGCAGCTACCTGAAGTAGTGAGTGTGGTTCGTGCATTTTTTTTAGAAAAACATTTTCTTCATCTAAAAACGCTGTTATGCAATTCTAAATATTTTACGCCGCAAAAATCGATTTGGGACCATTGTGCAATGTTGTATATACAGGGTGCACCTTCTTTTATGTGTAAATTAAACAAAATTATAATAAAAAATAACTAAAAAGAAAAAAAAAATAGATTTCCATATATGCGGTATTTTTATTTAACTTGTTCCTTTACAATTTATTTGGACTAGTTTTTGAATACAACATCAATCAAGTGGCCGCCTCGATTGATCAAAGCAAAATGTGCCCTTTTTGCTATGTTTTCCTATCACTTTTTCCAGCATCTTGGACAGTATAGCGTCAATGGTCTAAGGCTTGCGGGCGTAGACTTTGCTGTTCCAATTACCCCACAAAAAGAAATCCGGAGGGGTCAAAACTTGAGATCTGTGTGGCAGTCAATGTCAACATTTTTTGACATTACACGCCCAGGGAATTTTCGTTGTAGAAACTGCATTGTTCGATTTGCAATGTGAAAATGTCGCACCATCCTGTTGAAGCAAGTAACTGTTTAGACCTTTTTCACACTTTTTTATGGGCAGACATGAGCCAAAATCCATCGATATCTTCATTCCCATCGACTGTTTTGCCTTCTCTGAAGAAAAATGGCCCAATGATGATTTTGGGCACCAACGACGTCCCAAACAGTCACTTTTTGGTCATGCAGTGGTGTTTCATGGATATCGTTTGGATTTTCCATTAACCAAAGGGGGCAATTTTTGCTTGTTAACGGCGCCAAAGAGTGTGAAATGGGCCTCGTCGTCGGTCTTAAAAATTTTGCTTCCAAAAATCAGGGTCAGTGTCAACCATTCGAGCAATTATTTTGCCGTATTCCAAGCCACGTTGATGGTCTGTCAGCAATATTCTTTGAGTCAAGTCAATCAGCTGATAAATGTCAAATTTGATCTCAAAGGTACCATGGAAAAAAATTGCCAATTTTATTTCTCTATTTAGTTGAATAGTCTTATCATTTTTACGGCAGCCATATTGGATTCGCCATTGAATTTTAAAATTTCAAAATCTTCAGATTTGCGTTCAAGGACTCCAATAATTTCTGGGGTTCCATTTTTTCTTGGGATACCCACCCAGATTCAGTGAATTATGCCACATCTTAAGTGTATTTCAACCCACTGTGCGACGCAAGTGAAATCACATTTAAACGCGCAACAGATGTTTGACTTTTTGCAACAGCCGAACAGCATGCGAAATGGTGCGAAAATGTTTTCCTCTTGCCTCTTTGCACAAAATGGGGTAAAACCAAAAAATTCAATACTTGTCACTAATTGGCTCCAGATATAATTTTTAACGCCATTCTTTCGAGAACAAGTGTAAATTTATTGCGATAGTTGCGGCAAAAGTTGACGCCTTTGAGAGTTGCTGCTCTCAGTGTTGTTGTTGTTGCTATTGCTGTTGCTGTTGCTGCTGCTACAAAGTTGACCTATTGACAAGTTGTGCTGCTTTACTGAGTTTGCCATAAAAAAAAAGAATATAAATAAATTACATCAGCAGCAACATATTCAATGTGTTCTTAGCTAGAACCAAACCGAACACATACACATACATTACACAAATCTAAAATAGTAGTATTTGGTGTTCTTGTTGTAGTATTAGTCGTTGTAGTAGATGCTGCTGGTAGTATTAGCTCATAGTTTCATAGAAATTGTTAATGGTTTGGGGCGTCTGTCGACTCCGACAAAGGCGATGACGCGACGACGCCAACGACAACAACAAACAAAATCAATGAACAAACATTTTTTGTATTATTTTTTTTGTTTTTTTTTTTTGTAAGATTAACAAACAAGCAATAGCAAAATAGTAGAAAAAAAGCCAACAAGCAGCAATTGGGTCAAGGACAATATTTTTCAAGTAAGTAGAACAGCGTCAACGTCAAATGCAAGCTGTTGTATTTGTTGCCGCTGCTGCTGCTTTCATCTTAGTCCATATGTTGATATGTTTGTGTGCTAGTTGTTAGCAACGAGCTGCAGTTGTTGTTGTCGTTTTAGTTCTAAGTTGATTGCAACAAAATGTTTTGCACAGAATTTGGTAATTAAAGCCAACAGCTATTTCTGTGTAACGCCGGTGCGTGTTTAAAAGTTGATAGCAAAATTGGCGACAACAAAATTCGTTGCGTGTCCTTAGCGAATGGCATTTCATTTTTTAAAGCAAGATGTTTGAAACAAAAAAAAAAAAGAAAATAGCTGTCAAAACAAAAGGAAAAAATTTGGGGCGATAATTATTTTAGTAAATTTAGAAATGACTGAAAAATATGGGTGGCTGTATCAAATGGACGTCCAGTCTTATTCGATAACATCCCAAAGTTAATATGCATGTGACCATCTTTAGCTCTCGATCTCTATCCCAACTCTATCCCTATGTTTTTGTCCTAATCATTGTCTTTGTCTTTATTTCTGTCTTTTCCTCGATCTATTTTTTCATCTTTATTTCTATCTTTATCTGCATTATTATTTCCATCTTTATCTTTATCTTCATCCTTATTCTTCTCCTGTCCTTGACTTTGTCTTTTTGTCTTTGTGTCTTTGTCTTTGTCTTTGTCTTTGTCTTTGCCATTGTCTTTGTATTTGTCTTTTTCTTTGTCTTTGTCTTTGTCTTTGTCTTTACCATTGTCTTTGTATTTGTCTTTGTTTTTGTTTTTGTCTTTGTCTTTGTCTTTGTCTTTGTCTTTGTCTTTGTCTTTGTCTTTGTCTTTGTCTTTGTCTTTGTCTTTGCCATTGTCTTTGTATTTGTCTTTGTCTTTGTCTTTGTCTTTGTCTTTGTTTTTGTTTTTGTCTTTGTCTTTGTCTTTGTCTTTGTCTTTGTCTTTGTCTTTGTCTTTGTCTTTGTCTTTGTCTTTGTCTTTGTCTTTGTCTTTGTCTTTGTCTTTGTCTTTGTCTTTGTCTTTGTCTTTGTCTTTGTCTTTGTCTTTGTCTTTGTCTTTGTCTTTGTCTTTGTCTTTGTCTTTGTCTTTGTCTTTGTCTTTGTCTTTGTCTTTGTCTTTGTCTTTGTCTTTGTCTTTGTCTTTGTCTTTGTCTTTGTCTTTGTCTTTGTCTTTGTCTTTGTCTTTGTCTTTGTCTTGGTTTTGGTCTTGGTCTTGGTCTTGGTCTTGGTCTTGGTCTTGGTCTTGGTCTTGGTCTTGGTCTTGGTCTTCGTCTTGGTTGTGGTCTTGGTCTTGGTCTTGGTCTTGGTATTGGTATTGGTCTTTGCCCTTGTCTTTATCTTCTTCTTTGTCCTTGAATTTGCTTTTGTCTATGTCTTTATTTCCATCTTTATTTACATCTGTATTTTCGTTTTTTTCCATTTTTATCTGCATCATTGTTTTTATCTTTATCTTTATATCCATCTTATATCTATCACTGTTTTTATCTTTATATCCATCTTATATCTATCACTGTTTTTATCTTTATATCCATCTTTATTCTTATCCTTATCCTAATTCTCATCATAATCTTAATTCTCATCATTATCCTAATTCTCACCATTATCCTAATTCTCATCATTACCCTAATTCTCATCATTATCCTAATTCTCATCATTATTATCCTCATCCTCATCATCATCATCATCCTCATCCTCATCCTCATCCTCATCCTCATCCTCATCCTCATCCTCATCCTCATCCTCATCCTCATCCTCATCCTCATCCTCATCCTCATCCTCATCCTCATCCTCATCCTCATCCTCATCCTCATCCTCATCCTCATCCTCATCCTCATCCTCACCCTCACCTCATCCTCATCCTCATCCTCATCCTCATCCTCATCCTCTTATACTTATACTTATACTTATATTTATACTTATACTTACATATACTTATACTTATACTTATACTTATACTTATACTTATACTTATACTTATACTTATACTTATACTTATACTTATACTTATACTTATACTTATACTTATACTTATACTTATACTTATACTTATACTTATACTGATACTTATACTTATACTTATACTTATACTTATACTTATACTTATACTTATACTTATACTTATACTTATACTTATACTTATACTTATACTTATACTTATACTTATACTTATCATAAGAATAACATCACATATTTTGACTTTCTTTAGACTAATAAATACACTTCTTTTTTTTTTGTTTTATCTTCGGTATTTCGGGTGACAAAAACGGTGATCTGAGTATCATCATTACACTCCCAAAGTAAGAAACAAAAGAAATCTACTTTAAAATGTAACGAGTTCTGCCGTGTGCCACCCAATTTTAGCCGTGAAATGTGTCAAGTACCTCAAATCTCACAAACTTATTCGGCTTGATTCTTGTTGTCACCTCACATATGTGAGTAGTCTCACACTCGTCTCACGTCACTTGAATTGTGGTATTCTAGTTGTCATGTGAAGTGAGCGTGAGGAACATGTGGAAATGAAATCGCAAGTCGTGTTTATTGCGTCGGCTTTTTATTTTTTTAGCATCAATATCAATTTTAAAGTAAAAAAAAAATAAAAAGCAATTATTTAAGTATTATTTATTAAAATTAACATGAGTTCATTCGAGTTCTGGTTTTCGGATACTAATAGTGAAGACAGCAATGATGGTGCGAATTTAAAATTAAAAAGATTAAAGCTAAGGGACGCCTCTAACCCGTTGAAGTTACCGGATGGAGCGTAATTCCACCTCATCATCAACGCCATATGTTGGCGCATCGCACTGCGCGACTTTATGCAAAGACAAAAAATTTTTTAGACTTCTTCTAGGGCGTCCAGGTGAGCCAAACGGAAATGGCCGCAATTTTTTGTTATAAAACTCACCATCGCCTCAAATTGCTTTCTTGTGGTTATCTTCACTCTAAACGGAAATAAATCTATGGTATTTCAAGTTAATTTCATAAACAAAACCAAAATTAAACATATTTTATAACATACCTTTTTGGTTCTCACTTAAAAAATTTACGCGAGTAAAATGTCACTTAAATCCAACGACAAGTGACAACAAGAATACGAATTTTTGTCACAGTGAAACAAGTCACACTCATTTAGGTGAGGTGAGAACAAGAGTACGAATTTAGCGTCACAGTGAGACACGTCACACTCACTTAGGTGAGGTGACAACAAGAATCAAGGCGATAATGTCAGTTTTTTTTAAAAAACTAATTTTTTTTGCTTCTTCAATGAACGTTCACAAAGATATTCATAGTTGTTTGAAAGAATCGTATTAAAAAAGTTGTACAGAATCTGCTTCGTCGCCTCTTCTTTACTAGTTTTTAATACTATGTGCTTTAGGTTATCTACTCAATTCCTTCGCTCTTCCGCTTTGCGAAGAATTTTTTTTTCCAATCTTGTTTAAAATAAATGAAAATATTCATAGAACTCTGACGTTTTAATTGTTTGATAGGTTAATTTTTATTTATTCGAAAGCTGCTTCACTCACTTGAATATATGAGGAAGAAGTCTATGAACACTATTAAACACAATTTTTGCGCTCATAAGCTACTAACACTCATAAGTTTCGAGTATGGATCAAAAATAAAATGAAAAAAAAAAAAAAATCATAAAAGCTTTTTTAATTGCTAATTTTGTTCATTTTCCAGCTAGAGTTAAATGCGTGCTTTTTTCTCTCGAACTGCTTTGTGTGTGTAGTTCTCTCACACTACTCCGCAGCGTTGATTTTGTTCTCCATTGGGGCTCGTTCTTCAAAAACGAGGCCACCGAATAGCTGGGGTTTTGTTTTTGTTGCTTCACGTGTTTGCGCCGTCGCCGCCACTGTTGACGTTAAATTTATATGTTGTTGTAGTTGTTGACGGCGCAGCTGTCTATTGTGCATCACGTACCTACTCGTTATCGTTTTTACATATATTTACATAGTTGTAACATTGTGTTTTTTTCTTTCGTACTCTATTGCAACGTATTCTATGCGTCAGTTTTTGTTTTTGTAAATAAACAACTATTGACCCTTTTGCTAGTAGTGTTCTATGTTGTCATTATTGAACAAATACTATTTGTGCTTTGTTGTTGAGCAAACTTTGAAGCTTAACATATTTTTTTGTATTGATGTTTTTCCCTTTATCTTCTGCTCTTCGTAATTTATCTATGTTACTCTTTTGTAAAATTAATTGATTCTAATTGTTTAACAATTAAAGTATTTATTCAATTGAAAAATAATAAAACAGGGATCGTTGTTTTTTTAAAGAGTTAAAGTTGATTTTACCGTACACCGAAAAATACACTGTTACATATTATTTAATGTTTTCCACACAGTATAATACGTTGCCAATGAGAGCATATAATGTGCAGATGTACAGCTATGGAAAAATAGAAGGCACACTTTTCATGTAATACGTTTTCACCCGTTTAATGGCATGAATAACAACAATTTACATTGATTTGCAAAACAAAAGTAAAAACAAAAAACAAATATTTAAATTACCTACAACTTACCGAAATGTCATTTGAAAAGTCGAAATATGGGTCGTGGATAGTGGGTTACAAACTGGAAAACGCGAAATATTGGACTGTTTTTCCTGCAATTGGTAAAATCAATAAAAATTTAGTTAATTTATTATGGTTTTGGCACTATTTAAGGCATTTACAGGTATTTTTGTGGTCATTTCCGAAACATTTAACGCTTTTAAATATGGAGATATTTGTAAGAGTTCGTAAGCACTATAACAAAAAGATGCAGTGATCATGGACACTATAAAAAACAGATGTTATGGACACAAACGTAGGTTTTGAGGCGACAATGTATTTTTATCCTAGCTCTTATCCGTATCCTTTCTCTTGTCCTTAAACTTTTTCCAATCCTTATCTTATTTTTTACGTATGTTTGACAATATTCTTGGCTTACTGCTTGTCGTAATCCTTGTCCAAATTCTTGTTTTAATCCATGTTGAAATTTTTTCATTCATACTCGTTATCGAACTCTTTATCGCAGTTTTTGTCGCAATTTGAGTTTGGGGGATTTTTCAAATACCGTCTAAACGAGCCATAGAAACCAATTTCATCCGCTGAATTAAATGCTGGAAACTGGTTTTCGAAACAATGGTTTTCAGTTCGAAAAAAAGAATTTTTAGTTAAGCTTTTTTTCTCATATCTTTAGATATTTATTAAAAAATTTTAAAACGATGTTTGTTTGAGTAAAACAAAACACCTATTTAATTTTTCCCCCATTTAAACTTCTGTTTGTTTATCAAAATTATCAAAAAATTATAACTTATATTTTGTTTTTATAAATTTCTTTGTCCTTAATGATTTCTATTTTTTTCAATTGCAGACTGCGTTACGGAACAACACATTAAATACCATTCATTAACAAGGAGATAGGAAGGAAGACTAATACTTTTCTAGTATTTTGGAATGAATATCAAAACTAAAATCGAAAGAAACAAAGAAGCCTTATTTAAAAAAAGAAAGCAAACAAAACTTCAAAGCTCTTAAAAGAATAATAAAACTTTCAAAGTTACTATAAACAAAAAATAAAACTTAAAAAAAAAACTATAAACTTTTTTTATCAAATAAAAGAAAAATTCACTTGAATACAAGAAACAAAATCATCAACAGCTTCTTGCATATCAACAGGTTTGAAATTAATAAAAAAAAAACCTTAACTATTAACCACTTATTTAAAAAAAAAAAAAGAAAAATATCAATACGAACAATCAAAAGCAATTGCCAAAAGCAACAACTTTAAAACATCTCATCTGCAATCAAATGTATATCAGCAACAGTAACATTGGCATGGCAACCTTGTTACAACAAAAACAGAATTGCATGAAAACCCTATCAAATGGCGGAAGTGTTATTGTTGCAGCAACAAATCAAGCAGGGACATCATCGAGCTTGGCAGCAACATCGACAACATCTGCGGCAACAACGACAATAACAAACGGCGGTCTAGTGTTGCCACAAACGCAGACAATCTTGCTAACAAATGGTGCAACAGGTGCAAGCAATATAATAAGCTATCAACAATATCAGCAGTTGTTGCAGCAGCAGCAACAACACCACCATCAGCAGCAGCAGCAACAACAGCAGACGGCAACAACGACTACACGTTTGCTGATGCCACACGAAATGGTCAGTCTACCAATTGGCAGCATTGTCTCAACTGGTGGTGGGGGCTTGGCTGTTATTGCAGCCAGTAACGCAGCAGCAACAGCAACAACAGCGAACTATAACAATATTGCCACTACAGCAACAACAACACAAGGTGCTTTTCTTGTTGCTGCCACAGCGGCGGCAGCGGCCAACAACAACGCTTCTGCAATGAGCAGTTTTCAGCAACAATTCCAGCAACAAATTGCTGCCAGCAATCAACAATTCCAGCAACCACTGCAGCAACAGCAACAAAATATTATTACAACCACCGCCGATTTAAATAGTTTCCTACAGCAACAACAACAGTCAACAGCAGCAACCACACGTGTTGCTGCAATGTTAAGTCAGCATCAGCCACAGTCACCCGCATCTACAGCAGCCTCTAGTACAACCGCAACAACAACACGCTACTTCTCGCAGTTTAGCCAACAGCAGCAACAGCAAACCCAACCCGCCAGCAGCAGCAGTATCGCGCATAGCAGAACTACAACTTCAGCAACTGTTGCAGGCAGTGGCAGCAATAACCGCACCACACACGTGATCATCAATCGCAGCAATAACACAATAATTGCTGCCAACAGCACCATCGCACAGCCACAGCGACTGCAACATGCAACAATTATATCCAAACCACCGACAACACCTGCAGCAGCAACAACAACAACAGCAACAACAGCGTTAAGCAACAGCATCAATACGACCAACATTAGCAACAGGATTAGCAACCACAATAATAATAATCATATTCAGCGTCTGCAACAACAGCACCATCAGCAACAGCCACAACAACAACAACAGCAACAACAGCAGCAACAACAGCAACAACAACAGCAACAACAACAGCAACAGCAACAACAACAGCAACTGCAACAACAGCAGCAACAGCAACAACAACTCAGCAACATTGTCTCAAAGCCGACACCGCCTCCTCCTGCCACACCCACCTCTCATCATCGCTACGGTACTTCCACGTTACAGCAGTTGAAAACAAATGCCGAAGCGGCTGCGCTGCAGAAAGCAGCAGCAGCGGCGGCGGCAGCGGCTTCTTCAAATGGCATCTCATCCTCAGTTCCTAATGGCAAAAATGGTTGTACTAACGAAGTTGCAGAGCCAGAAGCTGAACCCGAAGTCGATATTGTCATCAATAACGTCGTCTGTTCGTTCAGCGTTCGATGTCATCTCAATCTGCGCGAAATCGCACTCAATGGTTTCAATGTTGAATTTAGACGCGAGAACGGTATGGTTACCATGAAGCTGCGTCGCCCCTACACGACAGCGTCGATCTGGTCATCGGGACGCATTACGTGCACGGGTGCCACCTCCGAGGATCAAGTAAGTGTAGAACAGAAATAATTCCATAGTTTAAAGATATGAATAAAACCAAATATAGTTCAAAATTCCAATCAACAGACGTTCAAAATTCGAAACAAATTCAAGTCTATTCCTTTTTGTTATGACATTTAGAATATGTTGAGTATAAATCGTACGTATCAGGTCATATTTCTCAAATGGATATTTAATAGGTTCTCTACGTGGGAACTAAGTTGGTCATTATTATTGTGGAGAAACTAGCAATCATTGAAGTAAATTAAAGATATATCGAGGAAGCGCGACGTGTAATCACAAGGTTTAAAATCTTGACATAAAAAGCGCTCAGACATATAATTACGAGCATTAAGTTAACCTTTGATGAACAAAAGATTAAATAATCTTCTGATTAAATGAAGTGCAATTATCCTAAAACAGTGAAACATGCAGAGAGTCGGACATAATAAAAAAATTAAAGTGACTACGTAAAAATCATTAGAAAACCGGGTGGGCAGAGCCACATTAACTACTTATAAGCCTAACGACAATATTTTGAGACATGGTGATTGTTTAAAAGGTCAAACGAGATACTATTGATTCTAAAGTCGCCAAACAAATCAAAGTCAAACATAGAAAAAGAGCACATGTAGAACATGTCTAAAGTATGTTTGCATTTTAGTCCGATATATATCTAGAAATTCCATGCCGAGTCTGTCTGACCGATTTAATACAATTTGAGATCTCGGATTGCTTTTTAGAACTCGGAAAGTAAACCTCAACTTTTCCGCCCATTCTTTCAGATCGATCATTTCTACAAAGTTTAGCGACAAACTATTGAATATTTCTAACTTTTTACCTCTTCTTTTCAGGCCAAAATCGCTGCGCGTCGTTATGCCCGTTGCCTGCAAAAACTAGGTTTTAGAGTTCGTTTTAATAATTTCCGCGTCGTCAATGTGCTTGGCACCTGCAGCATGCCCTGGGCCATAAAAATCGTGAATTTTTCCGAACGTTACAAGAAGGAAGCCAGCTATGAGCCAGAGCTGCATCCAGGAGTAACCTACAAGCTGCGCTTTCCCAAAGCAACACTTAAGATCTTCTCCACCGGCAGCATAACCGTCACTGGTGAGATATTTTTTTATTATATTATTTTACAAACATTAACGCTTTTTCCTTGCATTCATTGCATTACAGCTGCCAGTGTAGCCAATGTTCAAGCTGCCATCGAACACATTTTCCCGCTAGTTTATGAATTCCGCAAGAAGCGTACACCTGAGGAGCTCGAACAGTTACGCCTCAAACAGCAGATGCAACAGCAGCAGCATGCGGCCAATGCTGATGTGATCGAAATCGACGAGACAATAAATGACGATGTCATACAACATTCCCCGCCACCACTCAGTTCATCAAAAGCCAACATTGCCGGTGTCACAAATGCAAAGTTGACGCCAGCAGCATTAGCAGCAGCAAGCAAACGTAAAAGACTCGCTGCCGACATGAACGACTTCGATGTGGATGCTACGAACGTAGACGATCCGGAGTTGTTAGATGAAGCCAGTATGGATGATGACAACATCATCATGTGCACCGAATTCGATGATCCTGAAGATTTAATAGTGGGTCCCGAAGATGATGAGGACGATGATGATTTGTAAATAACCGCTAAAACAAACTACTGCGGCTAGAGAAGCAGAGCTTAGTAAAAGTCTTAAAAACTTGAAAAAAGAAAACAACAGTAACAAATAACATTAATGAATGAATGAATGATGCCTATGCCAAAATTATATAGAAATTAATTATTTTTCTTAATTTAATAAAAAGAAGCAAATCGTAACGGGGTAACAACAAAATAGTTAGCAACGCAACGGCGCCAAATCGCAGGATGTAACAAAAACAAAAAACAAAACACCACAATTTGGCATAAGAATTAAATAGCTTGAATTGAATAGCTCTTATATTCTGTTTGTTAGTGTTAATTATTTAATTTTTTTGTTGTGTTAAGCAAAAAGCAGCAATTCAGCAATAATAACAGAAAACACACACAAAACAACAACAACAACTCGAAACCAAATCATATTGTTCGTCCCAAAATGTATTTACAGAAGTAAAATATATTTATTTTGGAATATATATTTTATACTATTTTATGTTATGGTTTGCTGCACATACATACATTTTGAAAAGAAAAAAAAAAAAAAGAAAAAATTAAAAAAGCAAGACTACAAACAACCAAAAATGTTCAATTAATATTTAAGGGTAAGTTAAATAAATTTTCTTAAAATATTTATGTAAGTATTTATTTATTTTATGCACGTAGCTTTATTATTTTGAAATCAATGAAGGTTATCTACGGTTAATAAGCTCATGGATATATGTATGTATGTATAAAAGGGTAGACCGAACAAAAAAAAAAAAGGAAGTTCACTGTATCGCGGTTTTGACGTGGCAGCGTATCTTTATTCTTGTCCCTGTCCTTGTCCAAATATTTGTTTTAATCCATGTCCAAATTCCTAGCTTTATTCTTGTTCCAATACCTTTCCTTATCCTTGTCTCACTTCTTTTCACAATCCTTATCCCAAATCTGGGCCTTACTATGGCTAAATTCTCGTTCTATTCCTTTATGTGTCCTTAATTTTTGCCCAAATCATTGACTATCCTTATCCAAATTCTTTCGTAACACTTTCCCAAAATGAATTTTTTTATTTATTTTATTTTTATTTTTTCTATTTTTTTTTTAATTTTTTAATTTTATGTTTTTGTATTTTTGTTTCCTTTTATTTTTTTTATTTTTTATTTTTGTATTTTTTTTATTTTTATTTTTCTCATTTTTTACTTTTTTTTAATTTTTTATTTTTTTTTTATTTTGTTTATTTTGTTTTTATTATGTGACCGTAAACCTCAGCTTACTGTCATTCCATACTGTCATACCGTAGCGCTGATAACCACGAAGTTATAGAATAGTAATTCTATGCAACGTTTTTTCGTTGTTGCATTTTTTGTTGCATCGCATCGCTGCATTAAGCGATTGGCCTCCGTGGTGTCATGACTCCAAAAATATTTAATTTATTTTCGTTATGAGGCCAAGGAAACAATTTTTGTTGTCTTAAAATAAAATTTTTCGTAGCACTTCTACTCAGCGAGTAATAATTCCATGCAACGTAATTTCATTCTGTTCCGTGTCCCGACAACGCCATCATTTATTTTTTTATTTTTAGTACATTTTCGTAATTTTTCAGTGGAATTATTTTCTGATCGGCTCTCATCTCTCTGCAGGCAATGACAAGCTATCCACAGAGAGTAAGTAATGTCATGTAAAGCTTCTTGAGAACATGCATAATATTCGTTCGGAATCGACATAAAACTAGAATTTAGTCCCAGTTTGTCCCTCGATAATATGCGTACAACATTTATAAGAAGCTTAGTCAAAGCGATTTCAAGGGCTGAAATGACCAATACGTTTTTTTATGACACGCTGATGGAATATTTTATACTTGTTGGTATTTGTTGAGTACAAATAGTTCGATTGTACTCGAACTGTTAGCGGTTGCTTTGGTACTAGCAAAAACAATAGTACAACACTAGATCCTTCGATTGCTAGTACTATAAAATATTTGTAATATTCTTTTCTATGTAGTTTTCCGAGTGTTCCACGATTTCGCCTGACAGAAGTTTTACCACAGTATACTCCTGCTATTAACTGAAATGTTAATGGAATTTGTACAAGTACTCAATTTTTGCCAGTTTGAGCTTGGTTTTTGAGATACAAAGTTTGCTCAGATGCTTTTTCTGTGTCCTTAAAATTAAAATACTTTACTTTTAAATTTTAAAAAGCTTAACTTTTAAAAATTAAAAAATTGCGGTTCAATTATTAATCCTTATTTATTTTAATTCCTCCAAACTAATCTATATTGCAAACATATTGCATATATTAAGCAAACAAATAACATATTCCAACACTTCCTCCAATCTTGAGAACACTTTCATAGACTGATTTTAGAATCGCTTTCAGCACCTTCTTCGAATACTCCTTTATTATCTCAATCGTTTCAAAACGCGAAGTACCACGACTTGAGTCGTGGGAATAGGAAAAAATCCCAAGGAGCCATGTCGTGTGCATACGTAACTTCCGAAACGTTATGAACGTTGTTTTTGGTCAAATGTCGCGTACATGATGAAATGTGTGAGCTGGTGCGTTGTTTAGAGAACTTACCATTAGAAGGCACATTCCAAATTTCATGTAACTTCGCTCAGCCGTGAGACAACAAATAGACAAATAATAACTTTTGTGTATGAGTAAGAATTAAAAAAAATTGTGCTTATCCTTTTGTCATTGCTTTCTTTGAATAAAAAGAAAAAAAAATTAAAATTGTTGTACAAATTTTAAATTTTATAAATTTGCTGATATGAAAATTATTTTGTTTTTAATATTTAAAGAAAAACGGAAAATTGAATAAAATAGCTCGAGCTCCACAGTGTTAATAATCAATGAAATAAAATAAATCTATAGTCTATAATTTTAGAGAAATGGAAATTCTTTTATATATTTTTGTTTTTATTAAGCCTGCGTTCTTGTATATTAAATTTATTTTCCATACTGTATAAACCAGGTAAGTTCTAAGTGTCGTCAAATTTTAATGAATTTTTCAAGGATTTTTTCATGTTATCTTTACTATGGCGTCAAAATGTGTCTAAAATTAAGCTTAAAGTTGTCAAAAAAACCGATTTTTTCCACTCAAAAAAATTTGTGGAAAAAACTTTTATATCAAACGGGTAAAAAACGCACCCTTTTCCTTTCATAGAAAAGTATTTTCGAGACATACATTTTAAGATATAAAGGGCCTGGAGAAAATTCAACATTGCTGTCCTCAAAATAGCGTCCGAAATGATTTATTTTTAAAATTTTAGGACGCTCTAACGTAAAAACTGAACTTTTTATAAAATGGCTATGAAATGTTCTTAGAATTCTGAATAATGAAATTTTACATCCGATATCATGTGTTGGAAACTTTATTGGTTTGAAAAAAAAAAAAAAAAAAAAAAATGAAAATTCATTAAAAATTGACGACATTTGGGACTTAATGATATAAGTTTTCTGTTAAAATACTCACCCTTTTTAATCTTAATATTTTTCTTCATCTTTCAGATCTTTAGCTGCCAATGTGCTTTGCTTATTTATACGTATTAAAGGAATAATTTCATCAAAAACAACAACAACAAACTATCAATCAACAAAAATGAGCATTAATTAGAAATATACGAAGAAAAACAACCACCGTCTGCATAAAATTATTCAAAACTTATTGATTCAATTTTTAAAAATAACCTTTTTTATACTTAATATGAGTATAAAATATTTTAGAGATTTTTTTTTAAATATCTAAAGCTAAGAAGCGATTTTTAATTTTTCATTACTATTAATTTAAATGAAATATGCTTGTTTTTATTGCTATTATTATGAAATTTGTTTAATATGCACTTTTTTTAAGTTAATTAAAATATATCCTAATATTAAAAGAAAGCAAAACAACAAAAACCTAAACTACTATTTAATAATTAGTTTAATTCATTTGTATTTATTATTTAAAACAAATCGATGATTTTTCTGAATATTTAAACTTATTAAACTAACAAATTGTTTGCGGAACGACAGTAACAAACAAAAGAAGAAAGAAAAAAAAAACAACAAATATTTAACTCTTATCTGGTCAGATTTAAACCAATTGCAAAACTTATTTAATAAATAAGCACTAATTATTTAAATTATATTATTAAAATTATTATAATTAACTATAAATACAAACATACATAAGCTAAACAAAATCAAACTGAGCATTAAGTTGAAATGAAGCAAAGATATCGACAACAGAAACAACTTTAAGAAAATGCATCCAATCTAAATATTTTAATATAAAAAAAGCATGAACCTTTAAGTCATTAATTTTGTAAAATTTTTAAAAAATTGTATAAGCAAAAAAAAAAAAAAAAAAATAATAATAGTATTTTGCATATGTTTAATTAAGGTTTCAACTAGATCAGGTTGCATTTTATGTGCGTTCAATGATTTCCGTTTTCAAAATAGGCAGTTTTTTGACTAAATTTTAAGAGCTTTTTATGCTTTTATTCAATGCACTTCGATTTATGTTAACTAGAGCACGTCATCAACTACATTCAGGCGACACACAAAGTGAGTTGTCTTCATATACGTGATTAATAAAAAAAGAAGAAGTTGCTGAAAAAGTTTGTTACATTAACTAATAAATTTCGAAAAGAAAATCAATTTCGTCTAAAATTGTTCAGTTTCGAACTAAAGTAGCATATTTAAGAACTAAGCTTATCCGCAAAAGTTATCAATAAATTTTTGTAAATTTATAAGGATTTTGCTATTTTTATCAAGTCACTTTGATTGGGAGATTGACATAGTTTTAATAAATGAGCTATTAAATCAAACCTTACAATCAAACTTTATGTGCAAAATACCAAATAATAGCTCATTTTGTAAAAATTTGCGAGATGTACGTTTCTTTGTCACTTTTTATGGGAGTTAGGCGTGGTTTTTATTCTATTTAGTTTATGTTCAGACTGTTTAACTTTTCAATATACATAAGTACTTGTCGCAATGTGTGCATCGTGTTATCTGCACTTTCAAGAGTTCCAGATTATACAAGACTTATTCTTATTAATTCAACTACCCCCTGTTCAATACCAATGCAGTTGAAAGTTTTTAATTCTTATGTATGGGACAACTCACTTTGCGACAAATAGATTTAAAGAAATATTCCAAAGCACTGCGTCAACTCAATGGCAAGAATAATCATCCCTTCAGTATAATAACTTGAAAAGTTTCATGAATAAAAGGATAAATTAAAACAATGTCAAATTTTTAAGCAATATTTGTAAGTTCGAAAATGTTACCAGATTCCAGTGGATTTTTCGAAATTGCATTGCAAGCAGCACAGTAATTAAAGTAACACATATGAATGTATTAACACAATCAAAACATACACAAACACACACACTTACACACTAACATTTATATATATATATATACATAGAATATTTAAATACTACTATATAGAAAATATTTCTAAATGCAGAAACAGTGAATTAAAAGGAAGGCGAAGCAACAAAATAAATGCGTTCAATATCTCGAATTACTTAAGAAAAATAAAATACCTAATGAAAGCAAACACTCAGTCGGTAAATGTACATATATATATATATCTATATATATATATTTATATAAACCTATATAAATAATAATTATCACTGAAAGAATCAGCCGCAAACTGAGTATAAAAATGCAATAATAATATATTAAAAATAGTTTAAAAATTTACTACGAAATAAAAAGCAAAAGGAATACAAATTCTATAAAATTGTTTAATTAGCACATAAGCCGCAACTCTTATATTTTATTTATTAATAATTGCTTCGGGATTTAAATTTCTTATTTAAAACCTTCTTGTGTTTTCTATTAAAAACATTTAAAGTTATATTTTTATTTTTGTTTGAATATGCATTGCAAAAAATATTAATGTATACTCGAGTATAAAAGCAATACTTTCCGCTAAGTGATTCTTTAATTTCTAATTTTCATTAAGTTTCAACGATCATATCATGTCGATCATATTCTCAATACATAGTCAATAAAATATTATGAATTTATATAAAAAGAAGAAAAAAAAAAAACAAATAGTCAGATTTGCTTTTTTGTCTTAAGAAAATGGCCTTTAAACAAACAAAAGGTTTTTGAAGAAAAAATGCAAAAACTCAAGACGATCATATTCTCAAAACATAATCAATACTAAAAACATTTTATAGGAAAACTCTTTTGATTTTGCTTATTGTTATAAATTTGCCAGTAGTGAACAAAATGAAGAAAAAAAAGTTTGTTTGAAAAAAATAATGATAATAAAAGCACCACAAATGACTTAATTGTTAAGAAACATATTAAATATGTTTAATAGTGAACAATTTTATTGTAAAATCTAAAATAAATTAAAAGAAAAACAATAGAAACTAAGAATCGACTTGGTTTTCAACTAATAACTTAAATTTGCTTGTCACAAAAAGCTTTCGATTTATGTTTGATTCTCAAGGATATGAAATACTATAAGTTTATATTTATTATGTTATACATGATTCTATGACCACTTATAATATACTACTGCATCTACTAACATAAACAACTTTATCGTTTCTAGTGGATACGTTTTGAAATTGTTAAATTAATCATTTAACGAATTTTGCTAAAAAGTACTGTTGATGAAAGAAAGAATTTAATTTCAATGATACTGCTTTTTAAAGAAAATAATATGTTTCAGTTCTCGCTATTAATTATATTGTGAAATGCCAAATTTTAATTCTGAACACACCTTTTATACAACTTCAATTTGATTACGTAATAACTTCATTTATTAGAAACAGTTTTTTGTTTTTAATTTAGAATTTTTTTTCAGAAATATTCAATTTTGAAAAATAGTTTAAATACATAAAAACTACATTGAAACAGTAATTTCTTTAGAAAGCATTCAGTCTATTCAAAAATTCCCAATTTTAATTGGTTAAAAATAAATAAAGTGAGATGTTTGTCAAAAATAGTTAAATTTTACAAAAAAGTCAAATGTAGTTGTCAGATGCAATTCAGAATGCTTAATTGTACTTCAGGATCAGAATCATCACATGTAACTCAGAACGCATTTATTCAAACTCTTTTTAACAATTTCTTGCACATACATACACTTCTTACTAGACTCTTGTTTAGTATTTTTGAAGTCAAACAAATGTCATCACATTTTCATCATCATTCTTCTTGGTGCAAATATAAGTTGATTTTTATTTATTTTTGTTTTTTTTTTTATTAAAACTGTTTAAAGTGATTTTAAGTCAAAATTTAAGCAAAAATTTGTAATGGTCACTTTCTCTTATTAAAGTCAAAATAAAGTCAGTAAACAATTGTGACCATGAACATCACATGGATAGGATCTTAACAACTGTGATCATAAGCATCATGATCAGCTATGGGCAGAAAGCGCTCTGGGAGCGTTCAGAGCGCTGGAGAATTGAGAGCAAAGGCTTATGTAGCAACACAAAACACAGAAACAAATCAAAGACAAAAGACAAACATAGAAACAACACAGAAGCTTTAAATGTAGTGGTGCCCATGCCCATATCGATAATTGGGTTTTATTGAAATATATCCATCCCTACCTTGATAGACATTCAATTAATCAGAGCTGAGTTGTATGCATTACCTACTTGACAACATTTGTAGAAGATTTCATAGCAGAACAATATGTTGATGTAATAAAAAAACTGGCGAGCATTGTTTCTGTCGGAACCAGTGAACGGAAATGCTCGCTTGCAAGTGGCTCCTTATGCAGCTTCCTAAATCTTAGCTCGCGAGCTTAAGCTTATTTTTTTGTTTATATGCAGCATCGCACACTAAATACAAAATAGTCACAACTCAAAAAAACTCAAATTTTCAGGAGAGGTAAAAACTAGTTATGTAAATACATAGAAATCATTGCAATATTTTTAGAAAATTGCGTTCCACTTTGAAGGAATTCCATATAGAATAATATTTGATATGGTTTTCAGTTGTTCTTCATAACATTGAAGCAACTAAAAATAGTATTCTGAAGTAGCGCCTGCAGTAGCAACTCAAAAAACATAAAAACAGTTATAAAGGTATTTTACTAGTTAAAGATGGTGATGAAAACGAAATTTGTACTGTAGTTAGAGATGTTTACTATAAATTGATTTATTGTAAAAAGTAAATTTTGAAAAATTTGGAGTTGACCCTCTTTTGTATTTAGTGTGCGAGCTAACTTTTCATGCAGACGAGCTGATAAAATTATAAAACTGACATTCAGCTTTATATACTATATTAGAAGATTGTGAAGTCCAATTAATATCTTCTTTAGTTCTGTAAACATTTCGTAGAGCACATTTGATAACTTCCTTCGCGAGCCATGGGAAACCATGCAGTGACCATGGTTGAATTAATAAGGTTGTCTCGAGGCTGATCGTACTCTCTTAGTATCCACATTTGTTGAATTCAATGAAAAGCAACAACACCTTCATCGGCTTTACATGTTACAATTTTCGCTTTCAGATTTTGTATGAGCTGTCAACCTCGATTTGACATTTATGGGCATTCGCTCTCACCCTTGCGAGAACCTTATAAATTCAACCATGGCAGTGACGATCAATTTTAGACTGAGTCAAAGCAAGCAAGCTTTCTGTACAGCTTTTTGAATTGAAATTTGATAGTGTCAACATTTTTTGATATTTGAAGAAATTTTAAGAGTATTTTTTGAAGAGCACTTCATGTGTTGCATACAATTTTTCACATTGAAAATTTGAAGCGATTGTAAAATTTTAATGATACTATCATAAAAAATAAACCAAGTTTATTGCAAAATTATTTAAGGCAACATTTACGTAATCAGCCCTGTCGTGAAAAATTGTCTACCGGGAATTGTAAAAGGGCGCTTTTAAGATAGCAAAGACATTGCATTTTTCATTTTGCACTCATGAATATTTGAGGTTGATGAGCAAATTTGCATTAAAAATTTTAAATAAATTTTCGAGCTTTATCTTAAAAAAGGGAAGTTCCTTTTACAATTCCCGGAAGAAAATTTTTCATTATAGGGCTGAATATTTCGTATTTGGGAAATTTGAAAATTTTTTTAAAAAAAAACTAGAGCTGTCGATTTTCGAGCACCCGGGTTATCCGGTATGCGCGGGCATCCGAGAGTTTTCGAGTATTTTCCTTGGTCTTGCAGCACTTTGTTTTTGCTATCACCATATTTACTGAACTGTTTTTAACGGTGAAGATGTCATTAGAATTAGTTTAAGTTCTAACTATAAAATTAAAGTTAGCTCGAATCTACCCAGGTAGCCCGAAACTGCCCGGGCATTGATTATAAAATTAGCCGGGTAATGACTGAATACCCGAAATTACGAACTACCCGGCATTTTCTTCAGTTTTGGAGTGCTCCGGGTAGTTCGGGAAGGTTGGAAAAAAATCAAGAGCCCTAAGAAAAAACCTTTTTTAAAAAAAGTATATATAAATATATCTGTTCCAAGTTGGTGCTTTTTACATATGCAAAAGGCTCTATCTTTTCCCAAAAAACTTCGAAACAGTGTCTCTAGAAATAAAAAATTCTTTATTATTTCAAAGTACGAAAAACTTACAGAAAATTAAAGATTTAAAAAAAAAAAAAAATAAAACCCAGCTTGAACATTCTATGCCCAAAATACATATGTATTTTGTATGTACATGTTTATTCGCGGATATCGGATACAATAATAATACAAAATACCTTTAAAAAACTCATACATATACTTCCTTTTCACTGCTTATGCTATTATATACCAAAAATTCAAGTATTTTCATTAAAAATGTAAAAATTTAAACAAACAAGAAACTTAATTTTAATAGAAAAATAATTATTACATAAATGAAAAACAAAAGCAAATAAAAAATTAAAAAAATCTCTTTCAATTTGTTTTACCGTTAATGTAAGCAAATAATTCTAAACAATTTTTAAGCTACGCTTCATAGTCAATTCATCATACATTTATAAAAAGAAAAAAAAAATTATAACTAAACTTAAAAATTATTTTTCAAATTATTACAGAAAAATTAACTATAAATAATAACCTAGTTTTACTAAGTTTAAGATTTTTGACATATAAGAGAGAAAAAACAAAATACAAAAACTGTTAAAAATCGAAATTTTTCCTTTTCTTCCATAAATATTGCAACTTTTGTTTGTTTGTTTGTTTGTTTTGCCGTAAAGACTGCATTGTACCAACCAATAAAAAAAAAAAAAAAAAATCGATTAAATATAAAAAAATAGGTAGTGTGTTAGTTCAAATAACAACACTTTAATGAATAAATTAATTTAAAACAACAACAAAAATTAAAAACAAAAACAAATAATGAAAATACTAAATAAAACTGTTGCAAATTTAAAGAGGGAAAAACAGTTGCTTTAGACAAAGCATCTTTAGTCGTAATCATTATTTATATACACACGCAAACATACATACAAACATGTATTATGTTAATGTAAGCAAGCAACTATTAAAACAAAGAAAACAAAAACAATTTATTATATTATCTATTATATACAAAAACAAAAATAAAAACATAAATAAGATTGAACAAGTGCATAATTAATTAGACTTAAGTAAGCTTCATTTTACAAAATAGGAGAAGAAATAATTAAAATAATAAAAAAAAAAACAAAAGCAACAAAAAATAAAAGAAAAAAATTGTTGTATTGTGCATCGAGTGCATTAAAATAAACAAAGAAAATAATTTAAAAATATATGAAAATTGCTTTTCAAATAAATCAAATGAATTAAATATATATTGAAATATAACTTCAAAATAAATCAATTGTGTTTTTTTTTTCAATTCTTAGTTGGTTGTTTCAGGTCTTAAATCCACAAGACTTGCTCAAGGAAAGATGTTTTGGTTTTTGATCAAATTGGATTTGAATCAGTTTCTTTTAGGATTCGATTTTGATATGATTTCTATTGGCCTTTGAAAAATTGTTTATTCTCACATATGGGTAATTCCCACTAGCTGAACGCCCGCCAGCTCCGCCAGGCAAATAAAAAAAGTTTCTTCGAACAATTTGTTTACAAGATTAACAATATTCTTGGTTTTTTTTTCACTATCGCTCATGAAAAAAAATAGTGTAGATGGTTTTCCGACTTGGGAGCAAGCAACGTAGAGTTGGCCATGCGAGAAAACTGGATTTTCCAAATTTATACCGCACATTTGTAAAGATTGTTCTTGCGACTTATTATTGGCAACGGTGAATACAAGGCGAACATAAAATTGAAGACGCTTAAATTCAAATGGCACATCAGATGGAATCGTTGGAATGCGAGGAATCAAAACGTTTTCACCTTTGAATTTTCCATTCAAAATTGTTGTTTCTATCAAATTACTCAATATTTTTTTTTACGGCAACCCTGGTGCTATTACAAAGTTTTGGTTGGTTGATGTTCCGAAGCATAATAATACGCGCTCCAATGTTTAGCTGCAATACATGCGGTGGTATTCCTGGCAAATCAAGTGGGTTTAAACATGCTGTGGGATAATTCACTAACTCATCCTGATTAATGATGGTATCCACTGATTTGAATGTTAATAATCTCGTTAAGATAATTGACATCTTTGTTCTTCCATTCATGATTTTTGTAGTTGTGTGCTATGTTTGGGAACACACTATGAATCAGTTATCCTTTTGATTGAGTGAAACTGCAAAAATCGTTTGTAGTGCTATCATTCCTGTTGACTGTTGTATTGAACCATCCCCAATTTTCAGCATCTTTGATCAGCGAGACCTTCAGCCGCCATTTTGAATTATTTTTCATCGAAAAAATTGTATAATGTCCTTGAAATATACATTAATAAATGCCACAAGATTTTTTCAAAAAAGATTTATGTACGTTCGCTCAAAAAAAAAATCTTGCAATACTACTAGAGTCTACTACAACCTCCACTTTAGTACTTTCACACTTTTACCATTTTTGCCAGAAGAAATTTTTTGGACTAAGAGCCCGAACAGAATCAAATATCGTTGCGATTTGCGATATCGCAAAGCAATAGAATGCATGCAAATGTATGAACACGTCCAGAATGAAATCGTAGGTTTCGTAGGTTTAACGTAGGTATATCGTTAACCGCAACGATATATCGCACAATTAGAATTTATTCTATTTTTTCTCTTGCGACCGACGATTCTCTCTCTGAGTGCCATTAGTGTTGCCATATTTTTGCTAAGAATTGCTTGGCTTTGCTTGGTTTTTTGTTATCTTCTGACATTTCTTGTTTGTGTGTGTTGTATTCACACAATTGAAGTGACCAATACATTGAAATGAAATAGAAAAAATAAATAAAAAAAATACAATATAAAAGCAACTTTGAGTCGTCAGTCGCAATCGCATCATTCTGGACGTGTTATCTGCGATCGACGACCAGAGAGGATCGGCGGTCGCAACGATATTTGATTCTGTTCGGGCTCTAAGGCTTGCAAATTTTGACATAGAGATAAATTCTCTTTTACCATTTTATCGAGTACGGAAACGCTTCTAGGCAGTGTTGCCAGATGGTCCGATATATCGGATTTGTTACGATTTTAAGCATTGGATACGATGATCCGATATTTGGCCAAAATTCCTCAAAATGTTACGATTTTAGGAAAAATAGATCCGACGTCCGATTTCACATATATGTATTTCTTTATGCATATGAAATGAAAAAAATTTTAAATAAAAAGCATGGTGCCAACTTTGAAGCATTATTTTTAACCCTTCGAGCCACACTGGTGCTTTTCATCGCCCAATGCCTTAAAAAACCCTATTTTTTAAATCAAAAACTTTATGCATACTACTTTTTATGCATATATATTTTGTCTTTGTAGCAACGTATTTGATGCCTTCAAACATACATTTTTAGGTCTTAAATTAAAAAACTGTAAAAGTTATGAATTTTTTAGTAAAAGAGATAAATTTTTCACGTTTTTTTAATTCATAAAGTCAGCCATTTTTAAAATATTAGAAAATAACTATACAAAATTTTTAACAAGACCAAAAATAGTAACCATGTAAAGTTCTAAGCTTAAAGTAAATAAAATTCGGAATTCTACAATGATTTTTTGACATGAGCGATGACATACCCCCATGTGGCTCTATGTTACTGGAGTGAGGGTGTGGCTCGAAGGGTTAATTAAAAATCATTGGTAGCACTTCTGATCACGAATGTCAACATAAAGAATGACAATTACATTCGCTGCATTGCTTTCAAACAGTGTTCCCAGATTAGGGGATTTTCCCCTAGATTTAGGGGTTTTCTTTCGGTTTAGTAGAAAGTTTAGGGGTCAAAAATCTTTAGGGGAAAACTTTTGGGGATTTTATTTTTCTGTTAGGGTATTTTGAGAATTTTTAGTGGCTTCTAAAAGAAGTGACAACATCAACTATGAACTGTTTTTTTTTTTTGGCATTTGATGCACCCTTTTGTGTTCTATTTTTCTTTTGTTTTAGCTCTTAAAAGGTTTATTTTGTCAAAGTGAGTCAAAACAATTGCGTACCATCGAAACAATGCTGCTGATTGTTTGTCGAATGAGCAAAATAGCACCAGAATATGCGTGAAACGTGAGGTTGTTTTAAATTCTGATGACGAGAAAGCATATATTTAAATTTTTTTTTTATTTTTTAATGACTTAATTACCATTGAATTTGTAACAAACAAAAAAAAAAATGTTAAAAACAAAAATTAGAAAAAACGTGGAAGTATATCTCTAAATTTATTAACCAGTTTTTATTGTACTTAAATTTAGTAGAAAATATCTAAATAGTTCAACCTAATTACAATCGAAGAATTATACTTTCATAAAATATAGTGCATGTCTGCCTCATGTTTCTTAAAAAATTGACTGCGCAATGTTGCGCATAAGATAAAACACTTCATTTAAAAAAAAGCTTAATAACAAGTTTTCCTCAAAACGTACTAATTTTCAAAACAAATTCTTTTATAGAACTAAAAGATGTTTCTGAAAGATGTGCTTGTGTTAATTAACAAAGGTACATAAATTAGTAAGATATATTATTGTTTTCTCCAGCCTTTTGCCATGTTTCCGTCTGTCCGATTTTCTGTCTGTTATGGCGATTATAGCTCTTATATTGAAGCGATCTTAATGAAATTCAAAATATGTAATTTCTTTATTACTTGAGTTTGTTTTTAAGTTCCTCCTTACTATTCCTTACTATGTACAAAAAAACTTATGTGATTGTTTTTTAGTCCAAACATTTATTTTGATATTGTATTTATTTACATCAATTAAACAAAGTATTCAATAAATTTAACTAACTCAACAAAATTTGAGGGGTTTTTTTATTTTTAGGGGAAAATTCAGCAAATTTTTTCAGATTTAGGGGAAAAGCTCAACCTATCTGGCAACACTGCTGTCAAAACTTTTCTTTGTGTTTGAATTATTTACTGTTATATTTGTGCTAAACTGTGTCGTAGATGAAAATAAATCTCTTATTTGGATATGGATAAATTTCTGATAAAACGTAAAAAAACTAGTTAATTATTGTTGCAAAATAAATGCACGAGTTTAATAGTAATTTCTACTATTCTGTTAAGGTATAAGTAGTTTGTACCTCAAATGCTGCAGAGCAAATTCTCTTATTTTGTATGTTTGTAGTATTACATTGCTTAAAGAAATGGATTATGTAGTAATGGTTTAATGGATAATGTAATTTATTTAAATAAATAAACCTTAAATGTGGATCATACATCTATATTGTATTTTATTTGTCTTCCTTCCGACAAACGCGACGAAAATCCGACGGGCTAAAAGCAAAAGTTACGATGCGAAATTTTTTTTCCTGGCAACACTGCTTCTAGGAATAAAATCTGCAAAACCGGTAAATTGGACTATACCTTTAGAGTACGGGAAGAGACTGAATATTTAGTTTGTGTTGGACAGCCATTGAAAGCACATAAACTCGTGAATTTCGACGGAAATGGGAAAAGTGAATTTGGTTAAAAAAACCATCATCGAAACCGAAAAAAGGCTTGATAAATACTATGGGGACTGCACCATCAATTTCAATGACTAAGAAGGGGTTTACTGAATTCCTTCGTGGTCGTATTAGCACAAATAACGCTGAACGTTCATGTTGCCCAAAAAAAAGGTCATGACGGAAAAAATTTTCCATAAAATCCATGGATTGGATAATATATATGAATATTTGAACATGAAGAAGTTATTGAGGATTATATTTGGAAGGAATTTTAAAAAAATTGTAAAAACGCCAATAACGCTGTCAATAAGATTGGATTGAACCAGGGGGGTATATTAAGGGGTACCAGTTAGGGGTATATTAAGTGTGTCACTGTTTTTAACGCCCATAAAAAGGCGTGGTCAGTAAAGAAAAGTATACATATTCTTGATATCACCATCGGAGTTGATTTAGCGATGTCCGTCGTCACTATTATAGCCATAATTTTGACAAGCTTTTTTTAAAAAAGGAAAGATCAAGTATATAAAATCTCTAAAAATTCCACAAAAATTAATCAATAACTTTGAATTTTTGCAAAAAAGAGTAAGCTTTGGTTCAAAAAACTCTTGGTTTGAAATCTTTCAAAATTGGATGATAGCCACGATTTTATCCCTTACAAAGTGACGTCATCAAAATTTCTCAAAAATTAATTGATTGAAAAAATTGAGCTTTGATTTCGAATAAACTCTAAGTTTGAAATTTTCCCATACGAATTTACATTATCAGCTTATCAAACTTTCCTAGATTTCACGAAAAATTAATGAATTTACTTGATATTTTACTTATTTTGATAAATTTATAAACAAAAACTACGTCTTTTCCCAATTGCAAGCTGACGTCTTCAAAGTAATAAAACCTTTATAACTTGGGATAATACATATTACACGCGACTGATTAGATGGTATTTTAATTTCGGCCGATCCGATGACATTGCTTTACTAGTATTTATTAAAAAAACTTATAGTAAAAAAATTCAAATAAAAATAGTCTTTGAATTATGGACTTAAAATTCAATGTTTAAGCACTATCGGGGAAAATAAATGCAGATATTTAGTTTGTTTTACTTAGTATTGTAGACTGCCTTTCGTATGATTCACATAAGGTTCTTTGAAAAATTAAAATAAATATGTTAAAATAAATATGTTTCTGTAAAGCATGCTAAATTTAGAATGTTATAAAAAAAAACGCAGCTAGCCCCTCGAGGGGTTTTTATTACTTTATAGAGCTCCTTCCCCCACGACTGGCAGCACCTTGACGAAAGCAGTCCCTCCGACTGCTGGGTGTGGGGGCTTAAGTTTCTCACAGGGCTGTGTTACCAAACAAACTCGGTGAGAACAACTAAGCCTGCCACTCCTCCCCTGCCCTATCCTGAAACATCCCTTCTCTCCTTCTCTTTCCCCCTGGGTCGGATCAAGGTGTCATGCGTACCGTGCCGAGGATCAGCCTGGCTGAGGACCCAGTCAAAAATAATTGCTCAGTCGCGAACGGTGTGCTCCGGATACCTGGCGACCTCCGGTTCTATTCAGCCTTGCCCAGGTACTGCGGATCTCTGCCTGGGTCGACCGTCCCTTCTCCGCCACTCGTGGGAACCAAAACATGAACGACAACAACAAAAACAACACACAAAAACAACAACACAACACACAAAAAACCTCAACACCCAAACGGGGGTCCGGACCCCAAACAAAAAAACCGGTAGGAACCTCCGGTTCCGATCTCAAAGCTGTGGTACCACCAAGCTCGAAACCTACCACACAGGGTCAGACGATGATAGTGATACCATCAGATCATCGCCCCTTATCAACAACAGCAAGCACATCGAAAGCCTGGGTAGCTGACATTGGACCCTCCGGTTCCTTAAGCAAAGGTAGCAATCGACGCGGAGACGCGGGTTCAACCAATGCATCTGGGACCAAGGAAAACCCAATGGTCAGCGCCAGGGCGACCGATTTTGCAAGAAGGGATCCTTTAAAGGCAGGTTACCTAGACCGCAGGAAGGCATCCCGTATTCTTCGACGCCTGGCTACCGATCCTATCAAGGAGGGTCAGGTCTCAAAGGATGACCTGAGGAAAGTCAGGGAGGATATAGAATGGGCAAAGAAGGTTCTACCGGACTTCACGCTCGAGCCTCCCCGCGCAAAGCTTCCGGCCACGAAGAGAAACCGCTCTGTGGAGGAACCTGCAAATCCGAACCAGACCGCCAAGAGGGCCAAAACCCATGGCGCGGGGTTACGATCCTTCGCAGAGGTTGCCAAGGACAAAATAGTAATAGGGGTCATAGACCAAAACAGCGAGGACGGTAAAATACCCAAACACCAATGGAGCTGGATAGAAGCTTCGCTCGCCAAGGTCGCCTTGCAGGTCCTCAAGGACAACCCTGGGCCACCCCCGTCATGTACGGACGCAGGATGGTTTCAGGGTAACGTCAAGCTGATGGCCTGCGACAACAGCAGATCCGCTGAGCTATTTAAAGCGGCGGTTGAGAAGGTCGGGGAGGTCTACCCAGGCGCTCGGCTAAAGGCTGTTAACTCGGAAGAGATTCCGTCCAGACCAAGAGCTAGGGTCCGGGTTCCAGTCACTCCATCTGAACCCGAGGAGATCCTAGAGATGTTTAAGGTCTTCAATCCAGACATCTCCACACACAACTGGAAGGTGGTCATGCTGGAGCCCAATGCCGAGGATCAAACGGTCGGCACCAAGAGGTCCAAGATGGAGATCTTGCTGATCCTCAACAATGAATGCCTTGACAGGCTCAACAAGGACAGCACACTCAACTATGGATTCGGTAAGGTTCACCCGAGAGTCTATAAGACGGACACGGTGTCACTGGTTGGTCGTGCGGCTTCCAACGCCACGACTGAGACTACCAGTGATATCGAAATGGCGTCGGGAAGTGAGGATGAGCTGTCGTCCGCTTCCGAGCTTGCTGCTGCGATGACCAGCCTCTACAGCGAGCAAGACCTTTTGGGAGAACCCCTCAGCGACGAGGAAGCTGACACTACGGTGGTTGGAGTACCAGAGGATGTTCCGGGTACTCCAAATTAATCTCCACCACTCCAAAGCAGCATCTGCTGCTCTCCAGCGTCACCTGGCAACGGGTGATGTCGACTTGGTGCTCATTCAGGAGCCCTGGATAAACAACAACAAAATCCTGGGCCTGAATACACCAAACTATAAAAACTATCACGTCTCAAATAAAGGTAAAACTCGAACCTGTATATTAGCTAAACATAACTTAAATTGTTTTATTCTCCCTCAGCTTAGTCATGGAGACCTCACGGTGGTCAGCCTGGAGTTGAGCCACAAAAAACTCAGGGTGGCCTCCTATTACTTCCCGTATGACGAGGATATACCCACACAGTCATTTCGGAAACTGGTAAAGGAAACCAACCCTGCCGCGCACATAATACTGGGTGGAGATGCCAACGCACACCATTCGCAATGGGGCAGCACAAACAACAACGATCGAGGTGAGTCACTCTTTAACTACCTACTTAATACAAACCTAAATATATTAAATAAGGGCAATGAGCCAACATTCATAATTAAAAACCGAGAGGAAGTCCTGGATGTCACCCTAGCATCTGGAAACTTCTCGGACGAAATTTATTCATGGAAGGTCTTAAAAGAACATTCGTTCTCAGACCATAGGTACATAGAATTTGGCTGGAAGGAAACTAATCAATCCCTGCCTCAAAAAATAAGAAATCTCCGTAAGACAAATTGGAGATGGTATAATAAAATAATCAAGAGGTCCTTGATCTCAGATAGTTCTCTCCACGTGACAAACAAGGAAGGTTTAGACGCCCTTGTACAAAACTTTACCAAAAAGTGTTCGGATGCCCTTAACAGAGCATGTCCGGAAAAACTACAAAAGAAATCCCGTAAACCAGTATGGTGGTCTCGGGAAATTGAAATCCTCAGAAAGGACTGTCGTAGAGACTTTAACTACGCAAGGCGTAGCAATAGCGAGAACGCATGGAAAACATATAAGTCCAAACTAGGTAGTTACAAAACAGCAATTAGGAAAGCAAAAAGAACATCTTGGCTTTCCTTCTGCACAGATATAGAAAGTACTTCTGAGGCCTCAAGGCTTAGGAAAATACTTGCAAAATTCCCAACAGCACCAAGCTTTCTTCAAAAAGAAGATGGTACCTGGACAGACTCATGTATCGAAACCTTAGATACACTCATGGACGTACATTTTCCTGGAAGTGGTCACACTAACAACTCCAGCTTTCAAACATCTTCCTCCGAGCTTACACCTCAGCAGATTGGGCAGCTAACCAGCAAGGAGAATTTAAGATGGGCGGTTTACTCGTTCCAACCTTATAAATCTCCGGGTCCCGATAGCATTATACCAGCTCAACTCCACTATAGCTTCAACGCAATAGTACCCTGGCTTCAGGCGATCTACCATGGTTGCCTACTCCTTAACTACATTCCATTAGCTTGGAGAGAGACGAAAGTCATATTCATACCGAAAGCGGGTAAATCCTCTCACACTAAACCGAACGACTTTAGACCCATAAGCCTCTCCTCCTTTCTGCTTAAAACACTGGAGAGGCTTATTGGGCTTCTTCTTAAGCCGAAACTCGACCGGCTCCTTAAAACTCAGCATGCTTATATAAAAGGCAGATCAACGGAAACAGCTCTCCACTCTCTTGTGTCTACAATTGAAAAATCACTTGAGAACAAAGAATACACGCTTGCTGCCTTTCTAGACATAGCAGGTGCATTCAATAACGTCCTCCCCTGTGCGGTCACCTCTGCCTTGTCAGAACTGGGGGTGGAGGATTTTCTCGTGAGTCTCATCCACCAGATGCTCTTGGGCAGGGTGGTAAACTCAGAACTGGGGGAATCCTCTATCCGTAGATTTGTAAGCAGGGGGACTCCACAGGGGGGTGTTTTGTCTCCGCTTCTGTGGTCCGTGACGGTTGACCAACTGTTGCGTATCATGGAGGAGGAAGGCTACAAAGTTATTGCATATGCTGATGACATTGCTCTTGTCTTTAACGGTAAATTTCCTCAAACTCTCTGTCAACTCATGGAGAGAGCACTCGCAACCCTCTCAAGATGGGCTGCCTCTTGTGGTTTGAATGTAAACCCGGAGAAAACAGATCTCATCCTTTTCACCAGGAAATACAAAATCCCTAACTTAGAACCTCCGCGTCTGAACGGCAAGAGGTTGCTCTTTAGTGACAGCACGAAATACCTAGGAGTTATTCTGGATAAGAAACTTATCTGGAATGACAACATAAATGAACGTGTTAGAAAAGCAAACATAGCTCTGTTTGCCTGTAAAAAATCGATTGGGAAAAAATGGGGTTTTTCCCCTAAAATAGTACGCTGGATCTATACGGCAATTGTCCGCCCCATACTTATATATGGCTCACTGGTATGGTGGAGGGCCCTGAATAAGAAAACTATACTTCAGAAATTTGCTAAGGTTCAAAGAAGTGCAAGTCTATGTATTACCGGGGCATTATGCTCAACCCCAACTAGTGCTCTAAATGTCATGCTTCACCTTCCTCCTCTAGATATCTTTGCCAGAGAATGTGCTAACATAGCAGCTCTCAGACTAAGAGAATCTGGAAATTGGATAGGTAATAATTGCGGTCACACATTAATTCTAGACTCATCTGTCCCTGACAGAACAGATTACTGTGTGCCCTGCTTAAACCTTGAAAAGAACTATGAGGTTCTCATCCCTTCGCGGCTAGACTGGGTTAGCAAAACCCCCCTTAAAACCACCGGCATTAAAATCTTTACTGACGGTTCTAAGCTTCAAGAACAAGTAGGGGGTGGTATCTTCTCCCAGGATCTTGGAATTGAAGCTTCCTTCAGACTCCCAAATTACTGCAGTGTCTACCAGGCGGAGATGATGGCCATTCACGAAACCGCTAAGATTCTAGGTCAAAAAGACCTCAATGGAAAAAGTATCCACATCTTTTCAGACAGTCAAGCTGCGCTCAAGGCGCTAAACTCACATATTGACAACTCCAAAATTCTCACTGAATGCCGCAGATCTCTCAACGAGATGGCCAGGTTATTCAGGATCCACCTCGTATGGGTACCCGGACACAGGGATATCGAGGGCAATGAACTGGCTGACGAACTGGCAAGGAAGGGTACGACCTCTAACACCCTCTTAAACGAGGACTTTATTGGTATACCCATTTCCTCCTACAAACTCCGGTGCAGGAGCAAAACTTTAAGCCTTGCACAAGAACGCTGGGAACAACTTGACACATGTAGGATAGCTAAGCTAACGTGGCCTTCCTACGACTTAAAACGCACCAACTCGCTGCTTGAACTTAACAGGGTAAACCTGTCTAAAATAATAGGAATCCTCACGGGTCATTGTTTAATCGGAACGCATGCTCTTCGCTTAGGAGCTATATCAAATGACTTTTGCAGGAGCTGCATGTGCGAAGAGGAAGAAGAAAACACTCAGCACTTCCTCTGCGAATGTCCGGCACTAGCTAGAAGGAGAATGGCAACTTTGGGCCATCCCTTCCTAAGTGGACTTACCGAAGTCTCATGCCTGGAAATTAGGCATATTTTAAAGTTCATACTCCGTTCCAATTGGTTTATAGAGGAGGGGAATCTCTAGTTAAAAAGGGATTATGTGGTGTCACAACGGGCCTGTACTGGCCTAGGTGTACGAGTCGTCTATCGGCTCAGCCACTTCAACCTAACCTAACCTAACCTAGAGCTCCTTTATTTCTCGTTGAAGACATTTAAACCTCCTTCCATGATCCAAACATTGTTCTGTTGTTTATGAAGTCGCAGTTAAATAATGCTTTTAGTATTATATCAGTTATTAAAAATCGACGTGTGGCGTAGTTGGTTAAAGTGCGTGGCCGCTATGTCAACGAACCTGGAAGCCCAGGTTCGAACCCCAGCAGCGACAGAAAATTATTTGAATTAAAATAATTTTTCTGTACGGCCGCCACCTCTCTGCAGACAATGGCAAACCTCAGAGAGTAATCAAAATGCCATGTAAAGCTTCTTGAGAATAAGAACATTCCGTTCATCGCCGTTCGGAGTCGGCGTTAAGCCTGTAGGTCCGTTTCTCGGTCAATTGTGTACAAACTTAATAACACGCACAACACAATTGATCATAAGAAGCTAAGTCAAAGTCCTTTCAAGGGGTGAAATGGCCAGTTATTTATTTTTAATGTTTTTTTATTAAAAATCGATGAGAATATCTCAACATTTTCGACTAATTGAAATTTTAAAAGTGAATACGAAAATTCCAAATTTGTTTCTGTAAGTTCCACCTAATAATGCCATCTTAAAACTTTTGGCTTTGATTTTGGTTAATTTTTCAATTTTTATTTTACATATATTATTTCGAAAATTTCTCTTAATCTTTAAAACACAAAAATTTAAAAATATTTAATTTTTAAAGTGTACATTCAATACATACTTTTTAAAAATAAAAATAGCTTCGAATAAAAATCTCGCTAAAAGCTTTACGCAATAATTCCGTTTTATTAGTTTTATTTATAGTTTTTTTTTACTTAACAAAAAAATTTCTGTGGGTGTACTTCATTACGAATTGTCACAGTGACGACAGCGGCTCACAATCGTGATGACAAGTGCAGCTCTAATAGTTGCGCTGGGTGCACTGAAGTTGATAGCGCTGCAGAGCCACAACTATACACAAGATGACATATACTATCCACTGCCACGCTTCTGGACTTCGACTGGATTCTGTGCTGATAGCCTTGCTGATGGTAAAAATGTTCGACAAGCGTTATTCTCCGATGCAGTGCAAATGAACCTGCGGCACATTGCTGCATTGCCGTATGGTTCCATAACACATGTACGCATCCATTGGTTACTGGAACTCATTGATTTTGTGGCGTACACACAAGCCGGCGTGCCGATTTATGATTTTAACGCTCTAGACGACTTCCTTATGTATCTGGACGACTTGGACTTGTATCCGGTTATTGAGTTTATGGCAAATCCTGGGAATGTGTTTGTTAAGAATCCAAATCGCAATGATTTCTATTGGGAAAACTTAAGTTATCAGTTGGCCAAACATTATTTAAGTAAGTCGTAACGGATTAAATGGATTTCTGTAAACAAAGGTTGTTATTGGAATATATGTAGATACTCTGGGTGCAGCAAAGCTATTAAGTTGGCGTTTCGAATCATGGAATCAGCCTGATGTGCAAATTTATAACAGGCTTAACTTTACTCTTGAAGGTGTGCACAAAAGTTGCTATCACATTTTTATTATTCTCTTATAATTTAAAATAAAGATTATTTAAGCTATTTAACCGCGCTGCGCAGAGGTCTTGAGGCGGCAGGACGTAGATCAACAAATAGTTTACACTTTCAAATGCTTGGTCCTGCTGGTCTGTTTAAAGCATATGCCAAACATACGCTTTGCTGGGGCGCACTTAAGTATTGTAATGATGACTTTATAAACTGTCCACTTGATGTGCTCAGCTATCATCGCCAAGGTAATGGTACAGCAGCCGAGGTATTGGCAGGATCATTTGAGCTGTTGTCTTCAATTTATGAACAATACCCAAACCTTAAACAGTTGCCGTTGGCCAACGAGTAAGTTCTGATAAAAAAGATAAAACGTTATCTAAAACAAAAAGCTGTAAATAAAAAAATTGTTTCCTAATTCTTAACAGTGCAGCTGATCCCATTTCCGGTTGGTCTACACCGCGCCCCATGCAAGCAGATGTACGCTACGCACATACTTTGATCTCAATCGTTTTGCAACATTGGAGCGCGATGAAGCAGCAAAAAAAGATTTTCGAGCACTTAATGCAACTCAGTCATGCCAATGCCTTCCTTAGCTCTCATCCGTATGAATTCACACAACGAACACTGCTAGCAAACTTCCGCATGAACCTCACACAACCAATACACTCGCAATTTATTCAAAAACCTGTTTATGCAGCATTTGGCATGTTAGCCAAATTGGCGCCTTTAGCTGCGGACTTAGAACAACTGGCAACACAAACTGGCGATGTTGTTGTGCTCTTAAAAACTACCGTCACTGGGAGTGCGCCACTGTTTTTGAGTTGGTTATTGTTATCAAACGAAAACAGCTCCACTAGATATACTTTTAATTTTGAAAAGCAGTTACCGTTTAAGCTATGTTCGGAAGAAACTTATAGCTTTATAGTTGAATTATTAGAACAGGAACATACCGATCCAGCATGGGTATGGCAAGAATATGGTCAGCCAAAATATCCGAATTCAACGGTACGTGAGGCCATGCGACGCAGACAAACACCAATTTTGCATTCGACCGGTTTACAGGCAACTCAGGCAATACGTTTGCGCATCGACTTTAAGTTACCGTGGGTCGTTTTATTGCGCATATGTTCAAATTTACATCCGCTTCCTAGAGCCCCCCAACAATTGTTGGCGACAGAAATAGCCCGAGGTGAAGTTTTTCTAACATGGCGTGAAATGCAGCAAACTACCAATTGCTTCAAGACTTATGAAGTCTGGTTTAAGCCGAAGTCTGGCAATAATTGGATGCTTATAACAAAGAATTGGCATGTCCCATTTCCAAATTTCCATTTTGCACCAAAGGATCTTGTTGTTGATGGTAAGTTTTATAAAATATTTTAATAAATAAGATGAGGGATAAATTCTGAACAGATGACCTAAAGGTAGTTTTGTATTCCACAGGTTTTTACAAGGTGTGCGTTTTGGATATTTTCGATCGCCAGAGCATATATTCAGAGATTTATCAGTACATAGAGTTGTAGTTATTTTTTTAAATTTTTATGATATTTTTATTACTTTGCAAAGCAAATTTTATTAACACAAATATGTTAATTTAATTGTAAAATAAATTTAGAAATAATCATTAATAATTAAAGCATATGAAAAAGAGTTCACTACTTTTCACGATCATTTGAGACTTTAAACGTTTATAAAAGCAATAGAGAAGCCTAGTTAATTGACTTATAACTATGTATCTAGTATAAGCCATTTTTCGTTGATGTGTTCCATTTGCTTGGTAAATATGGGATTACGAACACGCACTTTAATTTCCAACTTTCCACCCACTGATTTGCGTCCTTCCATCAACTAGAAATATTAAATTTCAATTAGAATTAATTTTCACAATAACGAATATGAAAAATACTTACATCAAAAGTATCGTGTATATCACATTTGGTCTCCAGCGGTTGCAGCTTCACGTTGACTGTGCCGATTAATATGTCCGAACGTAGGAATCCGCTGAAACAACATAGGGGCAGTATACGACTTAGTCCACAACAATCAAAACGGCATCTAATTGTTTTGTTTTGTTATGCATTTGTTTTGCGTTTATGTATATACATTTATGTGTTTTGAGGGTATATAATGTAGGTAGTATTAATATGTTTTGAGTGAGAATGGATTAATGTACAGAAATAGCCGATTAGTAGAATGCAGTGTAATGGGTAAATGTTAAAATGTAAAAGTGTTAACAAAATTTACAATATATGGTGGCTGTCATAAATAAGCAAATGAACCATGACACCCAGGGTTGAAATGAGTTATGAGTTTACAATTTTAATTTTAATTTTTGAAAACAACAAAATTTAGTACAAATAACTCTACATTCTTTTAAAATAACTTTAACTAAACTTTAAACTAACGTGCCCGAAACTTAAATTCGCTTTTAAATTCTTTTTTTTTTTCTCTTGAAAAATTACTTGAACTTTAAATCAATTCAAGAGAAAACAATACAATTATTGAAAAAATAATTGATTATGAATTATGGAACGTTACGTTCGTTGCAATGCAAAGCAATGCCGCATTATGAGTTTACTTTATATATGTATATATGACAGCCATTGTATATGGAAGGGTTTATCTATTGACGGAAAACTGAAGCAGAAGATATTTCATGAACCAATGAGATGTTAAATTTTTGATGTTAAAGAAATATGTTTTATGTTTTTTTCAATCGCTGCTGTTAGATTGATATATGATATTTGAAAATATGTATCCATGAGATGTAATCAATAAAGCATTTGAAAGCAGGCATTAGAGCAAAATGTACAACCATCTAACTTACCCACGTGAATAAACCTCTAATTTTACGCCATGTCGTTTGAAGATACGTTGAAATTGACGATTACCACGTTGTATATCGACTTTGAAACGTTGATCATAGTCAGGACTGTCGGTGTTTCTTATTACGGTAGTTTTTGCTCTAAAAACTTCTTCCTGTAAACATTATATAAAATTCAAATAACATTCATAACAATTTGAAATTTTTACAAACATTGAGAAGAGGAAATTCAACTTTGATATAGGTGTCAATTTCTTTGGGATTGGTAACATTATAATTAATGCCTCGCACAACTACAATTTCAAGTTCATTGTCTGTTAGATCCGTATTACAGTGAACAATATTGAAGCTTTTTGATTCGTAATGGAATTTTGGCAGTGGGAAATTTTTACGTTTCGAATAGCGTACTAAATCTAAGTCTTTTTGAACTGTTAGTGCTAAGTTTTCAAAACGATTCATTCCAGCAATATCACCCATGGCTTTGTGATGATCTCTGTAAAGAAAGCAATAAGCAAGTACTTCGATTTTTTGCTGTTCCTAAACAAACCTAGTGTTTTTGCACATCATGAGCTGTTTTGCCAGTTGTTCCTCGATACGTATGCCAATGTCAGATATATCGTCATTAGGATCGCACTCATCTCTGGCTACCATTGCAAAAGAGGCTTCCAGATTATCGTGTTGATTTGGCGGAATTGGCAGCTGTAAAAATGATACAAATAATTTCAAGATGCATAAATGAAAAATTCTTTAAATTTTACCGTATTTAAATCTACTGGCAAGCCACTGCTGGCTGCATTCAACAATGCATCGAATCCTTTGAAAATTTTTAAATACTCCTTCGCCTGATCCATTTCACCTGCTTTTTTTGCTTCTATAGCTGCAAGTTTAAATTCGCGTTGACGATCAAGCAATATTTTCATTTGTTGTTCTGCCAAATTGTTCGCATGATGATTACCGGATGTACGTGTGGTTAGTTCTTGCTTTTCAGGTGGTGAGTATCGGTTCGTTTGCCCTTGAGCAGGTGCAATAGATGTCGCGGGTGAGCTCGCCTCGGGTGGTGGAGGCGCAGGGTTTACTGCTTTGGGTGGTACCACTGGCGCTGCTGTTGCAGTTGTAGTGTTAGCTTCGTTACCATTCATCGGCAACGGACCAAAGCCTGGTGGCACTGGTAGTTCGTCGTATGCAACAGTACGTCCAGCTTTGTACTGCTTAATAGCGTCTTCGTACTGCTTAACAATACGTCCAAATCGTCGCGCTTTGCTGGTATTTTCCTCAGCCTTAGCCGCTTCCTCTACGGATTTGTACTTTTCCAAACGCTGCTGTAATGCTTCAAGCATTGTTGAAGGCACATTAATTTCACTCGACACAGTTTCCACAATGTCTTCAGCGGTACTAGGGGCAGCTGGTTCTGCGGAAGACGCTGGAGCTACATCTGCAGCAGCTTGCATTTTTGCTAGGAATTCCAAGAACTGCTCCGGTGGCGGCGGCATGTCGCTTAGGTCGACTTCCTGGCCATCTTCACACATTTTAATTACCATGTCAAATTGTTTAACCACCTTGAGGAACTGCAAAGCATTAGCTGTTTCACCAGAGCGTTTACAGTTTAAAGCAGCAGCTTTATATTCACGTTGCCGATTTTGAAGTTGTATCAAAATGAGCTTTTTAGGTGATTGGTCACTTGGACTTTCCTCTGCCTGTGGAGGTGGTGAGGTAGTAGGCGTCTCTTCAGAAGGTGGCGTTGGTCTTGGAGGTAATGGTGGCGCAGTTCTTGAAGGCACTTTGGGTGGATCACCAGGGAGACCACCCACAGAATCATCAGTTTCAGGTTTTACTGCTGGTTTAACGCTTATTTCTGGCGGAATGTCGTCAACATTTATTTGCTTGCCTGCTGAAGCTTGCTTCAACAAATCATTAAGCGTCTTCAGTCCACGATTAAAGCGACGCGCTTTGCCTGCTTCTCCTGCTGCTTTTGCATTCAGCTCTGCCTGTTTGTACATTTCAATCCGCTGCTTTATTATACCCATTGTATCCACCGTAGTCGTAGGTAAAAACAACTGTGGCGGCTCATGTTCCTCTTTCGTTTCATCAGGTACCTCAGCGGATTCTGTTGCATTATCTTCTAGCATAATTTCCCCTCCTGTGATATCCTGCAATTCACCAAGCAAATCCGGATCATTTTCATCATCTCCAGACAAATCCTCGTCGCTGCCTACATCGCGCAGACTGTCGGCAATCATGCGATCTAGGTCGGAGGCAGGCATAAGTTTTGGTTTGGGCTTTGGTTTCGGTCGCCCGCCACCACCTGCAGCTATAGCCGCTAGCTCAGCTTCTAAATCACTGTCACCATCAAGATCGCCAGCACCCCCAGAAGGATCAAAGTCATCTGGAATATCAGTTAAACCAAACTAAAAACAGAAAAAAATAGCACATCCGTTAAAACTTGTCTATGAAAAAATGACTCATACCTGGCAAACTATACGCAATCACCAGTCTATGTGGATGTCCACGGCTAGAACTGATGGAAACTTTAAACTCACCTGAGATAAATCATGGTTACGTCTTTTGGCTGGCTCTGGCTTTTTACGCGAAAACATTATCCTTTGTTTTATTTAGTTGTAAGTTATTGCAAAAATCCTATAGATTTTCAGTTAATGCCGTCATAGTTCGAATTGGTTCGAGATGATAGACGATTGTTTTGAAAGTTTAAAGATGTGTTCAAAGTTGCCATATGTTCAAAGAGTTTTAGACAAAATCTTAGGCCGACAATATATATCGTATAAAAGGCGATATCATGACAATCATTGACATAAAGTAAAAAAAATATAAACGGTATGTTATGTACGATTGCCTACTCGGTAATTACAAAAGTATCAAAATTCTGAAAGTAACATCGTTTTTGTATTAGTCAAAAGTTAGTTTATCCGTTCAATCTGTAACGATATCGGCGAAAATTTGGGCCTCATCATGGTGTAATTAGCAAGGTGAACGTGACGTTTACTTATTTCCCTACGGTTGTCCAAAAATTTTGAGAAGGTAAGAAAAAAAGAGATGAACTGCGGAAAAGTGTCAAATCGCTTGCACTCAATAAAAAATTGTAGTAGATTGTTTTGCAAGTTTTGATTAGAATTTACCCATGGTATAATAATACAAGGTAGCATTGACAACTGCTTATTTTCTCTTCAACAGGAAAACATAAACTGTCAAAAACAGCTTTTTGTGGAAATACATCAGCAGCTGCTGTGGTTGTTGTTTTTTTTCACTTCAACGTTTTCAACATTGCTTGTGTTTTCAATGGCGGATTGTGAGCGCTCTCTTTTTGAGTATATTTTTTGACAGTAGATGATTTCCCAAGCAACTGTCAATGCTACCTTGTATTATTATACCATGGAATTTACCATAAGCTGTTTTTGACAAGGGTAGGTAAAATTTTTTTGAGAGATGTTAAAAATTCACGATCACCTTCTTAATTACACCATGGACCTCATCCATGTTATAATAATACAAGGTAGTATTGACAGTTGCTTGAGAAACCAGCATCTGTCAAAAAAAAGTCAAGAAAGAGAGCGTTCAATTATTGCTAATGTTTTCGCCATTGTTTATGTTTCAGCGCTTGCAAATAACCAAACCTTTGCTTACAAAATATTGCCTATTTTATTTAATCAATAGTGAATTATTATTACTACAACGAAGATAACTTGTGAACTTTGTGTTATTAAGTGCAAACATAAAAAAAATGTTGAAAACGTTCAAATGCAGCAACCTCAGCAGCTGCAGATGCATGTGGACGAAATTGAAGAAGTTTTCAATTAAAATTAAAACACCACTGCTGGAAAACGTTAAACCCATATCACACATAATTTTTTCACAAACTTTCATTATTACAATTGTTTATTTCATGGTAGAATTATAAGGTAGGGCCGACTCGGAGAAGAATGGAGTGGAAAGCAGCGAAAAAGGGGGCTAGTTGTCAAAATCAGCTGTTCATATCGAGTTTCTTTATGCCCATGTTTCGCAGTTGATTTTAGGTTAAACTTTTTACTTTACTAAGCTTTTTTCAAATTTAACACTTCCGCGGCATTTTATAGATTTATTTACAATGTTTTTACAATATTTCCACTCAAATTAACATAAACTTAACACACGTGTCCGCACTATTTACAAATTATAAACATGATATTTCTTTTTTCATTTGACATTTCCACCAACTTCATCATTTTGACAACTACCCGACCTTTTCACTATCCACTATTCGTTGACGCGTGAGGGCACTGAGCGACCCGGCCCTACCTTATAATTCTACCATGGTTTATTTATTGTATATATTTTGCGGAATTTATTTATTTTTACATTCGTTTAATTTTTGTTGCGCGAACAACAGTGCTTGACAGATGCTGGTTTCTTTGTTGCTGAGAAAATCAATACTTGTCAATGCTACCTGTATAATTGTATCATGGGCCTCATCATGTTTAACGAGAATGACCCGTTGAACGATATCGTTTTGACGATAAATGCAAGATATTTGATTCAATGTCGTTTTTTGTTTTGCAAAAAACAAAAAATAAATAACTGGCCATTTCAGCCCTTGAAAGGACTCTGACCTAGCTTCTTATGATCAATTGTGTTGTGCGTGTTATTAAGTTTGTACACAATTGACCGAGAACCGGACCTACATGTTTAACGCCAACTCCGACCGGCGATGAACGGAATGTTCTTGTTCTCAAGAAGCTTTACATGGCATTTTGCATACTTTCTGAGGTTTGCCATTTTCTGCAGAGAGGTGGCGGCCGTATAGAAAAATTATTTGAATTCAAATAATTTTCAGTCGCTGCTGGGGTTCGAACCCTCTCCAAGTTCGTTGACATAGCGGCCACGCACTTTAACCAACTACTCCACGGACGCCCCAATATGCTTGCTAGCGGTTTGAGATCGGCATATAAGTAATAGGTCCAGTTATCAAATATTTATGTACGAATATTTAATAACACAATTTTATCACAAGAAGCTCGGTCAAAGTACTTTGAACGGTTTTATTTTCTATATAAACATTTTTTCTAACCATAAAATCTCATTGACAACAAGAAAATAATTAAAAAATTTAAAAAAAATCCAACAACTAATTACTAATTATTGCAATCACAGTCTAGAATTTTCGAAAAAGATATCACAAATACTGCACATAGTGATTATCCCATTATTTTTATATAAAATATTGTTTGCTTTAAGAAAGTAAATACGTTTTTAAAGCGAAGCTTTTTACGCCTTTATTTAACAATCCCGTCGATTCAGTGAAAATTATTAGCTTAAGCTATCTTTCAGCAGATCACAATAATCTATTACTTTAAAAAGGATTGTGTATTCTTCATAGGACTGTGTCTTGGCTAGCCAAACAACAAAAGTAGCAAAAACAAAAATGTTGCTCCTTCTATTCCACACTGTCATCAACAGCGTTCAGTAGTTTGGGTTATTGTTTGGGCATTTGTTTTTTCTGTTTTTGCATAGCGCGAAGGAAAAATTAACAATTGACCAAAAGTGCGTTTTCTAAGTGACAAAAAAAAAAAATAATAATGATATATAATAAAACTTACTGGTGTGAAGATAAGTTTTGTATTTAAAAATTATTCGAATCGAAAAAAGCCATTAAATTTTCAAATCTATGAAATTGCGAAAATGCTTCGCTTCTCTCGTGTGTCCAGTGACGCACCTGTGTTGTTTTTTATTAAAGGCATATCTATTTTAATTGATATTCATAAATGAAAAAACAAAGTAAACCTTAAAAATTTATTTTAACGCTATCAAATATTTTAAGATTACTTTTTTCCAATTCGTGCTATACTGAAATAGATCACGTGTGAAAACTTGCGAACTATTACAAAGTGTATCCATTCATTTTATTTTTTGTTTTTTTTTTTAATTTTATTTTTCTTTTATCGGCTCATTTTAATTTAATAATATATTTTCGGCTGTATTCATAAAAAATTATAAACCTCTTATAAAGCCTTCATAAGGAAAAAAATCGAAAAAAATTGAAAAATATTATTCATAAACGCTCAATACGTTAAAAGTCTCTTTTAAATGCTTTATAAATGAGAGAATTTTAAAAATGGATGAAACCTTCAATAAACTCTCGATAAGGCATTTTTAAATTTTATTTTATTTTCATCTGAGAACAAATTATGTCAAAAATATATCAAATTGTTTCAAAATATATCAAAAACAAAGAAAATGTCAAACAAATTATTGAAAATGTTTGTTTATAAATGAGAGGATTTTTAAAATGGCTGAACGTTTAATAAACCCCTCATAAAGCATTTTTAAAATTATTTGCTCTTATTTGAGCACAAATATTGTCAAAAATAATTAAAAATATTTCAAAAATTTGTAAAATATGTCAAAAAATTCAAAATATATAAAAAAATTCAAAACAAAATGAAAATAAAAACAAGAAAATTTGACAAAATATTTCAAAATATTTACAAAATAAGATAATAAAATTACAATTTTTTCAGTGCAGAGGGTAGCTTCGAAAAAATAAAAATAAAAAAAATAAATAACTGGCCATTTCAGCCCTTGAAAGGACTTTGACCTTGCTTCTTATGATCAATTGTGTTGTGCGTGTTATTAAGTTTGTACACAATTGACCGAGAAATGGACCTACAGGCTTAACGCCGACTCCGAACGGCGATGAACGGAATGTTCTTATTCTCAAGAAGCTTTACATGTCATTTGTATTACTCTCTGAGGTTTGCCATTGTCTGCAGAGAGGTGGCGGCCGTACAGAAGAATTATTTTATTCAAATAATTTTCTGTCGCTGCTGGGGTTCGAACCTGGGTCTCCAAAGTTCTTTGACATAGCGGCCACGCACTTTAACCAACTACGCCACGGTCGCCACCAACGACCACGGTCGCTTCGAAAAAATATTGATGTTTAAATATCAAAATGTTGACGAAATTGTGACAAATAAATGAAATGTCATTGAATTTATCAAATACACAAACCATTATTGACACTCTTCCCACTTCAAATCCAAAGTGTTCCTATTTTAACTACAAAGCAGCTACAACATTTTTATGAATAACAAAATTTTAAAAGACTTTTTAACATTAATACTATGTTCACACACAGGCCGAAAAGACGCTTTTCAGCTGAAAAACTTCTTTTCAAAAAAAGGTGTTCACACTTGAAAAGCAGCTTTTCATTTCATTGTTCTCAGAAAATAAGATGCTCCTATTGGCTACATGTATAGACATAAAAAAAAAACAGAGAGACGAAATGTCAAACATCAGTGATAACCTCAATTTTAGTAATAGATTTTGACTATACTCACAAAAACAGACTTCAAAGCAGGGTTGTTTTCTAGCTTTTTAGAGTTTTTCGCTGAAAAGCACACAAAAAGACGCTTTTCCTTTGACAGTTTTTCTATGGCGAAAAACTTAATATCATGTAGCTTTTCAGCTGAAAAGCCATTATTGTACGAAAAGCCGCTTTTCGCCCTAAGTGTGAACATGTTCACACACAGGCCGAAAAGACGCTTTTCAGCTGAAAAACTTCTTTTCAAAAAAAGGTGTTCACACTTGAAAAGCAGCTTTTCATTTCATTGTTCTCAGAAAATAAGATGCTCCTATTGGCTACATGTATACACATAAAAAAAAACAGAGAGACGAAATGTCAAACATCAGTGATAACCTCAATTTTAGTAATAGATTTTGACTATACTCACAAAAACAGACTTCGAAGCAGGGTTGTTTTCTAGCTTTTTAGAGTTTTTCGCTGAAAAGCACACAAAAAGACGCTTTTCCTTTGACAGTTTTTCTATGGCGAAAAACTTAATATCATGTAGCTTTTCAGCTGAAAAGCCATTATTGTACGAAAAGCCGCTTTTCGGCCTAAGTGTGAACATGGTATAAGAAGCTTTTTAACTATTGAAGGTTTTAACGCTATTTTAAGATATTTTTATGAAAACGGCTGTTTGTTTTTGGATTCCAAGTTTTTGGAGTCTGTTTTTATCGACACATGTACCAATTTTAGTAAAGAAATTATAATAAAAATAAATTGGCTATTTCAGCCCAAAAATAATAAATACAAGATTATGCCATGCGCATGTCTGCCTACGTCATGATCGACACATTGTCAAAATCAGCTGTTTTTCACTGAACAAAACATAAAAAAACAACTGTAGCTGAAAAAAAAATTGCACAGAACTATTTCGCACTATATTTCGTCTTTTCTTGCACGAACAGAAAATCAGTGAGAAGAACAGAGAAAGTGTCTTTTCCTATCTACGTCACGAAAGACCTAACGTCTTGCGCAGAACGGTGCAACTTTTTCTGCCTCTTATGGCGCAATCTGATTTCTATTATTTTTGATTTCAGCCCTTGGACCGAGCTTCTTATGATCAATTGTGTTTTTAAATGTTCATACACAAATGATCGAGAACGGGACCTGTAGCTTTACATGGCATTAATAATTACTCTCTGAGGTTTGCCATTGTCTGTAGAGAGGGGATGAAAAATTAATTACAATTGAAAAAAATTTCCCACTCACTGTTTAATGCACTAGGCAACGACCATGGTGGAATAAATATAAAGGTGGAATAAAAAGGGATAAAGGTGTTCTCATTCGGAATAACAGAAAAAAATAGACTGCCTTATTTTGACATTTTCATACAAAAACGTTTATATGAAATCCTTCAGATTGTCAAAATAAGGCAGCATGTCAAAAATATATTGAAAAATTTCATGCGATGAGAACACCTTATAATTATTTCACCATGGCAACGACGGCCACTAAATAAAAAAAGGAATTAGAATAATTAAATATGAATTGTGGCACCACTGTGAAGATTATCAGCTGTTTATGTCATAATAAAAACATAACCTCAATATATTGCACTTAGAAATATATTAAAATTTCTTAATAATAATATAGATTTAAAATCCTAAAAATTTAAGTCATCACTTTAAATAGAAATATAAAAAATGTCAAACAACAAGCCGACTCGAGATTTGTTAAAAATTATTTTTACAAACTTTGTTAAATCGTTGAGACCACGACAAATAAAGGGCAATTTAATTGGTGAGGATTACTTTGGAAATAAATATTACGAGATACCTGCTGATCCATCAGTAGGTAAACGCAAACCAGCACGTTGGTTTGAGCCAGCAGAAAAAGATGCGTTCGATGCAGAATTAACAGCTGAATGGGAAGCATGGTTGCGTGGACGTCGAATCGATCCACCAACTCGTGAGGAATTAGCAAAGAATCTGCAGATAATGGATATGAAAAAACGTAATGCAGCTGAATTAGATTCTTTACATGCCAAAAGAGACTCAGGAGGAAAGCGGTTGCCACAAGAGGAAGAGACCATGGGAACGTTTCCGAAGTATGATGACTATGAAGTCTCACCGGGGAAAGATACATTTAAGAAGTCTTAAATATAGATGAATAAAATAAAGTCTAGTTATATTTAAATAATTTTGTTTATTACTTACAAACAAATATAAATTTCAAATTTAAAAAATAGCTTACTAAACTTAGAATTCTACCAATCGTTTAGATCCAAGTCCTTGACTATGTCAACACCATCATCTACATCTTCTTCAATAGGCACATCCACTTCAGTATTTTCTTCTATCGGTATTTTTGTCTTCTTTTGTTTTTTTTGTTTCTTTGACTTTTTCGTGTTTGGCTTTTCTTCATCTGAAGCAACTTCATCTTTATCTACCTCATCGACTGGCAGTTCTGGTAAATCATCATCCTCAGAGTCAGATGGAAATAGTTCAACATCGCCGCGTTCATTCTTTATGGACATGCCATTGGTAGCAGCTTTTTTACGGTTAATTGTTGGTAGATCGTATTCATTGATATCGCCAGAGTTAATAGCTTGCCTACGCTTCTTCATCTCGTGTGTCTTAACCCAACTGTTATAGTAAACGGCTAAAGTTGTGCCCTTATTGCGAATTTGTGTTTCCCAGGCTTGCACCTGTGCCAAATCTTTAAGACCAAAAGTTACCTTGCGACGTTCATTTTCAATTAAACGTGCGTTTTCTTGAATTTTATCGAGCAGTTGCTTGATTTTACGAGAATAGTTAGAATTCTTACAATCCTTAAGATATTGCTTGAGAGCAACCACGACAGGCACAACTAAATCACTGAAGGCAAATGAGCCAGACTCGTGCGTCAGGTATTCGAGCGTAAGACCGCAGACTTGCTCAATAACTTCGTCACGAAAACCATTTTCAGCCATTTGCGATTTATTTAGACGCAATATGCAAGTGAATTGCATGGGCTTCATAGAGACTTTTGTGTGCTTGCGTTGGAAGGTATTACTTTTAAGAACCTCAAGTATGAATGGAAGAATGGGAATAAAAATGTGCGTCTCTTTAGCCAGAGTAATCAATGTTTTTATACAATGAAAGCGCAGCGGGAAATATTGTGCCGTAGGTATAAGCTTAATGACGCCCGTTATTATTGTTACCAATGGATAGATGAGTGGCTGTAGTTGCGGTTTATTCGCTGCTGTTGTACACAGTAGATCCGCCCACAAGTGTATGGAGTTAATGTACTGCCAATTGTAGACGGATTGAAAGCTGTCCTTCTTCTTAAGAATCACAGCATTTCGAAGATGAATGGCCAGTTGACGAATGTACAGAAAAGCGTGTTGGTAGCTTACATTTAGGTCGAGAGCAAACATTTCAACAAGAGAGCGTCGCATAAAATTTATACTAGGCAAGGTGCTGGGTGATACAAACTTCGAATTGCGTACGTAGGACAAATACATAGCCTTCAGAACATGGTTCAGCATAGATACCTAAATAAAAAACAACATTAAAAATTGCATTTTCATTTTAAATTTTTACCTCACCTGCTGATTGCGAGTTATTTTCAAAATACAGAGAAAAGCGAGAACGCGTACCGTCTCATCGCCAGTAGCCCAAAGAATAATTAGACGTTTAAGTATAGTTTTGCCAATACTTGAAAATGAGGCAACCATTCCGGCCATTTGATGCAAATGTTTCAAGAGTACCGATAGAATGTTTGAACTTGAAACGTGCTCGATAAGCCGTATAAGATCCATGAAATAATAGCGCAGACAGGTACGCACTTTATTCCACTTTTTAGTTTTATGTAGTGGAGTTGTTGACCTAGCGTTTAAGCCTAGCACGCGCAAAATAGCTGGTTGCAAGTGCAGCACACATAATTGCACGACACCATTAAAAGTGGCGGCACCTACTACTTTAAAGGCGGCTTCGCTGGCTGAACTCTCATCGCCTGATATGCTTGCCAATGCCGAGCTGAACGCTTGAATAACTTTCCGAACCACGTCAATGGGCACATTTGGCTTCTCTAATTGTATTTGCCATTGACGCAGTAAGTTTAGGGTAATTTTTTGTACACCATCTGCCGTTATGGCATCTTCATCATTTTCCTCAAAATCGCTCTCATCACTAGCTACTTCCAATTCAATATCCGTGGGATTGTGAAACTTTTCATCAGCTACCTGTTCTTCCTTGTCACTGTCAACATTCTCATCATCGTCCATATTAATTTTTCTCACCTTGTTCTTGGCCTTAGCCATAGCCTCCGTGGAATCATTTTCATCATCACTGTCGTCACTATCCAACAAATTAAACTCCAATAGCTTTTTGTCATTTTGCTTCAGAAAGTCATAAAATTCTGGATCGATATCCTTCAAGCATTCCAAATCCTTTATATGAGATTTTTTCTTTTGTTTCGGTTTACGTTCACTGATTGCTAATGATTTTTTTGGGTTTTCGGTAGTTTCTTTTTTCAATTTTTTTGCTTTTGACTCTTTAGGCTTAACATCGACAGCTGCCTTCTTCATCTTTTTGGCGATGATCGGTTCAAGCACAGCCTTTTTTACTTTTTTCTTCGTTATTGCTTCATCTTCTTGCTTAGATTTTTTCTTCTTTAAGTTTCCCAGCAATTTGGTTTTAACTTCGGTTTTTGATGTTTTGCTCACCTTCATATTTCACTTAAAAAACTCCTTATTTTATATTTTAACTATTTATGAGAAAAATTTAAGGAATGGAAGAAACTTTTCTTGACAATCCAACATGTGCACTGGATACAAGTGCTGCCACCTACAAATAATAATTTTATAAAACAATTTTAATGATATTGAGAACGCTGCACCTTAAGCAAAGTGGGAAGAGAATTTATAAATAAGTAACTGACTAGGGTACGTAGTTTAATTTAGCAAAATTATTACATTAATTTATTTTAATATAAGAAAAATCATTTAATTTAATAATGTTTATAAGAAAAGCTTTTTATAAGATTTCAATTGTATATTGTAAACGACAGTCGTTATTTTATTTTATTTTTTAAAACTAATTTTTTAAAATTTATATAAAAGCCTTAAACTCAGTCCATATAATTTGTCCTCCTCATCAGAAATTCCAAGACATTTGTGCTAAAAAAAAAAATATGAGTTCAAGATATTTGTCAAGAATTAAAGTATCAGACATCTTAAAATCTACTATTTTCAATTGGACAAAAAATATGCAAACAACAAATAGTGAAATATTTTTAGGAATTGAAATCATTAAGAATGATACATGTTTAATTTTTTTTGTGCTAAGCTGTACCTAGTTTAAATAACTTTTTAACAATCGATTCTTTGCATTAAAAAGTTAATTTTTGTAAACATTTTTGAAAAATATTACAAAATGAAATTTTGTAAATAAGATGAAAACACTTTAAAATTTGTTTACTATTAGGAGTTTTCCTTTATTTTTCTCGATTACAATTTTTGTTGCAACCTTCGTTGCCTACGTCTAGAATAAAAGAGAAAAAAACAAATTTTAAATTGTTTTCATTTTCAATAAAATTTAAATATTTACTAGATAATTAGCTGGTTTTAAGATATCAGACAATACAGAAAATGAAAAAAATTAGTTTTGTAAAAAAGTTAATACTTGACCTTTTATAATATACATTTAATTTTATTTTTATTCTTGCTTTTACTATTACATTTGGCAATTTTATGTTGCTTTAAGGGGTTCCCTATCAAGTGACCAAAAAACAAAGCTTAACTGTCGTTCTATACAAATTACGTTAGCGCTTATTTTTTGTAATTCCATTCAACGTTTTTTTATTGTTATTACATCTTTACTTCATTTTTACGGCAGCGGTTGCATCCATGGTGTTGTTGCTCGTTATTGTAAAACTTTCCGTAGCATTTTCACCCAGCAAGTAATAATTCCATGCAACAATATCGCATTTTTGTTGCATAAGCTACTACCTCCGTGACTTAGAGCTGGTTTCACGACCATTAGTTAACCAATTGGTTAATTAACTAAAGGCTGTTAGTTAACTATAACTTTTTATGATTTGGGTTTCACAATGCTTTAGTTAACTAATGGCAATTTTGTTAAGAAAATATGGCAACACTATATAAAACATATGTTTTTGATATATGCATTAAATACGTTTCTTTTGCAAAATGGACAAAATTAATGCAACAAACGCAAGATGTTCCAATTTTGCACAAAAATAAATTGATTTGCTTTTGGAAGTCGTGCAAAAATACAAATGCGTAATTGAATTCAAACAATCCGATAAATATCATGCGGACGAGAAGGAGAAAACATGGGAAAAAATTTAATCAGAGTTCAATTGCCAGAATGAGGAACGAACATACAGGAGCTTGAAGGCTCAAAGAACCAAATATTACAACCTGAAAAAGTAATTAAAACACTCCACACTTCCTCATAGTTCGAATCGCTAACAACACCGTGATCCCTATCGGAATCCATTGTTATTTGTTTCACGTTTCTCTTTTTGTTTTTTATAAGCTTTTTTTCTATTACAGAAATCAGCTGTTCGTTAACTAATGGTTTAAACCACCACCACTGGTGGCTTAACCTCTTGTTAACTTTGATTGTGAAATTCAAATCTGTTAGTTAACCTCTGGTCAGTGGTTAACTAATGGTCGTGAAACTGGCCCTTAATGCTTTACATAATTTATTTACAATTCCTATATTCTTATATTCCTATATGCCTATATTGTAGATTTATATTCAAAATATAAATCCTTTATGTCTGTTTTATAACACTGATTATACGGTCTGTGTAATAATTTCAAGCAAAGCCTTCTTGATGAATTTTCGACCTTGAAGTGGTTTTATCCGCAGTCTCATGACATTATGAATTACGACGTGAAAGCGTTACGTTTTTATTGGCGTGAAATATTTTTACTGTAGCACCTCTACAGACACCGTTATAGTTCCATGTAACAAATTCGCAATTTTGTTGCTTAAGCAGGTTTTTCGTATGCAAAAAATTATGTCCCGAGTCCCGATGACGTATGCAAAAAAATTAACCTTGAATGGCATATCGTCGTCCGAGGGTTTAAGTGCTCCATACGCCATTTTGACAATTTTGAGTTGAGGATGCAATCTTAGGTTTTCGACCTCAAATTTTTCAAATCTGCAATCCGTTTTCAGCTATCTCTTCTCGTTGCTGAGATAAATCGTGTCCATTTTGCCCTATATCTTTCAAAACAGAACTTTTTGTGCTATTTTGATCTATACGCCATTCAATGGCGTATAGAGCAAAATTTCAGTGCAAAATCTTGAAATTGATTATTGCTGGACATTTTGCTCTACGTGCAGTCGTTAGTTGCATTTTCGCTCTATTGCAGTTATATTGTTGAAGAATTATTAAGTGTTCTTCCTTTGATATAGAATACTTTTGTAGAATTCGTGCGTTGCCCAAAATAAAAATCAAATGATGTCCACAGCAATTTTAAAATTTTTGTCAGACCATTTACAGGTCAAAAGTATTATTTAGAAATTTTCTGAGCCTGGTCATTCACAAATCCAAGAAGTCGATTGCGTTCACAGTGCTTTAGACAAATATCTGAAACGTTTAGAAATTCATAGCATTTTGTCACTCGTTAATTATTTGAAACATTTTAAAACACATAAAATAAAACTTAAGGTTGTAGAAATGCAATTATCAGATTTTAAGAATTTTTCTAAGATATCTAACCAATTACATTTTTCTATTCTTCCATTTACTAAAATAAAAGTTCTTGAATATATTCAAAATAACTTGTTCATAATTAAATTTAAAAACTCAACTTTGCAGTCTCATTACCAAACAGTAAATATAATAAAAAAAGGTTGCCAGAATCAATTACCAACACCGTTAAATATTTTTGAAACATAGTTAAGTATTATTAACAGAAAAGGAAAAATTCAAAATGAAAAAATTTCTGATTTAAAATTTTTATTCAATTTTATATCTGAAGCAGACAAAAATTATTACCTAACTCAAATAAATTAAGATTTTAATTTTTTTATTATCATTTTGATATATTCTATAATAACTTTGTGAATAGTTTTTATTTTTGTTTTTTGTAAATAAATATATATATTGTTTTTTACTAAATTTTGAAAGCGTGTTTTATTACTTTGTTAATGCTACTTTGCTCTACGTGTATGTATTTGCAGGGAAATATGCTTAAGGTGGCGTATAGAGCAACCAGGATTTTTATTACCGTTAGAAAACATCCCGTTGTAGATGTGATCGAGAGATAAAAATGTTTCCTTAGAATCATCTTGACATAACAAATATATGGTATAAAAATCACAAAATCCCATCGAGTAGTTTCTTTGAAAAATTATGCTAAATTTCAAACTCGATTTACTCAAAACGCATTTTTGGCACATAGAGCACTTAAACCCTCGGACAACGATATAATTTCTTTTAATATAACACCTATACTTATAGAGTAACAATTCCATTCAAGGCCGATGCATGTTAAAAAAATGTTTTTTTCAACTTTTTTAGAAATCTGCTCTGTAAAACGTCAAAAAATTCGTTGTTCAGAATTTTTGACTAACATAAAATCACAAATCAAATCCTTTGAGTTTAACCATAAAAGTCGATTTCAATATTTTGTGATTTTATCCACAAATTAGGTGTGTTTCCGTACACAATGTCGAGTAAAAGTCGAGTAAAGTTCGAGCTGGGAGCGTAAAATGAAATTTGAGAATAGTGTCAAAAGTACGGAAACGACTTCTAGCTAGTTTCCAGCACAAAAACAGCTGATTGCCTATAAAACGTAAACAGTGCCAAATTTATTTACGCCAATTATCGATTATCAACTTTCAAATTAATTTATTATTAATTTATTTATATTTATTTGCAATTTGTATTTCACTATTTGTAAATTTATTTCCCGCCACACAACGTAAATAAAGAAAAAAATCAATTTGACAGTATCTTGTTCTTCTTCATGCTTGTTCTTATAATGCTCGAAGTAATTTCTTCCAGCACACTTCGAGCTACTTTCGAGCTCGAGAGAGCACTTTTATGCTTGTTCTTCTTCTCTCTTTTGAGCTAGAAAAAGTACGGAAACACGTTCTAGCACATTGCAAGTTACTACAATCGAGTACGGAAACAGACCTATTATGACTATGTTCGATCTACTTAAGTTTTTATTATTAACAAACAGTGGCAGCGCTGAACAATAACAGCTCTTGGAGGCATTGCAACCGTGAACTTCAGAGCTAATCTAACAGCTGATTTTGTTTTGGGTTTTGTCGATTTTGGATTCCAAAATTTTGAAGCTGATTCAGATAAGGAAAGAATTTCGGTATAATGTCGTTGATAAAGAAGTGCCTTGGATTAACATTAAATGCACAAAAAAGAGAAATTATACCAGGCGTGCTTGGTGTTTATCACATTAAAAGGCTTCTGACTAGTCAAAGAAATTATCTTGCTGCAGTTCAAAGATTTCACGCCACCTATAATCCTGAGCGAATCCCAATACTACAGCAGCAAGAGCAAACGCATCAAAATGACACAAATAAAGAAGTGGAGCACCATGCCCAGCTGGCATCAGAGTGGTGGAATGCCGATGGACCTATGCGTGCTCTACATGCGTTAAATGAAATAAGGTTTGTGAAAAATATGTTTCTTAATTTTATTATGGACTTGCTCTGTTCGTTAGGGTGCCTTTTATACGTGATGGTTTGATTGCACGCGGTTGCGTTAATTCAAAGCTGCTAAATACAACACATGTGCTACAAGGTCAACATATTCTAGAAGTTGGTTGTGGAGGTGGCATACTTTCGGAGCAATTGGCTCGTTTGAATGCAACTATCACCGGCATAGATTTAAGCGAAGCTTTGATTCAGACGGCTCGAGAGCACGCTACTGCAAAGAGCCCTGAACTTCTTCAGCGATTAAACTATAAAATTGAGCCTATTGAGCTTCATGTAAAGGACAATCTAGAGCGTTATGATGCGATCGTTGTATCTGAAGTATTAGAGCATATAACTGATAAAGCAGCCTTTCTAACTGCATGTGTGCAGTCGTTGAAGGTATGTGCATATTTATTAATAACATTTCTTAAACGAAAATTTTTTTTAAATTACAGCCGGGTGGTTCTATTTTTGTTACAACGCTAAATAAAACTGTGCCAATGTGGGTTGGGGGTGTTTTACTTGGTGAATATGTTCTTAACTTGGCACCCAAAAATACCCATCATTATGAAAAAATGATATCGCCTCTTGACCTACAACGCATTTTGGATGCATGTAAGTTTTGCAATTTTGAGTTTCTACTCGATTGGTGGCATTCAAATGTTTTTTACTACAGTAAATTGCCAAACAGTGCTGGTCAATGGCAGTACTTATGAATTTTGGCGTAATACGTGGCGATGGATTAATTCGACGAGTATGTGCTATGCTCTACAGGCAGTGAAAACTGAAAATAATTAAGTATATTTGTTGGTGGAGTCACTGGGCCTCAAGGGATTGTATTGCATTAAATAATTAAAGGTGATATTAATATGCAAAGAATGTAATTTGTTGCTTTAACGATTTGAATACATTCAAGAAAAATCATGCAATGAAGTTTATTTAATGTATTTTTATTGCTAATAATGTAACGGCTGTATTCATAAAAAATTATGAATCTCTTATAAAGCCTTCATAAGAAAAAAATCGAAAAAATTTAAAAACATTACTCATAAACAGGGACCGAAAATAACGATTATTTCCAAAAATTAAATAACAAAAAATCAACATGTTCCAAATGTCGGAGGACATTTTAGATAACTTTAATATGCTGCTTAATGCATGTTTTATTGAAATCAAAAATCATTTTCTATTTTTTAAGTTTTACCAATAAAAATTTAATTTAATTATTATTTACTGATTTTTATTTTATTCATTTAATTTTTTGATTTTTATTTTTCTGTTCAAGAATAAGAGTTATTTTTTGATTTTTATATTTTCGCTCAAGAATAAAAATTGTTTTCCAATTTTTATTTTTTCGCTCAGAAATAAAAATTATTTCTCAATTTTTTTTTTACGCTCAAAAGTAAAAATCATTTGTTCAGTTTTATTATTTGTAGGTAAAGAATAAATATATAAAAATCATAAAATTTGTATGAGAGCCCCCATAAGGAGTGGTCGGAAGTAATAGGTATATAAGGGAAAATTGTTTTCATCTGAGCACAAATTATAACTGCGTTCGATTCGCCAGTGCTCAACTCAATTACGAAAAAAATGGCTACTCACTTAGCTAGACTTGGGCATTTTAGTTCACCACAAAGATCGCTCTTTTTAGTTCAATCGTATGTAATGAACTAGTTCGTTCATTTAGTTCTTTTAGTTCGTTCATTTTGTTCGTTGCATATTTTACTTCGTTTGTTCTCTTAGTTCGTTAGTTCTTTTAGTTCATTCGTTCTTTTAGTTCGTTAGGTCTTTTAGTTCGATTGGTCTTTTAGTTCGTTTCGTTTACTCGTTCATGTCCAGGTTCATTACCAAATGAAACAAAATTGGTTTGAATATGTGAATATGTGCCATCAAATTCAACATTTCTATTAGTGCAGACACAAAAAGTCTCAAACCTAGTCTTAAACCAAGGACTGAAACCATAGCTTGGTAAATTTTTGATCTCGTTCGTTTTGTTCCTATTCGCTGCGATATCAATTGAACTAAAATGAACTAAAAGAACGAGAAACACTGAACTAGTTCACATAGTTCATGAGTTGGAATCGTTCAATTGAACTAGTTCGTTCACGAACTACCCAAGCCTACACTTAGCTGTTACTTACTGAATAGTTGGCAACACTTTTGTTTGACAGAGCACAAGAAGTCTGTCAATAAATTAAATTGAAAACAGGGTGAAATTAGTTTTGTTTAATAATTTTTTTTTTCAAGTTGATAACATAATTGGATAATTTTTTTATTTTCCTATAATTTTAGTAAATGGTGGGTCTGCATAGTATCTCCTGTAGCTGTCAAAATTTTCCCACTTATATGAAACAAAAAAGGTTTTTTTCGAGTACTGATATTTTGAAGGGAAGGATAAACCTGATATATAATAAAAAAGTTAAAAATTAAAATTTATATCGGCTGTTTAAGGTCCAGATTCGACTATTTTTTTAACAGTTTTGAATCCAAAAAAATTATTTATTCACACGATATCTTTCAACTTGTAGGTACATCCTTCCGGAAGGTACATCCGAGCTGTACGAGCTGCTTTTGTCTTGGAGTAACTCTTTCGGTTCTGCTTCGCTACATGTGCCTTATCGGTATTTTCGGCGAAAACTTTGCAATAGGTGCCAATAATTATACCCAGTTCCTTCAAAAGCTTCAGAATGGAGGTGTAGCCTTCACTAAATATTCCAGCAGCAAAGTTAGCTGAAATTTTGAAACCCAGGCCTCTCGATCCTGACTCACCAAAACTTATTTTCTTATGCAATTTCAAACCAATATAAATGACTAAAAACTTGTTTTAAAGAAAAATTCGAAAAAACATTTGAAATTTTTCCGAAACTATGAGGTATCTCCCCCCATAAAGGAAAATAATTTTGTTTTTTTACTCACATCACATTTTGACAGAATCTATTACATTTTGCTTATTCCATACACAAACCAACTAAAAAATAAGAACTTGGCAACTCAATTTTACTCAACTCAACTGATAATTGACCTTGTTGTTTTCACATACAAATTTTGAAATAAGCGACATGAATTGAGTATAGGCTGGCGAATCGAACGCAGCTTTTGTCAAACATATATCAAATTGTTTCAAAATATATCAAAAACCAAGAAAATGTCAACAAGAATTATTGAAATGTCAATAAACCCTTCATAAAGCATTTTTAAAATTATTTGCTCTCATTTGAGCACAAATTTTGTCAAAAATAATTAAAAATATTTCAAACATTTGAAAAACATGTCAAAAATTCAAAATATATAAAAAATTCAAAACAAAAAGAAAATAAAAACGAGAAAAGTTGTCAAAATATTTAAAAAAAAAGATAATAAAATTACAATTTTTTCAGTACAGAGGGTAGCTTCGAAAAAATGTTGAGGTTTAAATAGTTATCAAAATGTTGACGAAATTGTGGCAAATATATGAAAAGTCATTGAATTTATCAAATACACAAACCATTATTGACACTCTTCCCACTTAAAATCGAAATTGTTCCTTTTTTCACTACAAAGCAGCTACATATTTAAAATTTGAAAAGACTTTTTAACAGTAAAAAGCTTTTTAACTATTGAAGGTTTTAAAGCTATTTTAAGATATTTGTATGAATACGGCTGTTATAATTTTGTTTTATTCGACACATTTTAAAGTCCAAACAATTTTTATATTTTTGTTTTTATAAATAAATAACTGGACATTTCAGCCCTTGAAAGGACTTTGACCTAGCTTCTTATGATCAATTCTGTTGTGCGTGTTATTAAGTTTTGTACACAATTGGCCGAGAACCGGACCTACATGTTTTACGCCGACTCCGAACGGTGATGAAAGGGATGTTCTTGTCCTCAAGAAGCTTTACATGGCATTTTGATTACTCTCTGAGGTTTGCCATTGTCTGCAGAGAGGTGGCGGCCGTACAGAAAAATTATTTGAATTCAAATAATTTTCTGTCGTTGCTGGGGTTCGAACCCGGGTCTACAGGATCATTGACATAGAGGCCACGTACTTTTAACGAAATGATTAGCAAATGAGATAATTTCACGTTACACAGCTCTGTGCATATTAAACAACTTTGTGAACATACCTTTCAAAGCAAAATGTAAGAAAAATTTGTACACAGAAAAATTTTAATATAACAAAATATGAAAATACAACAAAAACATCAAACAAAATAAGATTTATAAATGTGAACACTTTTTAATGAGATATTCAAATTTGCTCATTTGGCTAACCGAGCGTTTCCACCGCCCGAACGAACGAAGATTTCTTCGTTCGTTCAGGCGGTGTAAACAGTTTGGTCCGAACCAAGGTTCGGAACATTGGTTTTTACAAAATGCTCGCGAGCGCTATTCGCGCAGTGTAAACACTTTTCCAGCACGAACGAACGAAGATTTCTTCGTTCGCTCTGATCGGCCGACGCTCGATCTTTTTGGGCGAATCCAGTGCTTATTTGCGCATAGGTAGTAGATTTGTTGAAATTGTAGTTAATAACGTAGGAAAAGAAAAAAGAAAGAAAATATATTGAAAATTTAACGCAAAAGAATTTTCTTTTGCTTTGTTATTTTATTAGCACTTTATATAAGCAAATTATTTGTATAATATTCTTTATATAATAAATTCTTTACATAAATACTTACATAAAACCTAAATTTAAAGGCATAAAAGTAGTAAAAATTAATCAAATTTAGTACGTTTGCATAAACAAATATTTATCAACGCTGATGCTCGCAAGCATTGAATTTAAGTGTTTCCACTGCACGAACGAACAAGATGGCGACTTACCAATGTTCGCAACTTGTGTTCGTGCGGTGGAAACGGTTGGACCGAACGAAGAATTCATCGCGACGATTTGTTCGCGATGATTTCTTCGTTCGTTCGGGCGGTGGAAACGCTCGGTTAGATGTGAACGATGGTATAATAATACATAGTACCATTGACAGTTGCTTGGGAAAACATCTCCTGTCAAAAAATATACTCAAAAAAGAGCGCTTACAATACGCCATTGAAAAAACAAACAATGTTGAAAACGTTGAAGTGAAAAAAATAAACAACCTCAGCAGCTGCAGATGCATTTACACAAAAAGCTGTTTTTGACAGGAGATGTTTTCTTGTAGAAGAGAAAATAAGCAGTTATCAATGCTAACTTGTATTATTATACCATGGGTGTGAACGTAATTTTAACCGTCAACTAACAATATTCAATTTTAATACTGTTGATGTCTTCTAAACTCTACAAATTAATGGCTGGTTAGTTAAGCTTTTTTCATGTGCTCATCTGATCAGCGTGTTAATATCTTAGGCTTTTGTGTCATTGTTCGAAGTTTAATGTTACAAAACTCACTGTAACGGCAACGAAGATGACGATGACATCGATTTCTGCCGAGTCAAGACTGTCATTAAGAAATTTTGTTTTGTCATTTCGCTGCTGCAAGAAAATATTTACTGAAATAAAATAACTACAAATTAATATAGAAATGACTGTTACAAATCGGGTAAGACAATAAAATTTTCATATTATCCTAGCGCGAACTAAATTAAATAAACATTGCGCCTTAACAGATGGACATTGATGTCGCCTGCAAAGGTGAAGGCTTTCGCTCATACTACATACAAAAAATTGAAGAGCTGCAGTTGATTGTAGCAGAGAAGGGACAAAATCTACGTCGTCTACAAGCGCAACGAAATGAGCTCAACGCAAAGGGTACGTCGTGAATCTTTTTTAACATTTAATTGCAATTTTAAATTGATTTAATTTTGGCTTTATAGTACGCATGTTGCGCGAGGAGTTGCAGCTGTTGCAGGAGCAAGGTAGCTATGTTGGCGAGGTCGTTAAGCCAATGGACAAAAAGAAGGTTTTGGTTAAGGTGCACCCGGAGGGAAAATTTGTTGTAGACATTGACAAGAACATTGATATCAATGATGTCACCCCCAATTGCCGTGTTGCACTACGCAACGAAAGCTATACTCTGCATAAAATACTTCCCAACAAAGTAGATCCACTTGTGTCGTTGATGATGGTCGAGAAGGTGCCGGACTCTACTTATGAAATGGTCGGTGGCCTAGATAAACAAATTAAGGAAATCAAGGAAGTCATCGAGTTGCCTGTCAAACATCCTGAACTCTTCGATGCGTTGGGCATTGCACAACCTAAAGGAGTGCTGCTCTATGGTCCACCCGGCACAGGTAAAACTCTACTCGCACGAGCTGTTGCTCATCACACCGAGTGCACATTCATTCGTGTTTCCGGATCCGAGCTGGTGCAGAAATTTATCGGCGAAGGTTCGCGTATGGTGCGTGAACTCTTCGTAATGGCGCGTGAACATGCACCTTCTATAATATTTATGGATGAAATCGATTCCATTGGTTCATCACGTATCGAGTCAGGTTCAGGTGGTGATTCCGAAGTGCAGCGCACCATGTTGGAGCTGCTGAATCAGCTGGACGGCTTTGAAGCAACCAAAAACATAAAAGTTATCATGGCCACAAATCGTATTGATATTTTGGATCCAGCCTTATTGCGTCCTGGTCGCATTGATCGTAAGATTGAGTTTCCACCACCAAACGAGGAGGCACGCTTGGATATTCTTAAGATTCATTCGCGCAAAATGAATCTGACACGCGGCATTAATCTGCGTAAGATAGCCGAGCTGATGCCTGGAGCATCGGGTGCTGAGGTGAAAGGTGTCTGCACAGAAGCTGGCATGTATGCACTGCGTGAGCGACGTGTGCATGTTACACAGGAGGATTTCGAAATGGCTGTTGCAAAGGTAATGCAAAAGGACTCCGAGAAGAACATGTCCATTAAGAAGTTGTGGAAGTAGAAAAAGGTGGCAGCAAGCAGACACATTACATCTTTTTGCTTAACTTTTTGTTTTCTTATAAATTCGTAGTTCTTAAGAGCGTTCAATAAAACTCAGATAAATTTAATACAGACTGTTTTGTTAGTTTTATAACTGTCCGCAGATTGGTTCAATCATTTTGATTTTATGGGGTCTTCAGTGATTTAACCATATCCGCTTTGGTCCACGGAACCATTCATTGGCCATAGTTGTGCTTTACCTGCGCACATTTTCAAATTTCTTTAGCGCTGTCTAACCTCACTTTGAATATACAGTATTTTTTTTAACCTAGCAATTGGTGCAATTTTTTTTCTCTGAATACAATAGAAAAAACAGAATTGTTTGATTTTTATTTATTACAATTCAAGTTCAGAATAATTATCGAAGAAACCCAATAAAATAAAAAAACAACTATTTGGATCATAAATGTAAGTTTTACAGCTCCAAAAATTTCCGAATATTCACATCTTCCGCTACATCCACACAAGAAAATCCACAAGAATCGCGCAATGTTTTGTTGGCGCCAGATTTTAATAAAATCTGTAAGCAGTCCATATGGGCACAGCTAGCTGCATAGTGTAACGCTGTTTGTCCATCGCCATCTTGCAGATTGACATCGGCGCCTTGACTTAGTAGATATTCTAATATATCAGCTGAATTGCGATCTGTCGCCCAGTGTAAGAGACCCAGACCACATTCGTCCAATTGCTGCAGCTGTTCGCCCATCAACGTAGCTTGAAGACGCTCTAGATTGCCTTCTTTAACGTAATCGAAGCTGGTCTTTTCATGCTCCGCCACGGAAACATCTTCGGTGGGTGGCAGCTGCACTGAGTGCACAACCCAGTTGTGTGGCGATTTGGGCTGTTGGTTCTTTTTGCTCCATTGCGGATCGAGCTGTGTTAACTTTACGACATACTGACGTTTAGCTTCTGCATTCGACATGATTCCCAAGTCATGCCAAGCGTTCCATTTGGCACGCCCCTGCATATTAAAAATGCCGGGTTTGGACGTCTGGCAGGCGCCTATTGTTGCCTGTTTGTAGAGCGCATACAGTTCTAGTAGATCATTGGGCGTGTAGGCGGCGTGATTATGCTGCAAATGCTCGGCTGCTTTGTTGAATTGATGATCGTCGCTGCCTTCTTCCATATCGCTGTCAGAAAAATCTGACATTTTTATAGGATTTCTTCGAAATAAATGCTTATAAACTAAAATTTATGTGTAGCTTGCTAGTTTTCTATGATTTTTGTATGAAAATTAAGTTGCCCTCGAGCATGTGTTTCTGCTCGCTTTCGATTTTTTCAATTGGCGCAAGACTGTTGAATGTCACAAAACCAAAGCCCTTCGAAATGCCGGTCTTTTTGTTAAAGACAACGTTAACCGCGCCAACTTTACCAAATTCCTTGAAGTAAACACGCAGTTCTTGGTGACCCACGGTCCAGGGCAGATTGCCTACGAAGAGCTTATGTACTTGTTTGCCTACTCTTGTTACTGCGGCCATTTGATTTGTGCGAGTTAAGTTGAGGAATAAACTAAAATAAGAAGTAGTTTAATCCTTTAACAATTTTAAAATCTGCAATTAAGCCAATTTCTAACCTTATTGCATAAACTAGATTTATCAATCGAATAGGATTCTTTTTCGTAATGAATATAATGTAGTAATGTCAAAAATGTGATAGCAAGCTTTGGGTTGTACGCGTTGCCAACTACTTGAATTTCTATCATTTGAGTTTTGCTACAGTAACAAAAGATGTGTTTTTGCGTGTTGACTCAAATTGACAACATCGTGAATTTACACAATGTCGAAACCATGGTATAATAATACAAGGTAGCATTGACAGTTGCTTGGGAAAACATCTCCTGTCAAAATATATACTCAAAAAGAGAGCGTTCACAATCCGCCATTGAAAACACAAACAATCTTGAAAAAGTTGAAGTGAAAAAAACAACAATCACAGCAGCTTCAGATGTATTTCCACAAAAAGATGTTTTTGACAGGAGATGTTTTCTTGTTGAAGAGAAAATAAGCAGTTGTCAATGCTACCTTGTATTATTATACCATGGTCGAAACTGTCGAAAATATATGTGTATACACTCCAATTTCCAAATATACCTTTATTTATGAGCTTAATTGATATGAACTGAAAAAATCTTGACATTTTCTAGATTGCTGAATTTTAACAACATAAAATATGTTGACTGGATATCAACGCTTCCGTCTTCTCCTTTGGAAAAATTTCCTTGCTGAACGGCAAAGCTGGATTAGAACGCCTGTGGAAGTCATAATAATAATTGTTTCGTTTATCATAATAAGGGTAGATCCAACGGAAAATGATTTGAAATACAAAGCGGACGCTCTTGTGAAATCTGAGTTTTATCCGGCTCAAGATTATTATAACCTTGACATTTTAAAGTAAGCAAGACATAGTTGATAATAATAATACTAATAATAATAATAATGATAATGATAATAATAATAATACTAATAATAAAAAAAAACAAATAAAAATAACTTAAATGATAACAATAGAAAAACATTGTTCAATAATGAATAAGTTTTTTTAAACTATATTTTAATCAGGGATCATTTAGGGGTTAAAAGAGATGTCTTGCCTCTAACTTTAAGCTATACGCCAATAACTAATTTGACAACAGATATAATTCAATCTGTTTGCACAACACTCAAATTGAGAAAACCGATTGGATATAGAACGGAATTTGAAATGGAGGCTTATTTCGATAAAAGAACTATTCTAGCCGGTGTCGTTTTTGGCCACATGAATGAAACCAACCAAAATAATTTAAAAGTATCCATTCGCTTTCCGAGTACTTTTCGAACTATCGATACACCCTATGTAAGAAATAAGCTTTGGATCACGCGTTGTAACGGTAACTTGCGACAAACTGAAGGTGACATTAAATACGCCAAAACTGATTTGTATATTCGTGAGGGTTTCCTGCAAGTGCAACATTTAATTTTTCTTGCTTGGTTTGGAGACGAAAAGAATAACACTGCGATATTGGTTCCCCCAAGAATTGAGATGCGTGGAATACTTCATGATAGCGGTGAAGACATGTGTAACTATGCGTCAAGCTCGAACTTAAATTCTTTCCTGTATTTTTTTTGCTTTCTATTTCCATGCTGGAATTTACTACAGGTATCTACATAGAAACGTGTAATTTTCAAAGTTTAACAAATACAAATAAACAATTTTTATGCAGCGCTATGGCTCGGAACGCGAATCCAATATCATGACGAATCAACTGAAATACGGACACAGATATCGACATCACTGGATGGCGCACTTTTGTGTTTCCTTCATACATTTTACGGTATTGAACTTAATTATTGTGATAATATTGAAGGTACATATAAACAAAGAAATATTTGAAATAATAAGAATAACATGAAAGAATCAAAAACTCTGAAGGAACCACCAAATTTACAAAGTATTGTAAATAAGACGTATCCTATATACTTAGTGCATTGATTTTGAGTTTTTTCTAATTGCTGTTGCTGCTTTTGTTGTTTGACGTTTGTGACACTTACAGTATTTTTTTTTGCTCTCTAAAATAAAAACAAAGTTTTAGAAAGTTATAGTTTTGAGTTTTTGATTCTTTCTGAACTTCGCCCATTGCCATGGAAAAAAATTACAAGAAATTTTTACAATTCCCATAGCTACCCATCGAAGGTGAAGCAATCAGACCATATTCTGAGACGAACGCCATGTTGCTGCTTTTATTCCTTTCACTCTATTCCGTAGCACTTATTGTATTCGTCATGGCTACAACCTGCATGCTCATTCGTGCAATTAACGTGAAATTATTTGGCCTATTTATGTGGGTATCGTCTTATTCTGTGTTCGCAATTCTTCTCGAACCCTCAAGAGGTCTTTCAATGAACTGGATTATATTCTCTATTATATTATTTTTCAACAATGGCTTCCCCACTGGTATGCGTCGTTTAAGCTTTGTCCTTGTGGGTGATGTCGATCGTCATGCTGGAAGTCTATGCACTGCATTGATTGTCAACATACTTGTACAATTGACTATTCTGTGGCACTTTCAGCATTATCGTCCTGGACAGTATGTCAGACCTGGCCCGTATAATTTTCTGATGTGCCGCACGATTTATTTGCGATTGTGTTGCAAGCAAAAACAACAGAAAAAAGTAGTTACTATTGTTGAACGTACTGCAAGTTGGCATAATTTTGAGAATCCTCCTCTTGATAGTGACTCTGTTGTAACTGTCAAAAATGTATGCACACCCTTCGATGCAGAGAAAAGGGCTCACCAGCTCCAAAAAATTTCATTGAAAGCACTTCGCGGTGAAATAACTGTAATATTGGGACATAAATCAAGTGGAAAAACGACACTTCTATGCATTATTATGGGAAATATGAAACCGGCTCTTGGCACAGTCAAATTCAATCATGTTGATGTGCATAACAATTGGAAAGAGGCACGTAAATATTTAGACTGTTGCATTCCAAAAAATTGCTTATTTGATTTGTTAACTGTATCCGAAATGCTGCAATACGTCATTGCATTGAAGCAAATTGACAATGATTTGGAATATAGAAAAATCGAAAGAAAGAAATGGCTAGACCACCTCAAGCATATTATACCTACAAGTAATTTATTGGTAAGCAAACTAAGTTTCGATCAAAAACGGTTGCTTTGTCTTTGCTGCGCTTTGGCCTGTGGCACCGAAGTAATAGTGCTCGATGAGCCTTCCCTGCACATGAGTTTTCGTGAACGACAATTATTTTGGCAAATAGTTCAGGCGGAAAAACCAAATCGTGCTATTATAGCGGCAACAAATTCCATTGATGAGGCAGAAATGGTTGCTGATCGTATTGGGATCTTGACGGACGGTGTTTTGAATGCGTACGGGACAGTTTTCTTCTTCAAGACCAAATTTGGCGTTGGCTACGACTTGGTAAGTTTGACTTATATTCCTTTTTAAATGTTTACATGGATATTTTACAGTTTTTTTTATTTTGTGAATTTGACATATGAGTTGAGGAAGTATTCGTCGTTTTTCGGTTCGCTTGACTTTAAGGCATCATCATTTTGAAACGGTTAGCTGCACTTGGCAACCCTTTTTTATGCTTAACTGGAGATAAATCAGCTGATTATTTGTGATTATTTTATTAAATTTTATTGAGATTGGTGTTAGGCGCCTCCTACACGTTCAATATATATTGATCAATATACAGTATCGTTATATTTATTGAACGTGTAGCATGTAATATTGATGGATCGTGAGCCACATATCGCAAAATATTTAAATATTTTAAAATCCATCAATATGGATCGCGATCCAAATATCACAATAAATATTGAACGTGTAGCAGGCGCCATAAACGTTGTTGTACAGCAAAGATGAGTGAAATTTTAGAATCATTGTTATATTTTACAATTTACAACGGCAAAGACATGTGAAAACGTTTGTGTTGTTTATGGTGAAGGTGCTCTATCCCAATCATTGTCAAATGGTTCGCTCGTTTTCGTCCTGGAAATTTTGAAGTGAAAAATGATCCCCGCTCTGGATAAGGTTCCATTAAACCGTCATGTGAACAGTCGCGACATCGATGAGGACACATTTTAAATCAAACTGGAAACAGTTTTAAGCCATTTGCATAAAGTTCGTTTAAAAATGTTTGGGTGCCTCATGGGAGCATTTGGTAGCTACTCACGTCTGGCCGAATGATTGATTCGAATCTTTACTCCCAGTAATAAATGCGATTAAAGCAATAAATTAAAAAATTTCCCCATTGCTGGGAAAAAAATTGGCCACAGAAGACAACTGCGAAAAGAACCTGCGTCAGTTTTTTAAAGATAAAATCCTGGAATTCTATGGCAAAGGAATCATGGCTCTTACCGAAAACGGCAGAAGGTAGTTGAAAAAAATGGGCAATATTTGGACTAATAAAATGTTTTTTAAATAAAAAAAAAAAAATGCTGTATATTTTTAATAAAAAACGACGAATACTTTTTTCTCAACCCATACGTGGTGTCGCAATTTTTTTTCAGTGCTTTGTACGAGTGTGTATCGATCCATATCTGGAAATCTCCTAGTTTTTCTTTGTCAAATGTCAACGAAAGGCAGTTGCATGTTGTCACGTAAAAAAATGTTAGGAAACAAGAGGTGTATTTTGAAAGACCCTTTACGTAGTGAAATTCGTCATTTATCACTAAAACTATAAAAATCAAGCTTAACGATACACTTATGTCCAAGATATCATTGTTTATGAGCATTCTGATAACCAAGTGACCAGAAAAGTTTACATGAAACAATTATCACAAGACTAAGAGCCAGAACAGAATTTAAGCTATTGTCGGCCGACAAAAAGTATCCAACTAGTGTTTAACGTAGACACCTGCCGTGATGGCTTAATTCTTCGTACTCCTTGGCAAAGAGTTTGAATTGATCTTGAAGACCGGTAATCCAGCAACGTACGGTGATACCGGTGATACGGTGCGAAGAAGTGATGTCTGGCTTATTTATGGTCTGAAATTGTGGTGACCTTACGACATCTGGGATACCATGTCTACAGAAGATTGATTTAACATGATTAATAGCACAATTTGTAGTTTGATTTTCTAGTCTGGCTATTTCAGGATATCGCGAGAAGTAATCACTGGCGATTAAATAGCACGCGAGTTGTGGAAGAATAAATCTATTCCAACAACCTGCCATGGACGTTCTGGTGATTTAGAAGTAATTAAACTCTCGTGACGTGGTGAAGCACTTTGTATACAAATTGAACATTTTTGTATGGTGTAACCTGGTCTTTGGTGTAACCTGGCCACCATACTGATTGTTTCGCTCTAGCTTTGCATTTAACGATGCCCATGTGGCCAGCATGAATTTTCTCTAAAATTTCTTGGCGAAGTTTAATAGGAATGCCAATGCGATAACTGTGCATGAGAATATCGTTGTTCACTGATATATTGTATCTGTCGTTGTAATACTGACGAATAGCAGGTTCAATTTTGTATCTGTCAGGCCATCCATTTAAGCAGTGTTGAGCAACTTTTTTCAAAATTTGGTCATTAATTTGAGCTTCTTTAATTGTATTTAATTTTTCTTGTGTGACTGGCAAGCTAGCAATAATGCACTGAACACATTGACGACTACACGACTTTACGACACGACATGAAGAAAGAGTCAACAATCTGGAAATATCATACGATTGTTTCATGCACTCATACACAAACCCTTATATTTGCTCTTTTGTCGCTCGTCAAATTGGAAATAATTCTATATCGGCGTCAGCAACATTTCTATGTCGCCGCGAGATTTTCACCACATTCACCTCCATAAGAAAAGCATGTAAAAAAAATTCGACAGATGTCGTAATGTCGTTGTCGTCGTCAATGTGTTCAGTGCATTACACTGTTCAGAAAATTTTTGAAGTTCTTCTTCGATTTTATTCTCATCTATAGTCATGATTGTGGTTTAATTGGATGTCGGGAAAGTGCATCGGCAGCTACTAAAAACTTACCCGGGGTGTAGTAAATCTCGTACACGTATTTCATCATTCTCATTCGAAACCTTTGTAAACGGGGTGTTAGTTCGTCCAAATTTTTTGTTGTAAAAATAGCAATAGGGGTTTGTGATCCGTCTCAATGCTAAAGTTTATACCAGTGAGCAGCTCAGGAAATTTTCAACAAGCAGCCCAGGTTATCGCCAATGCTTCCTTTTCAATTTGGGGGTACCCTCTCTCTGCTGGAGATAGTGTCCTGGAAGCATACGCCACTGGAAGAAGGATTTAATTTTCAACGGTTTGTAACAGCACAGATCCCAGTCCAAATGATGAAGCGTCTGATGAAATGATTGTCTTATGCTTTGGGTCGTACAATTTAACCACTGGTGCCCTAGTGAGCATATCTTTTAAATCTTGAAAAGATCTTTGCTGTGGACTACCCCATTGGTAATCCACCTTATCTCGTAGTAGTTCATTGACTGGTTGGCTTCGATCTGGAATAAAAGGAACAAATTTACATAGAAAATTCACCATACCTAGGAACCTTTTTAGTTCCGTGATGTTATTTGGCTTTGGATAGTGTGTTATAGCTTTTATCTTTGAATCTAATGGCTGTATCCCTTTTTCATTTATCCTGTGGCCTAAAAACTTGAAAGATGTTATTCCAATTTCGCATTTATTTTGATTTAATGTTGCTCCATTTTCCATTAATCGTGTAAGTGCTTACTATCATGACTTTTGGAATCTGAGCCAGAAACCAGTATATCGTCGATCTGACAAACATTACCCGGTATGTCTCCTAAAATAATTTGAATTCGCTTTTGATTAATTTCCGGTGCAGTCGAAATCCCAAATGGCAATCTCAGAAAACAGTATCTTCCAAATGGAGTTAAAAATGTTGTTAGTGGCTTCTTTTGCTAACCTAATTTGCCAAAACCCTGAGTTGGCATCTAATTTTGAAAATAATTTGGTCCCAGATAGCTGGGCCAGTGTGTGGTCTGCCACTGGCATTGGGTGAATTTCTCGTTCGATTGTTGTATTAAGCTTTGTTAGGCTGACACTCAGTCGTATATCGCCGTTATTTTTCGGAACTATAACGAGGGGAGCACACCATGATGTTGGTTCGTCTATTTTTCTTATTACATTTAGTTTGACCATTTCATCCAGTTTGGTTTTTAGAGTGTCTCTTAATGCAATTGGTACCCGACGGGCTGTGAATATCTGAAACGGTTTTGCATCACATTTCAGCCTAATGTCATACTCATAGTTGTGTAAACACCTAAGCCCTTGAAATAGCTTAGGGAACTCTTTTTCTATTACCACGTTTGATGTTAACTTTCCGTTCGATCGTTTTTGCTCTCATTTATATTAAAAAGATTTGTCTTTGTAATCAAACAAAAGTTCTCTTACTTACTTACTTATCTGGCGCTTAGAACCGTAAGTAGGTTTTGGCCTCGTATAAGAAATTGCGCCAGAAGAATTATCCAACACCTGATCCTTCCAACGAAGATGTGGGCGTCCTCTTCTGCGTTGACCACCACCGGGCACCGAATCGAATATTTTTTTCGCTGGAGCGTCGTTTTCCATTCGCTCAACATGACCTAGCCAGCGGAGCCGCTCGATTTTAATGCGCTTAACTATGTCGATGTCAGCGTACAGCTCATACAGCTCGTGGTTCCATCGAATTCGGTACTCGCCATTGACACAGATTGGACCGAAGATTTTACGAAGGCTCTCAGAGTCTTTTCATCAGAACTGCTCAACGTCCAGGTTTGTGCTGCATATAATAGGACGGGCATGATTAGTGACTTATAGAGCGTGAGTTTTGTTCGTCGAGAGAGGGCTCTGCTTCTCAATTGCCTACTAAGCCCAAAGTAACACCTGTTGGCAAGAGTTATCCTTCGTTTTATCTCAATACTAACATCGTTGAAAGAGTTAATGCTGGATCCCAGGTAGACGAGGTCCTTAACAACCTCGAAGGAGATGTTGTCAACAGTGACGTGGTTTCCAAGACGCTGGGACTGTTTATTTGTTGACACTAGGTATTTCGTCTTATCTGCATTCACTGCAAGACCCATTCGACTCGACTCTTTCGCTAATCTGGAGAATGCTGCGCTGACTTCGCGCGTATTATTTCCAATGATATCGATAGTTATTAGTTCATATAGACTTATTAGTTTATAACAACTGAATTTTAATTTGGCCTCAAACATTCCTATCACGCTTAAATTTCGCCCATCCGGCCCTGCAATTATTTTATAAGCGCTGTTTAACTTCATGCTATAACATTTGCTCTTGTAAATATCATACGAGATTATATCCACTGGTGAGCTAGTGTGAACCATAAAATTGAGTTGAATATTGTTAATATATACATATATCTACATTCCATGATGAAAGGTTGCTTACAATATTAATGGTAAGCATTGCTAAAAAATGATTGGTATCCGATATTATTGAAGTTAAAGTTTGATCGGTGCCACTTATTTGATTAATCCTCGATTTATGTTTTTGGATATTTGTTAAACAAACTTTCGCGTAATGATTAAATTTGTTGCATTTGTTACACTTCTTTCCTTTTGCTGGGCAATTATTTTGCTTCACATGTATTGTGTTCGATCCACACCACATACACTTGTTTTCTTTTGCGTAGTTCTTGTATTGTCCATGATACAATTATACAAGGTAGGAGTGACAACTTGCTTTTTTCTCACTAGTACCTTGCAGCGACTGCCATTTGCCTGTATATTTTGTTTTCTATTTTCTTTTCTTCTTTTTTCGTTCTCTAATTTATACCATGGTATAATAATAGAGGTAAACTCGCTAGATGAGAGCGTACTGCCGCGAATGTCAAAACGAAGTTGACAACTCATATAAAATCTCGAAGCTATGAGAATGACAAGAGAAAGCAAGAATTGGCAAAATGTAAACGAAGTTAAACGGTTGAAGATGTCTTATTGCATTAATTTAAAATTGTAGTAAATGCTTATTTTTCGTGTTTTTATTGATATTAAACTAATTTAAAATTGTTTCCAGCCAACCATCATTGAAAATTAAACGCAAAAACTATTAACCGCAAGCAGGGAGCACAACTAAACAACAACAAAAGTACAGCAGTAAGTACACAGCTGATTCTGACAATATCGGCAGTAATGACAAAAGAGAGCACAATCAGCGCTGCGACTACCTCTATTATTATACCATGATTTATACAATGTTTGACAGTTAGCGCAAGACGAAAGAACTGTCACTCCTACCTTGTATAATTGTATCATGGTATTGTCTGTTTGTTTGGTTCGTGTTTCTGTTAGTCAGAGAGGCTGCTGAGAGTTTATGGATTGAATAGTTTGTGAGTTCTATGTTACAGACGCTCTAATGATTCAAGATCACGTCCTTTTTTACGCTCTTTTTTCGTTTGATGAGCTCTGTGATGAAAGTATGTTATACAGACCATGGTATAATAATACATGGTAGCATTGACAGTTGCTTGGGAAATCATATACTGTCAAAAAATATACTCAAAAAGAGAGCGTTCGCTGGTCGGCCATTGTTAATAAATGAAAACACAAACAACAAACGAATTTTCTGCCAGCATCAAGCCACAGGCATCAATCCACCGCTGGCGACGAGTTTCGTTATTAGGCACTGAATAAAATTTAACAACACGGACTGAAAAACTTTTCGCACAAATTACACAAGATCTTTTTATCACTTTCACGATTTTAAATGTTTATTTCTTTATGATTTGTTTATTTAAACGCACAATATTCTTATAAGTTTTTTGTTTGTTTTTGTCACTTGCTTTAATTTTCGCTTCGTTTCGCAAACAGCTGTGTTTGACAATTTATGTTTTCCTGTTGAAGAGAAAATAAGCAGTTGTCAATGCTACCTGGTATAATTATACCATGATACAGACGCTCATTTGATCCCTGAACACTAGTACACTTCTTGCTACTTTAAATACTTTATGCAAAAAAGTATCACGAGTATGAGTATGGTGAGTGTTGCTATTAAGCAGGTTTCATTACTGCTTTCATGCATTTCGTACTAAAAGTGTACTATTTTCATTCAAAAACACAAATGTTGTGAATAATTGCACAGCGAAACCCTGTTTTGATCTCGTGATTCCATTTCATTTTGGAATCATTTGGTGACCAGTCTGAGCAAAATAAATTTCCTAGCTCACTCTCTCAAATTTCCCTTTTACATTGAAACAACAACAATGCGTGCCCGTGATGTGATCGTGAGCGTCTGTATAACAACGGCCTAACAACGGCCTTACTGCCTGATGTTGCCTCACCTCTGTAAATCGCTTTTTCCAATGTCAAGTCGGTCACCAACTGTAGTTTCTCTGACAATTTGCGATCCCGTACACCAACGACGATTTTATCACGAATCATTTCGTCTCTTAGAGAACCGTAATTACAGTTTTCTGTTAAAAGGTATAAATCTGTTATAAAGTCTTCTATCAGTTCACCTTCAAGTTGGCATCGAAGGTTAAACTTAGCACGTTCATATATCACGTTTGTCTTAATTACAAAATGACTTTTAAAAGCTTCCACAACCTTGCTATAGATTTGTTTATCTGCCGTCGACAAATTAACGATAAGAATATGTTATCTGCCTGATCACACACCACATAAATCAGTGTATTGATTTGTTCCTCTGGAGTAGACTTGTCCAGCTGTGAAGCTATGCAAAATCTTTCAAACCGCTGTGCCATCTCGGCCACTCTCCTGGATTACTGAAAGTAAATGGGTCTGGAGACCTGACCGTGAAACTACTGTTCCCAAAATTATTACTGCCTCCTGGCATCTTCCTGGTTTATTTTGCGATTTTGTTTTTAAAATATGTTTTTTCAACTTTTCTATGTTTTTTTTATTGTAACGTTAGCTCGTTACACCGCTGCCACCATGTAGTGGACCGAAACGCAGAACATTGTTCGAGTTCTATTGTAAGACTAACTTTTATTCTTCATTGTTTCTATGCAATAACTTGTTACAAAAAGCGAGAATTGTTACGGTTACTTATGTTCATATATAAGTGTACTTATATACTCATACATACTAATAATAATATGTTAATGGAGAGAGTGATCAGTATAAGAGCCTGAATACTCTACAATTAACGTCCATCTAACACATTCAGGACGTTAACACCAGCTACGTTTCATTAACTAGCGTCCTGCCGATCATATCCTGAACTTAATTTCCATGACTCCAGACCCGACCAATTTAATGAATTTAATTTAACTTAATTTAATAAATATGCTGTATGTATACATACCGATATTGGAGCAATAGAACCAATCCGGGATGGCTAGTGTTACCACGATCCACATTTATTGGTGGAAATCGAGACTGACTTAAAATCTTTGACAATATATCGGCATTGCCATCCGGTTGTAAACAAGAGCAACTCCACACCGATCACCACAGACCTGTTCGCGACATTGAGCTACCACAGCCAGCACGAAACTCCCCGAAGGTCCAACCCTGCGATGGTCTCCTGGGCTAAAGGTTTTAGAGGTCGACCGACAATATTTTCAAGTAATAAGGTACATGACAATAAGGAATGACATCCAGAATAAAATCGTTGGTCGACAATCGCGATGAACATTTGCCTACTCCGCCAATATATTCTATTTTTCTCTGGCGATCCATGGTAGAAAAACATGGCTATTGTATCATGTAGCTACCTAGCGATACTCTCTTTGAGTGCTGTAAAAAATTAGTGTTGCCATATATTTGCTGCATGTCGTGATGACAGAGCATACACACTTTCATTCTGTGTATTGAACGATTTCTTTTATTACGACGAAAATTCGTCTGTGGGCATTATCCGCGTGCTTGAGAAGTAACGCTTTCGATTTTCGCTTAAGTTGCACCTATAACGTTATTTTGGAGAAGGTGGCTGGTGTGTCTTTTGCCTACTCTGAGCCCCAAGTCATATTTAAGAATGCGAGAGATCGATTGCGTCGAGCTATTCAACTCCCGCGACAAGATTTCTGCTTTCGCAGCGGTTTTCGCTTGAATCGAGACTTCACCGTCTTGATGGCTCATGGTGCTCTTACAACACGTGGACGGCCGGTTTCTGGACGGTCGATTATTCCCCCATTATCCTCAAACAACTTCACAGTACGATACACAAAATTATGAGTGACTCCGAGTGGTCGCAAGGTCCGAAAGAGATCGCCTCTTTCCATGCCACGTATGTTTAGACCAATTTGTAACAAAATAGTTTTTGAGCGAGCCCCATTCCATGATTATAAACAGCTGCCGTTGAAAAATTTTTTCGCGGAAGAGAAGCATAAATGCTAAATGACAAAACGAAGCGAGTGCGTTCAGTTGTTCACTCACAGTGAGTACGTTCAGTCGTGTACCAAAACATATGAGAGTACTAAGTATAGATAGATGATTTCTTAGATAAAAATGTCTGACTATTTCAGCTCTAATTGTGGAAATGTTTGCCCATTAATGACCGAGAATAGAACCTACCAAAAATTATTTTCTATTTCCCGTTTTTTAGGTAGACCATTTAACCCTTTCAGACCCTGCCATGAACTGTGTTCTTTAACTGTTTATTATTTGCAGATTATTTTAATTAATCCAGACACTGATGTTGAACGTATAACTGCAGTCGTTGCAAAATATTTTCCCAGAATTTTACCCGAAAATCAGATTGGCGATCAAGTTTTTTACAAACTGCCAGCTGCGCGTTCGCCGATTTTTCAACGTTTGTTACTGGAGATGGAAAGGGATAGCAAAGATTTAAACATAAAGCATTTGAAAATCATTGGAAGTGAATTGAGTGAAGTTTTCATGACATTTGGCATGAGCAAATATAAGCAAAACTTATCGGAGGATGTTGGTAAGTATTGTAATACTATGAATACATTCCTTATGTCTTTTCCTGTCATAAATATATTAATAACATTTTATACAATTTTTAGCAAAACGATTTAAAGGTATTACCATGCGTAGACGTGATCTCATCAAGCAACAAATTCAGGCAATGCTCTTCAAAAAAATCGTACATCAGGCGCCCAATATCGTACCAATTATTATGATATTTGTCACATTAATTATGATAATAATTATTGGTAATATGAGCAAGGTTCTGTTTATTCCGCCTGTGCGTCATAAGCCAATATATCTCGGAATAAATAGCTCATTGGCGCCGACATCTTTGTCGGATGATACTTTGCTTGGAGCGTGCCGTTCTCTAGCAATCGAAAGAGTCTATCCAGGTCCACTCTTTAATAAGACAAATGCCATGTCGCGCATACTTCTTCCGGCCTCCTTTAATTGTTCAAATAAAGACTATATGAATTATGCAAAAAGCACAAAAATTACTCAAGAAAAGTTCGGTGGGGTCGAAATGACTTCCGCCACGGCCTATACAGGCTGGTATAATATACGAATATTTCACTCTGCTCCCATGGTATTAAATCTGGCGCATAACTTAGCATTCAGGTATTCTTGATTTTATTTTTGATGACGTTTATAAAACTTTTTTCGTTTGGTTTTTAGAAATTCAGAGGATAGATCAGATTATTTCATAACGATTTCAAATAACCCGATGCCAATACCGTTAGCACTCAAAGTAAACTTGCTCGATAATCAGCTATCGCATTTGGTAATGCCTATTATATTGGGCTTCGTAATGCCTTTGACCGTTAGTACGTTTATAATCGAAGTGGCTCATGAACGTAAAAATCACATATTGATACTTTACAAAATAAGTGGATTGCATAAGGGAGTTTATTGGATGGTATCGCTGCTATGGGATATGTTTACTTTTATAGCGTATGCCATAATATTTGTTGTGGTCTTGGCGTTTCTTACAATTGAAGGATTTTCATTTGAATCAAAAATGGGTAAGTAGCTTTTTGTTTTATTCTTAACCTGAACAGATTTTATCGAGAGTTGGTCGAACTCTGACTCATCGTATCTTATGCCATGTCTACACAGAGAGTTTTCTATTGAACGCAAAATAAACTCTTGAGTTCCCCAGTACAATTTTGCAGAATGAAACTCAACTAAACTCAATTTTCAATTTTCTTTCTGTGTCTATCAAAACTCAATTTAAGAAATGCCTAAAGGTATGCTAATTTTCATATAAAAGGTGCAGATGCAACTTTTTAGATGACAAGGTACGTTTAGGGTGTTGAACGATTTTGTGCTGAGAAATGTCAAAAACAGCTGTTTCTTAAATTTCTAAAACTATTTGCAAAAAATTAAAAGAAAAGGGAAGAAAAGAACTTGGGCAAGTGTAGAAGGTCTGGGCCGATAAAAATTCCGTTTTGTGCAGTGTAAGGAAGAACTCGTATGTGTACGCAGAGATCGCTGCAGCCTTGTCCTCAAGTGGCATCAATTCCACTGCAATTACGGTGGTGGAATTGCAAAAATATGAGAACACATAAGTAAAGAAAGAAATGTCGCACTAAACTTGACGTGGACAACGATTTTCGACGCCAGGAGAAGCCGTTAATGCGTTCAAAACTACGTTTTGGAGGTGTCTCAAGAGAAATGCGACAAATGTCATGACAATTGGTTCGAACGCATGGTTCGAAAAATGTATTAATCATCATAGGAGAATATTTCGAAAAACAATGGACAAAAATTCGATCTATCCATTAATTCCCGATATATATATATATATATAGCAACCTTAGTATAATATAAATAAATAAATAACTGGTCATTTCAGCCCTTGAAAGGACTTTGACATAGCTTCTTATGATGAATTGTCTTGTGCGTGTTATTAAGTTTGTACACAATTGACCGAGAAACGGATCTACAGGTTTAATGCCGACTCCGAACGGCGATAAACGGAATGTTCTTGTTCTCAAGAAGCTTTACATGGCATTTTGATTACTCTCTGAGGTTTGCTATTGTCTGCGGAGAGGTGGCGGGCGTACAGAAAAATCATTTTAATTCAAATAATTTTCTGTCGCTGCTGGGGTTTGAACCCGGGTCTCTAGGTTCGTTGACATAGAGGCCACGCTTTTTAACCAACTACGCCACGGACGCCTAGTATAATATAACCTAAAATAAAATCGGAAAACCGTCTCGGTATCTTAGCCGTTCATCGCCGTTCGGAGTCGGCGTTAAACATGTAGGTCCGTTTTTCGGTCAATTGTGTACAAACTTAATAACACGCACAACAGAATTGATCATAAGAAGCTAGGTCAAAGTCCTTTCAAGGGCTGAAATGACCAGTTATTTATTTATTTATTTTTTATTTTTTAACTAAAAAACTTAATTTTTTAATTTCGCTTCCGCTATATTATTTTTCTACAGAATGTATCCGCCTCCTTATGTTAAATGGAAAATTCTCTTTGCAGTGATGCTGTTCATTTTGATATTTTATGGATTTTCTGCGATTTTACTAACTTACTTGATATCGATGATTTACTGCAAACCTTCATGGACTTCTTTCCTCATAGCAGTTAATGTACACATTATATCCGGTAAGTAAACTAATTCCTATTCAAGTATTCATTACTTTCGATGACTCGTCTCTGACCCCCTTTACAGGTCTCACTATGTATGTTATGTATTGGGATGTCTTTATTGGTTCGCATATATTTATGATCTTATCAATGATATCGCCAAATTTCGCTCTACTGGAAGGCATTAGTAGTGTGTTCACGGAAACCAAACAACAAAGTTACTGCAAGGAAAAATGCGATTACATTAAATACTGTACGAAAGACAATATGTGCGAGCTAATACCTCAGTGTTGCTGTAAGTATTGACTTATGTATGTATTGAAAAAATTAACGCAATAAAAACATTTCGATTTTTGATAGTTGATACGTTTTTCAAATGGACTGATCCAGGAATAATGCCTTCTGTGACTGCTTTAATATTGTCGGCCCTTTTATTTATAGTCATTATATTCGGAATTGAATTATGGCGTCTAGAGAATAGATTTCCCTATTCCGCAAAGTGAGTAGAATTGTAAAATCTAAATAGGGTTATTCACCAGAGAAATCAGACATAATTGTGTCTTTTAGAAATAAGGGAAATAAACATATGTAATAGTTTAAGGGTAATTTGGGGATCATAATCATTAATATTAAAGAAACTTTGGTCACAGAGCCGAAGAAAAAAAGAAAATATCTCTGAAAATTAAAAAGTAACACTTTGAGTTTGTCATCTTTACTTATTCCAAAATATAACATAGGCTCAAGGGAATGCGCAGTATTTGTTATCCTTACGATGATCGCGCTGTGGTTGCAGTCAAAAAACGAATAGCCGAAGCGGAAATGCGAAAATGCAGACAAGCACAATTGATGGTGGATCAGTTGGAGGTTTCTATACCAAAAGGCGCCAGGGAATTGCACACGGTTTCATTCGAATTACAAAGGTAAAATATGAAAATATGTATAAGTTTCAAGTTAAAAATTAGCTCATTAGCTTAGCATCGATGCTTTTGGAAACAATTGCATTTTATTCATTGTTTAAAATATTCAATTGACTCGTATTATTTTATAAACGTAACAATATTTATTCCATTGAATTTAACAACCTCTATCAAAATTTAAAAATTCAAGAGGAAACTGTTTCAAAAATTCTCTATAACTTTTAAAAAACTAGAACCTAACCGACAAAATCGACGTCCCAATCGAATTGGGAATTATAGTGATAGTATTTGGGAACTTTTTCTTTTGCTTAAAAAATTATTTTTTTAACCTAGAAAATTTTAATGGAATCGGTTCTTCCGAAGTTCTGTCTGAAGCCTAAAAAAAAATTCATCCTTTATTGTGTTATAACACTTTACCACGAATATTTTTTTCACACATAACAAATAGAAGATGTTTGCAAAATAAGAGCAAGGTTAGGTAGAAGGTATACTTACTTTTCTGTAAGAATTCGGCTTTATCAGATCTGCTTTTTGAAAAAGTAATTTTTTTAAAATCGTTATATAATATAATTAATAATATAGTTGGAGTATCAAATCATACAATTCACATTTTTGGGAAAAATAAAATACTTCTTAATAAACCGAAGCAATTTTTTAGGACAACGTTGTATGTTAGTATGTCTTACAAAAAAGTAGGCTCTTCAAAATGTACTCATCCGCAGAAAAGTGTTTTTTATCTTTAAGGATTTTATCTTATCTTTAAGGTTTAAAATTCAAGACAACATAACATATCTGATCAGATAAATTCAAGATATGAATTTTCTATTCAATATCCTACCTCAATTATCATCATCAACATCCTCTTTCATTTCATATCAGATTGCAACATAAGGTGCGTTTCATATTTATAATGTTGATATATTTCACTAATACTCCTCCTGTTTCAGAATTAATTTATTCTGATTAAAAAAGATATAGAAAAAGATAAATTCAGCATTCCGATCATATTAACTGCATATATTGAAAATCGAACCGATTAAATTTAAATATCTTATTTTGAAGCGTTTCATATTTATAGTTCAGGCTTCATTTCTTTGTATTTTAAAACGTCTTTAAATAAAAAACCAGCATTTACAAGTAAATATGGCTCCCTTTAGCCTTTATTACTTCAAAATCTCTTTTACGCATGGCTGAAATTAAGTTCTGTAAAATATCGGCGTCCAAATTCTCCCAGGTATTAATGATGGCATTTTGTAACTCATCAACGTTGTTGCATTGGTGATTGTCACCATAAATGCGACCAACCATTATTCTCCATAGGTTTCCTATTGGGTTTAGGTCCGGGGAGCACGCTGGCCACTTCAAAGTTTTAATTTTTTTACGTGCGAGCCAACCATTTGTTTCCGCGCTATCCAGTTTTGGTCATGATGTTGTCGTAGAAATTGTAGTAAACTACTTTGTAACACAGTGATGTACCCGGCACTATTCATCCTAGATGACGTAAACTGGATTTCCAGAGGACCAATCAGCATCCATATTTTGTTCACCAAATTTCAGTATCGCGATGTTGTGCTGTTTAAGAAGCCTTGGAATTGCTTTAATTTTAGCTCGAAAAATATCAGCGCATCGTTGCAACACACGTCAAACTGTTGTTTTTGACCCTTTGGTGTTGCAATTTCTTGCCAGACGAGAACAACTGGCTGTCGAGTTACTTGCCTCGCGTCAAGAATGATAGAAACAAGATTACGCGTGCCGCAGTTCCGTTATTTAATGCTCTCTTTCTCAACTGAGTGCATGACGTCACACAGTACTTTTGCTTGACAAAAACGTATGTAAATATGCGATCTCTTAGGCAAATTGACGAAATTGAAAATAAATTCTTTCGAAAAAGTAAAGTAAAAATATCTACTCTTCTGTATAAAAATATGAATATTTTCGAATACGAAAAATATGAATTTTTTAAACTTTCAAGATTTTTATCTCCTAAACTATTCGAGACTGACAAAATTTTATTGTACCAATGGGTTAAGGAGGTCCATCCAAAATATTTAAGCGTGGGTGTGGGAGTAAAATTATTCCAAAGTCTGACAATATCGCTTGTGACGTCATCTCCTCCCTCTTCTTCCGTATTTGTAAGAAAATTAGCGATCACGCGTCGGCTGCGTGTAAGTTTTCTTGAAATTTCGCTCGCTGAAATGTTTTCAGAAGCCTAAGCCAAAATTTTGCCTTTTTTCTATTCTGACAAAGTTTTACCAAGCGGCATACCTAGGTCAGATATAACATAATTATTTGTTATTCTTAAAAAAATGCTTCATAATACAAACATCTTTTTTATTAGAAAAAACTGCGACTTGGTTATAATTATGAAACGATAATTGTGCCACCGTAAAATGATAAATCACACGTTTTGTTTAAATATAACGGGATTTCGAAGACCATGACAAAAGAGGGCTGCCATCGTAAATTACTAACCTTACAGTGTTACTATTTTGTTCTTTATTAATCGGAAACTGATTTCTTCACTTTTATAAAAGAAATCACAAAAGTGTATTGGGTGATTATAAATATGAAACGCACCTTATTTGAAAGATTATTTTTAAATGAAAAATATTTTTGATTTAATGTGTACGGTTGAAAATTCGAAGTTGTTTTCAAAATAATTCTGGGGTTCTAGAGAAGTATTAAATATGTATGTTTATGTTTTCCTAAGCTTAACAAAACTTAATATTTTATAAGTTGATCGTTTTTAAACACGGTTTTGTAACTCTTACTCCTTTGCAAAAATTTTAGACACTTCTCAGATAATTGCTCTTGGAAATTCTCAAAATTGTTCTAATTGCATTTTTAATTTTTTTCAAAGGGGTTCATGTCTTGCCATCTATGGCCCCCGTTGTTGTGGTAAATCACATCTAATAAGGCAACTTATTGGTGAAGATGGTTTCAGCTTCGGTGACATATACGTTAAAGGCATGGAATTAAAGTATGAGACCAACAAAGCCTATGCTTATATGGGTTACTGTCCACAGGATAGAGGATTGCACGGTTCATTTACTTGTCGCGAGATGATGCACGTTATGGCTATGATACGAGGCGTGCCGGAAAATGAAATCGCCGATATTTTACGTGAGCTTGCACTAACCCTCGACATGCGTGGAATTATGAATAAAAAAATTAAAACATTGTCATATCAAAATCGAAGAAAGATAAATATTGCTTTGGCCTTGTTGGTGTCCAATGATGTTATCATTCTAGATCAACCCACAACCGGTTTGAATGCTCTAACACGACGTGAGATTTGGAATGTTTTAAGATATGCACGTTTTTGTGGTAAGGCCGTTGTTTTCACCACCCTGGATAGCCTGGAGTGTGAAGCGTTAGCTGATGAAGTTTTGCTAATGGAAAGAGGCGAAATGTTGGCAATTGGTAGCATTCAAGCGTTGCGTGAGAAATTCTCTCGCGGATTTTATTTGGAGGTGAAATTGCATCGAGATGGTAATTCTGCTGAGGAGGCGAGAGAAAAGTAAGTTTTTATTCTAAGAGTTAATATCTTTGAGAAAATTTCTTTTTAACATAATTTAGGAAAATTTGGCTATAAAATATCTCAAAAATATATTTTTTCGTTTTTCAGTCTTCGCAAGGATGTGGAAAATTTAAATCGTTTTGTTACATTTTTACACGAGGAGTCCGAGTTGCGGTAAGTTACAATTTGTTGTGCTGTATATCTGACTTAATCTTAAGCCAGTACTTTTACTAGTCATAAACTACCCTGCAAACATTTTCTGAGTAACTCAAAAAAATGACTTTAAAAAGAGTATTTCTTATGCGTGTTTTATGAGTACGCAAAAAAAAGACTCATAAAGGAGTCTTTGATATGATTCTAAAATGATTGCTCAAAAAGAAGACTCAAAAAATAGTATTTTTTATGCGTGTTTTATGAGTACGCAATAAAAAGACTCATAAAGAAGTCTTTGATATGATTGTAAAATGATTGCTCAAAAATAAGACTCTAAATAGAGTATTTCTTATGCGTGTTTTATGAGTACGCAATAAAAAGACTCATAAAGAAGCTTTTTATATGATTGTAAAATGATTGCTCAAAAATAAGACTCAAAATAGAGTATTTCTTATGCGTGTTTTATGAGTACGCAAGGAAAAGACTCATAAAGAAGTCTTTTATATGATTGTAAAATGATTGCTCAGAAATAAGACTCTAAATAGAGTATTTCTTATGCGTGTTTTATGAGTACGCAATAAAAAGACTCATAAAGGAGTCTTCGATATGATTTTAAAATGATTGCCCAAAAATAAGACTCAAAAAATAGTATTTTTTATGCGTGTTTTATGAGTACGCAATAAAAAGACTCATACAGAAGTCTTTTATATGATTGTAAAATGACTTTAAATTTTTCTACTATTACTTTTTATTTGAAATGTTTAAAAAAAAGATATTGTTGTAATTTTTTTTTTATTTTTCAACTATCAAATACTTTAAATAAATTTGAATCTAAAAATATATTTCAGTCTAAATGGATCATAATTACTTCTATGAGTTCTGAAAGAATCCTCAGTATGTGTCTTTAAAATTCCATTCCATGATTCTTAAATATGACTATCAAAGTGTTTTAATTTTGAGTCCAAAAGACATTTACATATATGAGTTCTAAAAAAGTATTTACCCAATTATGTCTGAACATTTAACATTTAACATTTATTTAACATTTAACATTTATAGTAATAAATCCTTATGTAAAAGATTACAAGAATCTATATTTATAGTATCTGTATTTATAGTCTTTATTATGACTCTTAAAAAAGTATTTAAAATGAGTCTTAAAATAGTCTTAATTTTGAGTCCAAAAAGACTCATTTATATGAGTTATAAAAGAGTCTTTATTATGAGTCTTTAAAGAGTCCTTATTATGAGTCTTAAAAGAGTATTTAAAATGAGTCTTAAAGAAGTCTTAAAAGAGTATTATATATGAGTCTTAAAAGAGTCTTAATTTTGAGTATTAAATGAGGCATAAAACAGTCATTATTATGAATCATATTTTGAGGCCCACCACCTACGAAAATGTACTCATAAAAGAGTCTTTTTTGAGCGCATTATGACGATAAACGCTCATTTATATGAGTCGTAAAAGACTCTTTGAAGAGTCATAATGTTTGCTGGGTAGATCTTCTTTAATGTGGGTTTATTTTAATGCTCTTACTGTGACTTTTTATCTTCAGCTGTCAAATTGGTGGTGTGGTGAAATTCTATTGTCCTGTACGTAATATTGTGTATTCGACTCTCTTTGGTGCACTTGAGAAAAATCGTCGACGCCTGAATATATCCAGTTACACCATCAGTCAGGGCAGCATGGAAGATATTGTTGTGAATATACTTGATACAAGATTACATAGATCACAATTCATTCATATATAGATATTTACGAATTCAACGAAAACAAAATATATCTTCCTGTTATATTATTATTGTTGAACCATTGCATTTAGCTAGAAATTTTAAATTATTTAACTAATATATTAATCTTGTAATAATTTCGCAGAAAACTTAATTTGAAAAATAAATATTTTTTATTAAAATTATTTAAATATTTAAATATTTATAACTCATCCCAGACAATGCTTGAGTAACGCAACGCTTAACTTTGTTATTATCTGAGAGCAGTCATAAAAGTGATAAACTCTTTCGTAGAAGATTGCGTGGTGAGTTTGTGTGCATTATTTAATAGGTGGATAAATTATCTTTACATACGTACATTATTCAAATCGATTCATATAACAAGAGTTTAAGACTGTTATTTTAAGTTGAGGTGTTTAAACTTATGCCCGTTGGGTTGGAAAAATTCTACAGAAAATTCGGTTTCTTACTTTTTGATGCAGTATAATGTATGAAGAAAGTCATTCTGCAGAAAATTTCTGTCAATACTTAATATTTCGGCTAAAAAAAAAATTCCTTTGGTCATTTTAAAGAATAAATTTAAAAAGTGACTCAAGGACCTTCATAACAATAAAAACTTGTTTTGTTTTTCTCACGAACTAAGTTCTTTTAGTTGTTCTTTTCATACATAATGAAAATATATTAAATATAAATAAATCAAACAAATTACTTTTTTACAATTTTTTTTCATATTCAGTGGAATTTTTGAATCTGAATTCTGCAGATCAGTGTGTATAGCGTTTTCTTTATATTCCTTAGGTTATGAGTTCTAGCTTAAAAAATGTAAATAATTTTTTTAATTTTTTTTTTAGTTACATTTTTAATATGAATGAAACAATTTTGCATTTTTACCAAAAAAAAAAAAACCCAACGGATATCAAAACGAATTAAAATTGTGTTGTAGTCCGGTTCTGAGTTACATTTTAAGTTTAAAAAAACCTAGTTTATCGGGTAGTTGATAAAAAATGGACTCGTACTAGTTTTGTACGTGACAGACACAAGAAATGAATCTAATAAAAAAGTGTTAAAAATATTTAATGACGTTCTGAGGATTCTTAGGAAACCTCTTTACGTAAGCTAATAATACCAAATGCAAAAATAAAAGCAATATTATAAAAACAATTAATTTGTTTTTGATTTGAATAAGGATTAGGAAAATGATTGAAAAAAGGATTAGGGCAAGGATTTGGACAAAGATGAGGACCAGAAATAAGATAAGGAGTTGGACAAAGATTTGGACGATATTAGAGAATTGTACAAGAATTCAGACAAGGGCTGAGGAAAGGTCTATGTCAAGGGGAGGTTCTAGTAGAAACGTAACGTAATTGCAGGATTTTTTTGAGCGAACGTAAAACCTTTTGTGGCATTATTAATGTATATTTCAAGAACATTATATCAAATTATGTTCTTATATCATTTCGATCAAAAATAATACAAAATGCCGGCTGAAGGTCTCGCTGATAAAAGCCGTGTGCTGTACACTCTACAGCCCTGCCATGTGTTCTGAAACGAAAAAACTAAAAAATTGTTAACCTAAATGAAATTTGGGGGCCTTTTAGATTTCCGATTTTAATAAAAACCTTTTAAAAAAAAAAATGGCCGCCCTTTGAAAAAATCCTTGTCTTTCCTCCTTTTTCGTTTGTTTTAACGTTAAAAAAAAATGATAATAAATTTTTTTGAAAAAAAACCGCTTTCTGAAGGCCCCCTTAATTGAATAATAATTTGAGGCATCAAACACCGAAATCGGTCAAGTCGTTGAAGCGGAATTTCGAGGAAAAATGCGTTTAAGGGGACATATAGGTTTCAAATTTTAAAAAAAGAATTTTTTTCGGGATTTTTTTTTCATAGAAAGAAAGAAGATATCGTTTTCAAATTTTGCAGATAAATTTATTAACATTTAAAGAACACATAAAAATTACCCTAGTTCAGGCGATGGCCATTTAAACAAGGATTAATTTGTTTTTTTTTTTTATTTTTTGTTCCAGACTGGTGATATCCTGCACACCGTCAATTTTTTGGCATTTTTTTAAAAAAAATCAAATAACGTCAAAAACAGCTTTTTTTTTGTATTCTTTAAATGTTAATAAATATGTGTGCAAAATTTGAAAACGATATCTTTTATCTTTCTATGAGAAAAATTCACGAAAAAATTTTTTTTTTTTAAACATTTGTAACTTGTATGTCCCCTTAAAGTTTGACAAAGAAGAAATCGTAAGTAATGTTTGTTTTTTGACACTTACAAATAAATTAGATAGGGAAATATCCTTTTGACTACATTTTTTTCAACATCCTAAGGATAAAAATAAAACAAAAACAAAAATTAGGGAAAAATTGGGAAAAGGATAAGGACAAGGCAAAGGCGCCGGAAGCTCATTTCAACTGGGTGGGCAGTACAACTGGGGGGGCAGAACATTTTTTATTACATTAAAAATGTCATAAAGACGAAAAAAACATATCAATAAAATATTACGTAAAGATTGATGTTAAAATAAGTTTGATAAAAGCATGTAAAAACAAACAAAATATTTAAATTCAATATGAAACGAAAAAGTTATTAGTTTATAGTTAAATTCATAATTTTTTAAACAACCACTTTATTTTTCTGGTGCGAATTTGCACTAGTATGGATTCTATGGGTTAGAAACAAGTGGAAAACGAGAAAAAATTGGTGAAATCAAAAAAATTTGTGTTAAAAAATTATTGTGATAGTTTTTTACCGAGGGGGCGACTGCCCCCCTCTTCCCCGCTTCCGGCGCCCCTGGAACAAGGAATAGAAGAAGGATTTGGACACACTTAGGACAATATTTCAAATAGAGATAGGAAAAATCTGTAGGATAAGGCTTAGGAAAGGGATTCGAACAAGGGTTAGGTCAGGAATTCAGACATGGATTAAAACAAGAGTTCTGACAAGAAGTAGGACATTTATTAGGATAAATATAGGAATTAGGTAATGGATGAGAACAAATTTCGGAACAAAGGAAAATATAGGAACAAACATAGGACAAGCATAAAGATACGCTGCCACGTCAAAACATACGGGTCCTACCTACTTATATCAAAACCTACTTATATCGTAAGTCATTGTATTAAGGGGGAAAGACCCTCCAGACAAAAGTTTTTCAATATTTTTTTGTGCAAGATTTTTTTAATAATCATGCATTAAAAAACATCAGGCATCGGGACACGGGGAATTTGTTTTTGGCAAGATGACATTTTGTAACATTTGGATACATTTAGAAACAAAAGTTTTTCCATGAATTTTGGTACCCCTTTTGTTACCATTACCCCTTCATAATATGGCTTTAAGGTCAGTTCAATGAAAAAATATCTTCTTTTTATTTCGTATGGCATCGGGACACAAATTGTAAGACTTTGGGAGTTTTCGTTTTTTCATGAATAATTTCATATTAAACCGGCACAAAAAGTGCAAAAAGGCAGACCCACATATTCCTAGGTATTTTGAGCCGCTGAACACGAATCTGACATTCATTTTGACCAGTTGGCTCTTGGTTATTTTCAAAATAATTGGATTGTACCTTTTTTACGGACTTTTTTTTGAATGAGCTATATACATATTTTTAACGAAAAAAAGAAAAAATAAAAATTTCAACAAAATAAGAAAAAGAATTCCACTTTTTTTTGTAAACAAATCGTCAAAAACGACATTTCTAGAAATAATTAACACAAACTTTTAGATATTTACAAAGGCCAATACGTTAAAGAATATCTGTGCAAAAGTTCAAGTTCATATTTTAAGACTTGCGACGTTCATCACTTCAATGATTTTTTAGGGACTTTTTAGACTTTCTATTGAGCTTACGACATTACAAATATATTCTTTAGGCTGTAAATAAAACTCGCTGTTTTTAAACTCGAAAAAAAATTGAAAGTTCTGGAGGGTATTCTCCCCTAAAGGAAATTTTTATTATTTTTTTTGCTGTTTTAAATTTGTTTTTCTATCAATTAAATACAGTAATATTAAAGGTAAGGCTTTAGGAGTGTATGTAAGCATTCTGTTAAAATAAATATACAAAATATATACATATATACATATATATAATTATCTCGCTGCACACGTGTTCCCCGAGAGTTTGTGAAAAATTAAAACTTTAAAAGAAAGTCTCATATCTCACTCCATATATACTCATACTACTCCTGCAGACAGACTATAACCCGTCTTCCGAATAAACACAATGCTTACGTATTTATGTGTAAGGCACTTGTTAAAGCTACCAAAAGTATGAAATTTCACTTTCTTGCTTTCACTTGAACTTTTTGTACTAAAGATTTTCAAGATATTAACTAATTTCTTTTTTCTAACATTACGAATTCCACCAAAAAGTCAACCTCATAGGTCAAAAATCAAATTGTAAAGAGCGAAGAGAAATTATATAGAATATATTCTATCGAATTCCGCTTTAAGTTGAATTCTTCAAGATAACGGTAGTTTTTCTTTGTTTTTTTTACTTTCGCGTGGTGAATAAGTTCAGCGAAAATTTTGCAGTTTCATTTTGCTATTTGCCGTGAGGGCGGGCGCTGTTTATTACAACAATTGAAAAAAATAAATATTTGCTTCAAATTTATTAATATTTTCCAAATAATCATTTTTGTTTTATAATACTATTTGAAACACGCGGAGCAGAAGTTATATTAATTATTTTATTTATTGAATAAATGTTTGAATATTTCAAACAGACTTCAACAAATTATATTTTGAGAATGAACATTTTCATAATGAAAATTTTCTGTTTTCAATTCATAGACTGCTTTGATTTTTTTTTAAACAAAAACAAAAACTGATTGTATAGATCATGGTATTTGTATAATTGTATCATGGTATAGATTTCAACACCCCCTCTCAATCGTATAAGTCTAGCCATGTTAATAATTCTTTGAAATTGAGTTGAGTCCAAGGATGTAGGAAAGATGTCGGCCAACTGGTCCTTTGTTCCAATGGACTTTATAATTATTGCTTTACTTGCAACGTGGTCTCTTATAAAATGAAACTTAATGTCGATATGCTTAGCTCTTTTGCTTTCCAAGTTATTGGCCATCCCAATACATCCTCTATTGTCCTCATATATTGTTACTGGATTTTCATGATTTTGGTTTAAATCTTGCATTAGTCCTTTTAATCAAAGAGCCTCTGCGCAAGCTGAACTTAAGGCTATGTATTCAGCTTCACTGGATGAAGTAGCAACAGTTGTTTGTTTCTTACTAGACCATGATACTGTACATCCAAACATTTTAAAAATGAATTCACTTACCCATCTCCGATCTACCAAGTCAGATGCCCAGTCAGCACATCAGCATATACCACTATTGTTTCTTCATCTCTTTGTTTGTAGTGTAATTTTAATGACTTTGAACCTTTCAAGTTTCAATCACAGAATTCTCTTTAGGTGTTGCCAATGGATATCAGAAGGATTTTGTTGATATCTCCCTAAAAATCCAACTGAATAACAGATACCTGGCCTTGAACTTAGTATGATGTACATTAGACTTCCTAACAACTCACGATAAGGCTTGATACCTCAGATATATTTGCTTTTAATTGTAATCCTTTCTCCATAGGACTTCTCCAAATTTCGCTAGCAATTTTTCAATGCTTGCTTCTTGAGAAAATTGAAAACATCCGTCAATTAGTTCAAATTTCATTCCCAAAATATATTTTAGAGGACCACAATCTGTCATTTCAAATTTATCAGCTAGATCCTTTTTTAATTTAATTATAGATGCTTGATTCTTGATTCAGCAATCAAAAGATCGTCCACATATAATATTAATATTAATACATCTTGTGAATTGATTTTTGTGTAAAGACAGTAATCGTGGCGTGACCTTGTGAAACCAAGTGAAATAAGAAACGAATTAAATTTTACATTCCAACAGCGTGGTGATTGCTTTAACCCATAAAGTGATCTCATTAGCTTGCATGCCTTATCTTTTTCTGCTTTTATGCCTTCTGGAATAGCCATGTATATATCTTCTTCGAGATCTCCATGTAAAAAGGCTGTCTTCACATCCAACTGATGAATGTAATACTTGTGATGAACGCCTACAGCTAATATAACACGTATTGTTGTTAACTTAGCCACTGGTGCATAGGTTTCATTGTAGTCTACCCCATACTTTGGCTCAGTGAATAAAGGCCTAACGAACTAACGCCTAAAAAAAAAAAATGAAATAATGCCTAAAAATTGCAACAAAAAATTATATAGGAATTAGGCGGTTGTTCATTATGAAAGAATGTCTAATATTTTAGGCATTCCTTCATTAAAATTGTTAGGTGATTTTTCATAATGAAAGAAAGCCTAAGAATCAAAAATGAAAAAACGCCTAATTAGATATTTATTCAATTTTGATTGTTAGGCCAATGTTAGGCGATTTTTCATTTTGCTAAAAGTGTGATTTTTATTCAGGTAAGTTCCCTTTTACAAAATGTTAAAATAATGGTATTAATTTTCCCTTTTACAAAATGCATACACTATCTTGTAAACATTCTGTAAAAGGGAAAATTATTAGTTTTTAAAATTATAAAAACAATTGATTTTCCCTTTTACAAAATGCAAACACTACCTTGTAAACATTCCGTTAAATAGAAAATTATTAGTTTTTAAAGTTATAAAAGTAATTGATTTTTAATTTGTTATTGTTTGTTTTTTTTTTTAAGGTGAAAATATATTTTCAGCATTTTAATTCCAGTTGTTAGGTTTTCTTTCATTAGGTGTTAATTCATAATGAAAGAAACCCTAACAATTTAGACTTTCTTTCATTTTTAAAATTAGACTTTCCTTCATTTTTAAAGTTAGACGTTCTTTCACTTTCTTCTTAGGCGTTCTTGTTTAGGCATTCTTTCATTTTGAAAAATTAGGCATTAGTTCGTTAGGCCTTTATTCACTGAGCCCCATACTTTTGAAGGAACCCTTTTGCTACGAGCCTTGCCTTATATCGTGTTGGGTTACCATTTTCATCCTCCTTTATTCGAAAGACCCATTTTGATTTCAGTAGCTTCGTATTTGGCGGTAGCTTCATTATCTTCCATAAATTATTAGTTTTCATATATGCAAGTTCTTCATCTACTGCTGAAGATCGGTATCTTCAAAAGTATCTACTCTTCAAAAATCGGTATCACTTCTTGAAAAAATTTCGTTATATATTTCGGGAACACCTGTAGAGATTGTGACAGCAGCGGAATTTGCTCTGGATCCAATTATATAGTCTAATAACTTACTTGGTAGTCGGCGCTCCCTTTCACTTCGCCTTGAAGTAATTTCATCGGATCTACTGCTAGTAAATTGCGAAGGGGGCGCAGGTGTCACTTCGTCGTCATCTCCAACCACTGCATCTTCAAATTCGTCACTTAAAACATCTTCTTTTGCTTCGACTGGAATCGTTAGATTTTCAGCCGACACAGCAATATCTTCATTTTAAATTAAGAAAATATGTAGCATGTGCGTGACAAAATTGATATATGTTTCAAGGCCGACTCTAATATAAGAAGTTTTTTGCGGAAAATGCTATTATGTGTGGATATCGCGATGGAAAAGCCGATTAGAAATTTTTTTGTTATTATTTCCATTGAAAAAAATTCCACGCGTTTTGCACATGTTACACTTTTTTCTGTAAAACAGTGTAGTTCTTACAAACTACGGGGTCGTTCATAAATTACGTTACCAATTTAGAGGCGGAAGAGGGGTTTTAAAATGTACTACGATAAGTGGCGTCCGTGGCGTAGTTGGTTAAAGTGCGTGGTCGCTATGTCAAAGAACTTTGGAAACCCAGGTTCGAACCCCAGCAGCGACAGAAAATTATTTGAATTAAAATAATTTTTCTGTACGGCCGCCACCTCTCTGCAGACAATGGCAAACCTCAGAGAGTAATCAAAATGCCATGTAAAGCTTCTTGAGAACGAGAACTTTCCGTTCATCGCCGTTCGGAGTCGGCGTTAAGCATGTAGGTCAATTGTGTACAAACTTAATAACACGCACAACACAATTGATCATAAGAAGCTAGGTCAAAGTCCTTTTAAGGGCTGAAATGGCCAGTTATTTATTTTTTTTTTTATTTTTACGATAAGTAACGATATGGCGGGAGGGGGTTTCAGATATAGCAACGTGACCAAAAATAAAAAACTCCAAAAAATTGAAATTAAAACACCCTTCATTTAAAAAAATGTCCATCCTTACATCTTCATGTCTAAATTGACGGTTAACTATTGACAAGTGACAATATGAATTCTCATAAGTGAGTTTTATTTAATTCAAAATAAATCGGAATGAAAATCATTATTTAAATAAATCAATTTTAAGGAATCATATTCACTGAACTTGGTGCTGGACGGGTGCAGCCTTTACGGGTACTCTCTCAAAGGTCAGGCGAATTTCTTTGCATAAGAAATGACGATACACCTGAAAGGGTCCACATGGAATCTGTTGAAGAATTTGAAGAGTTCCCAAAGTTCCAGCTCCTTCAATTCCAGTGATTGAGAGCATCGACTCTTGGATTGAAGATAGAATAGTTTTTATCGATGAAAATAATTGATTTTCAAAATTTTTTCTTAAATTTATCTAGTCATGACATAAAAGAGATTAAAAAAAAAATAGTAAGAAATGATCTTCGACTGGGCCGAAGTTAAAATACCCCCATGGCCGAACCAAAGTATATTCAAAGTCTTAAGCAGTCAATAAAATGTGTATTTGTAAAACATTTTCGTTATAGTTAGAAAATATGAAGAAAATATTCGCTTTTGTTTTTTAATGCAGTCACTTTGTATGGGAGGTAGGCGTGGTTTCCATCCGATTTGGTTGAAATTTATACTCAAAGTGTATATTAAAAAGTAAAGACCAATGCAAAATTACAAATACATTTATTAATTTTTGTGGAATTCTGAGAGATTTTACCCATAATAAAGTATGGGAGCTAGGCGTGGTTTTTATCCGATTTGGCTCATTTTTGAACTTGACCTTTATTTTTTAGATAAAAGTTTAAATATTGAATTTCGTGTCTTGAATAATAGCTTGAAAATTACGGCTGTAATCGTGATCACAGACAGACAGACAGACAGACAGATGGACAGACAGACGGACAGACAGACATATAGACAGACTGGCGGACAGACAGACAGACAGACAGACGGACATGGCTAAATCGACTCCAGTGGTGACGCTGATCAAGAACATATACACTGTTCTATACCTACCACGCCTCCTTATGGGCGTTACAAACGGAGTGACACAATTAATATACCCCGTTTACGTTTTTTAAACTTGTTGGTATAAAAATAAGAAATTTTTAATAATTTTGTTTTGCATTTCAGTTTTTATTAAATATGGTCGAAGGTAACAGTAATATGAACGTACGGTGTAATTTTGCGTGACGAATGAAATATGTGCGTGACGGTGTTTAAAGTTGAAAAAATTGTTTTATAATTTTTTTTTCTCTCAAATAACTTAGCTACTGATAACATCTAGGATAACCTCTTATTGCTGTAAAAAAATATGAAAATTCTATCTAAAGTCAATTCGCAGAAATTTCAAATAGAAGCTGACATCAAATTTTTAAAGGGTACATTTTGTAGCACGTGCGTACGCAACATTTCGCTAAATATCACCGAAATTCATAAGTGGATTGATAAAACCTTTACACATTTTAAATAGAGCGTAAAATTAATTAAAAAAAAATTGCAAACCAGTTTTCGGAAAAATTTCTTCTTAAGTAAATCAGTTGCAATTATTCGCAAGCTGTAACAGTGGCTGACATGGAATTCGTGATATATAACAGCAAAATAAGGACATCAGCCTTCATTTGTATTATTTTTTGAAAAAGCTTAAAAGAACTATTACGAAACAGCTGTCTAGTCTACGGTGTGATTTGCTCTATACAGAGTTGTTGTTGTTGTTAGTTGTTTTCTTCATTGACATGCTTAGCTTCGAGCTAAGCAATTAGTCTCAAAATAATTAAATGAAAAAGGTGACATTAAATTAAATTCAAAAATATTAAAGTAAGAAAGCAATATCAAAGAAGGTGTTCTCTCTATCCTCCACAGAATTAATAACTGATTTTTATGGGGTGCAAATGAGTAAAGTGCGTTAGTATCCCCGGTGAGTTAAAAAAAGAATTACATGTTGATTTAAGAATAGAAAGCCATGAAAAAGGAAAATACAAAAAATGCCTGCTGTGGGCAATACACCTTCTCTGGGCCACACCAGCAGTGAGCTTTTTATTTTAATTGCTATTGATAACATCTCTTCTTAATACATGTTATTATGTAGAAAAGCTTAATAACAAATAAAATCACCTCCTACATTATTTCATTAGTGGCATTCACGACATGTCATTTTATACAGTGTGTTCCTTATATGTTTACATAAAAATTTTTGAAAGAACGAAGCTCTTAGAAATTGAAATAAATAAATTATCTGGGTACATCAATATCTACCAAAAAGAGTATTTTTTACTCTTTCCTAAACGTAAAAATCACACGGTTTCATTTTATGATAACCACAATTTTCATTTTAAAAAATTAAAAAAAAAATAAATAACTGGCCATTTCAGCCCTTGAAAGGACTTTGACCTAGCTTCTTATGATCAATTGTGTTGTGCGTGTTATTAAGTTTGTACACAATTGACCGAGAACCGGACCTACATGTTTAACGCCGACTCCGAACGGCGATGAACAGAATGTTCTTGTTCTCAAGAAGCTTTACATGGCATTTTGATAACTCTCTGAGGTTTGCTATTGTCTGCAGAGAGGTGGCGGCCGTACAGAAAAATTATTTTAATTCAAATAATTTTCTGTCGCTGCTGGGGTTCGAACCTGACTCTCCAGGTTCGTTGACATAGCGGCCACGCAATTTAACCAACTACGCCACGGACGCCAATTTTCATTTTAAGCTTATAAATACCCAGTTTAGCTTGTACCAAAATAGCAGGCAGCTTAAAGTCTGGCGAAAGGTTTTTGAATTGTGCGAAAATTTGTTTCCTTGTCTCTGATGCAGGAGAAACCGTTGCATTGGATAGACTATGCGTGATTCTTCAAAATTTTTTTTCATTTTAGAATATCTTGAGAAATATCTAGGTTGTTCAATAAGTCCTTGGTCGAATGAAGAAAAACGTTCAAATTCATTTCCAGATTCCGCGCCCCAAAGGCCTCAAAAAAATCATTAAAGCATGGAGGAGGCAACGTAATGGCTTGGGGAGCTTTTTCCTGGCATGGCGTTGGGCCATTTTTACGTATATCAGGAATAATGGACATAAATATGTATTAAGATGTGCTAAAGAACCAAATGGAATTGCATTTGCATGATAAAGATTGTATGAAAATTGAAAATAAAAAATATTTTATATTGTCCAGCTCAAAGTCCAAAACTCAATCGTATAGAAAACTTATGGATCAATGTGAAGGTCAGCATAAGCAATGAAAATTTTTAGAGTTTAGATGAGTTATCGAGTGGAATTCCGAAGGATAGATTACAGAAGCTAATGGAGAGTTTGGGACGAAGACGTCGGGCTGTTTTGAACAATTCAGGATTCAGTACCAAGTACGCATATTCGTGAAACCATGGTTAAATCATCACAATTCTTTAAGATTTGCTTTATTTTCCGAGAATCACGATTTGGATTCAGATTCGGTAAATTTTCGAATATTTTATTTATATTTACAAAAACTACTGATTTTGACATAAAATAAATGACGGTTTTCCCTGATGTATTTTATTTAAATAATTGTGAAACACCCTACATGTATATTTGTGCTATTTGTGTGTCTACGGTAGTAAATTTCTTATTTGTAAAAAATAATTTTGGCGTCCGTGGCTTAGTTGGTTAAAGTGCGTGGCCGCTATGTCAACGAACCTTGGACACCCAGGTTCGAACCCCAGCAGCGACAGAAAATTATTTGAATTAAAATAATTTTTCTGTACGAACGCCACCTCTCTGCAGACAATGGCAAACCTCAGAGAGTATTCAAAATGCCATGTAAAGCTTCTTGAGAATAAGAACATTTCGTTCATCGCCGTTCGGAGTCGGCGTTAAGCCTGTAGGTCCATTTCTCGGTCAATTGTGTACAAACTTAATAACACGCACAACACAATTGATCCTAAGAAGCTAGGCCAAAGTCCTTTCAAGGGCTGAAATGGCCAGTTATTTATTTTTTTTTTTTTTTAAAAATAATTTAAAATCACAAAAAAAAGTAGTCCTAAACCTATCTGTCCCCGTAACACACGCGGCATCCATTTTTAAAAAATCTTAAAATCTTGGTCTTAAAAAGTACACTGCAAAAAATGTTTTAAAATTGATGACAATTGTTATTAATTTGACGAATTTTGTGTCTAAAAAATAGCTTACAACAAATTAATAGCATGTTCAAACCGACTTCATTTAACGTGTTATTCGAAAAAAGCTTTTTTTTTAACATCATCGTTCATACTGCTTTAACTAGTTTAAAAATGTCAGTTTATTTGTTTATATTTTGAAAGAAATAAAAAATTGTTTATTAAAAAATATAAAAAAATAAAAAATTTAATAAAAAAATCAAATAAAATCAAAAATTTGTCAAAGAATTAAAAAAAATTTGTAAAAGAATTTATTTGTTTACATTCGAAACATCAAAATAAAAAGCTCTTGTCAGATTTGGCTGCGTTTAAAAAGCAAAAAAAGCTTTTCTGACGTTAGCAAGAACACAAACCAGAGATTTAACGAGTTTCGAAACGTATTAAATCATTTAACACGTTCAATTTCTAACAACAATTGTACGCATTTAACTTCATCAAAACTTAATTTCAGAACTTGTTTTTCGATTTAACTTCATTAAATTGATTTAACATAATTAAATGCTCGGTTTGAACATAATGGGTGCTTTTTTTTAGGGGTTTGTTTTTCGAATAGAGATAAAACTGGCATTTTGTGGTCAAATCTGGCAACTCGAATGTCATTTATGTTCAGTTTGGTTTGCCATTTCATCATGAACAGGTTGACAAAAGAACAACGCCTGCAAATCGTGCAAATTTATTTCGAAAATAATGGTTCAGTTCGCGAAGTTTACCGCAAGCTCCGTCCATTTTATGGTCGACATAATCGTCCATCAGAGCAATTAATTCGGTTAACCATGGGTCGTTTTCGCACTACGTTTACTCTATGTGATAATACGCATCCGCAGAGACGTCGAACAGTGCGCACCGAAGAAACAATTGCCGCTGTAGAGCAAAATGTTGAAGAGGACCCGAATGAATCGATTCGCCACCGTGCTCAGCAATTGGAGCTTTGTCCATCAACTTTATGGAAGATTTTGCACAAAGATCTTGGCTTGCGACCTTACAAGATCCAACTTGTGCAAGAATTAAAGCCGCGAGACCATGCAATGCGTCGTGATTTTGGTGTATGGGCCGAAAATTAGATTGATCTCGATGCTGATTTTCATCGCAAAATTTTGTTCAGTGATGAGGCTCATTTTTGGTTGAATGGCTACGTCAACAAGCAAAATTGCCGCACTTGGAGTGAAGAGAATCCACATGAGATCCTTGAGACGCCATTACATCCACAAAAACTGACTGTTTGGTGTGCTCTATGGGCTGGTGGAGTCATTGGGCCATACTTCTTCCGAAATAATGCTGGAGAGTCAGTTACCGTTAATGGAGACCGGTTTAGAGCCATGATAACCGACTATTTTGTTCCCGAATTGGATGGCATGAATGTGGATGAGTTGTGGTTCCAACAAGACGGCGCTACATGCCACACAGCGCACGTCACAATCGATTTATTGAAGGAAACATTCGATGAGCGCATAATTTCGCGGAATGGACCTGTCAATTGGCCACCAAGATCGTGTGATTTGACACCATTGGATTATTTTCTTTGGGGATATGTGAAGTCGCTCGTCTACGCCAACAAACCAGAAACGTTAGGGGACTTGGAGGCCAACATTCGTGGCGTTATTGCCGACATACGGCCCCATATGCTCGAAAAAGTGGTTGAAAATTGGACCTGTAGAATTGGCTTTATTCGAGCCAGCCGCGGCGGCCACATGCCCGAAATCATATTTAAACATTAATGGCATAAAATTATCCTTCCAATAAAGCCAAATTGATGGACATTAAAACGATTTTCTTGTGTTTTATTTCAATTCGAAATTCTATACCTCTAAAAAAAACACCCTGTACAACAAGAAAAACAATAAAAAATAATTTTCGGCAACATATACATATAATATATATTAGTATCATGATGGTTCTCATTCTGTCATTTTTTAACAGTCAGTTGAGAATAGCCAAATTAAATTAAAGACGTAAATTAAGAAGAGCTGACTTATTGACATTACTTATGTGAAATTTGCATAAGAGTTGTTATTTATATGTTGTTTTAGGCAATAATGTTTCTTGTCAATACAAAAACGACACCGAAAACCAAGCATATCTGAGGTGAACAGAATGTTTGATAGCATAATAGCGGTGATATAATATGATGACCGCAAGTCAAAACTTTTGCTGGAACTTAAATATTGTGTCCGCAGAAATTTAGTCTCATTTTAAGGAAATAGTACCTACTAAACGTCATCTTTACTCTATGGCATTAAGGTTCAAACTTCCAAGAACTCATACGTATACAAGTGGGCAATTTAATAAATCATAGTTTTGTATTCTTTTCTTTTTTTTTAATTGTTTCCCACCGGCTGCTTAGGCGTTCGCTAGCTTTTACGCTCAAACAGGTAGAGGCAAAAAAGCTTTCAATGACGTCACTAGGCCTAAAGCTTAGCTCACTGTCATTGCCATCAGCTGGCAACGGCTAGCACTATACAGTCAGTCTCCATTGAGAGCTTCTCGTGTTTTGTGCTCTTAAATTGTTTTTGTGTATGTTTAGAATTTGTCCGTCTGTCAATTTGTTGTGTAAAACAAAAGTAGAAAGAAAAAACGAGCCACTAAGAATATTACAATAATATCCAAATTTTCTTAAGTTCGTGTTTTTGTTAACGTTTTAAAATATCGTGTTGTTACTCAACGGAGCAAGTAAAAACCAAAAAATCTAAAGATTTATTTTATTTACGCATTCATGATAAATCATTTTAAAGCTCATTGAAAACGTGCAAAATAGTTTTCTTCATCGAGATAACGACAAAATACCGAGTATAAATTTCATAATATTACGTTTTGTCTTACCAAGAAGTAAATAAATAAAGTGTCTTTCAGTATACATACGTATTATATAATTCACAAACGAATTTCGTGGTAGAAACCGGGAATTCTTCCTCATTTTGACGTATGTGTAATGCATGCACTGAATGCTCTGAAAGCAACATTGTTTCTTAGTTGTTCTTGTAAAGTAAACTTTTGAAGCTGCTCCCAATGGATGGATGAGAGGTAAGCACATAAGCACATGTCTCTCTCTTTTTTAGTATTACTTATCTTTAAGTGATTTGATAAAACAATTAAAATTTTTTTACAATATATTAACAGGCACTTATTAATTGTATTTTTCCCTTGTCATTTTCATAACGATTACTTGAGTATTACGATGCCCGGCTTTGTCCGTGTTGCGGCAACAAAGTAACAACAACGTTTGCAACGGCAATTGATTTTTTTTTCTTATATACATATGTAGTTCTTTCTTAACCCATCGCTGACGTTTTGGTATATTTCATAACTAAAGATTTACAGCTGATTTATATACTCACTAGCAAATACATGCCGCGTCGCACAGTGTAACGCGAAGTGTACAAAAATGGGTAGAGAAAAAAAAAGTTGTTAATTTTGAAAAGCGAATATGGGTAAATCCTAGTGTTCGGACGTTACATTCGGATACATTTTTTTATATATTTCGCTAATTTTATAAACAGTTTTCCAATTAAAATGAATTTGGTTAAATAGCTCCCTTTTCGTAGAATTTATTTATTTTACCCGAAATTTGTTATTTTTGTCGTGCGTTCGGACGTTACAAAAAAAGGAAGTTCTTGTGAGACTAACACTAACCGCATCTTTATGTATTCCGAAAAGTGCTCTCTCGTTCGTGAAAGAAACGAGCAACAATAGGTTTTGATATGAAAAAATGTATTGCTTATTGTGTCCCACACGAACGATAGTGCTCTTTTCGGAATACATAAAGTGGCGGTAAAGCTTAGATTAATTCTGCGAAATGGTCGGTCGCACCTCAGAAGTCTAAGAGAACAAATAACTGCAAATCATGATAAAATTATACAAGGTAGGAGTAACAACTTACTTTTTTCTCACCAGTACCTTGCACCGATTGTCAATTGCCTGTATATTTTGTTTTCTATTTTCTTTTCTTCTTTTTTCGTTCTCTAATTTATACTACTTTTGACAGTTAGCGCAAGACGAAAGAACTGTCACTCCTACCTTGTATAATTGTATCATGCTGCAAATTAAATAAGTTTTAAAAAAACTTCTACATCTTCTCAAAAATCATTTTTGTTAAGTCACAGTTAGCAATTTTATTTGTTCGGACGTTACGTGTCGGATGTTACACATTTTTCCCTATAATTGAAAATTCATATGAATGTTTTTAAAAATGCATTAATAACGTAAAGAAATATATCTACATTTAAAAATTAAATTTTTTCAAGCATTGACTTTGAAATATTTCGAATTGGCAGTTGCTGCTCTCAGAGTTTTCTTATTTGAGCATAAAAGAGCATAACCTATCATCACAAATATGAGTAAAAAAAATTGAAATAAAAACAAAATTACTTCAATTGACAATAAATCTGGCATTTTTACTACTCTCAAGAGAATATAACCAAAGTAAGCTCTTGTATTCGATTGAAGAGATATTAAGCTTTTTTTTTTGCAATCAAAACTTTAAGAAATAAGTAAATTTAATTTTTTACCTCTGATTGACCATTTTCTGGACAAGCCCATATGCAGATTCATATTTTGGAATATAAGAGGATTTTCCTGATATATTTTCAGTTGCGGAGATTCACATGTGCTTTGAAAATATAACGAAATTTTTGATTTTAAAGTTTTACGTTTAGTTTTTTTAAAATTTATACGAAAAACATAAAGGAAGTTTTGGGTTAAAATAATAAAAATAAAAAAATGTACCATATTAAAAAAAAAAAAATTTTTTTCTATGAACAAAAAAAAAAAATTGTCTTTGTATTCAAATCTAGAATTGAAAACCTTTTTTTCAAATTCAGAAATCAAACTGATATATTCCATGATACCATGATACAATTATACAATTATACAAGGTAGGAGTGACAACTTGCTTTTTTCTCACCAGTACCTTGCAGCGACTGTCGTTTGCCTGTATATTTTGTTTTCTATTTTCTTTTCTTTTTTTTCCGTTCTCCAATTTATACTATTTTTGACAGTTAGCGCAAGATGAAAAAACTGTCACTCCTACCTTGTATAATTGTATCATGCATGATACAATTATAAGGTAGGTCGGACAGAAGGCAGGCTCTCAAAATTTAAAAACTTGTTCTTCTTCTTATTGTAAATTATCAGTAAGCTGTTTTGAAAAATCGATATCAGGGTTTCGTGGGGTATTTTTTTAAAGTACTTTTTTATACATATTTGAATATGGGTTGCTGTGCATTTCTTTGTACGTTTTAATTTCAATAAACGAATAAAATTCATAGGTAACTATTTTTTATCGATCAATTTCCATAATAATCGTAAAAAAATAAAAGTTTTTAATAATATATTGTTGTAATAATATATTGTAATATATTCTGATTTGTTATGTCATTATTTGTATTCCATAATTGAATAGAAAGCTTTTGAGGCAGGTAAAAAATATATTAAAGCAAGTTTTTGTATTTAAAAGAAAAATTTTTATCAATATTTTTTCGAAATTAAAAAAAAAAGAAAAAAATTGTCATTTTATTATCTTTTTTTGTGGATAATTTTAAATGTTTTGACAAATTTTCTTGTTTTTATTTTCTTTTTGTTTTGAATTTTTTTATATACAATTTTGAATTTTTTTGACATATTTTCAAAGTTTGAAATATTTTTAATTATTTTTGACAAATCAAAAAGTAATAACAAGCCCGAAGCCAAGACTCTAATAGATATCAATAAATTTCTTTTAGATTCGCTTTATCGGAAGTTAAATTAAGAAAAATTATTGACCCTCATTTTTTTACTAATCCATACTTTTGCTTGACTTTACATAAATTTATTTCAAATTTTCAGATTTGACCTTCCAATGTTGCTAATAAAGTACATTATTAGAATGATAATTCCACGCAAGGTATCACGCATAGCTGTTAAATACTGATTACTATTAGTAATTTTTTTTTTAATTTTTTTTAAAAGGTAAAATAAGTGATTAAGTACGATTCTTTTCTGTTTGTAATCGTAATCACATGATTACGATTCCGTACTTTAGACTGATATTCTCAAAATAATCAAAAAAGAATCAAAAATAATCTGTAATAGTAATCGAAATATTTTTTTTGATTACTTTTGATTCTTTTTGATTATTTTGCGTAAGCTCAAGTAATCGTTATTATTTTTTGATTCTTTGTAATCGTTATCGATTACTAATCATAGACTTCTCCCTCCAGGATTATATAATCATTACAATTCTTTCTAAAAAATAATCTAATTGATTACTAATCGTAATCGCAATTTAACAGCTATGGTACCACGCCCCATTTCCCACTACTGCGCATATAAGTTTTGGTAATTTTTTGTGATTACATTTACGAACGATTCTAATTTTAATACAATAACTTTCATAAACACAAACATATTTAATTGATTTAACCATTGGATTTGTGTAAAAGATTTTTTGCTGATTTGACTTCATTTTAAATATTTATTCTATCAATAAGGTGGATATGTTGCGACTTTGTATTTTATATATATAAAAACGATATAAAGTAGTAATAGTACAATGAAAAATTAAGTATTAAAACAAAATCATAATAGTATTTTTTTTAGCAACTCTGTGTTTGTGTTCAAATGTTTTTGTTCGAACTATTTTTGACGGAATTGTAGGTATTATGAAAAATGCACAAAATACAAAAAATAAGGGGTACTTTTTAAAATCTCTCCATATCCGACCTACCTTGTTATTGTATCATGATATATTCATTTTGTAATTATTGTCAGTTGTCTTTGTAAAAGTGAGCGGTGCGTACTAAAATTTGTTTTGTAAACAGGGTTGATTTTGAAGTATTTCATTAAAAAAGTGAATTAATAGTAATAAAAAAAAAAAAAAAAAATCCGGTAAGTATTTCGGAATACATATAATCTATGTCACTAGAAATGTAACATTTTTATGAAATGAGTTAAAAGTAAGCATTTAAAGTCATTGTGCCTAAAGCCATCGGTATGCATTAAGCACTAAAAAATTAAGGGGTGGAGAGGAATACGATCAAATTATTTGTCAAGTATGATGGATAAAGAAATAGAGGAATTTTTGAACATGGTAAATGTTAAAAGCTTCGAAATTAGTGAAGAATAAGTATTAACGGAAGAAGAGAACAATGAGGCCGAGCGGAACTGGGATAATGTTGAGAGTAAAGAAGTAAATATTAGTATTTCCTTTATTACACTTTACAAGTGTAAAGAAGAAGTAGAAATGAAGTAGAAGTAGAAATGTTCAGCACTTCCTCTGCGAATGCCCGGCACTAACAAAAAGGAGAATGGCAACTCTGGGACATCTCTTCCTAAATGGACTTACCGAAGTCTCCTGCCTGGAAATATGATTTTTTTTTCATTACATTTCATTAAAAATGTTTATAATAAATCAGGAAATAATGTCATTCTATGTCAAATAGTTAAAATAAAAAGGTTGTTGTGTTGCTACAAGTTGGTACGTAAACTGCATAGCAGTGCCTTTGGCCCTCTTTTATTTTATTACTTTATCCCTTTCAGACCCGACGCTTATCTACTGAATATTTTTTTATGATTTTTGGAATGTATGGTCGTCATATGGTATGAAAATATTCTCAATGATTAGGTTTCGTAATTTACATATCCTTCAAGGATTTTCAGGACACGCACAATTTTGATGTACTCGTTTAAAACTTTATCTGAAACCCATTTTTTTAGCAACAAATGATTCAAATTTATTTGAAACATCAAAATTTATTATTTTTTTAGTTCAAATGCGTTAACTTCACTAGTTTTATACTGTTTATATTTTTTGAAATTGAAGACACAACTAACCTCTGCGACTCATTTTGACAAAAATAAAAAGTTTATCAAGAATTCCACGCGTGTTCAAGTAACGGTAAAGCGAATCGCGGAAAAGTGTGAGAAACAAAAGCAAACAATAACAAGCACAATCGATTCATTTCGTTCTTTATAACATTCGTTAAATAAAAGTGGAAATATTAAAGATAGAACCCACCCGCAGAAACGATGCATCACGGTCTGAAAGGGTTATAGCTAAACTTTACGTTGTTTAAAAAAACTTTTATCAAATTCTTGTCTTTTGACATAAAAATCATTTTAGAATTATAAAAATAAAAATTATGCATAAGAGGGTTAAAGTACCCGGAATTAAAAAAACCCCATATTCCAAAATTTTGGCTGAAACTCAAAATTAAAAATTTTGTGCCCAATTTTCGAAAGCATGTTTTGACGAAGAACCAAAGGTTTTGAAAAGCTTCCTATATATTTGGAAGGTATATGCACTCGGGGTGGCCCGATTTTCGATACAGTATAGGTATAGAAGTGTGGCGTCCGTGGCGTAGTTGGTTTAAGTGCGTGGCCGCTATGTCAACGAACCTGGAAGCCCTGGTTTGAACCGCAGCAGCGACAGAAAATTATTTGAATTAAAATAATTTTTCTGTACGGCCGCCACCTCTCTGCAGACAATGGCAAACCTCAGAGAGTAATCAAAATGCCATGTAAAGCTTCTTGAGAATGAGAACATTCCGTTCATCGCCGTTCGGAGTCGGCGTTAAACCTGTAGGTTCGTTTCTCGGTCAATTGTGTACAAACTTAATAACACGCACAACACAATTGATCATAAGAAGCTAGGTCAAAGTCCTTTCAAGTGCTGAAATGGCCAATTATTTTTTTTTTTTTTTTTATAGGTATGGAAGTAAAAGTCATAGAACATTGAAACTCATAATGGAATTGCCACCTGAGAGTGATGACCTCCTACTGGGAAACTGTAACGAGCAGTGTACCATAAGCGTTGTGTCATACTAAGTGTATAATAAAAGTTTTGAATTTACTTGTTATTTTTCAATACACTTGCAATGGGTGTAGCAACGCGTGCCGGGAATCGCTAGTATGCTAACTTATGTTCATATACCCTATAATTTCATCGCGTGATATACGAAACAAATTTTCAATCAACACAGTAAATATTGTTAATTATAAATTAATTATATAACCCATATATGCCACATTTTTGGATAATTCCATGCCTCCTGCTAAATAGGGAATATTTCTTATTGTATTCCTTTCTTATGGTGGCGGCTGTGGCGCAGTGGGTAGAGTACGTGGTCCATACGCCAGAGAATTCTATTTAAATTTTCACCTGACAGAAAATTTTTTCAATTGAATTAATTTTTCTGTTCCGTCGTTATCTCTCTGCAGACAATGGCAAAACTCACAGTGCGCACTGAAGAAAAACTTGGTGCTGTAGAGCGTAGTATTGAGGAGGACCCAAATGAGTCTATTCGTCGAAATTTTGACGTTGAATTTTAAACTTACAGAATGAGCTACATCCAAGTCAATCGCAGTGCCTACATACCCGAAATAACATTTAAACACTACTGGTATAAAATTATATTTCAAATTAAATAAATTTTTCGTTTAAAACTATGTAATCTCAATATTTTATTTCAATTCAAAGTTCTACGCCTATAAAAAAAACACCCTACAGTAGAGAAGAGTGAGTCACTTTTGACCATTTTGAGTGGAAGATAAGAAATGCATTCAAATCTATACATTCTTGAATAATAAAAATGTATGCCGGAATCAAATACAGTGCAGTGAAAGCCCATTTTCACTTCAGTAATATACGGAAATTTTATATTTTGGAATCATCATTAAAGGGTTAAGCAACTCTTAGTTCCATTTTAATATCATTAATTAAATATAGCTAAAGATAGTATTTGAGATCATTAAAACTTTTTGTTTTTTTTTTCTAACTCAAACAAGAGGTTTATTTTTAAACATTACCAAACAGAAAAATTCATAAAATTAAAACGATTCCCTGTTGTTACAGGTTTGAAAGAATAAATTTATTTTTAAAATTTTTTATTAAAGCACAACATGATTACATAGTTGACTTTGTTCTATAGCAAAATCTATATATGTAGGTATTATTTTAACGCATAACACGAACCAAGCAAGTGTGGTGAGTTCAAGATAAACTTTTCATTTACAATAACACAGAACGGGAATTGACCTTCAGTCCGAAAGGGTTAAGTTATGTCAAAAAAATAAGTCTGAATATTTTGAGAAATTCATTTTTTAAATTTTTAAAAGGCAATAAAGAATATCACCTCATATAAAACTGAATTTTTTAATTTAATAATTATTTTAACAATATGAACATTTAAATAATCTTAATAATAAAGAAACGGTGATGGAATGGTAAAATGACTGTCATAATTTCTCATAATTTTTGTTACTCAATTGTTTGATTTGGTCAAAATGTGTATCCAAATATTGTTAATGATTTAATAAAATCGATAACCCGCTTTCAACTCATTTGTACATTAAGGAATTCACATTTTGGAGGGAAAAAGGTAATGTGGCATTTTCATCACATCTTTAAGCGGCTATAATGAGTTTAGAACTCTTATATTCTATTACCTTTAATATTGTCGGTAGAGGTCAAAACAATTAACATGCTTTGTTAAAATGTTATGTTAATGTCATGCCAATGACTTAACATATGTTAGAGGCATGAAATAAATTAGTAAATGACAAAAAATTGACACAAGAATTTAATAGAAATATATTCAATTATATAAATGCATCGATAATTTAATTCTTATTGCAATAATTGCTGCTGTATGGCTCATAAAGTCAAATAAAAATGTTCGACAAAATAATGGGCATTATTTTGAAAAATGATAATAAGTCAATTTTATTATTTTTTGTTTGTTGAATCTTCTTCGTTCAGTTTCTATTGAAATATTGAAGTAGTTTATTATAGGTTGTACTTAGTTGCTTGCTGTTGAAGTACTTAAAAATACGCGTTTATCAGCACTTCAGAGTACATTCTTAGTTTCTGCAAATAAAGTGTTCAATTGTATTTATACTTATTTTGGCGTAAGTTTTTAATTTTTTTTTTGTGGAATTTTTTAAAATTGCATACCATTCTATACGCTTGTTTTTAAGACCCTTCCACAATGCCGATAAAGTAAAAAATTTAACATAGTTACTTTCAAGTAGTTCCTATCGATTTTGACTTGCTTTTCTTTAACATAGATAAGAAAAAAGATATCGTACATAAGCATATATGCAAGTACTTTATTTTTTTAAAGCTTAAGTGCAAAAAACAATCCCAGAAGTAGGCTCATTAAAGGTACAGCTACACCAATTAAAGAACTTCATATATATATATATAAGTTATAAGTATTATAATAATCAAACAAATAACAAAATACTTTAAATATTGAAAATAAACTGCTAATATTACAATTAGTCATACAAGAGAATACCATGACGCATGGTCGAATAAACAAGGTAGCATGATACAAGTGTAACAAGGTACGATAACTCTCTCGTTTGAGACGTAATTTACGTTTTTTTGACACTAGCCGGAATTTTGAAGTTTCATAGACAAAATGTCAATTATGTAAAAGAAAACGAAAAATACAAATTTTCAATTTGAAAATAATTTCCGTAGAGAACAAAGAATAAATCATCTCTAATTTTTTAAAAATTTTGTGATTTTAGAAATTTGTGTTTGCGAAATTTTGGCCAAAAATGAGTTCTCTGATGAGAAATTGTAGAAACTTAAAGACTTTGTTCAAAAATTGTAAATAGTGCTCCAGTTACCATCTGTTTTTAGAAATTTGAATTTTGCTTTTACTTACCCAGCAGCAGTCCCCACAACTTAACCTACTTTATAGTTATTTCTGAAATTAGAAACAATTGAAATCTTACTAATATTGAGAAGAATGTTTATTTTTTCAGAAATTGAAATTAAAAATCAAAACAAATCTCCAACCTATGTTACAATAACATGGTAGGTAAGATAGAAGACAGGTTCTCTTGAAATTTTCAGCTGATTTTGACAGCTAGCTCACCCTGCTCTCCAATATGAGCCCACCTTGTAATGGTATTATGGTATGTGTCAAACTGAACTTACATTGTTATTTTTGTATCATGCAAGGCAGTCTCGCGGCTAAAAAATCCTCATTCATTCTGAGTCGAATCTGTCAAAATCAATACAAATAATTTGATGTATCTTTTTGTTGTTGTTCGTAGTTCGGCTTTCTTTTTTGACAATTCTGACTCTGTGGATATTATGAAAAAATGGGAAAATTTAAACAATATTTATTGAAGCATCAATCGTGAGAAGGAACATTAAGTACTACCGTGGCCAATAGTTTTGTTGTTCATAAGTGGCCTTCTTGCCCTTGCCTTTATGACACACTTCTCTTACCTTGCTAACTTAATTGTCTTCTTGCACTAGCGTTACATAGTCCGAACTTCAGGTAACGAACGCTTGGCCACGATTTCAGTAGATAAAATGCCTGCTTGGTTTGCAGCTCTTCATCCTTATGATTCTTGTGCAGTCTAAAATCATTGACATCTTGCTATTAGCGGGATAGATTTTGTACCCACTGATTTTTTACAACCCGATCATCATTTTATGCTTTTTTAGAAAATATTTATATTCTTAACATTTAAAAAACCATCTTTTGACTTGTTAAAAATTTGTTTTTAATTAATATAGAGTGAAGTTGCCAACAACGAAAATGTAAAAAAGGAACGTCAAAAAAGTTTCATGAGAACGCATTTCGAGAGACTTTTTCATTCCCTTTCGCACTATCACTTTTGACTGTCTTGGTCATGAATAATTACAAGGTAGGCCCATTTTAAAATGGGTGGTCAAATGTGCAATTTTACAATAAAAAGCTCTATGTGACACAAACGTCAAAAATGACAAAAGCATTAACAAAAATTAGCTTAACTCAAAGTCAAAAGCTATTTTTGACAACTAACTCACATTTTTTTCAATATGACTCTACCAAGTTATTGTACCATGGTCTCGTGCGAGTAGCCTCCTTGTTTAATACCCCTCTTGATCATTTGTGTACAAACATTAAATAATACCATCAACACATGTTGATTATAAGAAGCTGGGTCAAAATCATTTCAAATGCTGAAATGGCACATCTTGTCTTGTACAAGGGGTACTATTTATATTTCGGGAATAGCAAATAATAACAAACATTTTTAAATGAAAAAAAGAGTTGGCTGTGCCGTGGACACACCCGTAGGTTTTGACGTGACGAAGTTTCTTGCTGTTGTTGTTAATGTTGATGTTGATGTTGATGTTGATGTTGATGTTGATGTTGATGTTGATGTTGATGTTGATGTTGATGTTGATGTTGATGTTGATGTTGATGTTGATGTTGATGTTGATGTTGATGTTGATGTTAATATTGATGTTGATATTGATGTTGATTTTGATTTTGATTTTGATGTTGATGTTGATGTTGATTTTGATTTTGATTTTGATTTTGATTTTGATTTTGATGTTGATGTTGATGTTGATGTTGATGTTGATGTTGATATTGATGTTGATGTTGATGTTGATGTTGTTGTTGTTGTTGATGTTGATGTTGATGTTGATGTTGATGTTGATGTTGATGTTGATGTTGATGTTTATGTTGATGTTGATGTTGATGTTGATGTTGATGTTGATGTTGATGTTGATGTTGATGTTGATGTTGATGTTGATGTTGATGTTGATGTTGATGTTGATGTTGATGTTGATGTTGATGTTGATGTTGATGTTGATGTTGTTGTTTATGTTGATGTTGATGTTGATATTGATATTGATGTTGATGTTGATGTTAATGGTTATGTTGATGTTGATATTAATGGTTATGTTGATGTTGATATTGATGTTGATGTTGATGTTGATGTTTATGTTGATGTTGATGTTGATGTTGATGTTGATGTTGGTGTTGATGTTGATGTTGATGTTGATGTTGATGTTGATGTTGATGTTGATGTTGATGTTGATGTTGATGTTGATGTTGATGTTGATGTTGATGTTGATGTTGATGTTGATGTTGATGTTGATGTTTATGTTGATGTTGATGTTGATGTTGATGTTGATGTTGATGTTGATTTTGATTTTGATTTTGATTTTGATGTTGATGTTGATGTTGATGTTGATGTTGATGTTGATGTTGATGTTGATGTTGATGTTGATATTGATGTTGATGTTGATGTTAATGGTTATGTTGATGTTGATATTAATGGTTATGTTGATGTTGATATTGATGTTGATGTTGATGTTGATGTTTATGTTGATGTTGATGTTGATGTTGATGTTGATGTTGATGTTGATGTTGATGTTGATGTTGATGTTGATGTTGATGTTGATGTTGATGTTGATGTTGATGTTGATGTTGATGTTGATGTTGATGTTGATGTTGATGTTGATGTTAATATTGATGTTGATGTTTATGTTGATGTTGATGTTGATGTTGATGTTGATGTTGATGTTGATGTTGATGTTGATGTTGATGTTGATGTTGATGTTGATGTTGATGTTAATATTGATGTTGATGTTGATGTTGATGTTGATGTTGATGTTGATGTTGATGTTGATGTTGATGTTGATGTTTATGTTGATGTTGATGTTGATGTTGATGTTGATGTTGATGTTGATGTTGATGTTGATGTTGATGTTGATGTTGATGTTGATGTTGATGTTGATGTTGATGTTGATGTTGATGTTGATGTTGATGTTGATGTTGATGTTGATGTTGATGTTGATGTTGATGTTGATGTTGATGTTGATGTTGATGTTGATGTTGATGTTGATGTTGATGTTGATGTTGATGTTGATGTTGATGTTGATGTTGATGTTGATGTTGATGTTGATGTTGATGTTGATGTTGATGTTGATGTTGATGTTGATGTTGATGTTGATGTTGATGTTGATGTTGATGTTGATGTTGATGTTGATGTTGATGTTGATGTTGATGTTGATGTTGATGTTGATGTTGTTGTTTATGTTGATGTTGATGTTGATATTGATATTGATGTTGATGTTGATGTTAATGGTTATGTTGATGTTGATATTAATGGTTATGTTGATGTTGATATTGATGTTGATGTTTATGTTGATGTTGATGTTGATGTTGATGTTGATGTTGATGTTGATGTTGATGTTGATGTTGATGTTGATGTTGATGTTGATGTTGATGTTGATGTTTATGTTGATGTTGATGTTGATGTTGATGTTGATGTTGATGTTGATTTTGATTTTGATTTTGATTTTGATTTTGATGTTGATGTTGATGTTGATGTTGATGTTGATGTTGATGTTGATGTTGATGTTGATGTTGATGTTGATGTTGATGTTGATGTTGATATTGATGTTGATGTTGATGTTGATGTTAATGGTTATGTTGATGTTGATATTAATGGTTATGTTGATGTTGATATTGATGTTGATGTTGATGTTGATGTTTATGTTGATGTTGATGTTGATGTTGATGTTGATGTTGATGTTGATGTTGATGTTGATGTTGATGTTGATGTTGATGTTGATGTTGATGTTGATGTTGATGTTGATGTTGATGTTGATGTTGATGTTGATGTTGATGTTGATGTTGATGTTGATGTTGATGTTGATGTTGATGTTGATGTTGATGTTGATGTTGATTTTGATGTTGATGTTGATGTTGGTGTTGGTGTTGGTGTTGGTATTGGTGTTGGTGTTGGTGTTGGTGTTGGTGTTGGTGTTGGTGTTGGTGTTGGTGTTGGTGTTGGAGTTGTTGTTGGATTTGGAGTTGGTGCTTTTCGTTTAGCTTTTTTTTGGCTTCCCCATGGGTTGTGCCTTCATTTCAATTAATCCAGCAAAAGTAATGCATATGCGTCACATTAGGCGGTTCCCTGAGGGTTTTTGACACGCCGTCAATTTTTTTTTTTATTTTTGTCATATGCCCGAAGACCTCACCTTTCTTTTCGTTTCTTAAAATTTACCATTACACCAGTTCTCATAGAGTTAAAAATCCATGCAACGTTTTTTCATGGCTGTAGCATTTTTTCTGCATTATGTGATTGCATTCCTGAAATCATGACAACAAAATTTTTTTTGTAATTTAGTTGTGAAGCGTAATAACACATACCTGCTTTCGTAAAACAAAATTTACTGTAGCACTCTTCCTGAGTGAGTAATAATTCCATGCAACGATATTACATTTCTGTTACATAAGCTGCTATATTCACGACCTGACGACGCCGGAATTTTTTTTTTATTTTTGTCGTAAAGCCATGTATAAAAACTTTATTTTCCTTTTTAAACTTTTATCGTAGGTTATATACTCATTGAGTAAAAATTCAATGCAACGCCGCTGCATGAAAGTTGCGTTATCGATCTTTGAGCGGCTCTCTCAGGGTCCCCATGATGTCAGAAATTTTTTGTCTAATTTTGTTGTGAGGGCTTCTAGTAGGCCTTTATTGGCGTACTGTATTTTTAATCCTAGCACTAATACTCAGCGAGTAATAATTCCATGTAACAAATTTTCAGTTGCGTTGCTTACGCAGCTCCCACTACGTCCTTGTGCCGTATTTAATTTTTTTTTTGTTTTTTTAATATAGTCAAAGAATTAACCTTTATGGTCATACTATTTTTTTAATCATAACTCTTATACCCAGCGAGTAACAATTCAATAAAACGCAGATGAATTTTTAAAAAATTCATTTTTCAACTTTTTTGGAAACTAGAGCAGTATAACGTAACTTCGTCACGTCAAAATGGCTTTATTGTTTTTCAAAATATTCCCCTTGAAGATCAATATACTTTTGCATTCGTTCAAACCATTTGTCATAGCAGTTTTTCCATTCCTCTTGAGATGCCTCCAAAACATGGTTTTTGAACTCTTCAACTGCTTCTGCGGCGTTCGTAAATCGTTGACCACGCAGTTTACCTTTGATATTCGGAAACAAGAAGAAGTCATTGGGTGCCAGATCAGGATTGTATGGAGGATGAGTCATCAATTTTTTGACTGCTCAAAAATGCACATGTTTGACGAGATATGTAAGAGCTCGCATTGTCATGATGGTGAATGATTCGTCTTTGGCGGTTTGCAAATTTCTCCGAAGACTTCCGGCAAACAAATGGTCGTGTGCCATTCAGAATTGAGTTTTCTACGTTGCTCAAGCGGCCACATGGCCCATTCGGTGTAAGAAACAGGCGACTAATTGCTTCGCAGTGCTTCGTGCGCGAACAACTTTTGTTGGATTTGCCTCGTCTTGGAATATCCACACGGTCGATTGCTGTTTTGTTTCCGCCTCATACGCATATATCCATGATTCGTCACCTGTCACGATTTTATACACGTCTTTTGAAGCACCACGATTGAACTTTTTAATCATTTCCTTACACCAATCGACGCGAGACTTTTTTTGAGCGATTGATAAATTATTGATATAATTATTTTTACATATAAGAGTTCATGCAAAATCAAATGTATTGAAGTGGAACTAATGTGCAAGGATGCCTCTATCTCACGATATGTCACACGACGATCTTGCATTATTAATTCACGTACTGCATCGATGTTTGGTGGCACAACAACCGATTTTGGACGACCTTCACGGAATTTGTCGGCGACCGAACTACGGCTACAATTGAATTCACTATACCAGCGATATACTGTGGTTTTGGATGGTGCTTTATCGTCATAAAAAGAACTGAGTTCATCGACACATTCTTGTTGAGATAATCCACGTCGAAAGTGGTGAAAAATAATTCAACGAAAACCTTCTCTTGAAATTTCCATTTTTTGAACAAATTAATTTTCTTAACTCACTGCAAACAAAACAAATAGCACTTGTACATCAAAACGTTGTGAGTACATTTATGCCAATATTCATGTGTCAAACTTTATTATGGTGATGCCAGATTTTAGCTATTGATATTAGTGTTGCCAGTTCCCGAAATATAAATAGTACCCCTCGTAAGCGACTATTTGGTAATAAACAACAATCATACGGTTCTGTAAGCTCCATATTCCCACAACTCAAGTTACCACTTCGCAGAAAACGTTTTGAAACGATTGAGGCGATAAAGGAGAATTCGCGGAAGTAGCTAAAGGCAATTCCAAAATCAGCCTATGAAAATTGCGATTCCAAAATATTGGAGGAAGCGTTGCGATATGTTTATTGCTTGCAATGGAGATAACTTAAAAGGTAATAAAATAAATATCGATGAATAATGAAACCGTTTTCGTTTTATTTAAGAATTTCGGGTATTTTTTTGAACAGAAAGCAATATTAGAAACGATTTCTCACAGCTGCTTTATGCAAAAATTGATTCGATTGTAATCCATTTATCTTATAAGACAGTTTGGACGAATACAAGGAAGTTTTGCCGATTACGGTGCAGCAGGTCGTGGTTTCTAATCTTTATCATTTCAGCTTTTAAAGAATTGAATAAAATTTATTTTTTTTACGAAATAATATTAAATATTTATTAATATTTTATTATGACAAAGAGAAAATATAGAAGTTACGTAGCTTCTAAAACAGATTTGGTAAAGCTTATCGGAAACTCAATAGTTGAAATGTCAATTTTTTTACTGTCCCCAAGAACAAATGTGGATTTTTTGGATTCATTAACTTAATCACGTGCTCACTTCAGTTAATCTCTCATGATAACGAAAATTCTTAATTAAAATAAAAAAAAAAAAAAAAAAAATCCAAATAATTAACAAAATTACTAATAGCAGAATTAGCTTTCAAGCCTTAAATATTCAAAACCTATAACTGAAGATAAGACTTTTGGAATTTGTATCCTAAGAGAAATATAAGAAATTATCATTTTCATTTATACGAAATAATATTATTTCATATTAATACACGGCGCAATATTGTTCAGTTTATTTTTATCGGAACATCGGTTAATTTTTAATTTATTATCAAAGATGATAGGCTGATTCCAAAATCAGCCTATGAAAATTGCGATTCCAAAATATTGGCGGAAGCGTTGCGATATGTTCATTGCTTGCAATGGAGATAACTTTAAAGGTAATAAAATAAATATCGATGAATAATGAAACCGTTTTCGTTTTATTTAAGAATTTCGGGTATTTTTTTTTGTATTTTTTTTTAACAGAAAGCAATATTAGAAACTATTTCTTACAGCTGCTTTATGCAAAAATTGATTCCATTTTAATCCATTTTTCTTATATTTAAAACAGTTTGGACGAATGCAAGGAAGTTTTGCCGATTACGGTGCAGCAGGTCGTGGTTTCTAATCTTTACAAAATAATTGTAGTCCTTTCGAATGAAAGTTGACAAGCAGCTTTTATGGAATTGAAAAAAATTTACTTTTTTACGAAATAATATTAAATATTTATTAATATTTTATTATGACAAAGAGAAATTATATAAGTAACGTAGCTTATCGGAAACTCAATAGTTGAAATGCCAATTTTTTTACTATCTCCAAGAACAAATGTGGATAATGTTTTGTTTTTTGGATTAATTAACTTAATCACGTGCTCACTTCAGCTAATCTCTCATGATAACCAAAATTCTTAATAAAAATAAAAAAAAAAAAAATGCTTTCAAGCTTTCATATTCAAAATATTCAAAACCCATAACTGAAGATAAGACTTTTGGAATTTGTATCCTAAGAGAAATATAAGAAATTATCATTTTCATTTATACGAAATAATATTATTTCATATTAATACACGGCGCAATATTGTTCAGTTTATTTTTATCGGTTAACATCGGTTAATTTTTAATTTATTATCAAAGATGATAAGCCTTTTATGAAAGAACAATATAAGAAATGTCTGCAACCCAGTCATAAAGATAGTCACCAAGTTGGAAAATTTACTTTAAAATCCAAATATTTCAATAACGCCGCGACACGTGTGTATGTAGAGTGGAGAATACTGAATGTATAGTAATCGAATAACGTTTAAAAACTATTAACTATTCGGACATTTTCAAATACATAAATCATAAAAGTAGGTTTTAATAAAAAAAGTACTTTATACTTGTGTTCCTTCGAGCCGGATTTGAACCAGCGACCTATGGATTACTGCAATTTTTATTGTATGCATTCAACTCTACAGTCCACCGCTCTACCAACTGAGCTATCGAAGGTCTTAAAAAAATAAGTAATTTTAGTTTTCATACTTAGCTCAGCTACAAAACTTGACGTTTTACTCCAATAAAAGACTTCATTGGAGAAGATTAAAAAAAAAACTGTTGTTATCAGTGTTATGTTGATGGAAAAAAGTGAAAGGTATTTACTTCGTTGGTGAAAAATAAATAATTTTATGCTGAATAATGGTAAATGGCTAACAAGCCATAGCGAGAGATAGCTCAGTCTGGTAAAGCGGTGGACTGTAGCGTTACAAAATTGCATTTAAAAATTGCAGTAATCCATAGGTAGTTGTTTCAAATCCGGCTCGAAGCGATGTCTGAGACAATAAATTTCTTTGTACAACATTCTCTGTTTGATTTTTGGGATGAATTATTTTGGGCAGGCACAATTTTTGGTATGAGTCACTTATGAAGCACTAAACGGAGCACTAAAACGTTATTATCGATAAATGGCCATTTTTATCACACTTATTTCACATGACTTGACTTAAGAGGGGGAGGAAAAAAAAAAATAAAAATTTGTTCAAACTTCTCAAGTGCTTTATAATAACAACAAAAACCCTCTCATACAATTAGTCATAAAGTGTTATGAAATAAGTTCTGTTTTTTATTTAGGAGTTTCCTGAACATTTAGCTTTGAGTGCAACAGTTTTTATGTGTACATACCTTTTACTGCCCAATTGTTGCCAAAAACCATGAATAACATACCTTCTGATCAAAAAATACTCGTTTTATAAATTATTTAATAAAACGAAACGAATAGTATTATTCATCGATATGAATTTAATTTCCTTCAAACTAATCTCTATTGCAAGCAATATAAATTTTCTAACTCTTTCAATTTTAAACACATTTTTCATAGGCTGATTTTGGAATCGCCTTCAGCTCCTTCTTGGAAACATCGATCCAATATGTGTGCATGGAATATGTGTGTACGTGTGTGGTATAAATAAAATTCAAATACGGGAAAAAACGAGTTGTAAGGAAAATATTTGATTTATCCACGTAAATATTTAAATAAAAAAAAAAAGAGTTGGCTGTGCCGTGGACACACCCGTAGGTTTTGACGTGACGAAGTTTCTTGCTGTTGTTGTTAATGTTGATGTTGATATTGATGTGGATGTGGATGTGGATGTTGATGTTGATGTTGATGTTGATGTTGATGTTGATGTTGATGTTAATATTGATGTTGATGTTGATGTTGATTTTGATGTTGATGTTGATGTTGATGTTGATGTTGATGTTGACGTTGATGTTGATGTTGATGTTGATGTTGATGTTGATGTTGATGTTGATGTTGATTTTGATTTTGATGTTGATGTTGATGTTGATGTTGATGTTGATGTTGATGTTGATGTTGGTGTTGGTGTTGGTATTGGTGTTGGTGTTGGTGTTGGTGCTGGTGTTGGTGTTGGTGTTGGTGTTGGTGTTGGTGTTGTTGTTGGTGTTGGTGTTGGTGTTGGTGTTGGTGTTGGTGTTGGTGTTGGTGTTGTTGTTGGTGTTGGTGTTGGTGTTGTTGTTGGTGTTGGTGTTGGTGTTGGTGTTGGTGTTGGTGTTGGTGTTGGTGTTGGTGTTGGTGTTGGTGTTGGAGTTGTTGTTAGATTTGGAGTTGGTGCTTTTCGTTTAGCTTTTTTTTTTGCTTCCCCATTGGCTGTGCTCTAATTTCAATTAATCCAGCAAAAGTGATGCATATGCGTCACATTAGGCGGTTCCCTGAGGGTTTTTGACACGCCGTCAAATTTTTTTTTATTTTTGTCATATGCCCGAAGACCTCACCTTTGTTTTCGTTCCTTAAAATTTACCGTTGCACCAGTAGTCACAGAGTTAAAAATCCATGCAACGTTTTTTCATGGCTGTAGCATTTTTACTGCATTATGTGATTGCATCCCTGAAATCATGACAACAAAATTTTTTTTTGTAATTTAGTTGTGAAGCGTAATTTACTGTAGCACTCCTCCTGCGTGAGTAATAATTCCATGAAACGATATTACATTTCTGTTACATAAGCTGCTATATTCACGACCTGACGACGCCGGAATTTTTTTTTTATTTTTGTCGTAAAGCCATGTATAAAAACTTTATTTTCCTTTTTAAACTTTTATAGTAGGTTATACACTCATTGAGTAAAAATTCAATGCAACGCCGCTGCATGAATGTTGCGTTGTCGATCTTTGAGCGGCAATTTTTTGCCTAATTTTGTTGTGAGGGCTTACAGTAGGCCTTTATTGGCGTATTGTATTTTTAATCCTAGCACTAATACTCAGCGAGTAATAATTCCATGTAACAAATTTTCAGTTGCGTTGCTTACGCAGCTCCCACTACGTCCCTATGCCGTATTAAATTTTTTTTTTGTTTTTTTAATATAGTCAAAGAATTAACCTTTATGGTTATACTATGTTTTTAATCATTGCTCTTATACCCAGCGAGTAACAATTCAATGAAACGCAGATGAATTTTTAAAAAATCTCGATCAAATGTGTTCAAACATGTTGTAATAACACGCACAACCATGGTTGAATAAATATGTAAGGTTGTCGCATGGGTGAGAGCGAGTTCCCATAAATGTCAAATCAAAGTTGACAGCTCATACAAAATCTTAATCACGAGACAACCTCATTTATTCAACCATGCGCACAACGCAATTTGATCATAAGACGTTTAGTTAAAGTCTCTTTCAAGAGCTGAAATGGCCAGTTTATTATTATTATTATATCTTAATATCCGACTGTTGTAAAAATTATATTGTAATGTTGAGTAGGGATATTTAATCTATTCAAAAGTGAAAATATTGTTTGTGAATTTATTGGTTTTATCTATAAAGTCATAAAACGCTTACAATGCAAAGCAATAAAAGGATTCAATTTTTCGTAGCTAAATCCAATTTTTCAATTTTGTTTGCTACGTGCTGCAGTTCATCTATCATCTATCTATCATCCATAGTTGAATAAATAAGGTTTTCTCGTGGCTGATCGTACTCTATTCTCAGTACCCATAATTGTCAAAATCAATGAAAAGCAACAACAATAACTTCAACGGCTTTTCATGTTATTAATTTTCGTTTTCAGATTTTATATGAGCTGTCAACTTCGATTTGACATTTATGGGAACTCGCTCTCACCCATGCGACCATGATACAATTATAAGGTAGGCCCAATTCGGAGATAAAAAAAACGAAAAAGCAAAGCAAAGAAAAGTAAATCAAAACAATTGCGTAGGTATAATGTCACTTTTGAAAATTGAAGTTTATTCGTTCAGCCATAAGGATGTATAATTTACTTTAAATAGTATAAATCTGGTTATTGGGTATTGAGTACCCAGATTTTATGTGAAATATTGCAAGAAAAGTAAGCAAAAACCCTAAAAATTTAACAATATGAGCCATTTTTCAAAATATAATACAGAATGAATTGTATGTTGGCTTTCAACGAAGCAAATAAAAGTTAATATTTTATATAATTTTCATTCGACTACTTAGTTCGATAGTTCAGTAACCAATTTATTTGTATCGCTTTGTATTGTATTTTGACATTATACCTACGCCTTTGTTATTGTTTTGTTGTTGATTTGCATGATATAATTAATCAGGTAGGTGTGACAGTTTTCCAGCGAACATAAATTGTCAAAAATCATACAAGACAAAGCAAACAAAAAAAAAAAAAAACAGAAAACAGACGAGTTTGACAATCCATGAACGATCTCGTGAGAAAATAGCCTGTTGTCAAACCTACCTGTATAATTGTATCATGGCATGATACAATTATAAGGTAGGCCCAGGAAAAACACACTCTCTATGACTATAAATCAACAACAAAACAATAACAAAGGCGTAGGTATAATGTCAAAATACAATACAAAGCGATGCAAATAAATTGGTTACTGAACAATCGAACTAAGAAGTCGAATGAAAATTATATAAAAAGTTCACTCTTATTTGCTTCGTTGAAAGCTAACATACAATTCATTTTGTATTATATCTTAAAACATAACTCATTTTGTTATATTTTTAGGGTTTTTGCTTACTTTTCTTACATTATTCCACATAAAATCTGGGTACTCAATACCCAGATTCATACTGTTAAAAGTAAATTATGCATCCCTATCGCTGAACGAATAAACGTCAATTGTTAAAAATGACATTATACCTACGCCAATGTTTTGATTTTCTTTGCTTTGCTTTGCTTTTTCGTGTTTTTTGTCTCCGAATTGGGCCTACCTTATAATTGTATCATGTATCATGGTTGATTTGTAGTCATAGAGAGCGTGTTTTTGCTGGGCCTACCTTATAATTGTATCATGCATGCGACAACCTTATTTATTCAACCATGCTATCATCTATCTTTCAAATTTCACAACAAACTGAAGAAAAAAAAATTCTTTGACTGAAACGTCTGATAATGGGCTCCACGCTGTTTATTTTAAAAAATATTATTAATCAAAATAAAGACTTACGGCAAATATTTAATCTTTTAAAATAAATATTCAAGAGTGATCACTTGCGATGCGATTAAAAATTCGACGCATGTATCATGGTTCTATTGTGTAGTGTAAAATCATATGAATAAGGCCGCGTCCATAGTGTGCACAGAAGCTGAAGATGGCAACCGCTGCTGAAAAATGCTTCATGTATAACCTTATAGAAAAAGCTCAGTGTTTATAGTGCAGGGTTATTTTGGGCTTGAACCTACTTGCAAGATGGTTTACAGCGGTCTTATTTTCTCACCTCAAGCGGCAGGTCAGTAAAATAACTAATTTTTGTTTTTCAGCTCAAAGTTGCCTAAATGGAAGAAAATTCGAAAGATTTATTTAAAGAATTGATTGTATGTACACTTTTGGGATCAAGTATAGCTCCTTTTTGAAAATGGTTGGATTGAGACCAAATTCACTGAAAGCTAATTATTGCCAAAAAAATTCTGAACAGCGTAGTGTCGTCAAACTTCAAAGGTTGGTTAGCTTTATAGAGCATGGTACTGTCGTCTACCATAGTCATTCTTTTCAAATAACAACTGCCATTTATACGTCAGGTCGTGTACGAGGGACTAACCTCGTAACAATAACAAAGATAAAAAAAAAGTTGGCTGTATCGTGAACACACTTTTAGGTTTTGACGTGACAGTGTTTCTTTATCCTTGTCCTTATTCTTATTCCCATCCTTTCCTTTGTTTTCAAACTTATTCTCATCCTTCCGTTAATCTTTTAATATGTCCTAATAATTTCCTACTTCATGCCTAAACTCTTGTTTTAATCTATCACTAAATTCTTGACTTAATCCTTATCCGAATCCCTTTCCTGTTTGTTGTTGTTGTTGGTTGTGCTTTTCTTCGGTGCATTTACTTAGCTGCATGCAATTAGTCCAGCAAAAATTATGCATATTCGTTTCATTAGGCGGTTCACTGAGAAGTCTCATGACTCCGTCAATTTTTTTCTTTTATTTATATCATGTGCCCGAAGACCTCATCTTCATTTTCGTTCCTTAAAATTTACCTTTGCGCCAACAGTCACAGAGTTCAAAATCCATGCTACGTTTTTTTCATTGTTGATAAATGATAATTTTTACTGCATCATATGGTTGCCACCCTGAAATTATGACCATAAGAATTTTTTTTTGTACTTTAGTTGTTAGGCGTAATAGCACATCTATGATATCGTAAAATAAAATTTACCGTAGCTCGTATCCTGAGTGAGTAATAATTCCATGCAACGACATTATATTTCTGTTACATAAGCTGCTATCTTCTCGACCTGACGACCTCAGATTTTTTTCTTATTTTTGTCTTAAGGTCAAGTATATATCCTTTATTTTCCTTCTTGAACATTAATCTTAGCTTATGTACTCTCCAAGTAAAAGTTCAATGCAACGTCGTTGGCCCCATGACGTCAGAAATTTGTCTAATTTTGTTGTGAAGGCTTAGAGCAGGCCTTTATTGGCGTATCATATTTTTTATCCTAACACTAATACTCAGCGAGAAATAATTCCATGTAACAAATTTTCTGCTGTGTTGCTTAAGCAGATCCCACCGCTTCACGATGACGTTTTGAATTTATTTTTTTTATAATCAAGTCCAAGAATTAATCTTTACGGTCGTACCGTTATTTAAATCATAGCACCTTTACGCAACAAGTAACAATTCAATGCAATGCCGATGAAAAAATATCTTTTGCAACTTTTTTGGAAACCTGCGCAGTAAGGTAACTTCACGTCAAACAAAACAAAATAACAACAAATCAGGTTCGAATTCATTTCGCAAAATGTAAATGACTGAATTTTTTTATTCAAACAAAAAATTAAGCACCATAAACATCATCACTTCAATTAAGCTGGTCTCATCTAAAAGCAACAAGCGCCCAATATAATCACTTTCAGCTCTATAAAGTTGATTCCATCTACAAGCACAATCTCGCAACTTCTTCAGCGCGCGCTATAAACGTGGTCTTAAGCTCACGTGCTTTTTTAATACTTAAGCCATTTACGCACTTTTCTCATTACTTATGTTACTTTTGTTTCGTCAATGCGTAAAATCAAAATATTACTCATCTGTTCCACATACAAAATTATGTATGACTCATTCGTATGGTGTGAATAACACCTTAAAACACACTAAATAAATATTTATTGTAGCAAAAATAACGGAAGAACTCAATGCTGTGGAGACCACTTCAAAAAGTTATGTTTTCTAAATAAAAATCATGTGCGCGATACTTTTAGTGCAAAATTCGAGTGTTTTATTACTTTTTTTTTATTGAAGTACGACACGGGAACAATAGATCATATAGCTTTCTCTTTTTCACTCACTACCTCTACAATTAAATATGGATAATTCAATATTTTCGTTATCATTTTTGGAAAACAATACAGTCGTTATCAGAGTCTAGATTTGATAAACTACAATAGACATCAAATTCATTTATAATTATTGAACAAGGAGTTGTTGGGTCTTAGTACGAATTTGGTCGCATTGTGGCAACGGTATCGTTAGACCAAGCTTAATAACGGTAGTGGTGGCTCATACAAGTGATAGAGATCTAAAAGAATAATGTGTCTAGAAGAGTGGTAAACCGCAATTCATGCTAGTCTGCCAATAGGCAACACATAAGAAAAAAATAGCTTGGCTTATAACAAGTTCAAAACAGCTCGACATTTCACGAACGGGATTTGGTGAAAATGTTAAATTGATCGTTAGTGAAAATATTGAAAAAATCGCATTTAAAATACATTAATATATAGCACAGAATAATTCCTTAGATAAGGTAAGACAGAAATTATTGCAAACGGAACTTTATCTTTATAACTTATTTATATAACGTTAATATTACAAATTCAACACAGTCACAACATTGGAAATACAAAAAAAATATTTCTGCAATTTATTGGTTTTATCTATAAACATATAAAAGAACTTCCAGTGCAAAGCAATAAAATTATTGGATTTTTCGTAGCAAAATTCGATTTTTTATGAACACGCGCAACGATCAAATGTAATGACAAGAATTATTGTCGCCATAGAAGGCTTAAATTTTTGCCGAGTAATGCACAGAATACATTGACGACAACAGCGACATTACGACATCGACATCTGTTAATATTTTTTTACATGTATTTCTTATGGAGAGAATTTGGTCTAATGCCGCAATTTCGTGTTGTCGATGTAGAACTATTCGTTAACTGACAGTTTGTCGTTACTGTCGACGTCAATGTGTTCAGTGTATGAGTCTTCAAAATGGCAACTTCCCACCTGATGCGGTACGAATACGTTCTTCTATTAGAATTTGAACCCTCTTATCTAAGTATAATACTACGTTGTTTGAATATATTTATCTTTAAGAAATACTTATTTATTTAATAAAAATACAAATCACTTTCTAACGTTAACAGCATTAAACTCACCTTCTCCACCTCCTTCCTCCTTCTCAAATGTTTCCGGCATTGCTCTAAAAGTTTCGTTATCAATAAAGTTTGTTAGCACTTTTGGCCTCGCAGGCTTGTAGTAAAATACTATCAAAATAATAATAATAATAATAATAATAAATAAGTATATTTAAGGGCAGGTGTACGTCTAAAAGCGAATTCATGTTAGTTACAAGAGTTCTAGCAGCTGTTGTTTGCACTTGAAATACATAAACACCGCCATGCCAAGTGTTCAAGCACTTGAACAGCTGGAGTATTACAGAAACTACTGCAAGGGCGATGTACTCGCTCGTGAATTTGTTACGTTATCGATATTCAATATTAATATGAGGTGGAAGTGGCTAGTGAACTCAAGAAAAGCAAACGACTGACTACAAAAAGTGAAGAATTGAGTCATGTTTTTCGGTTAATAGAGTGCAAAAAAAAAAAAAAAAATCTTGGCTTAAGCGGTGCGTATAGAAAAAAAACCCATTCAAAACAAAACTGTATTTGGACGGGACAATGTTACGTTTTATCGTGTAGGTTTTTAAAAAAATTGTAAAAAAACCTTTTTTCTAGAATGCATCGGCGATTGAAGGAATTGTTACTCTCTGAGTATAGGTGCTGTGATAAAAATAATCATACGGCAGTAAAGGCTGATTCTTTGATTTTACAAGAAAAAGAGAAAAAAAAAATTTAAAATGTCTTCGGGATTCGAAAGGAGCTTCTTAAGCAACGGAACTGAACACACATTTGGGCATGGGTGGCTTCAAGATATTATTTGGTGCTTCTGGACCGAATTCAACGACGTACCATATATCTGATAGGGGTTGAAAACATTTTATCTTCTTTCAACTCTCTTGGGCTTCGACGCAATGTTGATTGTCTAAAGCACCCCATACACTTATCAATTTACCGAACAACTGAGTTGCCCATTATACAATAAATAGAGGTAGATGCAGACCTGACTGTGCTCTCTTTTAATACTGCCGTAACTGTCAAAATCCATATAAAAAAAATTGGTTTGCTCATAGTTGAATAAATAAGGTTGTCGCATGGGTGAGAGCAAGTTCCCATAAATGTCAATTAGAAGTTGACAGCTCATACAAAATCTGAAAGGGGAAATTATTAACATGCAAAGCCGATGAAGTTGTTGTTGTATCTTTTCATTGATTTTGACAATTATGGGTACTGAGAAGAGAGTAGAATCAGCCACGAGACAACCTTATTTATTCAACCATGGGTTTGCTTACATTTAATTTCTATGAGGTTGTTCAGACCATGGTATAATAATATAAGGTAGTATTGACAGTTGCTTGGGTAACGACCATCTGTCAAAAAAAATGTCTAGAAAGAGAGCGTTCAATTATTTCTTATTTTTTCGCCATTGTTTATGTTTCAGCGCTTGCAAATAACCTAACATTTTCTTACAAAATATTGCCTATTTTATTTAATTAATAGTGAGTTATTATTACTAGAACGAAAATAATTTGTAAACTTAATGTTATTAAGTGCAAACATAAAAAAAAAAGGTTGAAAACGTTTAAGTGCAGCAACCTCAGCAGCTGCAGATGCATGTGGACGAAATTGAAAAAGTTTTCAATTAAAATTAAAACACCACGGCTGGAAAACGTTAAACACATATCACACATAATTTTTTCACAACTTTCATTATTATAACTGTGTATTTAACGCACATATTTTGCGGAATTTATTTATTTTTACATTCGTTTAATTCTTGGTGCACGAACAACTGTTTTTGACAGATGGTCGTTGCCTTGTTGCTGAGAAAATCTATACTTGTCAATGCTACCTGTATAATTGTACCATGGTTCAGACTTGCCTCAAATGAGGCCGACTCACTTGGCTCATTTTGACGTCTACAGGTAAAGGGAAAGCGGGAAGGTGACATGTTACGTGCGGCAAGAATTTTTAAAATTCTAAAAATTATGCGACTCAATTTGACGCACGTCAGACTGAAGTCTGTTCAGTTGACATTTTTCCTCTTTGTTTTCTCTTTTTAGTTGGGCGCATCCAGAAAAAAATTTTGGGGAGTGTTTTATATTTATATTTATAGACTTATTCAAATTTTATATATAATATTTAGAGTACAAAGTCAATTATTCTTTTATTTTGTGCCATAGAATTTAATATGTCCTAAATTATAAAATTGAAATTAATTCATTTCATTTTAATGAAATTTAAAGAGATTATACCAATTTCATATTACTTTCTATGTGGGGTTAGCGTAATTATCATACGAGATCGTTAATTTGCAATATGATCTTTATATTTTAAATATAAGCTTAAAATATATTGAAATTCATAACGATGGCCCCAAAATCTCTGCTGCAATCGTCATCACATACAGAAATATAGACGGAAATAGACCGATATGATTACGCAGAGCCAAAAACAACCACATAAAATCAATAAGACCAACAAATTGAGATATTTTATTAAGTTTTCTACCAAATAATAGGTACCAAATAATAGGCTACCAAATAATAAGAATTTTCCATAAAGAAATATTTTCAATTCCATGGAGAAAATCTTATTAAAAATTAACAACTACTATCAAACATTTTTTAATAAGATTTTTTATTGAATGAATAAAATAATGTGGAAATCTTATTAACTCTTAACTTTAATAAGAAATTTTTTGTTTTTTTTTTAAATAGCTTAAAAATAGTTTAAAAAATATCTTGCAAATTTCGTGAAAGTAAGAGCAAATGTGTTTTAAACTTTTAAAAAACATATGGAAAAAGGCAAATGAACACATTGTGTTTTATTTTAAGTTAATGTTTTTTTTAGTGTAAGAGTACACTCCAAGCGAATAAATGTAAACAACAGATCGTATAGTAAAGAGAAAATCAGCGCATGAGAATAACTGCTAATCCGTTCTCTGTTTTCTCACAACACACTTCTTACGCTGATCTGAATTTGTGAGTTGTGTTGTTTTTAACGTAGAATACGTTATACGGGGGTGTTAATCTGGAGCACAAAATTTTGAGAAAATGTTTGTCACTTTCATTATAAGTTTTTAATACTTTATGCATGCATTGAAGAAAATTCAAGTATGGTCTAAACATATTTAATATGTCTTCTATTGATTTGTATTTAAATAATCATATTGCTACATATAATTTTTTTGATTCTATAAGTAAATCAAAATTTAACTCCTTCAAATTTTGTATTAATTTTCATATGCTTCGTATTTTATGTATTATAACATCATGTGTAAGAGCAGTACGATTATCTGTGTGTTCATCACAGAACCAGTGTGAGAAAGAGAAGAAGTATAATGACCAAGTAGCGAACGACAACCATGACAAATACAACCATGATTTTTGTTTGCCTTTTCTTTTAATATCAAAGACATGCTCCATATGCGCCCTTTGCAGCATTTTTTTATGCGGCGGCCATTGTTAATCCATAGGAATTCTTAATTTTTGTAGAGATTTTCTATAGTTCAGACACAAACCTTACAATCATAAAGCCTAGTATGCTGTAGAAACGAAAATTTCTTGGCATATAATTCTACACCCGAAATATTAGTGTAGAGTCAAAAATGTTTGTGTGGAGAAAAAAGCAACTACAGTACGACCTAGCTCAATGCAACTAATAGAAATTCGGCCAGTTGACGTAGTTAATGTTGAAGAAACGCAATTTAACTTCTAAACATAAAGCTTTATGGCTCTGAATCCTAGATATTTTGGTTTTATGTATTAAGATATGCACTTTGTTTCCTTAAATATTGTTTTAAGAGATTTTTCGTACATCAAAAATGTATTTTACAAGAAAAGAAGAACTCAAAGTAAATAATATAAAAGTTTATGGAAGTGTACGCAAATGGAAGTTGCGATAATTGTGCATTTTTTTTTAAGTTGCGTTTACTGAGTCAACAATGTAAATTTTTGAGTATTGCGATTATCGAGTGTTGCGTAAAGCGAGGTCGAACTGTTTTCTTATTGAAATGTCAAAATTCTGGTGCCAATTAAATTTCCCGGACATATAATCGACAGCGAAATTTTGACATTTCAACTCTCCACATGGTTGTTGTACTTGCTAGCATTGAACAAATTTTTCACCTCTACAGCGTACTAAGTAGCGAAAAAAAAATTCAGCTGCCTTTTCGCTGTCAAAAACTCAATGCATTCCATATGGAAAGTTTCTTTCCGCTTCTACAGCATACTGGGCTTAAGCAGAAAATGAAAAAATGTTTATGAATAACAATGTTAGCAAGGTTGCATAGAAGCTGCGTAAAGCCTTAAACAGTGCGGAACTAAACAAGCGTTTAAAGGTTGTTTAAGGAAATCTATTGAATAGGGCTGTTAATGACTAACGTATTCTACGTCTGACCTATGCGGCCGTGTTATCTAACACAGGCTTGAGCTTTTTTATTATTTTCTCTTGTGCGCAGCAAATTTTAAAAAATAGCCAGAACATGTTTATTGTTTTAAGGGATACTTTTGAAAACAAAAGCAAAGTGAACTGTTCTACACTGAATGCCTTTTGTACTTTTTCAGAGCTACTTCGAACTGCGCTAGAAATGTTCTAGTTCACTTTTTCAATTGACTCTTAAATAACTTTCGGGTTCTAACATTGCCTTGGATATAAGAGAATTGAAATTCCTTTGTTTAAATTGCACTAATTTGCTCTCTATTTATTTTCTCTCTCCTAATCTTGAAGCGCATTTTATTGCTTGATTGTTTTTTTAATTTTATCAATCTTTTTTCGATAATTTGAACTTTGAAACCTCCCTTGCTCCTGCCAGCTTCGCTAGACCTACGTATTTAAGAAATTCCATTTGATGGCATAACCTTACAACCGAAAGTTAGTCATGTGAATAAAACGTTTATCGTCACATCTTTTTCAGGTTGATAGCAATAATCTGAAGATAGCAAATTTAAGAAAAAATAAAAAATTACAAAAGCAATCCTCAATTGCCATATCACGATTCATCGATAAGAATTTTAATGTTTTATTTGATTACTCAGCTATATTGATGCGTGAAAAAATTATAAGCGAAAGACTTGCGGACTTGACAGCAATATTTTTTATTGCTGTTATTTTATATTTCTTGTTAGAACTTGGGAACGATAAAAAAACGGAATTGAATTATTTATAAGAACGTGAACACATAGTCGACAAGATGAACACATCATAATTTTTTCCAGTTTATTTTTTTCTTCCTGTTTTAAGTTTTGATTCCAATTCCAATTGATAATAGTTCTCAAACATTAGAGGGTGATTAGGTTGATATAAAACTTTGTTCATTATTAATTTACAAGCACTTGTATTTTCAACACAATTGTTGCAAATTGTCAAGTAAGCTTTTTTGAATCAACGAACGAGAAGTTTCATTTTTAAATTTATAGCTGCATTCACAAAAATATCTTAAAATAGCTTTAAAACGTTCAATAGTTAAAAAGCTTTTTAATGTTAAAAAGTTTTTAAAATTTTGTTATTCATAAGCAAGAGTTTCATTTTTAAATTTACAGCCGTATTCATTAAAATATTTTGTAAAAGCTTTGAGACATTCAATAGTTAAATAAAAAGCTTTTTAATTTTAAAAAGTTTTTTTTTAAAATTCCGTTATTTATAAACATGTCGTAGCTGCTTAGTAGTTAAAATAGGAACACTTTCGACTTGAAGTGGGAAGGGTTTGTGAGTTTGGAATGGTTTGTGAATTTGATGAATTCGATAGGTCGATGCAGGGCTGCTTGTGCTTTCTTTTTGTTCAAAAACATAAGAAAAGAAAGAAAGAAAAACATAAAAAAAGAAATTGTTCAAATTGAAATAATTTCGATTTGACAGTTCTGAGTCCACGCTCTTTGCCTTACATCTGCCTTCTTTATTCTACCATGAAAAGGTCCGTTTCCATACTCACTTGAAGTGACTTGAAGTTATTCGAAGACGTTTCTTTACACATTTTTCCAGCACTATAGCGATGAAGAACAAGCGAAATGTCACTCTCTATTACTCAAACTATACTTGAAAAATTTCTTCAAGCACGAATCTCGAGATTTAAACAGCTGATTGTCAAAATGATAAAATTAAATTGTTGTGTTGTGTTGTGAAAAAAAAAAGATACAGTAGTTTCGATTATGTCGTAACACAAGACGTAGAATTAGTCAATTCGCTTTTGATGACATCGTTTTTAAAAACTATTTAGCAAAATATTTATTCCATACACCTGAGCATATGACCTTTAAAAGAGTGCCGGAGAGGGTTAATATGTATGACCGATATCCATTACTTTTGCAAAAGGAACATTTTTGCGTTTGACACCTTATCCCTCCGACCACTCCTTAGGGGGGCTTCTATACAAATTTTATGGTTTTTGTTTATTTATTCCATACACCTGAGCATATGACCTTTAAGAGAGTGCCGGAGAGGGTTAATATGTATGACCGAACCCCATTACTTGTGCAAAAGGAACATTTTTGCCTTTGACACCTATTCCCTCCGACCACTCCTTAGGGGGGCTCCCATACAAATTTTATTGTGTTTGTGCCGGAGAGGGTTAAGATGTATCACCGACCCCCATTACTTTTGCAAAAGGAGCATTTTTTCCTTTGACACCTATTGCCTCCGACCACTCTTTAGGGGGCCCCCATACAAATTTTACGGTTTTTGTTTATTTATTCCATACACCTGAGCATATGACCTTTCAAAGAGTGCCGGAAAGGGTTAATATGTATCACTGACCCCCATTACTTTTGCAAAAGGAACATTTTTGCCTTTGACACCTATTCCCTCAGACCACTCCTTAGGGGGGCTCCCATACAAATTTTATGGTTTTGTCGATAAAACCGGAAACTGTCGATAATTAGGTAGCAAGTTTAAGCAAACAAAAACATCAAATGTTGGCTTTATATTTCATGTAATAGTGTAAAATTTATATAAGTTAGAGAGTTCTAACATAAATTTTTGTCGCATTGAGGATCAAACAGACCAACAAGTGCTAACATCAACATTGTACGATCAGTACTTTAGGCCCACCAAAGGCTCAAAAAGTAATGTAAATACCGACACCTGATCACTATCAACCACCCTACTTACCTCCGAGAATGACGAATTCTATGTCAAAAATTCATAGAATTTGTTAGCATATTAATAAAAACTAGTATCGCCTGTGCCCGAAATTCGGCCATATGTTGCTATAAGGTAACGAAACTCAAGTTGTTTTTCACATAATGAATTGTTCTTAATTTGCATGGAAATTCTAAATGCTTACCTTGACGCTATGAGGAAAATAGTGGTAAAGGACAAAAAAGGAAGCATATAATGCGTCAAAGTGAATAAATAAAGTAAATAAATAAATTGAAAGTAAAAAATATGTAAGTAAAAGTAAATAAACGGTAGAAAAGTATAACAAATAAATCAAGTTAAATGATAATTCCATATTAAATAAATAAATTAATGACTTAAAATTTCAGTATAAACTATATTTTTTGTAAACACCCTTTCATCAGCCAAATGTCCTTGTCCATCAATACCAGAAACTCAAACGATCTAACTCGACTCGAGGTAACATACAGTTGACCATGCGAAAAAACAGGTCGTCATAACAAAAGTTTGGCGTTACAGATAAATCTGTGCGTGCTGAACGCACCAACCCATAGCCTGAACAGAATGAACGGCATCAGCGGCGCTCTCTGTCGCAGAGTCATCTCAAAATAAACCACCAAGTATTGAACAAAACAAACAATTAGCAATGGCTTGGCGTTAAGTGTTATATAAAGCAAGCAGCAGTTTAACTATTTTTTTAACGCTGAGAGAAATGAAGAGAAAGCAACAACCACAACAACAGCAATAACAACAATGCTACTCAGCTCTTTTTAAATGTTTCCGTCACTCCCGCATTCTACTCTTACTTTTGTAAGCTACAGCAGCGATGTTCAACAGAGCTTTGTCGCTTTGCAGTTTCTCATTGTCCCATTGGTAAAAAAAGCATTTTACATTTGCTCAGTTTTACCTATCTTAATGACAACATATTCGAATAAAAATTATATTGTGCAAATCTACTCGAACATACCTATCCATCGATATAAGTATTATGTGAATATGTTGAAGGTAACACAGAAAAAAAGGGAACACAAACTTTTTGTTTGCCTATTAATATAAAGATAAAGTAGAAATAGCAAAATGAACGCAAATGGAAGTGTTGATCTTTTAAATATGTAGTTACCAGATGCATTCAGCCATTTCTGGAGAACAATTAAGTAGCAACTAATTTGAATTTTCCATTTTTTTAAATAAACCAACCAGTAAATTAAATTCTTATTTTGTTTCAATAGTCAAAAAACAACTGTTGTGCTTAAAACTTACCTGAAGTCATGGTAGAATTTACAAGGTGCTCTCTTTCAACTATAACTGTCAAAATAGAGAAAGAAATGAAAAGATACAAAAAAATAATTCAAGCTGACATAATTTCGATTTGACAGTTCTGATTCGAAGCTCTCTCCGCTGCATGTACCTTGTTATTGTACAATGCTTGAAGTCGTTTCCGTACTTTTTGACAAATTATCAAATTATGAGAAATATAATTATTTTGACAGATAATTAAATAACTCTCTATTACTCGAACTTTATTCGAACTTTACTTGAAGTGAATAAGGAAACAGACCTAATGATTTTTTATTTATAAGTCAAAATTTTGTTAAAATTTTCATATTGAAAAATTCAAAAGTTTTTGGAAGTTATTCTCTGCTCTGAAGAAATTTATAAGAGATTTTTCAACATGGTGTTGGTTTTTCCTATATTTTGAAATAATTTGAAATATTTTTGACAAAATTTTTGCTCAGATGAGAATCAAAATTTTTAAATTTCTTTATAAAGGGCGCATAGAAGGCTTCAACCATTTTCTAACTTCTCATTTACGAAGCTTTAAGAAAGAAAGCCTGAAAAACTATCTCAATATTTTCCTTAAAAAGGCTTTGTAAGAGCTTCACAATATTTTATAAATACAGCCGTTAGTTTTTTTAAGATAATTTTAATTATTTTTGCATTGGAAATTTGTCATTATTGATAAAAAGTTAAAAATGGTAAAAGTTTGGACGCACTACAATATTAATGTATACCATGATTCCACAGATCTTTTTGACAATTCTACGATTTTCAAGAGTTTTTATTATTTCCTATTTTAAACTTGTAAGCGTTCCTGTACTTTTTGTATTTTGTACTCTTTTGGAAAGATTTTTTGCTTATTGTCTCAAATTTTATTTACTAGAAATTAACTAGTTTTTACTTGAGAAGTACTGGATCAGATCTAGTTATTTAATCTCTATAAGAACACTTTGAGTCTTCGTTCAAAAACTGAAAAGATAAATATTTATAATAATTTTATTAAAAAAAAAAAATTTATAATTATAATAATTTTGTTAGAAATAAGTTTTATCAGACATAAATTTAATCAAAATATTTTTTTTTCCAATTTTAGTGAAACATTTTCTATCAGCTACAACAAGTTTTTTACTGAATTAGAAGGGATCTCAAGCCAAATTTCGACTGGCAACGAGCATTTATCAAAAAATGGCCAAAGTTACCAGTTGGGATAAATTTAAGCTTTTGCTATGGAAAAACTGGATTCTGCAATGGAACCACAAATGGCAACTGGCTATAGAGCTGCTTTTACCAGCTGTCTTCTCACTGTTACTGGTACTGGTGCGAACATTAGTGGTGGCCGAACCGAAGGCCGAAACAAACTATCCACCCCTAGAGATCACAAATTTAAAACTATTTAAGTGAGTATAGAAGATTTCATTTTCTTCTACATTATAAGATATGTATGTCCTATGATAAAATTAAATCAATCAAAAGTCAATGGTTTGAGATTTAGAGTAGCCTTAAAATTTTTATTTTATCTCAAATAAATCGATTTTTAATGAATTGATCATAGTTAAAATAAAAACTAAAAGAATTCCGACTATTGAAGTCAAGTATCTCAATGCACTCAGAGCATAATTTTTACAAATTTTAGCTACCCAGATGGGTCGTTAGTTAAAAGTTGATTACTTTTCTTATATAAATAGTTAAAGTTATGTTTATAAATAGTTATGTATATATATTTTCTTATCCTTATTCATCTTAAAAAAATTTTCAGAAAATCTTTAGCTAAAGCCAGAAGAATGCAATCCTTGATGAAAGCCTTTATTCCCAAGGCAAGGTAATTGAAATGCTACACGGTTCCTGTATATTGCCTGCTAGTTGTAGTTCTTAACATATTTATTGCTATTTTAAACTTAGTAGTAACTAGTTTGAAAGTATTTTCAACTAATGCATCCTCGTTAAAAAATCGTTCTAAACTTTAGAAACCCTTAACTTTTAAAACAATATTTTAAGTAGAAAAGATTATGTTATAAGATATTTCTATTTTATAATCGGGGCATGGTACATAATATCATTCATTTTTGGTTTTTTAGATTTATGGTTGTATTATTATGGATTAATGACGTTTAATAGAGTAAATATTTAAAGATTCCTGCTTTTGTAGAAGTAATTTTCATATAACTAGTTCTTGTTGGACTAAACTGTGAAGGCACTTCAAAGGCTGTCTTGCTAATTTTAAGAGAATGAGAGCCAGAAAGTTGGAAGATGAAAAATTTCATGAGAATTGAGAAACTGTATGGGCGGTATATCAAATGATCAACATTCAAGGCATCTTCGTAATGCTGAGAAAGAGGGTTTAATCAATTTAGAGTGGAATGTATGGGTATATTTCTTTCTACTGTTTCTTTATTATCATCTATATATAAATAAGCGTAGGCAAAACAGTAAGGAACCATGTTTCTCAACCGATTTTGTTATTTTGACGTAGAATACGTCATTCTCGGAGGTAAGTAGGGTGGTTGATAGTGATCAGGTGTCGGTATTTACATTACTTTTTGAGCCTTTGGTGGGCCTAAAGTACTGATCGTACAATGTTGATGTTAGCACTTGTTGGTCTGTTTGATCCTCAATGCGACAAAAATTTATGTTAGAACTCTCTAACTTATATAAATTTTACACTATTACATGAAATATAAAGCCAACATTTGATGTTTTTGTTTGCTTAAACTTGCTACCTAATTATCGACAGTTTCCGGTTTTATCGACAAAACCATAAAATTTGTATGGGAGCCCCCCTAAGGAGTGGTCTGAGGGAATAGGTGTCAAAGGCAAAAATGTTCCTTTTGCAAAAGTAATGGGGGTCAGTGATACATATTAACCCTTTCCGGCACTCTTTTAAATGTCATATCCTCAGGTGTATGGAATAAATATTTTGCTAAATAGTTTTTAAAAAAGATGTCATCAAAAGCGAATTGACTAATTCTACGTCTTGTGTTACGACATAGTCGAAACTACTGTATCTTTTTTTTTTTTGTTTAAATGAATTAGAGTTAGAGAAAATAGGGGAAGGTGGCCACCGAATATTTTTTATAGAATTCTACCTGCTTTGAACAGGTAATATGTATGATGTATTTTATCCATTTTGGGTTCATATGAATGAAGAATATCCGCACAAAAAGGAGAGAAAAAAAAAACGGTTGACATTGTTTCGCTAGATTTTTTACGTCATTACACTGCGGGTATGTGTTCAGTTACGTTTGCACATGAGCGAAGAAAGAGAAAAAAAAAAAAAATTGTTCTCTGTATATTTGAAGGCCACAGAACGTAAACACAAAGAAAGTTCCATATAAACGATCCCCACAAAATTAAGAGAAGGAAAGCTCGCCACTTGATGTCAAAATAGACTCTTTTTCTATTTTAAGTTTGCCGTTCACACTGTGCCCTCTTCTCAGTGAGAGAAATGGTGGCGAATTTATTAGCAAAGTAAAAGTGATGCCAAATTTGTATGGAAAAACAAATGTTTTTCACAATTTATTTCAATGCAATTAAAATTTCAAATTTGATTTGAATAAAATTTTGAATTTTGCGTTGTGAATTTGAACTCTTGTAGAAGATTATGAATCCTAAACATAACTAACAATTCACCTTGCATGCAATATTTTTTTTTTAACATAATCTTTGCGAAAAAAACCAAACTAATCCTTGATTCACTTTAATAACAATTCATTTTCAAGAATCAATCATTAATAACAATTCAAGAATTTCATTCATTGTATTACCCTTAAGTATTTCTCAATTTAATGTCTTTTCAATTTGCCAAACATTTTTCGATAAAAAAAAAACACAAAACAAAAATCCATTTTTATAGGGTCAAATTTCGACCACAGGCGTTAATAGTCATTATAACTATCTCCTAATCTTCATGTATCACAGGCATTATAAAAGAGAATTTTGTAAGTTATCAAGAGGTTAGATTGAACTGGGGTCAAATTACAATCTTCATAAACTTTGATTTATGGAATATTTAGGAAATAGTTAAATTGAGTTTAGAAAAGAACAAAAGAATTCAAAGTGGTATAATAATAATAATGAACTGGCCATTTCAGCCCTTGAAAGGACTTTGACCGAACTTCTTATGATCAAATTGTGTTGTGCGTGTTTATTAAATGTTTGAACACAATTGATCGAGAACTGGACCTACTAGTTTTATGCCGGCTCTCTGAGGCTTGCCATTGTTTGCAGAGTGTTATAAAAACCGTTAAAAAGAATTCTGAAAATTTAAACTCGAATTTTATTCGGCGCATGCAGGAAATTGTCGGTTGGTGGATGCATAAACAAGCAAAAATGTCTCATTTGGAGGAAAAAATCTCAAATTATTGCAGGGACGCCGTTACACCTATAAAAAAAGCACTTGTGGTGCGAATTTTGGGCTGTAGGCAATATTTTATGAAAACGATGAAGATATGATAGGTAGCATCAATACGAAGAGCTTTGATCGATTTGAGATTTGAAGCTAATAGACCTTTTTTGTTATGAATGCGAAGGACCGTGATCTTGTGGATACACCGCAAACTTTAGAGCATTTAAAAGCTAACATTCGTTAAGCTATGGCCGAGATAACTAACGTAATGTTTAGAAAAAGTGGTAAAATATTACCTTTAAAGGATCAACATATTCAATAGATTTCAAAACCGTCATTTAAAAGTTATAGTAATTCACATAGTATACCAAGGTCCAAACTTTATAAAAAAAAAATTATCAAAAATTTAATTCTGTCTTTTCTTAACGATTACTTTTGAAACCACAAAATGGAGAAAGCGACACTGAAAACGGATACTGAAGGAACCCGAATAGATCATAGGAACTGTTAACTAGCACTTACACAATACAACAGACATGATATTATCCATAATCAAGATTGTTCTTAGTAACTAGGGAAACCTATATTCCTCCGAAATTACTTTTCCATCAATTCCATCCACGTCTGAAAGAATTCACGGAATTCAACAGGTTGAAAAGGCTTCTCTGTAGAGAATTCCAAAAAATCATTTTTTTTTCAACTTGCTTTTTATGCTTAGAAATGGTTTTTTTCCAGTGCCAGCTGAAACTTTGACTCGAGTAACAGGTTTCCTTTTTATATTTGAAAATCTCTTTTCGGGTCCAATAACATCTTTCTTTCTATTCCATCTATATTCTATCAAATCCACTTTATTGTTATCCACAATTCTTTGCGCTTTCCTTTAAAATCCAATTTTCGAAGCTTAATATTAACAGTAGCTGATAAAAATAACCTACTAATGATCATATAACTCCACTTTTAATCCTTGTAATTTCGCTCTTGCGTTTACGTTTTCTTTTGGTATTTTTACAGTTAAATGAATTTTGAGTTTTTCCCGTTTTAATTTCTATTTTGAATTTTTAATTAATATAGCCAAACAGTTGGACTTCAGGGTGCCCTGAAATTTCCTCAATTTAAATTGCTCTACTCACCAAATACATCGGCTGTTTTCGACAATATCATGCAAACTGCTACCAAGACGCTGTCAATCTTCGAATATCAGGGCTATGCAAATGCTGAAGACCTTGAATTTGCCCTCAATGCAGGCAACTACTTGGCAGGTGTTCAGTTCAACAACATTCAAGAGTATCCCAAAAAACTCTCCTACGCCTTACGATTTCCCAGCGAATTGCGTACGTCGAACAAAAATATCGGAATTACGTGGTTGACAATGAAATTATTCCCACCGTTTGACATGACTGGCCCACGTAATGCCGATTCGAACGATGGTGGCATACCAGTGGGTTACTTACGTGAGGGTTTTATTCCCATACAACATGCTATCTCAATGGCTTATCTAAAGCTGGCCAGTAATCAGAGTACTCTACCCGAAGTTGAGATGCAACGCTATCCGTATCCACCTTACATCTTTGATCCGTTATTGGAAGGCTTGGCTTCGATAATGTCCCTCATCATATTACTGAGTTTCATTTATCCCTGTACCTACATTACAAAGGTTAGTAGTTGTACACATTCTATAAAAGTATATTTAATCTCAATATATTATTGATTATTCCTAAAGTACATCACTTCGGAAAAAGAGAAACAATTGAAGGAAGTCATGAAGATTATGGGCTTACAGAACTGGATACACTGGATGGCGTGGTTTGTTAAATCATTCATAATGCTTGGAATTTCGTCAATACTAATAATGATCTTCATGAAGGTAAGCAAGAGCTTCGCCATTTGTTACGAATATATGACAGTTGTATACTTTTGTTATAAATTTAGATAAGATGGTCCAATGATGTGGCCGTGCTCACCTATAGCAGTTATACAGCCTTGCTTTTCTTCCTACTGGTCTATACAGTCACCAGCATCTGCTTCTGCTTTATGATGGCTACCTTTTTCAGCAAAGCTAGCACAGCTGCTGCGGTCACCGGTCTGATATGGTTCATCGCATACATACCGTTCTCATTCACTGTCACTACTTATGATGAATTAAGTCTAGGACAAAAGTTGGGTTGGAGCTTATTATCAAACACTGCCATGGGTTTCGGTTTTAAGGTTATACTTGGTTTTGAGGGCACTGGCGAGGGTTTGCAATGGAGCAATATGTTCAGTCCTGTTTCCGTGGATGACAGCTTGACCTTGGGAGCTATTATATTGGTGATGTTGGCTTCTTGTGTACTATACATGTCAATCTGCCTCTATATTGAACAAATCTTTCCCGGGGAATTTGGTGTACCACGTAAATGGAACTTTCCCTTTACAGCACAGTTCTGGTGTGGTGACACAGAGTACATAGGCGTTGAGGATATACCAAATGGGGAAGTTCAGCGTCGTAATCCCGATGCTTTTGAAGCAGAGCCCGCAGGAAAACGCGTAGGTCTACAGGTGAAAAGTTTGAAAAAGAAATTTGGTGACAAAATGGCGGTCAAGGGTCTATCAGTAAATATGTATGAGGACGAGATAACAGTCCTGTTGGGTCATAATGGTGCTGGTAAAACTACAACCATATCCATGCTGACGGGCATGTTTCCACCAACGTCCGGTACAGCTATTATCAATGGCAGCGATATACGCACCAATATAGATGGAGCTCGAATGTCTTTGGGCATTTGTCCGCAACACAACGTGCTTTTCGACGATCTAAGTGTTTCCGATCATATTGTGTTCTTCAGTCGTTTGAAGGGTCTCAAGGGTGAAGCTATACAAAAGGAGGTCGATAAGTATCTGAAGATGATTGAGCTGGAGAATAAGGCAAATGTTCCTGCCTCAAAACTGTCCGGTGGCATGAAGCGTAAGTTATCGATATGTTGTGCTCTATGTGGCGATACTAAGGTTGTGCTCTGCGATGAGCCCAGCTCTGGTATGGATCCGGCAGCAAGAAGGCAACTTTGGGATCTATTGCAAGCCGAGAAGGTAGGACGTACGCTGCTGTTGACAACGCATTTTATGGACGAGGCTGATGTACTGGGCGATCGCATTGCCATTATGTGCGATGGCGAGCTGAAGTGTCATGGAACATCGTTTTTCCTAAAGAAAAAATACGGATCCGGATATCATTTGGTAAGTGGCATTTTTGAAGTTTGTGATGTACCTACGCATAAAGAAAAAGATACGCGCGCTGCAATATGCCCGTTGTGTTCATGTGCTTCATTTATATGAGTTGGTGTCTTTCTAAGCATGGTTAAATTCGCCATTGATTTTTTTAAAAATTCGAAAATATTGCTGCGATGTGCTTAAGCTTGTGTTGGGCTGAGCGATTAAAAAATTAGGTTATGTGATAATTTTTGGAAATATTTCTTCGAACTCAAAATAAAAAAAAGTTTCAAAATATTTGAATAGCAGCACAAGTCGAACAAATTACAGCACAATTTTCGAATTTTTGAAAAAAAAATTAATGGCTAACAACAACTCATTAAAATCATATCGTTAATAAACATTTTTCCCAATGCGGCACATGATACCACACATCAGGCACACCACAGTACATATCTTTATATGCTATGCTAAGAATGTGAATAAATTTAATATTTTCCTCTCAATTAGATCTGTGTTAAGCGCGAAGGTTGCAATTCTGACGAGGTATCTGCTTTACTAGGCAATTATATACCAGGCATAAAGCCAGAAAGTGACATAGGCACCGAACTTTCATACGAACTACCCGACATGTACTCATCGGTGTTTGAGGAGATGTTTAGGTCTTTAGAAGAAAAGTCCGAAAGCTTAAATCTCAATGGCTACGGTATTGGCATCACTTCTATGGAGGAAGTATTTATGAAAGTTGGAGCTGAGAATGCAAATGATGGCACACGCAAGGAACAAAGCGCTATAATGAATGGTAACTCCGGATTCCCCGAAGATGATTTGGAATCAATTCAGTGTAAGTTTACCTGATAAGGCTTGATGAAAAGTTAAGTGAGTTTAAACGATTTCATAAACCTTTCTTGATAAATAGCCGAACGCACATTCTCCGAAAACTCACGCCTACTAAAGGGTACCGATCTGTTCCTAAACCAATGGCATGCCATGCTGCTCAAAAAATTCCTCTATACTTTTCGCAACAAGCTTCTGTTTGCCATACAGAATATGATGCCAATATTCTTTGTTGTTGTCACCATTATGATAACAAGAACTCAGGGAACGTTTAAACAGTTGCCACCTATGACTATGAATTTAACCCAGTATCCCACTGTTGTGACAGTCTTGGAACAAGATGCTAGTCTAAATAATTTGCCTACGGATGCAGTTGAGGTACAGATAGCCGATTACTACAAAAGTATAGCAAATGCCGGTCCGGATTATACATTTCAATCGACTGGTAAAAGTTCTTTCACCGACTACATCATTGACTTGGGCAAAACCATACAAGTGAGAATAAATTCGCGTTACTTGGCCGCAGCTACAGTGGCAGAGGGAAAAATCACAGCCTGGCTGAACAACCAACCGCTACACACGGCTCCACTGACCGTTAACCTGGTTCACAATGCGATGGCAAAGTAAGTTTTTGAAATCTGATCAACTTGCATTTGATTTTATTGTTCATCAATAATGTTTCTCATCTTAGAGCTTTGATTGATCCAGATGCTGAAATCACCATAACTAATGCTCCATTGCCCTATACAACCGATACTATCTTGAAGCAATTGAATACTGGCAACAACCTTGGCACCCAGTTAGCCACGAATCTATGTTTCTGCATGTGCTTCGTTAGTGCTTTTTACATTTTATTTTTGATCAAGGAGCGCGAGTCACGTTCGAAATTATTGCAATTTGTCGGCGGTGTTAAGGTGTGGACATTTTGGCTAACACAGCTTATTTGGGATATGGCTACGTATACTATCACAGCGTTGATTGTTATTATTGTTATAGCCTGTTTTCAGGAGACGGGGTTTTCGCAATTCTCTGAACTAGGTACATCTCCGCTTTATGCCACTTTTAATTTTTTTTTTCATTTTCTATCGCTCTTTTCGTTTCAGGACGCTATTTTCTTATCCTTATTTTATTCGGTTTATCTGTGTTGCCATTTACTTATCTGATATCCTTTTTCTTCACGGAGCCTGCCACTGGTTTTGCTCGTATATCTATTATAAACATTTTTGCCGGTAAGTCTATCGGAAATGATCTCTTTGCCTGTTACGAGTAAAATGTTACATTCCAGGAATGGCTCTATTTATTGTTATTGTCGTTATGTCGTTTGAGTTTTTCGACACGAAGGATACAGCCGATATATTGCAATGGTTCTTCCGAGTATTTCCGCACTTTTCTCTCGCAATGAGTTTGAACAAGATGTACATTAATTCGGCTACACGTCAAGCTTGTAGTAATACAGTTATTGTGATATTGCCAGATGCATTACGTTGTCAGCTGGTGCCGAGGTGCTGCAGTAAGTTTGTAATTTTTATACAATAAGTTTATTAATTTTTGGTTTTTTGTAAATAAAAGAATATTTGCTGTGATGTGTCTAATGTGCGCTTTCGTGCATACTGCACATTGTAGGCACAATTTAATCACATTACAGCACATATTCTGCATTTTGAGAAAAAAAAATTGTTGGCGGGGCCTAGCTTCACAATTTGGGGCCACACATTTATGTTCATTAAAGTACATCTTATTTACACAATACGCACGACTTTTCCATAAAATTTATTATCAATTAATTTAATTGTAGGTTCTACACCATTCTTCGACTGGCAAGAGCCTGGTGTTTTACCCGAAGTTGTTTACATGGTGATTACCGCTGTTATCTTCTTCTTAATAATTATAATGCGTGAATATGGCTTAATAAATGAGCTAATTTTTAAAATCAGGCAATGGAAGAGGTAAACTTTGCTTCGTTTGATATTGATTTAAGTGTTATTTTTAATTTTTCTTCTCCCTGTTCTATAAAGCAAACCAACAGCCCCACCAGACGATGGTTTTGTGGATGATGATGTTCACAAGCAGCGTATTCTAGCCATGTCAACGGATGAGTTAGCAGGTCAGAATCTCGTATTGGATCGTGTGACAAAGTATTACGATAACTTCTTGGCTGTCAACGAAATCTCGCTGTGCGTAAAGCAGTAAGTACAAGAATATGAGTGGAACTTTTAAGTTCATCCTTTATTCGAAACTCTCAAAGAAAATTACATACCTACTCTAATATCAAACCAATCAGAATCTAGTTCAACCAAGAAGTTTTCTTTTCTGAAGAAGTTCTGAAAACTTTTAACAGTTTCCATTCGACTTTTCTCAAGACCCAGCAATTTTTCTCAATCAACATCAATTTTTTCTACTGATGCTTGCATGCTAACCAATTCTTGAATATTTAACTTTATTTTTCTAAAACTACCGTGTTTTTATCGAGAGATTAAATAAAAAATAATATTGCAATAAATGTTCTTCCCTCTTAGAACGGAGTGCTTTGGCTTACTCGGTGTAAATGGTGCTGGCAAAACTTCGACATTTAAAATGATGACTGGTGATGAACGCATATCTTCTGGATCCGCATATCTTAAGGGAATGAGCTTGGATAAAGATATCAATAAAATCTACAAGGAAATTGGTTACTGTCCACAATTCGATGCTCTGCTTGATGATCTTACCGGCCGTGAGACATTAAAAATCTTTTGTCTACTGCGTGGCATCCATAAGAATCGCATTGCGCAGGTTTCCGAAGAGTTGGGCAAGTCTTTCGGTTTCATGAAGCACATGGATAAAGAAACGAAAGCCTATAGCGGTGGTAACAAGCGCAAGTTAAGTACGGCACTTGCGGTTATAGGTAGTCCTTCGGTGATCTACTTGGATGAGCCAACAACTGGTATGGATCCTGCCGCCCGGCGTCAACTCTGGAATATAGTGTGTCGTATACGTGATTCGGGCAAATCAATTGTGTTGACTTCGCACAGCATGGAAGAGTGTGAGGCATTGTGTACAAGATTGGCAATCATGGTGAATGGCGAGTTCAAGTGCATAGGTTCAACGCAACACTTGAAGAATAAATTTTCTAAGGGTCTGATTTTGAAGATAAAAGTAAAGCGTAACACAGATCTGATGAGGCAGATATCGAGAACGTGAGTAGCGATTTGGGCGGGAATTGTTGTCAGACGTTAAATTTATTTCGTATTTTTTTTTTTTTAATTACAGTAGCTACAATTACAACGATGATGAAAAATCGATACCTTTGCAAATGGCCGTACAGGATATAAGTAATGTCAAAGAATTTGTGGAGCGTGAATTCTCCCAAGCAATACTTCAGTAAGTAATAAGTAACAGTAACAGTAACAGTAACAGTAACAGTAACAGTAACAGTAACAGTAACAGTAACAGTAACAGTAACAGTAACAGTAACAGTAACAGTAACACTAACAGTAACAGTAACAGTAACAGTAACAGTAACAGTAACAGTAACAGTAACACTAACAGTAACAGTAACAGTAACAGTAACAGTAACAGTAACAGTAACAGTAACAGTAACAGTAACAGTAACAGTAACAGTAACAGTAACAGTAACAGTAACAGTAACAGTAACAGTAACAGTCACAGTAACAGTAACAGTAACAGTAACAGTAACAGTAACAGTAACAGTAACAGTAACAGTAACAGTAACAGTAACAGTAACAGTAACAGTAACAGTAACAGTAACAGTAACGGTAACAGTAACAGTAACAGTAACAGTAACAGTAACAGTAACAGTAACAGTAACAGTAACAGTAACAGTAACAGTAACAGTAACAGTAACAGTAACAGTAACAGTAACAGTAACAGTAACAGTAACAGTAACAGTAACAGTAACAGTAACAGTAACAGTAACAGTAACAGTAACAGTAACAGTAACAGTAACAGTAACAGTAACAGTAACAGTAACAGTAACAGTAACAATAACAGTAACAGTAACAGTAACAGTAACAGTAACAGTAACAGCAATTTTTAAATGAAATTCTTACATTTTTTGTAGGGAGGATTATCAGGGCATTCTCACCTTCTACATTCCACTCGCCAGCATAAAGTGGTCAAAAATATTCGGACTAATGGAAAGTAATCGAGAGCAGCTGAGTATTGAGGACTATTCAATAAGCCAGACAACGCTTGAGGAAATTTTCCTCGACTTTGCAAAATATCAACGTGAAGATCCCCGCGCCATCAAGTGAGCCTTTCGCTAAAAGCGAATAAAAATGCTAAGCAACGCACGTAGTTTTAAACTTAATTTTGCTATTTTTATGGCACTCATAACAATGGCATTTTAATACGTAGTTAGTTTTGACAAACATTCCGAATTATCTACACTCCAAATGTACAATTTAATCAGATACTTTTTTGCTAATCTTAATTTATTATAGCTAAGTTCATGCTCAACTAAAAAACAACACAGCCTTAAAAAACCACACCTATTCCTAAGCTTTATTTTTAAGTCCTTTTATTCTTTTAATCTTTATTTCAACCTCTTAACATAGCAAGATGGCGCTTCTTAATTTGGTATTAAACAGATTTATTTAAATTCAAAAGATTAACTGAATCTAATGTGTAAATTCCCTTTACTTCCTTTCTTTTTATAAAAAAAAAAGTGCAAAGAAAGGCTGCCGCACTTTTTGTTGTGGAAAATAATGGCCGTTATTTATGTAGCCGGAATGGACCAGTTGAGGAACTCCGACAACAAGTACAATCAAACATTCAAGAATATTTATGCGGTATAAGCGTAAAATTTTGAACCCATTGATGAGATTATGAACAAATAGGAATTACCTCCAATTGCCTTAAAGTCGATCGCTTAAACCAAAGTATAAAGGAAACAATGTGATTGTTAGTAAAAGTTTTTAGGTATTATTTAAAGTTTATTATATAGAATTGTATGAAAATGTATTGTTAATTTTTGATTTATCATGACTATTGTAAGGTTTCTTTTTTTACCTACATATAAATGTATGCATGTGTGTTTGTTTTTACTCTATCTAAGAGTGCGAATAGTTGTACTTAATCTTAAATTTTAAGTACCTATGGTTTTTACTTAAAAATTGTGTGTCTTTACAAACTAACATTTAAAATTTGAAAAAAAACTAGCTAGTGAAATGAAAGTTTTAATTTCTAAATTGAAATAAATAAATTATTATTAATACATAGTATAAATGTAAAGCCGTTTTTTCTTTTGATATTGAAAATTGAGTGTAGGGATTAAATCAAAAATGTATCACTTTCGGTAACAGACCTAATAACTTTTTTCGAATTATTAAGATGTAAAGTCCGATGATTTTTGCATTTGTAATAAAAAGATTTAAAATATTGTGGTCGATGATAGGGAGGGATCATTTTGGCATCAACATCAAATAACAGACGCACAACCTGCTTACGCAACAGTGTGTATTGCAAACTATTAACTATGCCTCCTAATATCGACCATTATTCTATTCTCGACCGGTCAGACGAGGCATGTGAAAACTCTATGGAATTAAAAATTTATCAAATTGGCAATTCCTTGTTGTTACTGTACTAATACATAAAGTTTTTAACGTTACAACATTACGTTTTAACTAGCACTTTATCCATAAAGTTGAAAAAGGCATTTTGCTAAAATGCAGCGACGTTGCATGAATTTGTTACTCGCTGAGCAAAGGTGATAATAGAAAAGTTAAACGGTTAATGTTTGACCTCATGACAAAAAAAAAAAAAATAAAAAAAAAAATTAATGACGTTATCGGGACGTGTAGGGAGCTAGTTAAGTAACGTAACTGCAAATTAGCAGTTCTTAGCCCTCACGGTAAAAATAGACAAAACTTTTATTACGACAGTAAGTAGCCGCGGAGAGAGTCGTTCTAAGATCGAATTTGCAAGAAATGTGCAACGGCGTTGCATGGAGTTATTACTTGGTGAGTATATGCGCTAAGGTAAGTCTTATGAAAAGAAAATAAAGAATGTAAACTTCGTCTTACTAAAAAAATAAAAAATAAATTATGATGTCCTTAGGTCACGGTGTGGCATCTTATGAAACTAAAAAAATATTGTTGAATGTACCCAGCAGGAAACTGAGCGCTTCATTAGCGCATTTGATGCGCTCACAAAAAGCAGTAGAGCGCTTTGTTCTCCTTATGGATAGAGCCTTTTTTAACATTGACATGTCATCAGATGTAGGCGCTTCGCTCTCATTATAGTAAATAACAAAACGTAGCGAGAACTGAGCACTTCGACTAAAAAAAATCGACAAAATTTTATTTTTGTCACATGCGGGATTGAACTCGGACTGCTGGCATTACAGTCAAATGTTTTAAGGCTCTTCTATTCCCTTGCTTGATAACTTGTGAACAAAATATATGTAAAAATATGAGCTCCACAACTGTGAACTCTGAAAAGCGCATCCTCAAGTGCACCAAAAATGCGCATAAAATGGGCTGTTTTTATGAGAGCTTTTTATTTTCCCACTGGGTAATTATAGCTCGTTGAGTATAAGTGCTACGATAAATTTCATTTTACGACATCAAAGATTGGTTCTGTACCCACATAACGAAAAAAAAAGAATTTATGCCGCCATGACATTGCCTACGCAACCGGTTAGAACATCGAAAGTGCAAGAGCGTTGCATAGAATTATAACTCCATGACTTGGGGACTCCGGTAAATTTTATGATATGAAAATAATGCGCTGAACACATTGACGACAACAGCGACATTACGGCATCTGTCAAATTTTTTGCGTATTCCTTATGAAGAGAGTTTAGTGAAATGTCGCAATGTCGTGTCGTCGTCATAGAACTATTCCCAATTTGACAGCTTGTCGCTGCTGTCGTCGTCAATGTGTTCAGTGCAGAAAGGATAGCTTAGTTTTATGATGAAAGTAAACAAATACTTATTGACGTCATAAGACCTCTCAGGAACCGCTTAATGCAGCGTAAGTGCATCATGGTGACATGGATTTTTTACATGACGCTAAGATAAATGTTAATGTACCACGGAAAAGGTGGATTCTTCAGGCTCATGAAAGCAAAGGCAAAAACAAAACAAGAACAAGGAGATGGACACGGATTTGGATAAGGATTAGGACAAGAATTGGGACAAGGATTGGGAAAGCAATTAGGAAATAAATTTGTGCGACGATAAAGACACAAATTACGAAAAGCATTTGTGCAAGGATTTATTAAAGAATTAGGACAAGGTTTAGGACAGGTTATAGACTAAGGATTTCAACAAGGTTAAGAAAAATGACTTGGTTAAGGAGTTGTGTTAGAAATGAAGTAAACAACCAATATGTATAGATACTTTCTTACAATATGTATAGATAGAAACTGTATTGATATTTTCTAGACATGCTTGTCAACACAAAAACAAAAATCGTACCAATACAGCCCGCGAAATTTCAATATTTCCGTTGATTTTTAAACGCACCTCGTATACTATAGAACCGTAAGTAAATTATGACGGCTCTGGACGAAAAATTCTTTCAAAATTTGATCAAAATTGAAATTAGGTCTGTTTCCGTACTTTTTGGACTAAAAGTGGTACAACTGTTGTGAAAGATAAAAGCGTGAGAGTAAGAAAACAATCTTTCAAAAATAAAGAAAAACACAAAAAGTACGAGAACGCTTATCGGACTAAAATTGTTTCAAATAAAATTGTTTGAATCGAAAAAAATGGAAGAAGATAAGAAATAAGGTCTTAAATGCTCCAGTGGGCATGATACAATTACCCTTCCTTGTAATATTGGAGAATAAGTTGAGCTAGATGTCAAAATCAGTTGTTGATTTCGAGTTTTTCTTTCAAGGAATTTTTGATATTTTGCAATTTCTTTGCTAACTTATAAACAGCTGATTTTAAACAGTTTGATACTTCAACCATTTTTGGGAGAAGAAATTTCTCGGACTAAAACTTGCAATTTTTGACACGGAGGGGAATTTTAACTCTCTCAATTGCACTCTCCTTGACCATTTTTTTGAGTACAGGAACGATTCCGGGACTTAAGCCGTAAAAAACTGTTTTATTGAACTAAAACTTTAGAGTGCGGGAACAGTCCTATTATTTTCGATCTACGTCGTTTTCAATTCCAAATCAATTCGTATTTTAAACATCTTGGTACAAAGCATTCCGTTTTACTGGGTTTTTTCGCTCAATTTCTTTACATACATTTTCATATTTACGAAAATATACTCAAACGAAACTTCAGAATAATAAAAAAAAAAAAAAAAAAAAATAAAAATGAAATTAGTGAAGAAAGCAATTCGAACAAAAACACAGTCGAATGAATGCTTGTCAAAAATTTTCGTTTTAGAATTTTTCATTCTTGATCGGTCGTTAATATTTTAATTTAATTTAATCAATGGCGCGTCTAAGTTTTGGACAAAAATTGAATTTAATTTTGTGGAAGAATTGGCACGTGAAGTTACATCATTGGAGACACGTCATCTTCTGCTTTTGTACATCATTTCTATTTGCTCTACTATTGGTGGTTTTGCGTTTATTGGTAAAAACCGAACAGATGGAAGTTACGAAATACGAACCTCTTAATCTTACCATTGAATGGTGGTATGTTGGACACAATGATACCGCTGTGTTTGTGGATGACTTTTGCTGATTTTAATTTGAGTTTATTATTTGGTTTTAGGAAGTTTTGGGTTTCAATGGATAATATAAGAATGATAATACCGTAAGTATGAACTTAGACTAGAACTCTCCACGTGGCATTTTTTTTTTAAATTCCTCTATATCAGATCCCTCTCGTACAATTACTTTAATCCGCGTATGGCTATAGTCTATGCACCAAATACCAGCGACTTTGTAAATTTGATTATGGAGAAGGCCAATGCCGAGCACCTCCAAAATATTACTTTGATCAGTTATACGACAACTTCGGAGTTGCAAGCGGCAATGATCTCTGAATATTATTTGTTCGGTGTCAAATTTGATGTTGAAGAAAACCCGGAAAAAGATAGTGAACAGGAGAAAAGCATTTATGCGAACACTTTATCTTTCTCGATATTGCTTCCGAGTGAACTGCGCATTTGGGAGGGTTCCTTTGGCGCTAACTGGCATACTAATGAACTCTTTGATAGTAAAAATGAAAAAAAACATCCAAATTACCGAAATCGCTATGCTCGTGAGGGATTAGCAACAGTGCAAGATGCAATCTCGATGGCCTTCATTTCGCTAAGGGCGCCAGACGTAGTTTTACCGACAATTAAACTACAACGTTTCCCCAGTTTGGCAGGAATAAACGATCCATTGATTCAGACTCTAAGACATAATGTATCTTATTTGATTATCTTTGGATTCTTGTATCCATGCATGTTTATCACATTGGTAAGTTTAAAGAAGTTATAGAAAATAAACCTACTTTTGGCTCATGTGCGGGTATGGGCACCACTACATTTAAAGCTTCTGTGTTCTGTCTGTGTTTGTCTTTTGTCTAAGCTTTGTTGTTGCGTTTTGTGTTGCTACATAGACCTTTACTCTTAATTGCTCTCAGCTGGCTCCGAAGTTTGCTCCGTGCCCATAGCTGCTCATGTGTGATCTATTATATCGATAATATTCATTCTTGTTCATAAGGGGTGATTCGTTTAGAAGTTTTTCGTTTTTTTTTTAGTCTGTACTATGGGCGCTCAGCGCCCCAGTACCTTTGGGGCGTAAAAATGTAAATAAAAGTACTAAAAAAACATAGTACAGACTAAAGGTTAAAATATTTGGCTAATAAAATTGGTTAAAGTTTCCACCGGATATGTTTCTACTGCCATAATATTGGCAACTACTTATAAGAAATTAATTATTGTTTGTTGACGTGATAACGTTACGTTTTATCGCGCAGATTTCCAAAAAATTTGCAAAAGAGCATTATTTCAAAATACATTGGCGTTGCATGGAACTGTTTGTTACTCCCATGGGTGCCATGATAAGAATATGGAGCGATAATAAAGGTTAATTTTTTTATTTCATGACAAAAATAAAAACAATATGAAAAACATTATCTGGATGCGGAGGGAGCTACATAAGCAACGCAACTGAAAATTTGTTACCTGGAATTATAATACGCTATGCATAAGTGCTATGGAAATAATTATTATACGCGAGTAACTCTTAACCTTACGACAAAAATAGACTAAAAATTCAGGACGTCATAAAGCCGCTTCAAACTATCATGCAACGGCGTTGCATCGAATTATTATTATTATCGGATTATTAGATGCTAAATGTAAATACTTCTCGACCGAATTCAACGACGTGCGATATATCTGATAGGGCATGAAAACATTTCATCTTCTTTCAACTCTCTTGGGCATCGACGCAATGTTGGTTGCCTAAGCCTTATGTACAGGTACTACAATGGGAAGTGTTCAAGGGAGACACATGACTTGACGCCATGGGTCAAGGTTAAAGACACGCTGTTACTTCAAAATCTACGGGTGCGTCCACGATACAGCCAACTTATTATTTTTTTTTTTCAAATAATTTAGGGCGATTTCAGGTGATTTTTATTTGAATAAGTTAATCTCTATACAAACTATCAATTCAATATAATATTAATCCGTAATTTGTAAAATTCTCATGTGTTCTCTTCGGCAGTCCTTCAACAAAGAGAAAGAATATAACACAATGGCGTTTCTTCATGTTATGGGCATCAGCTATACAGTGCAAATGATTGCTTGGTTCATTAACTCATTCATAATATTATTCATTTCTGCTCTCCTCTTCATTGGGGCTATGAAGGTAACGTTGTCTTAATTTTCCTCAATTTGATGGTTTTCCTCTATTTTTTTTTATCTGTTTTTAGATTCACTGGTCCAACGGCTTTGCTATACTGAACAATAGCTCTTGGTTGGCTGTATTACTTCTGATGACAGCCTTCATCTTCGCCAGCATAAGTTTTACGTTTATGGTTTCCTCGTTCTTTGTTCGAAGATCTACAGCCACACTGATGTTGGTATTGTTATGGATTTTTACCTATACACCAGCCGTCATACCGGCGCTCACCACTTCGTTGTCTCAAAAACTAATGATATGCATTTTTTCAAATTGCTGCATGTCAATGGCGCTTAATCAAATGCTCAAGTATGAATCTTTAGGTCAAGGATTTTTATGGAGCAGCTACTTTGACAGTGCTACCATTGAAACTGAACTGACAAATGGTGTCTTAACAATATTTTTACTTTTGCTGAGCATTATATATATACTGATTGGTCATTGCATGATTCATTGGAGAGCAGGTTTACTCGAAACACCTAAAAAAATTAAAAACACTGCTTGTTTTCAAACTTTGAAACAATTTACTAAAAAATGGAATGCTGATAGACGCTCTCGGTCCAGCTCTGGCACAGGCTCAGCTGTCCTACGCTCAAAACGCAAGCCGAAAGTCTTCGAAGCCAATCCGGACTTCAAAAATACTTACGTTGAAATACAGGGACTTACGAAGATATACAAGGATACAACTGTTGTGAAGAATTTCAATTTGAAACTTTTCAGTGGTGAGATTATTGTGCTCTTGGGTCAAAATGGTGCCGGTAAATCTATATTGCTCTCAATGATAGCTGGAATGGTTAAGCCCACAGAAGGAACTATTCTCATAGATGGCATTGATATACGAAAACAATCTGAGATTTTTTTTGAAAATTTAGGATTTTGCTTACAGGAGAACAATCTTATTCCCGAACTTAATGTGTTTAATCAGATAAGATTCCATTGTAAAATGAAGGGTTTAACTGATCGATTTTTAGAAGAAGAGGTGGAGAAATATCTATTAGTACTAAATATGCCGGAGTACTGGAATCAGAAAACAGGTGAATTAAGTATTGGCCTCAAAAAATATTTGGGCGTCTGCTGTGCACTCTGTGCTCAAAGCAAGTTTGTGGTACTCGATGAACCAGACACTGGAATGGATATGTTTGTACGCAGAAAACTACGAGACCTATTACTACTTGAAAAATATCAACGCACTATATTGATGTCGACCCATTCGACTGAGGAAGCTGATAGTGTAGCCGATCGTATTGCAATTATGTCAGGTGGTGATCTCAAGTGTTACGGTACTTCAAACTTTTTGCGAAAAATCTATAGCAGTGGCTATCGTCTGGTAGGACTCAGTTGATAGATAATCATCTTTTTTTAATAATACAATTTTTCTAGGTGTGTATGAAGGGTGAGCGTTGTGACTCGAGTGTTGTAACAGCAGCAATACAAAAATTTTTACCTGTTCGGCTCATACCAGAATCAGATATTGGAACTGAGCTCTCTTACAGATTGGATGAGAAGTACTTGGGAACATTTTCCAAAATTTTAGACCATCTGGAGCACAATTTGCTGGAACTCAACTTAATCAGTGTCTCCATTGGTGAGGCATCAATAGATGACGTCTTTCTGTCCATGTGTACCGACAATCCATTCGAAGGTAGCCGTGCTAGGCTATCTGACGTATTAAATGGCGTCTCCACACCAAGTTTCGAAGATGAAAACAACTTTAGATTTCTTAAAAAAACCGAAAACTACAAAGGTTTCCGACTTCTTTTAAGCCGATGGCACGCATTGCTCTTAAAACGCTTTCTTGTCAATTTTCGAATCAGGCCTATATTGTTTTTACAATTTTTAATGCCTATAGTATTCACTGCTGTGAATTTTCCCATAGCCAGTAGAATAGATACAAGACCAGTTCTTCCGGCAATGACGTTTCGCTTAACCCAATATCAAAAATCCGTGACAGTTCTGGATATTCGTGAAGAATATTTGAATGATTTTGACAAATTAATTATTGATCGTTATATGGAACTCATAAATTCTCTCGGTATAGAGCATACACTTGTAGAAACCGGTGACCTTTTGTTCACCGAATTCATACTGGACGATCGGAGCGTGGAGCAAAGTTCTGTTTATCTCAAATATTTAATAGCAGCAACTTTCAGCAAGAATGAATTCAAAGCCTGGTTCAACAACTATCCTCTGCACACATTACCGTTGACCCTAAATATGATGCATAATGCCTTACTTAGGTAATAGTTGATTGCGTACAGGTTTCTTGTGTTCTTTTGCTAACATAACCATTCTTCCATCAGAGCTGCAACCAATGATACTAATGCATTAATAACGGTAACACTTGAGCCACTGCCATATATGGCCTATGGTGTCGTTGATGAGTACAACGATGCAAATGTTGGGGGTATAATGGCCGTTGGTCTGACTTTTTGTATGGGCCTACTTTGGTCTATCAACATTATGTTTCTGGTAAAAGAGCGTCACAATAACTTCAAGTTGATTCAGTATATACACGGTGCTCGCCCCTCCTCTTATTGGCAGGCTGTGTTCTTCTATGATCTTGTAATGACAATAATGTTCTGCATTTCCATTATTATTGTGATATTATGCTTTCAACACAACATTTTCATGCAATTCGAACTTCAGAGTAAGTACCAGCTAACCATCTATTTCCATCCGACAATATTTTTTAAATAAGTTTTTCGATTTCAGTTTTATATTTCTTTACTCTTTTTATATTTGGAACGTTTATTCTACCGTTTAACTATGCGATATCATGGATTTTCGATGATCCCATAACAGCATTTTGTGTCGTAGCCATTTTCAGTATATTTGGTGGTAAGTGTTAATTTCGTGTGATGTACCTATTTTATAACGTTGGTCCTTATAACTGTCGCACTTTATTTCTCAAATAACTGTTGGCTTACATTTTTTGTGTTTAAGTTCGAATCGTTCTTGTATCATTTTCTTCGTAAGCTTCAAAAGGTTTCGTAAACTAAGACCCAGAATATAATCAAAGTAATTGTCGATAGACAATCCTCTCTTTTCACCAATCGCTGAGAACACATGCAGAATGAAAGCGGGAACAGAATCAGAAATTAAAAATTTTTGCTCTGGCTATCTGGTGATGCTCTCTTTGAGTGCAGTTATTGCCAAGCACTGATCAGCATTTCAATCAAATAATATTTTGCATCGATTTTAACACATTTATCGATAAAAATTAAAATACTAGTTGAGTTATCAATAACACATCTCACCCGCAAGTGCCGCTGAAGGCTGAAGCAATAGAGCGCTTCTTTATCATCGAATTGTCTTTTGACGCTCAGTAAAACCATGAATTCTTTTTAAGGTTTAATTTCTTAACTTTTATTTTATGATGACCGTTTGAAAGGTTCACATTCTGTTTTTCGTTTCCCATTTTTCTCGCAGAAACATCACAATTTCTCCTTGTTCGTGAACGAACAGTACTCATTAGATCAGTAGTTCTCACGCTGCAGATCAGACCACGGTATAATAATACAAGGTAGCATTGACAGTTGCTTGGGAAAACATCTCCTGTCAAAAAATATACTCAAAAAGAGAGCGCTCACAATCCGCCATTGAAAACACAAGCAACCATGATACAATTATACAGGTAGGTTTGACAACAGGCTATTTTCTCACGAGATCCGTTCATGGATTGTCAAACTCGTCTGTTTTTTGTTTTTTTTTTTTTTTTGTTTGCTTTGTCTTGTATGATTTTGACAATTCATGTTCGCTGTGGAAAACTGTCACACCTACCTGATTAATTATACCATGACAAGCAACGCCAAGAAAACGTTGAAGTGCAAAAAAAAACAACCTCAGCAGCTGCAGATGTATTTTTACAGACAGCTGTTTTTGACAGGAGATGTTAGATGTCTTGCAGAAGAGAAAATAAGCAGTTGTCAATGCTACCTTGTATTATTATACCATGGATCAGACCAGATTTGTTGAATATTTTTTATCCACACGATGGCGTTTATAGAACCGCAGTGGAATAGAAAATTAGTCGGATATCCAGAATTTGTAGCTAATGGACAAATTCGCTCGTTTTGATGCCTTGCATAAGAAATTTTTTTATAAGTTCCTTTTTTGCCTCCATCGCCAACAATTTCTAAATTTGCAACTTATTAAAGTCCTCGGTTCATTTTACAATTATTGTAAGAAATAAAATTGAAATGGAAAGAATGTTTGCTTTGTTTAATACAGTCAAAATGCCATGTAAAGCTTCTTGAGAACGAGAACATTCCGTTCATCGCCCTTCGTAGTCGGCGTTAAGCATGTAGGTCCGGTTCTCGGTCAATTGTGTACAAACTTAATAACACGCACAACACAATTGATCATAAGAAGCTAGGTCAAAGTCCTTTCAAGGGCTGAAATGGCCAGTTATTTATTTTTTTTTTTTTTGAACAAAAAAGAGCGCCATTTTGAACTCTTGGTAAACATATAGAAGAGAAAAATCGTTCTCAATAAGCTTTTATTGGGATTTTGTACTCTCTGAGGTTTACCGTTGCCTGCAGAGAGGTGCCAGCACTCAAGAAAAATCAATTTCTGTTAAAAAATGTGGGTGCTAGATGGGATTTGAACCCGGTACCTTCCGGCTTGTACAATTGGCAAACGATTCACACAGGCTTACTCGTTCGGTCAAAACCGCCTCAATATTAAATAATTGATTCAAAATTACCATTCGCTGCCATTGACACTATCGAGGGTGCCTGTACCAGATCCTCTCCAACATTATAAATAAATAGTATAGTTTAAATTTTAAAAAAAGGCAAAAACACTTAAGCCTGAAGGGGAGTAGTATCCAAGGGTATCTTTTTTCATAAGTCTGAAGTCAAGTATACTTAGGTCTTTGCAATAGCAGCTAAGGTGGTCTTGGCGAAATTGCCCAAGTTACCAGTGTTGTCATGGGCTGATGTATAACAATCCTTAATACCAGCCATTACCAACAACTTTTTGGAAACTAGTGAAGATGCAATGCCCTCAAAAATTCCTAAAAGGCGGGGTCAAATAAAAGTTAGTTTTGGTGATACGTTCTAATGGCCATTGTTGTTGCCATTGACTTTTAAGAGTGTACACTGACCAGCACGTGTTTGTTTCTGACAGGCATAATCTTTAAAACCTTATCCTTCAAGAACTCTATCTATTTGTCAGAGACAAGAGTATACTCTTTCTCCATTCTCTAAGTTGATTTGCTGGAGAAAGAGTTGAGGTGCTGTTGATTGCGATCTCTTCTCAATTTGCGACCGTTTTGGAAAGGAACAAAAAAGTTCTCTCCAGCACCTTGCAAGTCAAACTCCTTGGCTCAATATTTTGACTTTCCTAATTATAGTCCAAGCTATAGATAAGCTTTTGTTCAGTCTTCATTTTCCCAAATTTCTTTTTTGGGGTTTTTGACAGAAATATTTTGAAGGAGTCTTGGGTTTTCATCTCAAAACTGACCATGATCTTACTCTTGTATCTTTCTTATTTCTAATCAAAACTGATTTCATAACATCATGATTTATGAGTTAATAGTAAGAATTGGAAGTTAGTAAAGATTACTAAAGAAAATTGAATGAGGTAAAGATATAACACTTTTCTTTTTCTATAGGTGCTACTTTCAGCACTTTAATGAATGTCCTAGGAAGGAATTACACAGATTCCTTAAAGTTAGCCAATTCAATTAAATGGATTATGCGTTTCATTCCACATTTTGCGCTATGCAACACTCTGGGAAAACTTTTTACCTATGAAAAGCTAAAAGTTTTGTGTTCGAATGAACTTTTTCAAACATTTGCGAAACTCTCCACATCTTGTGATAAGAGACCATACTGTTGTGGTAAGTATCGCTCTCCATATTAAATTTGTTTTGCAACTACTTACAGTGTGTGTTGTCGCACTTTTTTAGAGGCTAAAAGAATATGGTCCTGGTCAGATGGCTTGATCCCCGAATTATTAGCTGTCGTAACCATTAGCATATGCAGTACAATTGCATTGGTAGTAATTGAACTTCGAAATGCCAACAACGCCGGAATATTTGGCAGTGTGATTCCCGAAGATAATGAGTAAATATAGTAATTAATCAGTTACTGTCGTCTATTCATTTCGTTACTTTAGAAAAGCTGAGAAAGAGGATTTCCAAAACTGGCATGATGACTATGCATCAATAGATGAAAGTAGAGAAAAAGAGCGAATACGGGTAGTTTCGTTAAGACCAAAAGATTACTTTGAAAAAGCGCTGATAATGAAAAGTGTTGGAAAGATTCAGAAACGAACTGAAGAGTTCCATCGCATATTTTTAGTTGTAAATCAGTAGGTGTTTTGGTACAAGAGTATATCAAGAGCTCTACCTTCATCTACCTTCCATTTCAATTTCAGTTCAGAATGTTTTGGTTTATTTGGTTCGAGTGTGTCCGGCAAAACGGCCTTCATGAAAATGCTGGTCCAAAACAACGCTTCGTCATACGGTCATATCTATGTGAATGGATTAAGTCTAAGAAGGAATTTATATGAAGTCTATGATCAAATTAGTTACTGTCAACAAATAAGTGCCAATGTGAATGAATTCACTGGATTTGAGCTGATGAAAATATACTGTATGTTGCATGGCATACCACGTAGAGAAATTGCACCCATTTGTAAAGGTTTGGCAAGAGCTTTCGGATTTATGCCACTATTTGGAAAGCTAATCAAGTTCTATAGTCCGGGCACTAAGCGCCGTTTGCGAACTGCGCTCGCTATGCTGGGTAATCCATCGATTGTTTATCTAGACGAACCGATGCTAGGTCTCGACTTGGCATCATTGCGACAACTATGTCATATAATTTGTGAGTTGCGAAAATCGGGCACATCTGTTCTTTTCACATCGCTTAACTATAATATGACTGAAATAATTTGCTCCCGAATTGCTTTTCTAAACAATGGACGTTTGTCGCATATTGGCACTCCGTATGAACTAAATATGGAGAATAAAAGCAAAGGTTATTTGCTAAAATTAAAAATAAAGGAAATATCTATAGAACTTTCAGGGCTTCAATTGGGTTCAACTGAATCGTTATTTTTGCCCAATCCATTTTTAAGGGTTCAAACCTTTGTAGAAACGGCATTTCCCAATGCGGTAATGAAGTAAGTTTTAAGTGTCTTTGTAGTGTTGTACTAAAGGTCTTTTCATTATACTGTTTTCTTTTTCTTCTTATTTTTTATTCTAGAGATCAGCGTGGAAATGTGCTGTACTTTTTGATACCATCAAAAAGCATAAAAATGTCACAAATCTTCAATGCAATGGATCGACATTCAGATATCCTGGACATTGAAACATTCTTGGTGTCACAAGATACGCTGCCTTTATTTATCTTTGAAACAATTGAAAAAAGTAATTTAACTACACACACTTATTCTCACATTCATTTTTAGCCCATTGAGGAAGAAAAAAAAAGAATAAAATCTAAATTGAAAATGGATTTTCACTATTAAAAAAAAAAAAAAATAACGGTTAAGTATTCTTCAATATTTATTTTATCACCTTCAAAATCAACACCATTGGATGCGATATACAAATGCCAACTTTTTTTTTTTATTCTTGAAAGCATTTTGGTTAGGTCGATTTCGGAATGTACTTTAGCTTCCTCAGCGAATACTCTTTGATGACTTCAATCGTCTCAAAATGTTTTCCACGAAGCGATAATTTGAGTTTGGGGAATAGGAAAAAGTCACACGGGACCATATCTGGCGAATATGGTGCGTGTTGAGCGATATTGACATTGTTTTTGGTCAAATAATCGCGTAAAATCACGTATTGAGTTGGTGCATTATCGTGGTGCAAAAACCATGAATTGTTCTTCCATCACTCTGGCCTCTTTCACCAAATATATTCTAGTGCAAACGCTTTAAAATGCTGAAATAATATTGACCGTTGACCGTCAATCACGCTAATTTTTGAACGAATTTGTCGTGGTTTTAACGTAGAATACGTTATACGGGGGTGTTAATCTGGAGCACAAAATTTTGAGAAAATGTTTGTCACTTTCATTATAAGTTTTTAATACTTTATGCATGCATTGAAGAAAATTCAAGTATGGTCGTAACATATTTAATATGTCTTCTTTTGATTTGTATTTAAATAATCATATTGCTACATATAATTTTTTTGATTCTATAAGTAAATCAAAATTTAACTCCTTCAAATTTTGTATTAATTTTCATATGCTTTGTATTTTATGTATTATAACACCATGTGTAAGAGCAGTACGATTATCTGTGTGTTCATCACAGAACCAGTGTGAGAAAGAGAAGAAGTATAATGACCAAGTAGCGAACGATGTGTACGTAAATACAGCCATGATTTTTGTTTGTCTTTTCTTTTAATATCAAAGACATGCTCCATATTCGCCCTTTGCAGCATTTTTTTATGTAGCGGCCATTGTAAATCCATAGGAATTCTTAATTCTTGTAGAGATTTTCTATACTTCAGACACAAACCTTACAATCATAAGCAGAAAATGAAAAAATGTTTATGAATAACAATGTTAGCAAGGTTGCATAGAAGCTGCGTAAAGCCTTAAACAGTGCGTAACTAAACAAGCGTTTAAAGGTTGTTTAAGGAAATCTATTGAATAAGGCTGTTAATGACTAACGTATTCTACGTCTGACCTATGCGCCCGTGTTATCTAACACAGGCTTGAGCTTTTTTTTAAGGTTTCGGCTATCTAGATAGCGCCACTCTGTAGATTGTTGAGCTGTTTCGAAGTCATACTCGTACAGCCAAATCTCTTCAATAATAATTTTGCGCTAAATCTCCGTATCGTCCATTAAACGAATCTCCTTAGCGACAGTTTTGCGAAACTCTTTTTGAAGGAAATTCAGCAATTTTGGCACAAGTCACGTTGTCGACCCGTCGCATGTCTAAAACATCATGTAAAATAATGTGCGCCGATCCAGTCGATATATCAAGCTATATCTCTCACAGTCACATGTCGATTTTCGAGCACAATTTCCTTTACTTTTTTGACATTTTCATCGTTTATTAATGCTGCTGGACGAGAAGGGTCAGGCAAGTTGTCAACTGATGTACGACCTTCGTTTAACAATTTGTTACACTCAAATGCCCGCTTACATGACAGACTCGCTTAGCAGACTCCCTATAGGTTAAAAATTTTTTCCTTCTTGTTAAAATTTAAATAAAAACTTTGCATAAGAAATTTTTACTTGACTGTTTTTTTTAACCTTGACCCGCAAAAATGCCCTGATGCACTCTATGCATTTTTTACCTGTGTTCTAAACTAAATAAAAAAATTGCTTTCGGATGATATTTTTGAGTTTAAAAGGTCATAATTCTCCTAAAAAAATTGCCCAAGTATTTTCTTTCTTCATTTTTAAGATATCAGCGTCTAGACACTAGAGGGTTTAGTGGTGAGTTGTCTTTGAAGCATTGATAATTCTATTTATTGCTGTTTATTCGATTTTATTTGGTCAAAGAAAAAAATGTTTGTGGAGTTTTTGGACGAACCCACAATGCATCGAAATGGTATGAAAATAAGATAAAAAAAATGTTATGTTTTTAAAAAAAAAGTATGCATTTTAGATCTATATTATTTGGTTCTATAAAATTTAAAAGATTTTTTAAAATATCTTTAATAATAAACAAATGCGATCACTTTATACAACACCCTGTTGTTTTAAGAAAATCAAGTAATTTAAAATTGGGTTAATGTTTCAAAAATTACATCATGTTTTTTCTAAAAAGCAGTAAAGAGGATTATTTTAAAATGTATTTTGCCTCTGAAAGTAATTTTGTTTAGTATATATTTTGTGTAAAAAAAATTTTCTTTACCTTAAAAGACAAACACCTAAAAACTCGAAAATTTGCGAGTTTTGATAAGCTATAACAAAAAAAAGGATGGTTTGATTTTAGCGAAACTTTTTTGTAATTTTATTTTGAGTATAAAATTTTGATTTCTGAAATTTTATCTGCCCCTTTTTATAAACCAGAAAGTTATGCAGATTTCAAAAAGTGACTTTTTGCGAATAATGCTCAATTTTGTATGAAAAATTATTCAAAATTTAACAAAATTCAAAAGAGAATTGCAAAAAAAAGGATTCTTTGATTTTAGCGAAACTTTTTTTTAATTTTATTTAAAGTATTAACTTTCCATTTCCAAAATATTATCTGCCCTTTTTCATAAACAAGGAAGTTATGTAGATTTAAAAAAGTGACTTTTTCCGAATAATGCTCAATTTTGTATGAAAAATTATTCAAAATTTAACAAAATTCAAAATAGAATTGCAAAAAAAAGAATTCTTTGATTTTAGCGCAACTTTTTTGTAATTTTATTTGAAGTATTGGCTTCCTATTTCCAAAATATTATCTGCCCTTTTTAAAAACAAGAAAGTTATGCAGATTTCAAAAATTGACTTTTTTGCGAAAAATGCTCAATTTTATATGGAAAAATATTCAAAATTTAGCAAAATTCGAAAGGGAATTACAAAAAGGGTTTTTTGGTTTTGACGAAACTTTTTGTAATTTTATTTGAAGTATTAACTTTTGATTTCCAAAATATTATCCAAACCTTATAAAAAGAAAGTTATAGTAGATAACAAAATAATTTTAGTAACACAGGGTATTTCAGCTAGTTTATATATAAAAGTGCGATTAAAAGAAAATGAAAAATTGGTAGCGCAAAACAAAAAAAGAATTCAAGCTGAGTTTAAGAGCAAAATGGGTCTCTTGGTCGACAAACCAAAGCCAGGATATGTGTCTACTAACGATGGAAACACAGCTAGGTGCTTTTTCTATAACGTTGAACTAAGCTCGCAGATAACTGGCATAAGCAAAAGTTTGATAGAACAATTGTTTTTATATATTGAGAGTTCTGGCAAGTGGCTACCCCATATATCTGAATAACTTCAAATTGTTATTAGAAGAAACTAGGCAGTTGTATATAAATTTATATGGCTGGTATTATATGCCGAGCAGTGTTCATAAAGTTATCATACATGGATGTGAAGTCATTTCAGCATTTTCCTTACCAATCGGAACATTGTCTGAAGAGGCATTGGAAGCAAGGCACAAAGAATTTAGAAAAAATCGACCTAACCATACCCGTAAATGCTCGAGGATTAAGTCTAATACAGATTTAATGAAAATGTTGTTGCTGACATCTGAGCCTCTCTTAGCATCCAAAAGAACTATTAAATCAAAATCAAATGTAATTATTGATGAAGAAGTTGAGAAGTTTATTCAATTGGTTGATGACCCTTATATTGTTTGTAGTGATTCTAAGGAAGAAGTCAATAGTGATGAAAGTCAATAGCGAGATGAGTTCTTGGTTGTTTGTACATATGTATGCACACATTACTTTTTTTACTTTTTTATTTCATATTTTGTTAATAAAAATAAGTTAATAAAATAAATAAAATAAATAAATAATAAATAACTGGCCATTGCAGCCCTTGAAAGGACTTTGACCTAGCTTCTTATGATCAATTGTGTTGTGCGTGTATTAAGTTTGTACACAATTGACCGAGAAATGGACCTACATGCTTAACGCCGACTCCGAACGGCGATGAACGGAATGTTCTTATTCTCAAGAAGCTTTACATGGCATTTTGATTACTCTCTGAGGTTTGCCATTGTCTGCAGAGAGGTGGCGGCCGTACAGAAAAATTATTTTAATTCAAATAATTTTCTGTCTGGCTGGGGTTCGAACCTGGGTCTCCAAGGTACTTTGACATAGCGGCCACGCACTTTAACCAACTACGCCACGGACGCCACCAATAAAAATAAGTTACCAAATTTATTTTTCTATTGTAAATAAAATTTTATAGCAGCATGTAAATAAATTGCCTAAAAATTGATTTTTTTTATTAATACAAATGGGAATATTTATGAGTAATAGATGTACCTCCCATACATAATCGTGTAAAAAATTAATATAGGTCCAAGGGAGGTACCCCTAGGAACCGACCGATTTCAACCATTTCTAGAACACATGTATTGCTTTGTTTTACTAACCTTTTCACCGAGTTTTGTATGGATCGATCAACTTTTGTATGTACCTCCAATACAAAATAATGAAAAAAATTAATATAGGTCCAAGGGAGGTACCCCTACGAACCGACCGATTTCAACCATTTTTAGAACACATGTATTGCTTAATTTGTTTAACCTTTTTATTGAGTTTAAAATTAATATAGGTCCAAGGGAGGTACCCCTAGGAACCGACCGATTTCAACCATTTCTAGAACACATGTATTGCTTTGTTTTACTAACCTTTTCACCGAGTTTTGTATGGATCGGCCAACTTTTGTATATACCTCCCATACAAAATAATGTAAAAAATCAATATAGGTCCAAGGGAGGTACCCCTAGGAACCCACCGATTTCAATAATTTTTAGTACACTTCTATTTCTTTAATTGCCTAGTTTTTTGACCAAATTTTGTTAAGATCGCTTAATTTTTGTATGTACTTCCCATACAAAATAATGTAAAAAATTAATATAGGGAGGTATTCCTAGGAACTGACCAATTCCAACCATTTTTGCAGTTTTTCTTAATTAGCTTAAATTAATCCAGTACACAAAATTTCATTATCATAGGGGCACTCCTTCTATTTATGTTCCAATTTTGTATGGATTCAATGCACTGTGGAACCGCCAGAAAAAGAAATTATTTTTGCTATTTATCCAACATGTCGGACCGACCGTCGTTTTAGCTTACGCATTACGTCATGTCGTCCAACATGCCATGTCTATCCAACATGTTGGACCATACGAAAGCTCCTATTGTATCATGAACTGAGTTGAGTTTTGCCTACAGGGATGCTTGAACGTAAGGGTGAGATCGCACGTTTTTCATTTCTATTCGCTTAGTGCTTGTAACCGAGTGAAATTGTTGAGCAACGTTCTTGCATTATTGCTCATGTAAATGACCAGAGTGTTAGATAAGTTATTAATAATTAATTGACATTTGTCATAAAAACGATAGGTTTTAGTTAATCTACCGATAACTTTAGTGCTCATAAAATAAATATCACAAATTTGGCTGTTTAAAGTGTCAGTAATAGAATTATTTATTAAAATAGTTCGTGACGGACTTCAACTTGTAACAGTTTTTTACGCTATAAAATGGCATTTATGATCGCCAGATCATAGCAGAAATGTTATAATCGGTATGCGACAACGGATCAAGATGAAAAATGAATGACTTCCGGTTTACCAGAAACTATAGCTGAGAACTATTATTTTTTCCTTAAAATAAATAAAATGCAGAAATAATTATTATTTTTTGAACAAAATTGTAAAAGTCAAAAGAAAATTATTATTTTTTCCTTTTCATTATAAACTGAATACTTGGTACCGTCTCTGCTTACAAGGATAACGTCGGACTTCTCGCTCCGTTGTTAATTTAAGGGAGGTTCTAGTAGAAACGTTACGTAATTGCAGACTTTTGTTTTGAGCGAACGTAAATCTTTTGTGGCATTTATTAATGTATATTTCAAGAACAATATACAATTTTTTGGATGAAAAATAATTCAAAATGGCCGATGTGCGCTGTACACTCTACAGCCCTGTCAAGTGGTCTGAAACAGAAAAACAAAAAAAAAAATTGTTTACCTAGATGAAATTTGGGGGCCTTGTAGATTTCTGATTTTAATAAAACCCTTTTTAAAAAAAATGGCTGCGCTTTGTAAAAAAAACCCTGTTTTTCCTCCTTTTTCTTTTGCTTAACGTTAAAAAATAATGATATTAAAAAATTATTTTAGAAAAAAACGCTTCCTGAAGGCCCCCTAAATTGAATAAGCTTTAATTTGAGCCGTCAAACATCGAAATCGGTCAAGTCGTTGAAGCGGAATCGTTTACAGCGCGGAAAAAAGGTGTTTCGAGAAAAACGCGTTTTCTCGAAAAAACGCCGACGCACTCTCTCGTCTAATACGTAAAATAAATAAGATAGGGAAATATCCTTTTGACTGCATATTTTCAAGATGAAAATAAGGATGAAAATAAAGCAAAAAACAAAAACAAAAATTTTGCGTCGATTTCTATTAGAACCTTCCCTTAACTGATGAATCTTGTCTAGGGCGCTAACTGCGCTTCGAGTGCCATTGGCTCTCCGGTTCTGCGTAAGTGACGTTTATGAAAGGTTTTCATCCTGCCTTTTTGGTCAAAATTGTATTCGCAGGTTTGGGACAAAATCATCCATCAGCTATCACCTCTTAAAAATCCACAATGAGAACTTTTCTTTTGGGACATATTTCGGGGTGTGGAAATCGGACTTTCATTCAAAAATCAAGATGACAAGTTTTTATCTTCTACCACTTTTGGCATTTTTACAAAAAAAAATTTTAAAATGACTAGTAACTCATTTCATGTAACTTGGCCATATATAGGATGATTATTATGTTCAAAAGGATAATGTAACATTGTTTTTCTGAGAGTATGATGGTGTAATTTGTAGATTTTTAAGCAAATCGCTTTTAAATCTTGATTTTATCTTTGAATTTTGAATTTTCTCCTCTCATGACATTTTCATGACCTGGCTTTTTCACTTCTAAGCCATTTTACAGTATTGGTAGCAATTTTCAGAAGAGGGCAGGAAATCATTCTTCACCTCCATCACCTCAGCTATCACCCCTCAAAAATTTAGGATGAGAATTTTTGTTTTGGGATATGTTTCGGGGTGCGGAAATAGGACTTCCACACAAAAATCACAATTTTTCGCATTCCGACTCAAATTTTAGTATAAAAGACGATAGACAGAGACTTAAGTATAGTTTCATGGATTTCAAAAGGATAATTAAAATTTTTTTTGGACAGTATGATGGTGTAATTTCTTAATTTTCAAGCGAATCCATGATACAATAAATACAGGTAGACTCGCTAGATGACAGCGTACTGCCGCGAATGTCAACACGAAATTGACAACGCATATAAAATCTCAAAGCTATGAAAAAGTTCATAGAAATTAAATCTAAGCAAACAACTTTTTTTATATGGATTTTGACAGTTATGGCAGTATTACAAAGAGAGCACAGTCAGGTCTGCATCTACCTCTATTTTTTTTACCATGAGCGAATCGCTTTTCCATTTGGACTTTTACAATTTTCTCTTCTCATGACATATTCATGACTTAATATTTTCACTTCTAAGTCATTTTACGGCATGAAGCATGGTGGAATAATTATAATGTATTCTCATCCCATGAACTATTTCAATTTTATGACATGCTGCCTTATTTTGACAATCTGAAGGGTTTCATATAAACGTACATATTTGTATGAAAATGTCAAAATAAGGCAGCCTTTTTTTTCTGATATCGATGAGAACACCTTATATTTATTCCATCATGGTATGAAGGACGATTGAAGTCATCATAAAAAAATTTTCCTTAATTTTTTATTATAACAGTTTCAATTCTATAGAAAATATCTATCGATATATATTTTTTTAAATATTCTCTAAATGTCAAGTACTTGACGAAGAAAAATTCATTCTTCTGCGAAACTTTTCACAGCTTTTTGAAACGATTTATTGGGCTTGAATTATAATTTCATCGCGATAAAAAAACGAACGGAAATTTTTGCAGTCATCCATTCGCGGTAGTGAAAAAAGTTTTCGAAAAATTTAAGTCGTCTGATAGAAGTGATTTAAGAGGTGAAAAACAATGAGGGTGAAAAATTTTTACAAATGTATAGAAATATGAAATTTCTTTTAAGACATGACATAACATATTTAAAAAAGTGAATAAATTCAGAATGATATTAATTAACTTTTTTGATCATAACATGTGTTTGAAATGTATTATTGTGTGTCATTTTTGAGAAATAGTGCAGCAGCTCGGAGAAAATATAAGGCTTTCATATGAAAAAGTTACGTTGCATCCACCCAATAATACCTGAGAAATCTATGAATTCAATGGTTTGTGATGAAATGAAATGAAAAGTTGAATTCAATTATTTTCGTTGCCGCAAGCATAGCAATTAATCATTATTTAACTGAGAATGGGTAAAGTTGGTCACTTAGATAATTGGTCTAAGTTTATTTTATTGTTTTGGAAAAACTGGAAGATACAATGGAACCACAAGTGGTCATTAGTATTTCAGATTATAATACCAGTGGTTTTCTTGCAATTGGCAGTACTACTACTGCACAAAACAGCAGAGCACATTGCAAGAACAGAAATAAACTTTCCATCATTGGATTTAACAAAATTGACGCTAGAAACGTAAGTTTAACTTAAATTATTAAGTCTTTATTTAATTATTTTCAATTACCTTATAAAATTTAAATTATATTATTATATTATAACTTTAACTATAACTTATACTTATACTTATACTTATACTTAAACTTATACTTATACTTATACTTATACTTATACTTATACTTATACTTAGACTTATACTTATACTTATACTTATACTTATACTTATACTTATACTTATACTTATACTTATACTTATACTTATACTTATACTTATACTTATACTTATACTTATACTTATACTTATACTTATACTTATACTTATAGTTATACTTATAGTTATACTTATACTTATACTTATACTTATACTTATACTTATACTTATACTTATACTTATACTTATACTTATACTTATACTTATACTTATACTTATACTTATACTTATACTTATACTTATACTTATACTTATACTTATACTTATACTTATACTTATACTTATACTTATACTTATACTTATACTTATACTTATACTTATACTTATAAAAAAAAAATAAATAAATAACTGGCCATTTTAGCCCTTGAAAGGACTTTGACCTAGCTTCTTATGATCAATTGTGTTGTGCGTGTTATTAAGTTTGTACACAATTGACCGAGAACCGGACCTACATGCTTAACGCCGACTCCGAACGGCGATGAACGGAAAGTTCTCGTTCTCAAGAAGCTTTACATGGCATTTTGATTACTCTCTGAGGTTTGCCATTGTCTGCAGAGAGGTGGCGGCCGTACAGAAAAATTATTTTAATTCAAATAATTTTCTGTCGCTGCTGGGGTTCGAACCTGGGTTTCCAAAGTTCTTTGACATAGCGGCCACGCACTTTAACCAACTACGCCACGGACGCCACGATATATAATATACTTATACTTATACTTATACTTATACTTATACTTATACTTATACTTATACTTATACTTATACTTATACTTATACTTATACTTATACTTATACTTATACTTATACTTATACTTATACCTATACTTATACTTATACTTATACTTATATTTATACTTATACTTATACTAATACTTATACTTATACTTAAACTTATACTTATACTTATACTTATACTTATACTTATACTTATACTTATACTTATACTTATACTTATACTTATACTTATACTTATACTTATACTTATACTTATACTTATACTTATACTTATACTTATATTATACTTATACTTATACTTATACTTATACTTATACTTATACTTATACTTATACTTATACTTATACTTATACTTATACTTATACTTATACTTATACTTATACTTATACTTATACTTATACTTATACTTCTCATACTTATACTTCTCATACTTATTTTTTTATACTTATACTTATACTTACACTTATACTTATACTTATACTTATACTTATACTTATACTTATACTTATACTTATACTTATACTTATACTTATACTTATACTTATACTTATACTTATACTTATACTTATACTTATACTTATACTTATATTTATACTTATACTAATACTTATACTTACTTATACTTATACTTATACTTATACTTATACTTATACTTATACTTATACTTATACTTATACCTATACTTATACTTATACTTATACTTATACTTATACTTATACTTATACTTATACTTATATTTATACTTATACTTATACTTATACTTATACTTATACTTATACTTATACTTATACTTATACTTATACTTATACTTATACTTATACTTATACTTATACTTATATTTAGACTTATACTTATACTTATACTTATACTTATACTTATACTTATACTTATACTTATACTTATACTTATACTTATACTTATACTTATACTTATACTTATACTTATACTTATACTTATACTTATACTTATACTTATACTTATACTTATACTTATACTTATACTTATACTTATACTTATACTTATACTTATACTTATACTTATACTTATACTTATACTTATACTTATACTTATACTTATACTTATACTTATACTTATACTTATACTTATACTTATACTTATATTTATACTTATACTTATACTAATACTTATACTTATACTTACACTTATACTTATACTTATACTTATACTTATACTTATACTTATACTTATACTTATACTTATACTTATACTTATACTTATACTTATACTTATACTTATACTTATATTTATACTTATACTTATACTAATACTTATACTTACACTTATACTTATACTTATACTTATACTTATACTTATACTTATACTTATACTTATACTTATACTTATACTTATACTTATACTTATACTTATACTTATACTTATACTTATACTTATACTTATACTTATACTTATACTTATACTTATACTAAAGCATAATATGTAAATAAAATCTGATAGATTGGAAAATAGGACCCAAAATTATCAACTACATAAGGAACTTCATGTCTGATAGAAAGATTCAAGTCCGTATTGGTTCTACCTAATCCCATCCGCGGCCAATCCACAACGGGATACCCCAAGGATCACCCCTGTCATTGATCCTATTCCTGATTGCTTACAACAAGCTTTGTGATATTATTTCATCCCACAAACATTACGACTTCAGTGCATATGCAGACGAATTTTTCATCACTAAGAAACTAAATAAGGATAAAAATATAAACATTGACATCAGTAACCTTATTCGTGATATCTCTAGATGGTGCTACCTCTCCGGTGCCGAGCTCTCTACTTCAAAATCCAAGCATCTTATCATATGCCGTAAAAGAAATTGCCACAGTTCTATTCAAAGCAACAACATTATAATTGAGAACGTAGACCATTTAAATATTTTAGGAATAATTTTTAATAACAGATATAAATAGAATAAATATATAGACTCCTTGCAATTATTCTTGTCAAAAAGACTTAACATTATAAAATGTCTGTCAAATTATAAATTTAACTGCAGTCCCCATAGTCTAATCACATTAATTAATTCCTTATTAATATCAAAAGTTGATTATGGACTTTTTCTCTATGGCTATGCTCCCAAATCAGTTATAAATAAAATTAAAACAGTCCTATATTCGTCGCTCAGAACCTCCCTAGGAGCGCTCAGAACTACGCCAATCAATAATATGCTATTCGAAACCAATACCAAAACAATTGAAAATAGAAGAGACTTTATAACTCTAAAGCTTTCTAAATCATTCATATCAAGTGGTAAATCTCCTCTAGCACAGAAAAAAACTATTGCATCAAAATCAAAAAAATCCTCTAAAGTTCCTTCAGTAATACACAAAACAATCTATTTGTGCAAAAATCTCAATATACCTTTCAAGCCAATAAAATTACCAGCATCAACCTACTCCAACTTTCCTCCATGGTATCTCAACCCATCAAGTCTCAATTCTTCCCTCCGGAAATTCCCAAAATCCACCACAGATCCTCTAATATATAAAAAATACTTCGCGGAAATTCAAGAAAAACACCCGAACTATACTTATCTATACACTGACGGATCAAAAGCAAAAGCTGTAACTAGTTATAGTATAACCAACCAATACTCCATAATTAAAAACGCTCTTCTACCCCACTTTTCTACAGTGTTCACTGCCGAAATAATTGCCATTTTTGAGACCATTATCCACGTTAAAAACAAATCAGGTAAATTTGCCATTTGCACTGACTCTCTGTCATCCATTGACGCAATTACAAACATAAGCAATACCAACTTCTACCCAACTCTAATTGGGAACATTCTATTAGAATATTACCCTAAAATAAAAATTATCTGGATTCCTGGACATGCTCAAATATTCGGTAACGAATTCGCGGACAAAGCCGCTTAACTTACCACTAAATCCCCACTAATCACCACTGAAAACTTTAATTTTAGCGACATACGAAACTACATAAAATCAGATCTTTATAACAATCACTTACTACTATGGACACATACTTCACCTTGGTATCAGGACATTAACTCCAACAAATCTAATATAAGCTGTTTCCTTAAATTCCAAGACAACGACGTTAACAGGCTTGACCTCATAAAATACGAACGCCTTAGATTAGGCCACACTAAATTAACACACTCATATTCTAGACAAAAACACCCCTCATCCTTCATGCCAATACTGCAATTCCACCGATCCAATTAACATTAAACATATCTTATCTGAATGCCCATTCTTCGAAAATGTCAGGAGGAATACATTTCCAAACGCAAATCCTATCCCATCCCTATCGCAACCTTCCCCAGACAATATTAAATTAATTTCCAACTATCTTAAGTCAATCAATATTTACAATTTGATATAATCATCAGCCACTTTACATTCTGATATAAAATCGACCAATCTATTCCTTTTGTTTTATTTTCTTTTCCTAAATTGTGTATTGTATAATTTATTTCAATTACGATATTATGTAATCCATATCTGTTAATATTAGTTTTAAAACTTTTACTCATTATTAGCTGAAGGCTTGCGATGCCATAGGTTTTTTTTCCATTATATTAGTTTATTTCTTGTGTATTTAAGCTAATAATAACAATAATAATAAAAATAATAATAATAAGTATGTAAATACTTATACTTATACTTATACTTATATTATACTGATACTTATACTTATACTTATACTTGTACTTATACTTATACTCATACTTATACTTATACTTATACTTATACTTATACTTATATTATACTTATACTTATACTTATACTTGTACTTATACTTATACTTATACTTATACTTATACTTATACTTATACTTATACTTAAACTTATACTTATACTAATACTTATACTTATACTTATACTTATACTTATACTTATACTTATACTTATACTTATACTTATACTTATACTTATACTTATACTTATACTTATACTTATACTTATACTTATACTTATACTTATACTTATACTTATACTTATACTTATACTTATACTTATACTTATACTTATACTTATACTTATACTTATACTTATACTTATACTTATACTTATACTTATACTTATACTTATACTTATACTTATACTTATACTTATACTTATAAGTAACTATATAATATAAGTACACATATATTTATACTTATACTTATACTTATACTTATACTTATACTTATACTTATACTTGTACTTATACTTATACTTATACTTAAACTTATACTTATACTAATACTTATACTTATACTTATACTTATACTTATACTTATACTTATACTTATACTTATACTTATACTTATACTTAAACTTATACTTATACTAATACTTATACTTATACTTATACTTATACTTATACTTATACTTATACTTATACTTATACTTATACTTATACTTATACTTATACTTACACTTATATTTATACTTATACTTATACTTATACTTATACTTATACTTATACTTATACTTATACTTATACTTAAACTTATACTTATACTAATACTTATACTTATACTTATACTTATACTTATACTTATACTTATACTTATACTTATACTTATACTTATAAGTAACTATATAATATAAGTACACTTATATTTATACTTATACTTATACTTATACTTATACTTATACTTATACTTCTCATACTTATACTTATACTTATACTTATACTTATATTTATACTTATACTTATACTTATACTTATACTTATACTTATACTTATACTTATACTTATACTTATACTTATACTTATATTTATACTTATACTTATACTTATACTTCTCATACTTATACTTATACTTATACTTATACTTATACTTATACTTATACTTATACTTATACTTATACTCATACTTATACTTATACTTATACTTATACTTATACTTATACTTATACTTATGCTTATACTTATACTTATACTTATACTTATACTTATAGTTATACTTATAGTTATACTTATACTTATACTTATACTTATACTTATACTTATACTTATACTTATACTTATACTTATACTTATACTTATACTTATACTTATACTTATACTTATACTTATACTTATACTTATACTAATACTTATAGTTATACTTATACTTATACTTATACTTATACTTATACTTATACTTATACTTATACTTATACTTATACTTATACTTATACTTATACTTATACTTATACTTATACTTATACTTATACTTATACTTATACTTATACTTATACTTATACTTATAGTTATACTTATACTTATACTTATACTTATACTTATACTTATACTTATACTTATACTTATACTTATACTTATACTTATACTTATACTTATACTTATACTTATACTTATACTTATACTTATACTTATAGTTATACTTATAGTTATACTTATACTTATACTTATACTTATACTTATACTTATACTTATACTTATACTTATACTTATACTTATACTTATACTTATACTTATACTTATACTTATACTTATACTTATACTTATACTTATACTTATACTTATAGTTATACTTATACTTATACTTATACTTATACTTATACTTACACTTATACTTATACTTATACTTATACTTATACTTATACTTATACTTATACTTATACTTATACTTATACTTATACTTACACATATACTTATGCTTATGCTTTTACTTATGCTTTTATTTACATTTATTTTATAATTTTTTAATAGCCGTAGTGATTCGGACACATTAAGTGATGAAAATATAAACCGACCTCTTCCTGTGTTGCTCTATTCACCCAATACATCATCAATTATCGAAATGATTGCAAAGAATGCTGCTGAAAGTTTGTTGTTATCATACAAAGGCTATGCAAATGCCGAAAAATTGACCGAAGCCTTACTCTCCGGAAATTTCTTAGCGGGTGTTCAATTTAATGATGTTCAAGATTATCCAGTAAAACTTTCTTTCAACCTAAGATTTCCCAGTGAATTACGTACTTCAAAAAATAGAGACACGTGGATGACAACGAGACTGTTCCCAATGCCGATTTATTCTGGTCCAAGAAATGCTCACGAAGCTGATGGGGGCCATCCTGTAAGCTATTTACGTGAGGGTTTTCTCACAATACAACATGCTATCTCAATGGCTTACTTAAAACTAGCCAGCGAGCAGGAGAATTCATTACCTGAAGTTCAGTTTCAACGTTATCCATATCCGCCATGGGTCAGAGGTCATTTTGTACACATGTCGGGAAAGGTATTGACCACAATCACTTTATTTAGTTTTATGTATCCATGTATTTGTATAACGAAGGTACGTTGTTGTTGAAAGGAAAATGTATTTTTTTTCTGAAAATGTTTTTATCCCGAAAGTATATTACTTCTGAGAAAGAAAACCAGCTGAAAGAAATAACGAAGATAATGGGCTTGCAAAACTGGATACACTGGACAGCGTGGTTTGTTCAGGCATTTATTGGGCTTGTTGTCTCGGTGTTAATTATCATAGCAATTTTAAAGGTTTGTTGTTTGATATTTCTTATGAAAATTTTAAATCTCCTTTATTATCATCCAACATAGTTTGAGTGGATCGAAAATGGTTCTTTGCTCAACAAGTGCAGCTTTACAGTTCTGTTTTTCTTTCTATTAGTGTACGTTGTTAATAGTATCTGTTTGTGCTTCATGATAGCTACTTTCTTCAATAAAGCTTGCACCGCTGCAGCTGTTTTTGGTCTGCTATGGTTGGTGTCGTATATGCCCTATGACATCCTGACTCGTACCAATGATCAGAGAAGTCTGGCGCATTACCTATTTTGGTGTTTGGTATCAAACACTGCCATGGGTTTAGGCTTTACGATGATAGTTGGCTACGAGAAAACTGGTGAAGGTTTGCAATGGAGCAATATTTTAACTCCTATATCACTTGATGAGAGTCTAACATTGGGCTATATACTGCTAATGATGTTTGCCTCTTCTGTGCTGTACTTGTTGATTTGCCTTTATGTTGAGCAAGTTTTTCCCGGGAAATTTGGAGTTCCCCGCAAGTGGTTGTTTCCATTATATGCACTACGTTCATGTGGTAAAAAAGAAATAGAAGGGGATAAAATAACGAGAATAGAAAAATATATTGGCAACGAGGCTTTACACAATAATAAAGGTCGGCGTTACAATACATTTGAAGATGAGCCTAAGGGAAAAATTGTTAGTGTAAAAGTTAAAAATTTGGAGAAGATATTCGGACACAAAAAGGCAGTAAGAAACCTTACTATAAATATATTCCAAGATGAGATAACTGTGCTGCTGGGTCATAACGGTTCTGGGAAAACAACATTGATATCCATGTTGACAGGCATGTTTCCACCAACATCTGGAACAGCTTTTGTTAATGGTTGTGAAATTGTTGACAACAAAGAGGGAGCTCGATTGTATGTGGGTATCTGTCCACATCATAATGTGCTCTTCGATGATCTAAGTGCGATAAGCAACCTTGAGTTTTTTATTCGATTGAAGGGCTTAAAAGGAAATGCAATGGATGAGGAGGTCCTGAAGTATCTGATGATGACAGAACTCAAGAATGACCCATATGTTGCATCGTCGCATCTGTCGGTTGGTATGAAGCGTATGCTTGCAATATGTTGTGCTCTTTGTGGCGGTAGCAAAGTTGTGATCTTCGATGAGCCAAGCTCAGGCATGAATCCATGGGAAAGGAGACAACTATATAATCTTTTGCAAGCCGAGCAGCCAGGTCGTACTTTGCTATTGACAACACATTTAATGGATGAGGCTGATATGCTGGCCGATCGTATTGCAATAATGTGCAATGGAGATCTTAAATGTTATGGAACAACATTCTTTCTAAAGAAAAAATACGGATATGGATATCTTTTGGTAAGTTATTTGAATAAGTAGAAGAATTAATTTGTAATGATAGAAAATACAGATCAAGCCATTGGGAAGTGTCATTTTTAACGCATTCTTCCAAGGTTTATGTACGACACGTAGTGGTGTCAAAGTTCGAATTTTATTTTTATTAACATTGAAATTTTCCACACTACTCCCTGTTATTTTCTTACTTTGTATCCCAAACATATTTTGGTTATCGTCAACCATTATTATACCCCCAATACTATCAGATAATCTCTCTACATAATTTATTAACCCATTAAACCCCATTTAGACATGCGTAAAAGGTGAAAATTGCAATATTAACGACGTTTCGATTTTACTGCGCCAGTATATACCAGGCCTTCAGCCGTCGAAGAAAAAAGGACCAGAATTTTTTTATGAACTATCCGATGAATTCACACCGGTCTTCGAGAAAATGTTAGGAGCCCTAGAAACTCATTCCGAAACCCTTAAACTTAAGGGCTTTAGCATAAGCATCAATTCCATGTCAGACATATTCTCGAAAGTTGGAGCTGAGAAGTTAAAACGTGTCTCGATTATGAAAAAAGACGCTATTTTTTCCGATGAGGATTTGGAATTTGTTGAATGTAAGTGTTCTGTACTATATTTCCAGATAAAAACTATGTGTGTATGTATTTAAAGAACAACACTAACACGCTTTACATTCGCAGCGGGCGGCAAGTTCACTAGAAGTAAACATCTCTTATGGGGTTTTGAACTTTGCATTAATCATTGGGAAGCCATGTTCCGTAAAAAATACCTTTACACGCTACGTAAAAAGCTACAATTTCTTGTACACATTACGTTGCCATTGTATTTTATTGTCGCGACAATATTGCTTGCAAGATTCGAAAAATTTAATCGTGAACTACCGTCCATGACTATGAGTCTGACACAATATCCCGCGATTGTGACAATCTTGGAACGGGATGGTGAATTGGAAACTATGTCTGCAGACGCCATCGAGCTGAAAATTGCAGAGAATTATGGAAAAATAGCTAATGCGGGCTCGACTTATACCTTCCAGTCAACGGAAAATAGTTCTTTCTCGGAGTTCATTTTGAAATTGGGAAAAACCATACAATCTCAAGTCGATACAAAATACTTGGTTGCAGCAACAATAAAAAAGGGCAATATCACTGCATGGCTGAACAATGGGCCATTACACACAGCTCCGTTAACCTTGAATCTGGTACACAATGCAATGGCCAAGTAAGTTTAATGTTTATTGGAATTATTCGATAATATTTTGCATATATAATAGGGCACTTATAAAGCCAGAGGCAGAAATCATCGTTACAAATGCACCGTTACCCTATAAGCCAAATGAACAATTTGACCGCATCGTTAATGGATACAACTTGGGCAACGATATTGCTATGGTTATATGTTTGAGCATGTGTTTGGTCAGCGCTTTGTATGCAATATTTTTGATCAAGGAGCGTGCATGCCGATCGAAATTAATGCAATTTGTTAGTGGCGTTAAGGTTTGGACATTTTGGCTGACACAATTTATCTGGGATATGGCGGTTTTTACCATAACAGCGCTGCTTGTTGTCATAGTTTTGGGCTGTTTCCGGCTGCCGTATTTTTCAACTTTCGCTGAATTAGGTATTTTTCAACTTCAAGCTTCATGATCATTAGGTGTGATGTGCCTAGTAAAAGTAAAATATCGCTGATCATTTGCATATTCTTTGGAAATACACCTCTCATTAAACTAATTACATTAATGTTCAGACTATTTTTTGGGCTTAGTTCTTAATTGGATACATTCCAACCAAAATTATTTACTTTACTTATTTAAAATGTGGCCTTTGGATTTACGAGATTTGCATTTAATTTTGAAATTGCGGATTTTCCGCGATAGTTATACTATGGAAAGAAATATTTTCTTAACCTCACCACTTCACCTTTTGTCTATTCGGGAAATGAGTTTTTTTTACCTATTTTGTGGATTTTTTTTTAACCTTTGAACCAAGCATTTCACATATTACACCTATTCAGTCAAGGTTGGCACATAAGTAGGAGGGAAACATGTGTAGGATGTTGTAAGCGTGGCGGCAAGTCGTATAAAACTTGTGAATTAGAATCTGTGGCAATCAATCCCATTTACCCCAATTAATTCCAGTTATAAGGCAGCCCCATCCACAGACTTTTCTGTCTAGAACTAGAACTTTAAAGTCACAAATATTGATGAATTTTCAATTTCAGTTGATCAGAATCGAAAAAGAAATGCATAATGGTCAAAGTGTAGAAACATGGTCTGGACGGGATTCAAGCCCGGGACCCCTGGGGTGGTAGTTATGCGCGTTACCTACTCGGCTACCGCGGCCGCCAATAGCCAACGTATTGAGACGCATCGTAGCATTATGACTGCTCATTATTAGGGCTAAAACCTCGGCAGGTATTGCAGCATATAGAAAAGCACGTGTAACTTAAGTATGAACCGTTGTTTAAGGAGCACTTTCAGCAATACGCAAATCAGCCTTATACCGGTTGTTTCTGCAAGTTTCTAGAAAATATAATTTTATGGCTTAAAATTCTTTTTCTTATTCAGTATATTCTTCCAGAAGCTGAATACGCTTGTTCTAACGGTCCCCTAATTAATGGATCCCATCGCTGTAGTGGCCTTTCGGAAGGTCTCCAAAATACTCTTTTGTTGTTATTATCACCTCGTCGTTTGATGAAACGCATGCTTTTTTTGAGCATAGCCAGAAGTTGAGCAGGTGCCTTGTCCTGTTGAAAAATTTCCTTTTTTCTTCTGCAAATCGGGTCCTTTTTCTCGAATCTTTGCGTTGAGCTGGTCCAAAAGGTTGCAATAATATTTAGAATTAATTGTTTTTCCAATATGGAGATAATTCACTAACAAAATCCCTTTTGCATCCCAAAAAACTGGTGCCATAATCTTCTTTGCAGATTTTTGAACACGAACCCGGTTAGGAGCCGAACTGGCAGGTTTACACCACTCTTTAGCTTCTAGTTTTGATTCAGGATCATAGTGGTAGACCCAAGTCTCATCCATAGTGATGAATCGATGTATAAAATCCTTTTTATTCTTTTTAAAACGCATCAAATGTTGCTGAGGAAGTACCATTCGAATATGTTTTTGTTCCATTGTTAGTGTGTGCACAATGCATGCCCTACCTTTTCGAAACCCAAAACTTTACTTTAAATATGACTCACACTGCCCAATGAGATGTCTGCGGCTTCTGGTGTTGATGCACTTTTTGGACGTCCTTGTTGTGGATCATCTTCAAGACTTGTACGACCACGTTTTAACTCAGCAACTTAGTTGTATACCAGTGGGGGCCAAGAAATTTTAAGCGCGGGCCAATGCTAAAAAAAACTAAAAAACAAACACAAAATGTTGCTCATCGTTGTTTTTGACAAAAAATCAAACAAAACAAAAAAAAAATTACAATGCAATAAAATCCCATGTAATAAAGTACACTGCTAGTGCATGTATGAAAAATTACTCGACACACAAGTAACGGGATAATTAGCTTCAGCATCGACATCATCGAGTGTGCGTTTTTTGATATTGGCTTTGCATGCATTTTTTTTTGTAAATTTCGATGGAAAATGTGCTGAACACTGAACGAGTGTGGTTTGTGTTGTTGTTTTGGCAAGTCTTCTTTGATTTTAGCTCATCACAAAGACAAAATTAAGATAGAAAAAAATTTGTATGAAGGGCCACGCGGGCCATACGGGCAACTACGTGGGAATGTTTGTTGTATACTGTTGCAAGGAAAGTGAAGAGTTCTTATGCACTTCAAATAATTGTTCATGAATTTTTTTTGGTTATACACCTTTCAAAAATAAAAAATCATTCCACTGCACTATACTTGATTTTTTCTATATTAAAAAAAACAGCTGTAAATATAAGACTGAGTTGTCAGATTGTCATGACACTTCACGCTTGTTCATAAGAAAGTGGTACCATTTTAAGAAAAATAAATGGCGCACGTACTACCGCCATCTATGTGTGATTCTAGAAACTTATTGAATAACCATATATCTTTTTCGACCAGACACATCATGCCGTGCATCCCACTTTTAAATTCATATAAAATATAAGTACCAATGTATAGCTTCATTATTTTCATCCAATAGGTCGTTATTTTCTTGTTCTGATGTTATTTGGTTTCTCAATGTTGCCCTTGATGTACTTGCTTTCACTATTATTCTCGGATCCGGCTACTGGTTCTACATGTATCTGCATAATAAATTTTTTTGGCGGTACGTTGGCCGTTATTTGAAAAGAAATTCTATTTTCAATCAAAATATTGAAATTATTCCTCATATTACAGGATTAGTAGCTTTTATGATCAGCTCCATTTTTCATCTATCAGGAAATAAGGAAATAAGCAATGCTCTGAATGGTATATTCAGAGTGTATCCTCACTTTTCTATGGTTTTGGCCTTGAATAAACTTTATATAAATACTGCTACGCATAGCGTTTGCGAGAATTCGGTGCTGGCATCACTTTCGTCTTCTCAAAGATGCAATATTATTCCAGAATGTTGTGGTAAGTAGAAAAAAAAACATTCCTTAGTATTACATAAACTGTACATAATCTTGTCTTAGAACTCATACCATACTTCGAACGTAAGGCTCCAGGTATATGCTGTGAGGTGGTTTATATGGTTTTGACTGCTATTCTATTCTTTTTGATCATAATGATGCGAGAATATGGATGGATAAATTACTATATCAGGATTAGATTGAGGTTCGTATCATACTGGTTTTATATGGAGAACTAGCGATACCCGGTGCGCGTTGCTACACCCGGCAAGTATATTGAAAAATAATAAGTAAATTCAAAACCGTTTTGTGTTCCTTAGTCTGAAACCACGCTCATGGTCCACTGTCCGTTACAGTTCCCCAGTAGTAGGATGTGGCACTTCCTGGTGGCAATTCCTGTATGAGTTTTAATGTTCTGTAACTTTTACTTTCATAGGTATTCTGTATCGAAAATCGGGCCATACCCTGTTTTCCAATGGCCGTGCCAGTTTTTCAGTAGAAATATCTGCCCAATTAATAACTTTATACTGAGTTTCAGTGCCATGCGCCATTTACTTCCCAAGCTATTCGATATCAAAAACTGTGCTGTGCGGAGCCACAATGTTTTGTCCAATGTCCGTCCTAGTTTTCTATTAGAAGGACATAACCAAGTTGTAACTATTTTCTGAGTTTCAATGTTTTGTGACTTTTACTTTCAAAGCTATTAGATACCAAAAATTTGGTTTGAAAGAGCGAAGTCACACCCCACTTTCCAATGCCCGTCATGGTTTTCTAGTAGATGGATACCAAGTGGCAACTTCATATTGAATTTTATTCTTATGCGGCATTTAGTTAAAAAGCTATTCAATATCATAAATTTGAATTGTATGGGCGGTGGCATACCCCTTGTCCAATGGTCACTCAATTTTACCAGTCAAAGATCACAATTAAATAGTACGATCTTACCGAATTAAATTGATAAGTGGCTTATAGTTCGAGAGTTGTACCGTAAATTTGGGCAGTGGTACGGAACGTGAAAATTGTATTCAAATAACGAATTCCTATGCTGTGTGACCTATAATTCCAAAAATATTCGATATCGTAGATTTGGATTGTATAGGAGGTACCTGGTACCACTCCCCCTTGTCCCCACTATTGAGAATTTTTCGAATTTTCTTTTTTCCTAAACCTTCGCGTTGCAATTACGAACAAACCCGCAGAAGGAAGTATCCAATTTGGTCCAGTCGTTTTCAAGTTTTAAGCGTCCGAACAAACCACGATTCATTTTTATATATTAAGATTACTTAGACAAAAGTAATTCTAATGTTTATTCATTAAATGTTTGTTCATTAATGGCATAAAAGTCTTTTTTTTCCTCCCACATGACTTTGTAAGCAGACATCATCGAAAGCTTCCAATTGAAGACTTGGTTAATATGGACGATGATGTGTGGATGGAAAAAAAAAATATTCTTACACTGACAAAGTTTGAAAAAATTGGTGAGAATCTCGTACTGGACCGTGTATCAAAGTTCTATAAATATTCTCTGGCAGTTAATCAAATTTCACTTTGTGTTAAACGGTAAGTAAATAAATGATCGGGTAAAAACTCAGTGCTGAGAGCTGAGGTTATTGCGGGCCACTTTACTTTTTTCAGAATCGTTTGATTCGCTCTTGTACGTATGCACTATAAATATAAGGGCTGCGTTTGACATAATTGTTGACCATTAAATTATAGGAATCTGACGGAATAATGAACTGCTGAAAAATTTGGGTTACAGCAGACCACTTTCTCCTGAAATATTTGGCATCACTAGTCACTGAATTTGTAGCATTCAGTTTTTTTTTTAACCAAAGGTCAGTATATTTCAACTGATTTGAGTTGCGGGAAATTTGGTAGATTAGCCTCTCGAGGCACATTCTATTTTGTGTAACACTCTAAGGCCCTGGCAGGAGGCAAGGTTTGGAAAAACAAAAAAAAAGTTTTTTTACTTTACAAAAACTGTTTGTAAAGTACAGTTATTGCATGGCGATTGTAGAGTGTAATAATGGATAGGCTCTTGGATGTTGCTTGGTGGCTCAGTTAATGTTTATCGTTAAACGGTTAATGTTTTGAGGGCCAAGGGACACATATTAATAAGCCTATACAGCAGGTAACTATGGTAAAACTATATGGATTTCTGATGTACCTTTGGTAACAAGTGAATTGCTTCTTTTGCCCCAACTGCAGATTGCTTTCGAATGGTCTTGAATTTTTCGTGAATTGAAAAATTCCTGCCCAGGAAATTATTAAAAGTCGGCTTCAACATAACTTATAACTTTAAACATTTGTTGAATTTTTAAAAAATATGTCACTTAAGTTAAAAAAAAATTTTTTTTTTTTAGTTTCCTGCTACGTTGTTTTGCCTCACCCCTTTAGACTTTTTTTTGTGGGGAACCGTGAAGGACCGATTTTTTGCCAAAAATCCGGAAACAATTTAAGCACTTAAGGCCAATATCATCCAAGCAAAAATGTCTTGGAAAATTGGAGTGACAGAATGGGCCACTGCGAAGCCAGATAATACATAGGTTTTTTTTTTGGTGTGTCTTAATTTTTATCCTAATTCATATCCTAATTCATGCCATAGTCCTTTTCCGGTTTCATTGTGTTATTTTTTGTTTGTGAGCAATCTTGGTTGCCACATAAAAAACTGTTGAAATCATAACTAATTATATTGTTGTTGTTGATGTTGAGGCTGATGTTGATGTTGATGTTGATGTCGATGTTGATGTTGATGTTGATGTTGATATTGATGTTGATGTTGATGTTGATGTTGATGTTGATGTTGATGTTGATGTTGATGTTGATGTTGATGTTGATGTTGATGTTGATGTTGATGTTGATGTTGATGTTGATGTTGATGTTGATGTTGATGTTGATGTTGATGTTGATGTTGATGTTGATGTTGATGTTGATGTTGATGGTTATGTTGATGTTGATGTTGATGTTGATGTTGATGTTGATGTTGATGTTGATGATGTTGATTTTGATGTTGATGTTGGTGTTGATGTTGATGTTGATGTTGATGTTGATGTTGATGTTGATGTTGATGTTGATGTTGATGTTGATGTTGATGTTGATGATGTTGATGTTGATGTTGATGTTGATGTTGATGCTGATGTTGATGTTGATGTTGATGTTGATGTTGATGTTGATATTGATGTTGATGTTGATGTTGATGTTGATGTTGATGTTGATGTTGATGTTGATGTTGATGTTGATGTTGATGTTGATGTTGATGTTGATGTTGATGTTGATGTTGATGTTGATGTTGATGTTGATGTTGATGTTGATGTTGATGTTGATGATGTTGATGTTGATGTTGATGTTGATGTTGATGTTGATGCTGATGTTGATGTTGATGTTGATGTTGATGTTGATGTTGATGTTGATATTGATGTTGATGTTGATGTTGATGTTGATGTTGATGTTGATGTTGATGTTGATGTTGATGTTGATGTTGATGTTGATGTTGATGTTGATGTTGATGTTGATGTTGATGTTGATGTTGATGTTGATGTTGATGTTGATGTTGATGTTGATGTTGATGTTGATGTTGATGTTGATGTTGATGTTGATGTTGATGTTGATGTTGATGTTGATGTTGATGTTGATGTTGATGTTGATGTTGATGTTGATGTTGATGTTGATGTTGATGTTGATGTTGATGTTGATGTTGATGTTGATGTTGATGTTGATGTTGATGGTTATGTTGATGTTGATGTTGATGTTAATGTTGATGTTGATGTTGATGATGTTGATGTTCATGCTGATGTCGATGTTGATGTTGATGTTGATGTTGATGTTGATGTTGATGTTGATGTTGATGTTGATGTTGATGTTGATGATGTTGATTTTGATGTTGATGTTGATGTTGGTGTTGATGTTGATGTTGATGTTGATGTTGATGATGTTGATTTTGATGTTGATGTTGATGTTGATGTTGATATTGATGTTGATGTTGATGTTGATGTTGATGTTGATGTTGATGTTGATGTTGATGTTGATGTTGATGTTGATGTTGATGTTGATGTTGATGTTGATGTTGATGTTGATGTTGATGTTGATGTTGATGTTGATGTTGATGTTGATGTTGATGTATATCTTGATGTGGATGTTGATGTTGATGTTAATGTTGATGTTGATATTGATATTGAGTTTGATGTTGATGTTGATGTTGATGCTGATGTTGATGTTGATGTTGATATTGATGTATATCTTGATGTTGAGGTTGTTGTTGTTGGTGTTGTTGTTGTTGTTGTTGTTGGTGTTGTTTTTGTTGTTGTTGGTGTTGTTGCTTTTGCTCTGGTTTTTATTTGCTTCTCCATTGGTTGTGCTTTTCCTTGGTGCATTAACTATGCCTATGCATGCAATTAATGCAGCAAAAGTGATGCATTTGCGTCACATTAGGCGGTTCCCAGAGAGGCCTCATGACGCCGACAATTTTTTTTTATTTTTATCATATGGCCGCAGACCTCACCTTCATTTTTGTTCCATATAATATACCATTGCACCAGTAGTCACGGAGTTAAAATTCCATGCGACGTTTTTTATGGTTGTAGCATTTTTATTGCATTATGTGGTTGCAACCCTGAAATCATGACGATAAGATATGTTTTTGTTTTAGTTGTGAAGCGTAATAACACGTCTATGCTGTGTAAAATAAAACTCACCGCAGCACGTCTCCTGAGTGAGTAATAATTCTATGCAACGATAGTAAAGTTCTGTTACATAATCTGCTATATTCACGACCTCCTCACGTCAAAATTTTTTTTACATTTTTGTCGTAAAGCCAATTATAAATTCTTCGTTTTCCTTTTTCAACATTTATCGTAGCTTATATACTCACCGAGTAAAAATTCAATACAATGCCACTGCATGAATGTTGCATTGTCGATCTTTGAACCGCTCTCTCGGTGTCCCCATGACTGAAAAAATTTTTTGTCTAATTTTATTGTGAGGGCTTAGAACAGTTATTTATTGGCATATCATATTTTTAATCCTAGTGCCAATACTCAGCGAATAATAATTCCATGTAACAAAATTTCAGTTGCGTTGCTTAAACAGTTCCCACTGTGTCTCGATGACGTTTTGATTTTTTGTTTTGTTTTTGTAATAAAGTCAAAGAATTAACCTTTACTGCCGTACCATTTTCAACATTTATGCAACGCCGATGAATTTTCAAAAAATTAATTTTTAAACTTTTTTGGCAACCTACGCGGTAAAACGTAACTTCGTCAATTTTTAAGTTTGTTCTTTTTGATTTTTTTTTTAACGCAGCTGCGTTCCCAAAGAAAACGAGTCAATTTCATGCTTTGGTCTTCAACAGAGTAGGCAACAGTAGTCTTATTGGGCAATATCCGTTCGCTTGCGTACTATTGCTTTTAAAAATTGACTCTCGGAAGCGATTGCTACAAGTTTGAAAAGGTAACACAAGCGTTAACCAAAAATAAGTTCGCGGGCATACCTTTCCGTACCCTTATTTTTAGGCAACCCCATTAAATTTTATTTAATTTTATTGGGGGTTGGAATTAATTTTAAAGGTTTTTTTTCGGTTTTTGAGCATTTATTTAGAAACAACAGTACAATGTATATTATTCAAAGTATTGTCCATCGTTAGCTACAACATTTTCCCTATCTTTCTGGCAGCATATGGATTCCGCGCCGGAAGAACGACTCGTCTTTTGAGGCAATCCACGAATCGACCCATTTTTTGGTATCCTCGTAAGAAGTGAAGCGCTGCTCAGCCAAGCCATGCGTCATCGATCTGAATAGGTGGTAGTCGGAAGGGGCTATGTCTGGGCTATAAGGCGCGTGGGGTAGCACATCCCAATTCAGCGCCTCCAACGTTTCCTTAACGGTTCTTGCAACATGTGGCCGTGCGTTGTCATGTTGAAAAACCACTTTGTCGGGGCTTTTGCCATATTCCGGCCTTTTAACCTTTAATGCTCGGCTCAATTGCATCAATTGTTGTTGGTAGCGTTCCCCAATGATGGTTTCGTAAGGTTTTAGCAGCTCATAGTACACGACACCCTTCTGATCCCACCAAATACACTTTTTCGGCTGGCCCGGACGCTCTTTGTCTTCCGTATCAAAATCACCACTTTTAAACCGAGGGAACCAGTACTCACAAGTAGAAATCGATGGAGCATAGTCCCCGTAAGCCTCAGTAAGCGTGCGTTGTGCTTCAACCGCTTTTTTCTTCAAATGGGAGCACAAAAGTAAACCTTCCCGCAAATTGCGTTTTGTTGGAACGAAAGTCGACATGTGCACAGAGAAAAAAATATATGTTGTTTACACTTCAGTGGAATGACACATACTGAAAAATGAAGCTTAGACAATGTGCTTTGAAATGAATTTAGTCACAGGTGTGCCCGATGCGATCTATTGATAGTTACGCCATCTCTTAGAAAACCTTTAAAACTAATTCCAACACCCAATAAGATTTTGTTTTTTTCTTACATAGAATGGAGTGCATTGGATTGCTTGGAATAAATGGTTCTGGCAAAACAACTTTATTGAAAATGATGACAGGTGATGCACGCATAACCCATGGCAGCGCCCACGTTAGAGGATATAATGTAAAAAGACATATAAGGAAAATATATAAGCTAATCGGTTATTGTCCACAAATCAATCCACTGCTCGATGAACTCACCGGGCGAGAACATTTAAAGATATTTTGTCTATTACGTGGCATACACAAAAACCGCATTACACATGTATCAGAAGGATTGGCCAAGTCTTTCGGTTTCATGAAACACATTGATAGGAAAACGAAAGTTTATAGTGACGGCAATAAGCGTAAGCTAACAACAGCTATTGCAGTTATAGGCAAGCCTATGGTGATATTCTTAGATGAGCCAACGGCAGGCATGGATCCAGCTGCCAGGCATCAGCTTTGGGATTTTTTGCGGCACGTACGTGATTCAGGGATGTCAATTGTTTTGATTTCGCACAATATGCAGGAATGTGAGACGTTGTGCAATAGATTAGCGATTATGGTGAATGGTGAGATCAAGTGTTTGGGCTCATCGCAACATCTGAAGAATAAATTTTCAAAGGATCTGGTATTGAAGATCAAAGTAAGGGTCAATCCAGACTATTTAAGACAGCTAACAAGCGAGTGAGTAAAGATTTTTCAATTCCTAGTTCTAAGCTAAGATAAGTTATTACATAAATATGTACTGTTCAAATTATAGTCGTCTTTTACACGAGGAGCAGTTGTCTTTGGAAATGACGGAACAGAAAATTAACAGAGTAAAGGAATTTGTTGGTCATCAGTATACTCAAGCAAGACTGCAGTAAGTAAACGATTTTTTTTTTAAAAGCAATTCAGTTTGTTTAGGAGACCAGCAAATGAAACAAATATTATTACCAGTCAAAGATAAAGGTTGATTTTTCACGAATTTACAAAAATGTAAAAATCAATTTAATGGTCTATTTGTACCTTGATTATATATGATGTTCTAACGTTGCATTAAGAGGTTCCTTAGAGGCCTTATGATGTCATTGATTTTTTGCTTATTATCTTCATGACGCCATTTGTCATGGCCTTTATTGTTATTCCATAAAATTTTCCGTAACCCATAAGTAACTGAGTTATAATTCCATGCTTTTGCACTTTCGATGTTCTAACCGGTTACATACACCGTGTCATGGCGGCATAAACTCTTTTTTATTTCGTTATAAGGTTACAGAACCAATATTTAATGCTTTAAAATAAAATTTCTCGTAGCACTTATACTGAATGAGTGTTAAAATCATGCAACAATATTTCAGTTTCGTTGCATAAGCTACTACTCCGCGACCTAATGACATTATAATTTATTTTTTATTCTTTTCGTAAGGACAAGTACATATCCTTTATTTTGGTTTCATAATTTTTTAGTTTCATAAGACTTACCGTATCGCCTATACTCACCAAGTAATAGATCCAGGCAACGCTATTGCACATTTCTTCTTTATTTGATCTTAGAATTACTCTCTCTGCGGTTTCATGACTTCATAAAAAAAGTTTATTTCTATTTTTGTTCTGAGGGCTAAGAACTGTACTGGCGTGTAATATTTTTTAACGAAGCACCTAAGTATACTTAGCGAGTAATGGAATCTATGTAACTAATTTCAAGTTTCGTTGCTTAAGCAGCGCCAATACTATTTGGAAATAGTCTTTTTAGACGTTTTTAGAAATCGGCGAGTTGGTCACTTCAGAGACCAGCTTTAGCGAAATGAAAATTTCAACCTCCCACATTATGGGTATGGGAATGGGCATCATATCACCTTAACCCATTAATGACAACGTATGATATATCACACGCGATGAAAGCATTTTTCGAAAATTCCTCAAAAATTCACCGCCACTGTAAAACTTTTGATTTCGACAGTGTGAGAAAGTTAAAAGTATGCTTTTTCAAAAAAGGACTGAATTTAAGGCCAAAAGCTCTTTTGTTTACATTTATCGTGCCAGTTTTTTTCAGAATGCTGAGCCCATCGGGTTCTGGTGGTGAGCATTAATGGGTTAAGAGAGGCATAGAAAAGTGGGAATTATCTCTCGATAAATGTTCTATATAACGCAATTTTCCTCCTAATCGCACAAAATATAAGACTTATGGAAGAGTTAAATATATACTAAATAGATTTTTTCAAAATAAAAATTTTTAACCTTGTCATAATTGTTTCAAAATCCTATAACTATTGATCTAGTGCCCATTGATCGAGCATGCGTGTGAATCTAGTATGAAATCGTTTGAATTGTTAAGATCTAATGGTGTTTTTCCCAAATTTCAGAGAGGAACATTATGGCGTACTTACCTTCAGCATTCCACTTAAAGGCATTAAATGGTCGCAAATATTCGGACTTATGGAAAATAACCAAAAAGCACTTGATATCGAGGATTACACAATAAGTCAGACCACACTCGAGGAGATATTCACGAAATTTGCTAAGGAACAAGGCAATACAACCGAAGACGATTTCATTCAATAGCAAAAGTGGCAGGGTAAAAGGTTAAGCTCTTAATACTCAACCCAGAAAATGAAGTTACAGTTAATTCATCATTCTTCTAGAGCAGTCTTAATTTATTCCCCTTAATTTTTAATTTAATTTTAAAATTAATCATTTGTTCAAATATATTGTTAACGCACAGATACGCTATAATTGTTTAAATAAAAATTAAAAGTGTTTTAATTTTATGTTTACATAATTTTATTTAAATCTCGGGCAATGCGCCATTTTGAGAATAAGCTGAAGATAAGTATGAGAGCAAGTTTAAAAATACCAACATATACAGAAAGTAGACAAATTGACGCATCCCATCTTTCACACAAGTTCATTCACTGCATTTGCACATGCGTCCGCCTACTCACTGGCGCAATTTACGCAAGAAAATTGTGGCAGAGTACAATGATTGCGTTTTTTACTCAGAGTAAGCAGGGCTGCAAAATTGTAAAACATTTGGTATGTTCTTAATGTGGAATTTTGATCGTATTTACACAAACATTTTTAAGAATTATGTACAAGAACCATCCCTGAAAGTAATGAGCTTCTTACTCGTTTCTTTTTTTTCTGCTCGCTGTTCGTTATAGTAGGTAACGAGCTGTCAAAATGTGCAAATTACGCAAGAACAGTTGAAATATTTTAGTTTTTTACCAAACAAGGTTTCAAGCAAGGTGATTCCTTATCGTGTAACTTTTTCAACCTAATGATGGTGATGTACTGAACACATTGACGACGACAGCGACATTACGACATCTGTCAAATTTTTTTACATGTATTTCTTATGGAGAGAATTTGGTCTAATGTCGCAATGTCGTGTCGTCAATATAGAACTATTTCTAATTTGACAGCTTGTCGTCGCTGTCGTCGTCAATGTGTTCAGTACATGAAGATTATTATACTACTGATCTGAGACGTAGTGACACGATATTTTACAAGATAACTATGCTGCGAAGGGCGATCGTAAGTGCGAAGAGCGATCTAGCATTCTCCAAATGAGCGAAAGAGTCGATTCGAACAGTGATGATAGAGTGGAATATAATATTCCACTTGTGGAATATTTTTGTTTCTGAGAGCATATTTATTGTTCAAAAATATGCAGCATAAAAAAGTGGAATATTTTTTTATGCATGAAATTTTCCAAAAATTTGTAAAATTAAAATTACTTTTATTGAAAAATTTCAAGAATTCATAAATTGTTTATATTATTTATTCTCTGAGCCGCAAAAAAGATCTGCAATTTTAAGCAATCGTTAACTTAACACAGTTTTAAAACAAAGCAAAAACGAATGGAAAATTGTGAATTTGTTTTTGAGTATGTTTATGCAGCAATAAGTTTATTGTTTATCAATTAAATATTTGGTCGCTACAATTAACTCATCATGTTTCCTCTATTAAAGGTGGAAGAAAGATAATCCAACCAAAAAAGAAGAGTCCTCTGATGAAAGTACAGAATCCGAAGAAGATTCGTTATATGCTTACGATGAATCTCCGCGATCTGAGATTCATTCGCTGCCTGATTGAACACTGTCTGGTGAATCAATTAGTTTTACCACATCTTGTAATAGATATTTTTAAAATAAAAGTGGAATATTTTAGTGGAATATTAAAATTGTTAGTGGAATATTTTAGAATATTTTTTTTTGGGAAAAAATCATATTTTTCAAAATTCTTTCGGCAACACTGGATACGAATGGGTCGTCACTGTTCGTCTATCTGGGATCCATCCTATTATGTGGATGCTAAGCAGTCTAGATGTTGAGCAGTTCTGATGAAGACTTTGGGAGCCTTTGAGAGATAGATCCTTTGTAATATTCGGTCCGATCTGTGTCAATGGCATTAAATCATTGCATTCCATGCAATCATGATATTCAAATCGAGTGAATCCACTGGCTAGGTCGTGTTGAAAGAATGGAAAACAACGCTCCAGTGAAAAAATAGTTGATTCGGCTTGCCTGGTGGCTTATTAGTATTTATCATAGACACTTGCCTTGCAAGCAGTCGAAGTTCAGAATTGATGTCCAACAGATAGATCTTCTAGATGTTAATACCATGCTAATACAAACCAACGTCCATCCAATCATCTCTTGGGCGTCACTTCCATGACTCCAGACGCGATCAACGCCCTGTCAAAGTAGATTCATCACCGGTTACACATCATACTTAAGTAAATATTTAAATTTATAAATATACTGTTTGGATAGTAACCAATATTGGAACGCAATAGTACCAATTATTGATGATTATTTGGGTCATCATCCAAATTCATTGGTGGAAATCGAGACCCATCTAACATCTCTGACAATTTTAGGCATTGCCACCCGGTTGTACAATAGCGCAACTCTGCTCGCAACATTGAGCTACCACAAGCAGCACGATACTCCCCGAAGGGCCAGCCCTGAGAATGTCTCCCGGTTAAAAGAGATTTACACCGACACACACCGACATATGATATGTAATATACTTGGATGTGATGACAAAAGTCTATTACACTATTGCATATGCATATCGCATATTGCACATTAGGGCGTATCGAAAAATTTAGATCGTATTCTAAGAGGTCTCAAAAGTTGCATGGGGTTGTCAAGATTGTTAGTTTAAGCCTATACCTACTTTTGCTTTAAGACATACGTATTTTTGTTTTAATAAAAGTCAAACCATTTTAAGGTCGTTATTTTTTACTGTTTTCCTCAAAAAACAACTTTGTCCTTGCTGGGCAAGAAGACATCCTTTTTTTCCTTAAAAGTTTTTTTGGGTGATCTTGACAACCCCATACAACTTTTGAGACCTCTTAGAATGTGAAATTCGAAAAAAAATTGTAATTCGATACGCCCTATTGCACATGACTGTGAGTGCCCATAAGCCAGCACTATACACCGTTTCAACTCTGGTACTCGAAGATTACTAAGATAAGAACCCAATCTGACATCTCAATAAACATAAATTTTGCCGTAAATATTGCTCAGCCTTATCAAGACTATCCATAAGACGTGTTTGTAAATATGTCAGTGAATTGTAAGCGTGCGTCTGCAAGATTATCCCCGTGATAACAAATTTTTAAGATAATAATCTAATAATTGACCGGTGGTTTAGTCAACGGTCCAACCTACTCCTCAGATTGGGCGACAAACTTAAGGATGTGGGTAGTCCCTCCTACATTTAAGCAGGATAGGGCAAACCCGTTGCCTAATGCCCGAGTTTGAATTGCAATATTTTTGATATCTGTTTAAAAACTTGTTAGTAGGTACCGTTTTGTTAAAGAGAGTGGAGATTTTATATTGTTGTTGGTAAGTACACTCAATGAGGATTTATTCGCAGTAGTTGTTGTTATTTTTTTTAACCGAGATTGAGAGCAGAGCATTATTTCTTATGAAAGCAAGTGCGTCTAATCTAGTGGAAAGGAGTGTATGCATTTAATATGGATGCTCCAAATCGTTCTTTTTGTGTTAATGTTGTACTTTTAGTTTTTTATTCTACATTTATATTCTTGATGTGATTGGAAAGGTTTATATTGGGTACCTATGCAAGAAATGGGTGCCACTAATTCTAACCGAGCGTTTCCACCGCCCGAACGAACGAAGATTTCTTCGTTCGTTCAGGCGGTGTAAACAGTTTGGTCCGAACCAAGGTTCGGAACATTGGTTTTTACAAAATGCTCGCGAGCGCTATTCGCGCAGTGTAAACACTTTTCCAGCACGAACGAACGAAGATTTCTTCGTTCGCTCTGATCGGCCGACGCTCGATCTTTTTGGGCGAATCCAGTGCTTATTTGCGCATAGGTAGTAGATTTGTTGAAATTGTAGTTAATAACGTAGGAAAAACAAAAAAGAAAGAAAATATATTGAAAATTTAACGCAAAAGAATTTTCTTTTGCTTTGTTATTTTATTAGCACTTTATATAAGCAAATTATTTGTATAATATTCTTTATATAATAAATTCTTTACATAAATACTTACATAAAACCTAAATTAAAAGGCATAAAAGTAGTAAAAATTAATCAAATTTAGTACGTTTGCATAAACAAATATTGATCAACGCTGATGCTCGCAAGCATTGAATTTAAGTGTTTCCACTGCACGAACGAACAAGATGGCGACTTACCAATGTTCGCAACTTGTGTTCGTGCGGTGGAAACAGTTGGACCGAACGAAGAATTCATCGCGACGATTTGTTCGCGATGATTTCTTCGTTCGTTCGGGCGGTGGAAACGCTCGGTAAGACGAAGCCAAACCGATCCACGCTTGTAAGTGCCAGGTAAGTAAGTAAGTAAGTAAGTAAGTAAGTAAGTAAGTAAGTAAGTAAGTAAGTAAGTAAGTAAGTAAGTAAGTAAGTAAGTAAGAAGGTAAGTAAGTAAGTAAGTAAGTAAGTAAGTAAGTAAGTAAGTAAGTAAGTAAGTAAGTAAGTAAGTAAGTAAGTAAGTAAGTAAGTCAGTCAGTAAGTAAGTAAGTAAGTAAGTAAGTAAGTAAGTAAGTAAGTAAGTAAGTAAGTAAGTAAGTAAGTAAGTAAGTAAGTAAGTAAGTAAGTAAGTAAGTAAGTAAGTAAGTAAGTAAGTAAGTAAGTAAGTAAGTAAGTAAGTAAGTAAGTAAGTAAGTAAGTAAGTAAGTAAGTAAGTAAGTAAGTAAGTAAGTAAGTAAGTAAGTAAGTAAGTAAGTAAGTAAGTAAGTAAGTAAGTAAGTAAGTAAGTAAGTAAGTAAGTAAGTAAGTAAGTAAGTAAGTAAGTAAGTAAGTAAGTAAGTAAGTAAGTAAGTAAGTAAGTAAGTAAGTAAGTAAGTAAGTAAGTAAGTAAGTAAGTAAGTAAGTAAGTAAGTAAGTAAGTAAGTAAGTAAGTAAGTAAGTAAGTAAGTAAGTAAGTAAGTAAGTAAGTAAGTAAGTAAGTAAGTAAGTAAGTAAGTAAGTAAGTAAGTAAGTAAGTAAGTAAGTAAGTAAGTAAGTAAGTAAGTAAGTAAGTAAGTAAGTAAGTAAGTAAGTAAGTAAGTAAGTAAGTAAGTAAGTAAGTAAGTAAGTAAGTAAGTAAGTAAGTAAGTAAGTAAGTAAGTAAGTAAGCAATTAAGTAAGAAAGTGACAGAAAAGTTAAAGTTTTTCAAATTTGATTCCATTATTACAAGAAAATCAAATTAAGTTATATCCCCTTTTCAATTAATAACTCAATAATAAGTAAGATCATAATTTTATAAGAAATATGTTACATGTTATTTTCAGTAACTTAAATAATCAATTTATTCTATAGATATTGTTTATAGAACGAATTTATTCGATGTAGGTAAAATCCATTTTCAAATTAGATTTCATTCTCTTATTTTTTCCTCAATGGGCTAAAGATGAATGTGGGAATAAATATGTGATGGTAAATGACTTTTTTCTATAATATCAAAGAGAAGTAACGACAGCGTATCGTGTGATACCCAGAAAGTCTCAATGTCCAGGATAAATGAATTTCGAGCCAGTATTTTGAAGATTTGTGATATTTTCATGTTCTTTGATGGTATCAAAAAGTATAGCACATTTCCACGCTGGTCTCTAGAATAGTTTTTCATAAAAAAAAAAACAGCAAAAAGAAAGAAGGGAAAATAAAAAAGAAATCAGTAAGATAAGTGGACCTTGACTGCAATATCAATAAAAAACTTGGAACTTACTTCATTACCGCACTGGGAAATGTCGTTTCTATAAATGTTTGAACCTTTAAAAATGGATTAGGCAAAAATAACGATTCAGTTGAACCCAATTGTAAGCCTGATAGTTCTGAAGATATTGTCTTAAGTTTTAATTTCAGCAAATAACCTTTGCTTTTATTGTCCGTATGATCTGTATTTAGTTCATACGGAGTGCCAATATGCGACAAACGTCCATTGATGAGAAAAGCAATTCTGGAGCAAAATATTTCAGTCATATTATAGCTAAGCGATGTGAATAGTAAGGATGTGCCCGATTTTCGCACCTCACAGATTATATGACATAGTTGTCGCAATGACGCCAGGTCGAGACCTTGCATCGGTTCGTCTAGGTAAACAATCGATGGATTACCCAGCATAGCGAGCGCAATTCGCAAACGGCGCTTAGTGCCCGGACTATAGAACTTGATTAACATTCCAAATAGTGGCATAAATCCGAAAGCTCTTGCCAAACCTTTACAAATGGGTATAATTTCTCCACGTGGTATGCCATGCAACATACAGTATATTTTCATCAGCTCAAAGCCAGTGAATTCATTCACATTGGCACTTATTTGTTGACAGTAACTAATTTGATCATAGACTTCATAAAAATTCCTTCTTAGACTTAATCCATTCACATAGATTTGACCGTATGACGAAGCGTTGTTTTGGATCAGCATTTTTATGAAGGCCGTTTTGCCGGACACACTCGAACTAAATAAACCAAAACATTCTGAACTAAAAATGAAATGGAAGGTAGATGAAGGTAGAACTCTTGATATTTGTACCAAAACACCTACTGATTTACAACTAAAAATATGCGATGGAACTCTTCAGTTCGTTTCTGAATCTTTCCAACACTTTTCATAACCAGCGTTTTATCAAAGTAATCTTTTGGTCTTAACGAAACTACGCGTATTCGCTCTTTTTCCCTACTTTCATCTATTGATGTATAGTCATCATGCCAGTCTTGGAAATCCTCTTTCTCAGCTTTTCTAAAGTGACGAAATGAATAGCCGACTGTAACTGAATAACTATTATATTTACGCATTATCTTCGGGAATCACTCTGCCAAATATGCCGGCTTTGTTGGCACTGCGAAGTTCAATTATTACTATTGCAATTGTACTGCATACGCTAACGGTCACGACAGCTAGTAATTCGGGAAACAAGCTTTCTGACCAGGACCATATCCTCGTTGAATCTAAAAAAGAGTGCGACAACACACACTGTAGGTAGTTACAAAAGGAATTAAATATGGAGAACGATACTTACCACAACAATATGGTTTCTTATTACAACTTCCGGAAGTTTTGTAGAGAAGCGCAAATTCCTTAAAAATTTTCTGCAAGCACATGATTTTCAAATTCCCATAGCGAAAAAGCTTTGCCAGAGTATTGCATAGCGCCAAATGTGGAATGATACGCATAATCCATTTAATGAAAATGACTAATGTTAAATGATTTGTGAAGTCCTTGTCTAGGACATTCATTAAAGTGCTGAAAGTAACACCTATTGGGGGAAAAAAGTGTTATGCTCGACGCTTAATCAATTCAAATGACTCTAAGTACTCTCTACTATCTTCCTTACTTTCATCAACTTGGGAAATCAGTTCTGATTAGAAATATAGAAAAGTAAGAGAGTAAGACCACAGTCGGTATCAGGACTCCAGCTTTAAACCTCAAGAGTGATAACCAAGCGGGCTGCTTGTGCCTGTGCTATAAGTGATGGCATTATTTTGAGCATTTATATTTGTATTGTGAGAAATATTTGTCTGTATATTATCGTCACAAAAAAATCACACTAACTTTGATCAATTATAATATTCTTCAGAAGAACGAATAATCTTCATAAAGTGGTGTTGGAAAGTATTGAATGTCGATCGATTCGGATTAATATCAATCGGTGTACGTACGAAACCTCTCTAGGAGACCTCATGCACGGAATTCGTAAGAGAGAAAAAAAAAAAAAACAAAATACCATTCATCTGACGCAGCAGAAGAATATACATCAGAAAATTCAAAAAGGTTTGAGATAAGTTAGTCGTGGAATGAGCTTCAGTTAGCTTTTCCGGTTTTTTTGAAGTAGATATTTTGAGTAAAGGCATTTCCCTCCGAAAGATCAACTTGATATAACCATCTGGAATGTTCGAACTATTAATAAGGAAGGAGCCTGTATCCAAGTAATTGATATATTGAAAAGATATAACGCTGATATTAAGAAAAAAATGCGTTGGAAGAGACAGGGTTCCTCTTGGAAAGCATCTTGTGATATCTACAACAGAGGCTATGTGGACAAGCACGAATTTTATTTTAAGTGAGCAACCGCACACAGAGAATGCTAGACGTAGAAAACTGCAATATAAACGGGCGGATGAAAATTTCACATTTTTCCAACTCTGTACGTGTGACCAACATTATTTCCAGCGGTAGAATCCAGCGGTGCCTACTGCCTGTTGCGACGTCACCGCAGACTACAGAGAAAGACTCCGCTCACAAAGCCACCCTGCAGTCGGTTGTAAGGAGGGAAGAAAAATGGCCTTTCAAGTGAATAAAAATATATGCAGAAAAGCGAGAGTACGAGAATATTGAGATGCTGGGATATATGATAGGAATGAGGTACAAAAATTTTTCGAAAAGATAAGACTCCTAGCCGATGTTTTCAAGACTGGAGTCTCTTCCTGCAAGGCTGAAAACAGGAATAAATGAACAGATATCCAGAATACAGTGATGTTGCGGAGAGAAATCTTCTCTAGCTTTCGACTATAATGAAGTCTTGATGGCTTTAACAAAGCTGCGGGAGCCGATGGATTACCTATTCAGCTGTTTAAGTACCATCTTTAAAACTCTATTTTAATGAAGTTACGAGCTTATATTCTGAATATAAAAAAAAAATAAAAATAAAGTGGTCATTTCAGTCCTTGAATAGGACTTTGACCGAACATCTTATGATCAAATTGTGTTGTGCGTGGTTATTAAATGTTTATACACAATTGATCGAGAACTGGACCTACAAGTTTTATGCTGACTCCGAGCGGCTAATGTGCATGCTCTCAACAAGTTTTAATTACTCTCTGAGGCTTGCCATTGTCTGCAGAGAGGTGACGACCGAACAGAAAAATTAATTCAATTAAAAAAACTTTCTGTGTCAGGTGGAAATTGAAACAGGGTTCTCTGGCGTATGGGTCACGCACTCTACACAATGCGCTACGGCCGCCATCACTATCATCGACCAATATATTTCTACTTCGACAAATCTTGAAGAAGAACCTAGAAAAATAAATCGGCACTCATCATATTTTTGGCTTAAAAAGGCGCCTACGACTTTGGAATAAGGGATCGGCTATGCGATCCCACATCATGTCTAAATGTGGTATAATTGCAATTGCTGATCCGGCATTGCAGGATGAAACTGAGCAAAACCAGCAGTACATTTAAACTCTGGGAGGATTTCTCTCCCCTATTCAATACTAAACGACGGTCCAGATATGGTGATTTCTTATCGTGCGACTTTTAATTCAATCGTTCGAGAAGTAGTGACTGATGATATTGATATGAGTCAGTGCAACCTTCTCCAGACAAGAAAAAGGAGTCGAGTCGAATGCGTCTATTAGCTTCAAGGTAGAAAAGGAATTCGTCTATCTGGAATCCAGTGAAAAAACCTCCAACAATATTAAGACCGAGATGAAATAACGAGATCAAAAGAAAGAAGTGTTACTTTGGTGTATAGGTGACTCATTAGGCAATTAAGAAGCAGAGCCATTTCTCAACGAGCAAAAGTCACGTTCAATAAGTTACTAATCATGCTCGTCCTTGCAAACCTGTGCACCATAAACCTGGACATTGAACGGTTACTTAATAAAAAAAACGTCGGGAGCCTTCAAGAGAAAGATCATTCGTAAGACTATAGTCCAATTCGCATCAATGTCAAATTGGAATCAAATGGAATCACGAGCTGTATGCGCTGTACGCCGATATTGACATAATCAAGCACAAAACAAATCGAGTGACTTCGCTAGCTCGATCATGTTGAGAGAGTGAAAAATGGAGCTACAGCGAAAAATTATTCGATTCGATACACGGCAACGGTCATCATAGAAAAGCATGTCCGAATCTTCTTTTAAAAGACCAGGCTTTGATGACAAATTGACGACAGCAAGCTCACGACAAAAGAGTTTCTTAGATGAGGTCAAAACCGACGCACGGTTGTGAAATTTAAGGAAGTTAGTAAGTTAGTTTCAGCTCATGAATACTCATGAGTGTTTGTATCCTACAGTTATAAGGTCAATTTAAGCTTACCACCAAATATACTGAACATGGTTATGACACAAAATGCTGTTATGGGATCATCGAAAATCCATGAGATCGCATAGTTAAACGGTAGAATAAATGTTCCAAATACAATTAGAGTAAAAAAGTATAAAACTGAAATTGAAGAAACCGTTAAAAAAATATTGTTAGATGGAAAAATGTAGATGGTTAGCTGGTACTCACTTTGAAGCTCGAATTGCATAAAAACATTGTGTTGAAAACATAATATCACAATCATAATGGAAATGGAGACTGTTATTATCCATGCACAATCATATAAGAATACCGTCAGCCAATACGAAGAGGGGCGTGCACCATGTATAAACTGAATCAACTTAAAATTATTGTGACGCTCTTTTATCAGAGACATAATGCTAATGGACCAAACAAGACCGATACAAAAAGTCAGACTAACGGCCATGAAACCACCAACATTTGCATCGTTGTACAAATCATCATCAACTTTCATCGTATATGGAAGTGGTTCAAGTGTTACCGTTATTAATGCATTGGTATCGTTTGTTGCAGCTCTGATAGAAGAATAGAAATGTTATCAAAATAACATGACTAATCTCTATACAATTAATTATTACCTAAGTACGGCATTATGCATCATATTTACGGTCAATGGTAAAGTGTGCAGAGGATAGTTGTTGAACCAGGCTGTAAGTTCATTCTTGCTGAAGGTTGCTGCTATCAAATATTTGAGATAAACAGACCTTTGCTCCACGTTCTCTTGGTCCAGTATGAATTCGCTGAACAAAAGGTTACTGGTTTCTACAAATTTATGCTCTATACCAAGAGAATTGATGAGTTCCTTATAGTGATCAATAATTGATTTGTCAAAATCATTGGGATAAACATCACGAATATCCAGCACTGTCACGGATTCTGGATATTGGGTTAACCGAAACGTCATTGCCGGAAGAACTGGTCTCATATTTTCTCTATTGGCTATGGGAAAATTCACAGCAGTGAATGCTATGGGCATTAAAAATTGTAAAAACACTATAGGTCTGACTCGGAAATTGAACAGAAAGCGTTTAAAGAGCAATGCGTGCCATTGGCTCAAAAGAAGTCGGAAACCTTTGTAGTTATCGGTTTTTTTAAGAAATCCAAAGTTGTTTTTATCTTCGAAACTTGGTGAGGAGATGCCATTTAATACGTCAGATAGCCTTGCACGGTTACCTCCGAATGGATTGTCGGTACCCATGGTCAGAAAGACGTCGTCAATTGACGCCTCACCAATGGAGACACTGATTATGTTGAGTTTGAGCAAATTTTGCTCCAGATGGTCTAAAATATTGGAAAATACTCCCAAGTTTTTCTGATCCAATCTATAAGAGAGCTCAGTTCCAATATCTGATTCTGGTATGAGCCGAACAGGTAAAAATTTTTGTATTGCTGCTGTTACAATACTCGAGTCACAACGCTCACCCTTCATACACACCTTGAAAAATTATATTATTAATAAAGATGATTATCTATCAACTGAGTCCTACCAGACGATAGCCACTGCTATAGATTTTTCGCAAAAAGTTTGAAGTACCGTAACACTTGAGGTCACCACCTGACATAATTGCAATACGATCGGCTACACTATCAGCTTCCTCAATCGAATGGGTCGACATCAATATAGTACGTTGATATTTTTCAAGTAGTAATAGGTCTCGTAGTTTTTTGCGTACAAACATATCCATTCCAGTGTCTGGTTCATCGAGTACCACAAACTTGCTTTGAGCACAGAGTGCACAGCACACGCCCAGATATTTTTTGAGGCCAATACTTAATTCACCTGTTTTCTGATTCCAGTACTCCGGCATATTTAGTACTAATAGATATTTCTCCACCTCTTCATCTAAAAACCCATCAGTTAAACCCTTCATTTTACAATGGAATCTTATCTGATTAAACACGTTAAGTTCGGGAATAAGATTGTTCTCCTGTAAGGAAAATCCTAAATTTTCAAAAAAACTCTCAGATTGTTTTCGTATATCAATGCCATCTATGAGGACAGTTCCTTCTGTGGGCTTTACCATTCCAGTTATCATTGAGAGCAATGTAGATTTACCGGCACCATTTTGACCCAAGAGCACCATAATCTCACCACTGAAAAGTTTCAAATTGAAATTCTTCACAACAGTTGTATCCTTGTATATCTTCGTAAGTCCCTGTATTTCAACGAAAGTATTTTTGAAGTCTGGATTGACTTCGTAGACTTTCGACTTGCGTTTTGAACGTAGGGCAGCTGAGCTTGTGCGAGAGCTGGAGCGAGAGCGTCTATCAGCATTCCATTTTTTTGTGAATTGTTTCAAAGTTTGAAAGCAAGTAGTTTTTCTAATTTTTTTTGGTGTTTCGAGTAAACCTGCTCTCCAATGAAACATGCAATGACCAATCAGTATATATATAATGCTTAGCAAAAGTAAAAATATTGTTAAGACACCATTTGTCAGTTCAGTTTCAATGGTAGCACTGTCAAAGTAGCTGCTCCATAAAAATCCTTGACCTAAAGATTCATACTTGAGCATTTGATCAAGCGCTATTGACATGCAGCAATTTGAAAAAATGCATGTCATCAGTCTTAAAGACGATGAATTGATAAATGCCGGTATGTGGGCTGGTGTATAGGTAAAAATCCATAATAGTACCAACATCAATATGGCTGTAGATCTTCGAACAAAGAACGAGGAAACCATAAAGGTAAAACTTATGCTGGCGAAGATGAAGGCTGTCATCAGAGTTAATACAGCCAACCAAGAGCTATTGTTCAGTATAGCAAAACCTTGGGACCAATGAATCTACAAAAAAGATTAAAAACATCAAATTGAGGAAAATTAAGACAACATTACCTTCATAGCCGCAGTGAAGAGGAGGGAATAAATGAATAATACTACGAATGAGTTAATGAACCAAGCAATCATTTGCACTGTATAGCTGATGCCCATAACATGAATAAACGCCATTGTGTTACATTCTTTCTCTTTATTGAAGGACTGCCGGAGAGAACACATGAAAATTTTACAAATTACGGATTAATATTATATTGAATTGATAGTTAGTATATATAGTAAACTATTCAAATTAAAATCTTCCGATTATTGCCTTAAATTATTCGAAAAAAAAACAATACTTAGTTCTTCCAAAAAAAAAAAGATACAGTAGTTTCGACTATGTCATAACACAAGACGTAGAATTATTCAATTCGCTTTTGATGACATCTTTTTAAAAAATATTTTATACCTTTAAAGAGTGCCGGAGAGGGTTAATATGTATGACCGACCCCCATTACTTTTGCAAAAGGAACATTTTTGCCTTTGACACCTATTCCCTCCGACCACTCCTTAGGGGGGCTCCCATTCAAATTTGATGGTTTTGTATATTTATTCCATACACCTGATCATATGGCCTTTAAGAGAGTGCCGAAAAGGGTTAATATGTATCACCGACCCTCATTACTTTTGCAAAAGGAACAGTTTTGCCTTTGACACCTATTCCCTCCGACCACTCCTTAGGGGGAGCTCCCATACAAATTTTATGGCTTTGTCGATAAAACCGGAAACTGTCGATAAATAGGTAGCAAACTTAAACAAGCAAACAAAATTTGTTCAATGCTACCAAGTTCAACAACTCATGTGTAGAGTCGAAATGTCAAAATGTCACTGTCGATAATATGCCCTGATATTTAATTGGCTGCGGAATTTTGACGTTTCAACAACAGATTCTGTTAAAAAAGCATGCCCCTCAAAATTACTCAGAATTACTGGGCTACGCGATTCTGTTAAAAACAACATGCCCCCAAAAGTATGGTTTTTTTTTTATTATAAGATTTATGTCTTCACGCTAGATGGCGCCGTCGTCACCGTCGAAAAAACCGGAAGCCGTCGATAAATAAGTAGCAAACTTAAGCAAACAAAAACATTAAATGTTGGCTTTATATTTCATGTAATTGTGTAAAATTTATATAAGTTAGAGAGTTCAAACATGAATTTTTCTCCCAGTGAGGATCAAGCAGACCAACAAGGGCTAACATCAACATTGTACGATCAGTACTTTAGGCACACCAAATGCTCAAATTGTGATATAAGTAAATACAGACACCTGATCATTATCAACCACCCTACTTACCTCCGAGAATGACGTATTCTACGTCAAAAAAACAATGAAAAAACCTCTAAACGAAACGAATCACCCCTTATGAACAAGAATGGATATTATCGATATAATAGATCAGATATGAGCCATCTGGACATATACATAGTATATATACATATACATAGAAAATAATAAAGTAGCTTTATTTTCTATAAGTTGTTTAAACTTACCAACGTGATAAACATGCATGGATACAAGAATCCAAAAATAAGCAGAAAAGATACATTGTGCCGGAGAGCCAGAATCAACGGATCGTTTGTTCCTGCCATACAGGGGAAACGTTGTAGTTTAATTGTCGGTAAAACTACGTTTGGCGCCCTTAGCGAAATGAAGGCCATCGAGATTGCAGTTTGCACAGTCATAAATCCCTCACGAGCATAGCCTACATGGCCGCCATCCTTAAAATTGATATTTCGATGTTTCTCTTCACTATGACTATCGTACAGTTCATAAGTATGCCAGTGAGCTCCAAAATTTTCGGGATTATTCCACATGCGCTGCTCACTCGGAAGCAATAGTGAGAAAGATAAAGTGCTCGGATAAATGCTTTTCTCCTGTTCACTTTCTTTTTCCGGGTTTTCTTCAACATCAAATTTGACACCGAACAAATAATATTCAGAGATCATTGCCGCTTGCAACTCCGAAGTTGTCGTATAACTGATCAAAGACACATTTTTGAGGTACTCGGTATGGCCCTTCTTCATAATCAAATTTACATAGTCACTGGTATTTGGTGCATAGGCTATAACCATACGCGGCAAAATATAATTGTACTGGAAAGATCTGATATGGTGGAAAATGAACAAATAACCATGCTATATACTGGAACACTCCAAGTTCATACTTACGGTAGTAATTTTCTACGTATCTTAGTTAATTCAAACAGAATCCTAAAATTGAAGAATAAAATCAAATTAAAAAAACTGAAGTCGTCAACAACTAAGGAAAACAATTGTGCTAACATACATCCATCTAAAATTAACATCGATGGGACCGTACTTTATCACTTCGAACTGATCGGCTTTGACCAAAAATCGCAACACTACCAATAGTAGAGCAAAAAGAAATGACGTACAAAAACAAAAGATGATGTGTCTCCGATGTTGTAAGTCTACGTTCCAATTCTTCCACAAAATTAAATTTAATTTTTGCCCAAAACTAAGACGCGCCATAGATTAAATGCTTAAAATATTAACGACTGCCAGGTAAATGAAAAAATTTAAAATGAAAATTTTTGACAATTTTTGGCTGTGTATTCCTTCGTTTCATTGGTTTTGACAATTTGATTTTTCTGAAGTTTCGTTTGAGTACATATCCAATAGTAAAGTGCGATTGGGTGAAATAACCCAGTAAAAATGAAAGATTGTACTACGATGTTTTCAATTCGAAATAATTTTGGGTTTAAAAACGGAGGACATCGCAGATAATTTCAATCAAGAAAATAGGGTATATAGTAAACTAATAAATATAGATTTTGAAGACAACCTTAAGACGTCCTTATTTTGATCTTAAGAAAAATTTCAGGCGCGGATAAAATAATAGGGAATGCTATTCTCAACTAACAAAATTGCCTCCAATTTAAGAGAATGGTTCAATGATATAAGCTTTGTATAACACTAGAGATGAAAAGCAAGATTGTTAGACCAGAAGAGAGATGACTCCTATAAACATCATATAAAAAAAAAGCTCAAGCCTGTGTTAAATAACACGGGCGCATAGGTCAGACGTAGAATACGTTAGTAATTAACAGCCTTATTCAATAGATTTGCTTAAACAACCTTTAAAAGCTTGTTTAGTTACGCACTGTTTAAGACTTTACGCAGCTTCTATGCAACCTTGCTAACATGGTTATTCATAAACATTTTTTCATTTTCTGCTTATGATTGTAAAGTTTGTGTCTGAACTATAGAAAATCTTTACAAAAATTAAGAATTCCTATGGATTTACAATGGCCGCCGCATAAAAAATGCTGCAAAGGGCGCATATGGAGCATGTCTTTGATATTAAAAGAAAAGACGAACAAAAATCATGGTTGTATTTACGTAACCTTTAAACGCCAATTTCGGCGTTTAAGTTACGCAGCTCTTAAACAACTACGAAAAATGTTTATAAATAACGTTTTCTTGTTTAAAGCCCGTTTAAAGTTACGCTGCCTCTAAAATGTGTTTATGAATAAGGCTGTAATAGCCCATTCACACCTAAGCTAATTTGCTCATTTCGGACAAAAAACACAAATGAGATGCGTAATGAGCTCATTTGCCATAGAAATATTCCATCTCATTACAACTCATTTCAACGAAATGAGTAGCAAATGAGATAATTTCACGCTAAACACAGCTCTGAGCATATTAAACTGCTTTGTGAACATACCCTTCAAAGCAAAATGTAAAAATAATTTGTACACAGAAAAATTTTATCAAAACAAAATATGAAAATACAACAAAAACAACCGTCAAACAAAATGAGATTTATAAGTGTGAACACTTTTTAATGAGATATTCAAATGTGCTCATTTGGCTTAGGTGTGAACGTAATATAAGACATTAAGGATGTCTTAAAGACGTGGCCAACTGGGTAAGCACAATTTTGTTTCCCTGCTTCGCTTATCAATGTTGTGTATGTACACATCGTTCGCTACTTGGTCATTATACTTCTTCTCTTTCTCACACTGGTTCTGTGATGAACACACAGATAATCGCACTGCTCTTACACATGATGTTATAATACATAAAATACAAAGCATATGAAAATTAATACAAAATTTGAAGGAGTTCAATTTTGATTTACTTATAGAATCAAAAAAATTATATGTAGCAATATGATTATTTAAATACAAATCAAAAGAAGACATATTAAATATGTTACGACCATACTTGAATTTTCTTCAATGCATGCATAAAGTATTAAAAACTTATAATGAAAGTGACAAACATTTTCTCAAAATTTTGTGCTCCAGATTAACACCCCCGTATAACGTATTCTACGTCAAAACTAGAAAGAAATAATCTTCGACTGGGCCGAAGTTAAAATACCCCCACGGCCGAACTAAGGCATATTCAAAGTCTTAAACAGTCAATAAAATGTTCATTTGTAAAAACATTTTCATCATAGCTTAAACAGAAAATATTCGCTTCTGTTTTTTGATAAAGTCACTTTGTATGGGAGATAGGCGTGGTTTTCATTCGATTTCGCTGAATGCATATTAAATATTAAAGCTAGTTCGCAAAATTTCAAGTCCATATATTAATTTTTATGGAATTAAAAGAGATTTTACCTTTTTTATAGAGTCATTTTGTATGTGAGGTGGGCGTGATATCCATCCGAATTAGTTGAATTTCATACTCAGAGTGTATATTCAATATCAATACACAATATTCTATTCAATTTTGTTGAAATCTCAAGATTTTGAAATCTTGAATTTGTATGAAAGTCTCAGTAGATTTTAATGTAGATTTTATGAAATCTCCCAAAATCTCAAGATTTCGAGGAGATTTCGATTAATAAAAACAAAGTATTAGATTTTGTTGAAATCTTGAACTTGTATGAAAATCTCAGTCGATTTTAGTTACTTATTTATTCAACGCTTTCATGCCCGAATTAAATTGGGCGGGGCTGTATTTTTTGAGGACAAATATGTGTTAGTCTTGCTTCAAACATGAGCCAACAATAATAAGTTACTACTACGGCTACTAAATATCACAGCTTACAATAGAACAAATAGCTGTAAGTTTGCACAACTCATAAGACTATATAATGCAAAAAACCGCAGGTTAGAAAAATTAAAATAGCGGTACTTAGAAGCCTATAAGTACAAACTTGGGCATGAGAGGATTAATTTACAGTCAGATGATAAGAGAGTATCATATTAGACAGAACTTGTATAAAAACTTGGTTTAAGGTTAAATATATTACAACATTAGAATCTTAACTTAAGTTAACAAAAAAGACTTGAAGAGATTTCTTAAATAATTCTTTAGACATAGAAAAACCTTGTGTCTATAGAGTTATTAAAGATAAGTTCTTGTAAGTTGTAAGTTCAATTTGTAAACATTAAAGGTACATTAAAATTAATACGTTCCAGAGATGCGCATTTAATATTACCATTTATTAAACCCATGGTAGAATTATAAGGTAGGGCTCACTCGGAGAAGAATGAAGTGGAAAGCAGCGAAAAAGGGGGCTAGTTGTCAAAATCAGCTGTTCATATCGAGTTTCTTTATGTTCATGTTTCGCAGTTGATTTTAGGTTAAACTTTTTACAAGCTTTTTTTCAAATTTAACACTTCCGCGGCATTTTATAGATTTATTAACAATGTTTTTACAATATTTCCACTCAAATTAACACAAACTTAACACACGTGTCCGCACTATTTACAAATTGAAAACATGATATTTCTTTTTTCATTTGACATTTCCACCAACTTCGTCATTTTGACAACTACCCGACCTTTTCACTATCCACTATTCGTTGACGCGTGAGGGCACTGAGCGACCCGGCCGTACCTTATAATTCTACCATGATTAAACCTAGAATCTGTAACTGTGAAACCTAAACAAGAGCGTCAGCGTTGTTTATCTGTCAAAAAATCGTCATGCTAATATGAATTGTATGAAGCAAACCATAATAACGCGACGGCAACGCTGAGCGGTTGGAAAATCCAATTTTGACAGAGCGTTAGGAAGTAAAGTTGGCTGCAGACTTCGAAAATATTGCTATTTCTGTAAAAAATTTGTTGGCTGCCTGCGCATCTGACATAAAGCCGCCGCTTTTATTTAGGGATGACAATTCAGCGTTAACGCAAAGCGGCTGGTAACGCGCCGCTCAACGCTCTTATTTAGGTTTCACAGTAAGTAAGTTTATAGCAGTGCCTTCCACCCTTTTGAGCTCATTTGAGCTCTCTCGTTTTAAAAGTATTCTTATGCTCTTTAGCTCATTCAACAAGCAATCAGTGGCGAAACAGCATTGTTTCGCATGATACGCAAATGTTTTGTCTCACTTTCACTTTTCAATTTTGACGATCACTGGTTTATATGCAATAATTTACAGCGTACACTACGAGGGGTACTATTTATATTTCTGGAGCTGGCAACACCAATGTCAATAGCTAAAATCTGGGATCACCATAATAAAGTTTGACATTTGTTAGCATAAATGTACTCATAAAGTTTTGATGCACAAGCGCTATTTGTTTTGTTTACAGTGAGTTGAGAAAATCAATTTGGTCAATAAACAGAAATTTCAAGAGAAGGGTTGGACTGCTACTTAAATTGCTACATTTACTCGAACTTTATTGCTCTATAGTTTTTAACATTATTTTTTGAACCGGATTTAAAGACGGGTGTAATATAAACAAATTTCCAATCGTCACTAAAAATACCATCATTTAAGGATTTATTATAAATCAATATTAACGGACTCATTAGTAAATGCACTAATTTTTTAAACAGAAATGTCGAAAAACCATCAATATTAGGTTTCGACGAATTTTTTAAAGACAATATACCATTAAAGACATCAAGTGGCGTAATGATAAGAGTATCAAAATAAGTAGATGTAGAAAAAATTCAATCGAGAAATTCAAATCTCAAGATTTCGAGGAGATGAAAACATAGTATTAATTGTCAAATGAAATGACAGTTGCCATGACATGCCTGATGGAAGAACTTTGAAATCACTTTTTCAAAATCACAAGATTACTAGCAGGTGGAAACATAGTATTAAAATATTTTCTACTTTTCTTGCGTAAATTGCATTTTTCCAACGTTACGCACGTAGGCAAAAAACTCTCTCTCATAAGCTTTCATACATTTCTATTCCATTGCGTAGACGGACGCATATGCAAATGCAGTGAATGAACTTCTTGCTTTAGTTGTAGAAGCGTCGGTTCAAGCAACATAACGCATGTATAGATAGGACTTAGGAAATAAAACATCTGTTCAAGCAACACAACTCAAGGCTAATAGCGTGAACACATTGCATACGACAAGCGACGAGCGCTAAATGTCACGTTAAATTTACATGTATTTCTTATGGGACGAATTATTGGAGACATTCGCTGCATTCCCGTGGTCGTTGATCTAGAGGTCGGCTCTATTTTATTTACAAAGCAAAAACAAAAATTAGAACCAGCTATTCACTTGGCTCTATTTCTGATCTGAAAATGCTGCCAGGTCTAAAGCATTTTTTGTTAAAAACGAACATAGTTGGCAAATCTTGACAGCTGTTTCAAGACAGTGGTGCCAAATTGTTATAAAGTTGAGCTAAAGTTGTTCCACTGAGATTTGATCTGATCCAGTGCCACGGGAATGCAGCTATTGTCGCGTTACATCGAATATCGTTGTCGTCGGCTTCACTTTAATTCTAATTTGACATGCGACAAATTAACATTTCTTTCCTTGTTTACATTTGTCATTGTTTTTTTATTTGTGCCGTCTACTCAAGAGCTCGTTTTGTTTTTATCTTGTTAAATTTATTTCATTTCAAGCTTTAAGGTGAGTTTATTGAATTATATTAAATTATAAAACAAAGAATTTAATATATTTACTCTATTTTAGTCATTGACTCAAACGAAGTCCTTATTGAAGAGGTTCGGATGCGTAAGCTCTTGTACCACATCAGTAAAAAGAAATACAAAGATTTAAGTTTTAGGGATCGTGCATATAGGGAATTTTTCATACTCCAAAAGAAAGAGCACATACAGTTCAGCTTATTTTTGGACATGACAGCGGCAAGCTTCAGAAAAACTTGCACTGCGTTTACTGAAAGAAACGCTAAAAAGTATGTAGAACGGGAATCTAAGTTTCATCATTTATGTCGCATTTATTAAAATCAAGTCGCTGAACATTTCTCTACAACGACAGAATGGAGACATGCCGTTCGGTCGCATGTTGCGGTGAATGTGTTCAGGCTATAAGACTTAAACTAGGATTGCCAGTTCGAAAAACACGGCGTGAATAGTGAAGCTTATAAGTTGAATATGACTTACCAATTTCCAAAATTTCGATTTCATATTTAAACCTTAAGCATGTGTAGTAGATAAATGTGCCAAATATTTTAATAAACTCCAGCTGGTTGCAAACACTGCTTCAATGTAAAGGATGCCATGTATTCACCACGGTCTAGTGTTGTTAACCGAGTGAAATTCTCGTGCTTGGCTGGCGCTTACATATCTGTGTAAAGTTGTGGTGTTTCAATAGTTTATGCTCAATATATTCATTTATTTTAAAGGTAAAAATGGCAACGGCAAGAGAAAAAAAAAAATAATAATAAATGTGGGATCTCTCAACCTCCATTTGTAATGTTTCCATTAAAAGTATTTCCTGGAAGCTGACATATAAAACAACTTTACTCTCTTCTATTAAATAAATTTTCCTTCGTAAATTTCTAACCCACAATTTGCTTTGTACAGGCCCAAGTCATATGAGAACGAATTTATTTTCTAAGTAATCCCCTTATTTATTGTTCTCGTATTGAATTTGAATTGAATGTTCTCTTTTAACTGGGTGCAAAGTTAAAAAGCAATATTTTATTAACAAATACATACATATATATTTTTTTAGGAACTTAATAATTCAGGCTTTTTTGCTCTAAATAACCTATCAGCTAGGATATAGGCTTGATTAAGTGGACTCAGACTTAATAGTTTAATTAAAAGATAAACGGCTTTTTTCTATTGTTTCATAGAAAAATAATGACAAAGTATTGCGTGAAACCAAGAAAGTCTCAATGTTCAGGATAAATGAATTTCGTGTCAGTTCTTCGAAGATATGTGATATTTTCATGTTTTCCAATGGAATCAGGAAGTACATCAAATTTCCGCGCTGATCTCTAGAATATATAAAAAAATAAAAAACCAAAAAGATATCGTAAATAGTCAACACTCGCACGCATTTAATAGAACTCTTAGAACTTACTTCATTACCGCATTGGGAAATGCCGTTTCTACAAAGGTTTGTACCTTTAAAAATGGATTGGGCACAAATAAGGCATCAGTCGAACCCAATTGCACCGTTGACATGGCTGAAGTTGATGTCTTAATTTTTAATTTCACCAAATAACCTTTGCAATGCTTCTCATCGAGGTCATAAGGAGTGCCAATATGCGACAAACGTCCATTGATAAGAAAAGCGATTCGGCTGCAAAATATTTCACTCAGGCCATAGCAAATTGATGCGAATATAACGGATGTGCCCGATTTGCGAAACTGACAAATTACATGACATAGTTTACGCATTGATGCCAAGTCGAGTCCCATCATTGGTTCGTCCAGATAAATAACCGATGGATTGCCCAACATAGCAACTGAAGTACGAAAACGGCGCTTAGTGCCCGGACTGTAGAACTTGACCAACTCATTATATTGTGTCATAAATCCGAAAGCTCTGGCCAAACCTTCACAAATTGGATTAATCTCTTTATGTGGAATGCCATGTAACAGGCAGAATATTTTTAGCACTTCAAAGCCAGAGAATTCATCCACATTAGGGGATATCTGCTGGCAGTAGCTGATTTGATCGTAGACTTTAAATAAATGGCTTCTGAGACTTAATCCATTCACATATATCTGGCCATATGACGAGGATTGGTTATCGACCAGCATTCGCATGAAGGTTGTTTTGCCGGCAATACACGTCCCAAACACTCCTAAGCATTCAGAACTGAAGCAACAAAAGTTAGATGAGTATACCTCTAGACATTTGTATTGCACGACATACTTATTAACAACTAAAAATATGCGATGCAGTTCTATAGACTGCTTATGTATTCTTCCAACACTTTTCAATATCAGCGATTTATCATAGTAATCCTTTGGTCTCAGCGCTTGTACGCGTAGTAGCTCCTGTTCTCCAGTCTCATCTATTAACGGAGGATCATTATGCCAATTTCGATAATCCACATACGCTGCTTTTCTAAAGAAACAAAATTATTCTTATGATTGTAATCGAATACTTAATCCATGTACTCATTATCTTCGGGAATGACTGTATTAAATATTCCCGCTTTGTTAACACTGCGTTGTTCAACTATTACCATTACAATTATACTGCATAGGCTTATGGTAAATACAGACGTAAATTCGGGTAGTAATCCAATTTTTGACCAGGACCATGTCATTTTATCGCCTAAAAATTTCACCCACTGTATAGCTATCTAGTAACACAACAAATTAAATAAGGATAAAACAAACTCACTACAACAGTTGGGTTCCAGTTGGCAGTTCTCCAAAATTATTGATATTTTTCTGTAAACTTCATCCGAACACAACAGCTTCGTCTTTCCACTGTGAAAAATCTTATAGAGTGTATTACATAGCGAGAAATGGGGAACTATGCGCAAAGTCCATTGAACCGAGTCGGCAAGATTAGAAGAAAGTGTGCTGAAAGTACAACCTATAAAACATGGACTGAGGAATCAGTTATGATATAGTTAGAAGATATTAAGGGTTTACAGGGTTTATTTTAAAATTAAGGTGAAATTATTCTTGAAGTAGGTAGCTCTGGCTCAAATTGAAAATAAGTACGAGCACTAGCTGAAGTGACAATTTTAAGAAAATATTGCATAATTTTCAACTGACGCATTGCATTACACAAAAGAAGGGATTTGCATTAATTGCAAATTAACACAAATTTTTCAATCTTTTAAGTCAACCTTTTGGCCAATTTTGTGTTCTAATTTGGAATTTCTAATTTTGGAATAGGATACAATTGGCTAGAATTAAAAATGAGGGCGTAAAATTAATTTAGATAATTTTAAGTTTAATTGGTTGTTAGTATTCTAGGTATGTCATCAAGAAAAATAGGAAATAGTATGTCAAGAAAGTTATAGGTATGTCAAGAAAAATATCGATTGCTGCGAATAGTGATAGCGTGGCAGCCCTGAAATAATGCAAACATAAGAGTACAATACGAGTATCGTGGAAGAACTACCAAGAGAGAAGGAGAAAACGATGAGTAAGCATCACGCAACAGAGTTTAAGCACTAAAGCTTCATGGTATAATAATACATGGTAGCATTGACAAATGCTTATTTTCTCTTCTACAAGAAAACATCTCCTGTCAAAAACAGTTGCTTGTGAAAATGCATCTGCAGCTGCTGAAGTTGTTCTTATTTTCACTTAAACGTTTTCAACATTGTTTGTGTTTTCAATGGGCGACTGTGAGCTCTCCCTTTTTGAGTTTACTTTTTGACAGGAAATAGTTTCTCAAGCAACTACCAATGCTATCTTGTAATTATTTAACCATGCTATGACCCGGAGTGCAAGGCTGAGGTTGTTGTTGTTTCCAATGCAAAACTGTCAAAAATCAGTGAGACTGTGAGAGGATGGCACTTTGTAGACCGAGCAAAATATGTTCATTTTTGCTCGGTGTGCATGACAGCGAGCACCGTGCAGAACAGTGTTGCTGGGTGCTGAAATTAAAGATTTGGGCGTTTAAGTAGCTAAAAAGTAAATTTTTTTAAGAAAAGTACTACTATTGTACTATAACAGTATGACGAAAATAATTGTAGGAAACCCTTGTTGGAATAAAGGGTAGGACATGATACAATAAGAAGGTAGGGTAAGGAGCTTTGACAAGACCGTCTGCTAATGTCAAAACCATAAAATACAGTGCTACCATATCTAAAGAAAAAATCCCATGACAAATCCATTACTATGTTTCCATGGCGAGTTAAATCGGAGTTTACTCGGGGTGAAAATTATTGCTGAAAATTATGATAAACGGGGAATTACTAATTTTTTGGGTGTTCCACTGTCAGACAAAATAAAAAAATTTTTTATTAGATATCGTATGCACATTCGCATAAAATTTTTATATAAGAAATTAAGAATACAAAAAGCTAAGCAAAAAATTATGGGCAATAGTAAATTAGTGAAAATAAAGCTTTAAAATTACTAAAAAATTTATTGTTTCAATTATATACCACGTTTCCATCTCCTCGAAATCTTGAGATTTTGTGAGATTTCGTTAAATCTACATTGAAATCTAGTGAGATTTTCATACAAGTTCAAGATTTCAAAATCTCGAGATTTCAACAAAATCTTATACAAAATCTCATAAAATGCTATGCAGCATCCCTGAAAAGTTATACATCACTATCCAGCCCTATTCAGCTCGTATTAAAATTGTCATACTGACATTTGGTAATGACAACTGATTACTGATTAAAAACAAAAAACAATTAGCAACCAATCAGAAGCAAGCAAATGAAGCCTTAATTGTCAAATGAAATCTAGCTGTCATAATATGCCTGATGGAAACACTTTGATAACACTTTTTCAAAATCGCAAGATTTCGAGGAGATGGAAACATAGTATTAGATAATTTCATTTAATATTTTTCTTATTTGCCCTACACATAATTCCTTTTCTAAGTGTTTGTTCCACATTTAAGAAAAATACAGAAAAGTGGCAACGCTAAAAGGCTTTTTGACATAAGCAGACGGTCTTGTCAAAGCTCCTTACCCTACCTTCTTATTGTATCATGGGGTAGGACAAAAAGGAAGGAATTGAATGAAATGTCAAAACTAGCTCGGCGTGCATATTTCTGTCGTGTGACCTACCAACGTGCAAATTGAGAAAAAAGAATAAAAGTATTCATTGCACGCCGAGCAAACGAGCACCGTCTGACCTCAGCCCAAGCGATTTTGTTGTTGCTTTCAACGTGAAACTGTCTAAAATCATTGAGAGTGTGAGAGGATGAACGCTTCGAATAGCGGGCAAAATATGTTCATTCTTGCATGATGTCGATACAGCCATGATACAATTACAAGGTAGGCTCATATTGGAGAGCAGGGTGCGCTAGTTGTCAAAATCAGCTGATAGCTTTTAGTTTTTCTTTGTTGTTGTTGTTGCTTTTGTCGTTTGACGTTTGTGGCTTATACAGCTTTGTTGTTGCAAAATTTCACAATTGAGCAGCCATTTTAAAATGAGCCTACCTTGTAATTGTATCATGGATACAGCGTTCACCGTGAAGAACAGTGTTGCTGGGTGTTGAAATTAAAGATTTGGGCGTTTAAGTAGCTAAAAAGTAAATTTTTGGAAGAAAACTGTTATTATTGTGCAATAACAGTATGAAGAAAATAGTTGTAGGCAGTCCTTGTTGGAATAAAGTGAAGGAGAAAAAGTAATGGAACTGAGTGAAATGTCAAAAGTTGCTCGCGGTTACCAGCGTGCAAAATGTGGAAGAGAGTAAAAACGATTCATTGCAAGCCGGAAAAAGGACGCCGTGTAATATGGGCCTAAGAGATCAGGCCAATTTTCTATGTGAAGTAATTGTATCATTCGAAAAATAATGAGACGGAACGGAACAACTATAGAAAACAGCTACAACATAGAGAAAGCAAAACGCAACCAGACGACAACTGCAATGCAATAGCCTGAATACATTCCATACGACAAGCGACGAGCGTCAAATGTCACTTAAAACCAGTGATGTTCACGTAGTACCACGCGTGGTAAGACTCGACGGCTTTATTCGAGAATGGAAACACGTACACGAGAGCTATTAACACAAGTTCAAAAGTTAAAAATTGTGCTAGTATAACTGTTTTAAACTATCATGTATTTGTTATGGGACGAATACTTGGAGACTTTCACGATGACATCGAATGTCTGTGTCGTCGGCGTCAGTTCAATTCTAATTTGACATGCGACAAACGGACATTTCTTTCATTGTTTACATTTGTCATTGTTTTTTGTTTCGTGCCGGCTGCTCAAAAGCTCATTTTGTTTTCATTTTGTTAAATTTATTTCATTGAAAGTTTAAAGGTGAGTTTATTGAATTATATTAAATTATAAAACAAAGAATTTAATATGTTTTTTCTATTTAAGTCATGGATTTAAACGAAGTCCTTATTGAAGAGGTTCGGATGCGTAAGCTCTTGTACGACCTCAGTTAGAAGGAATACAAAAATTTAAGATTTAGGGATCGTGCATGGAAGGAATTTTTCACACTTCGAAAGAAAAAACACAATCAGTTGAGCTTATTTTTGGACATGGCAGCGACAAGCATCAGAGAAACTTGTTTATCAGCAGTAAGCATCAGAAGTAAACAGTGCGTTTACTGATATAACGCTAAGAAGGATGAAGAACGGTAATCTAAGTTGCAGCATTGGTTTATGATGAAGTTTGCCGCTGTCGCGTTTATTAAAATCAAGTCGCTCAACATTTCTCTACAGCGACAGAATAGAGACATGCCATTCGTCGCATGTTGCAGTGAATGTGTTTAGGCTATAACACATATGCATCAGCTACAACACAACAAGAAGTTCCAAGATCTGAAGTGAAAAAGTCTGAACTTTAAAACGTATTGTTTAACGTATTGTGACAGTGACAAAACATAACGATCAATGGAGATCGTTACATAGAAATGCTTCAGGACTTTCGGTTTCCATTCGTGCGAGCAATTAACAACAATGAGAACATATGGGTTCAGCAAGATGGTGCTGAAACGGCCCACAATGAACTTATTGCGGGAAGAATTTCCAAATTGTGTTATCTCGAAAAACAGTGACTTGAGATGGCCGTCTTGATTGCCTGATCAGATAGCTCCAGATTTTTTTCTGTGAGGCTATTTGAAGAAGAAGTCGTATATCAAAAAACCACAAAAAGCCAAAGCTGAAAGTCAACATTCAAACAGAAATCGGGCAAATTGTTGTGCCAATTACCGTGAAGTAAGCTTCCTTAAAATTGCATATAAGGTCCTGTTGATCATATTATTTGAAAAATTTCTTTCCAAACTCTGAACAGAATTTTTTCATTCATTCTTTCTGTTCGGTTTGTGAGCAAAAACAAATTATTTTTAACAGAAACAAATTTTTACCCTTGGTTTCCTTGGATACTCCAGGACTGTATCCCTAAACGTTTGTTATCCTCAGACGCATCATGTCAGATGAGAATCACGAAAATCATTTTAAAATAGTTTTAGGTGTGAAATTTTAACTTACCACCATATATACTGATAATGGTAATGACACAAAATGCAGTTACGTGATCATCGAAAATATACGATAACGCATAGTTAAACGGCAGAATAAACGTTCCAAACACAACTAGAGTAAACAAGTACGAAACTGAAATGAAAGGGATTATTTAGAATATAATTGAAGGAAGTAACATAATTAACTGGTACTCACCTATAACTTCGACTTGGGAAAACGTGGTGTACCTGAAGGCTAATATGATTAAGATGATGAATATGGAGATTGTTATGGTCCATAACATATCATAAAAGAATACTGTATGCCAATAAGAAGAAGGGCGAGCGCCATGTATATACTGCAAAATCTTAAAATTATTTTGACGTTCCTTCACCAGAGACATGATGCTGGTGGACCAAACCAGCCCAATACAAAATGTAATATTTATGGCTAAAACACTGCCGACATAGGGATCGGCATAATGTTGTGTCATATAGGGCAGTGGCTCATTTGTCACAGTTATCAAAGCGTTGCTATCATTGGTTGCAGCTCTGGCGAATGAATAGGAAGTTATAACACGATTAACCTCTAGACAATCAACTATTACCTAAGAACGGCATTATGTATCATATTAAGGGTCAAGGGTACTGTATGCAGCGGAAAGTTGTTGAACCAGGCTCTAATTTCAGTCTGGCTAAATGTCGCGGCTATCAAATATTTCAAATTAACATAATTTTGCTTAAGTGTCAGGTAGTCCAGTATATATTCGTTGAATATGAGGTCTCCGGTTTCAACGAGTTTATGGCCTATGCCCATCGAAAAGATCATATCCTGATAATAATCAATGATGGTTTGCACAAACTTTTCAGGTCTATCTTCACGAATATCTAACACGGTTACGGACTCTCGATATTGGTTTAACCGATATGTCATTGTCGGAAGATCTGGCCTAAAATTTTTCTGACTGGCAATGGGAAAAGACAGAGCAGTGAATATTATGGGCATTAAAAACTGCAAGAACACAAGAGGTTTGACACGAAAGTTAAACAGAAAGCGCTTTAAGAGCAAGCCGTGCCATTGGCTCTTAAGTAGTTCGAAACCTTTGTAGTTTTCGGTTTTTTGGAGAAATTTCAAGTTTGTTTCATCTTCGAAATTTGAGGATACGCCATTCAGTATCTCAGTTAAATGTGCACGATCACCTTCATTTGAATTCTCGGTACCCATGGACAGAAAGACATCATCAATTGATGCCTCGCCAATGGAAATACTGATTATGTTGAGTTGCGCGAAATTCTGTTCCAGATAGTCTAGAATATCCGAAAATGTTCTTGAGTATTTCTGATCCAGTCTGTAAGAGAGTTCAGTACCAATTTCCGATTCTGGTACTAGACGAATAGGCAAAAATTTTTGAATTGCTGCTGTGACGATACTCGAGTTGCAATGCTCACCCTTCACGCAGACCTGAAATAATAAGTGTTGTGATCATAGTGTTAAGTAAGTAAAGTAAAAGGCTTATAATTTAAGTCTTACTAGGTGGTAACCATTGCTATATATTTTTCGTAAGAAATTAGAGGTACCGTAACATTTTAACTCGCCATCCGACATAATTGCAATTCGGTCAGCCAAACAATCAGCCTCCTCAGTCGAATGGGTCGTCATCAATATAGTGCGTTCTTGTTTTTCAAGTATCAACAATTCCCTGAATTTTTTGCTCACCAACAAATCCATGCCAGTGTCTGGCTCATCGAGAATCACAAACTTGCTTTTAGCGCAAAGTGCACAACATACACTCAGGTATCTCTTGAAGCCAATACTTAATTCACTTGTATTCTTATTTCGGTTGTCATGCATATTCAGTGCCAACAGATATTTCTCCACCTCTAGTTCTAAGGATTCGTCAGTTAAACCCTTCATTCTACAATGGAAGCTTAGCTGATTGAACACGTTAAGCTCAGGAATAAGAATGCTCTCCTGTGAGCAAAAGCCTATATTTTCAAAAACAGTCTCTGGATTTTTGCGCATGTCAATGCCATCTACGAAGACAGTGCCTTTCGTAGGCTTAAGCATGCCAGATACCATTGAGAGCAATGTAGATTTGCCGGCACCATTGTGCCCCATAAGCACCATTATCTCACTTTGGAACAGATTTAAGTGGAAATCCTTCACAACAATTTTATCCTTGTACATTTTCTTAAGTCCCTTTATTTCAACGTAAGTTCTTTTGTACTCCGGATTGACTTCAAAGACCTTCGACATACGCCTAGAGCGCATTGTAGATGCACTCGCACGAGAATTGTCACTCGACTCTCTTCGTTTAAACTCACGAAAACAGGGGCTATTTCTAATTTTTGTGGGTATTTCAAGTACACCTGCTCTCCAGTGATACATGCTGAGACCAATCAGTGTATATATTAAGCTAAGCAAGAGTAGAAATATTGTTAAGACACCATTTGTCAGATGAGTCTCAATAGTTTGACTGTCGAAGTAGCTGCTCCAGAAGAATCCTTGACCTAATGCTTCATACTTGATGACTTGCTCGAAAGCCATTGCCATGCAGCAATTTGAAAAAATGCATATGAATAGTTGCAGAGAAAAAGAACCAAAGGGATATAACATGCAGGATGGTATGTAGGTAAGAACCCATAATAGTACCAACATCAATGTGGCTATAGATCTTCGTACAAAAAAAGAGCTTACCATATAGGTAAAGCTTATGCTGGCTAGGTTGTAGGCCAACATCAGACAGAATACAGCGATCCAAGAACTATTGGTTAATATAGCAAAGCCGTTTGACCAGTGAATCTACAGAGAAAAATGCCACAAGAAAATTGAGAGATTGAGAGAAAAGACCGAAAATTTGGGAAAAAAATTACCTTTAGAGCCGTAATGAAGAAGAGAGAAGAAATAAATAATATCACAAATGAGTCGATGTACCAAGCGATCATTTGCACTTTATAGTTGAGGCCCATTATTTGAAAAAACGCAATAATATTGGTTTCTTTTTCTTTGTTGATGGACTGCAAGAGAGAAGAAAAGTGTTTTAAATAGTTAATAGACTATTTTTATTTGTTTTGATTTGCTGGTGTAAGCTTTTTGGAGTATTAAGCAATATACATTTTTGGACTATTTGCAAAAATTTGAAATCGGTCAGTCCTTAGGGGTAACTCTTTTGGACCTATATTAATTTTTTACTTGAATTTGTATAGGAGGAACAGACTAGAGCCCTGCATGAATATATTCGCTAAACGAATACACACTGCTTCACTGTTTTGTAAGAGAAAATCAGCAGATCAGAATAGCTGCCTATTCCTTCTCTGTTCTCTTACAAAACACTGCTTACGCTGAGTGTGAGTTTTATTTTTTTTTCCCCCAATGGTGAAAATAGTCTCCGAAGACGTTGTCTTTTGTTGACTTCAACGGAGTAACGATGCTGATTTGCTGGACATGTCGCTATTCTCAGTAAAAAAGTGGATTGCTCCCTATTGATCCGAGCTAGGTGCATTTTGTGCTCTCTTTTAATATTGCATGTCCTAGGAAGGCGAACACTCCCTATAACATCCCAGGCGAGCGGATAAGGAGCGATTAATATATGATCCAAATGGATCAGTAGAGGAGCTTTTGAAATATATTATTTTACAAAAATAGTGAGAGCATTTTTCTAACATGCACGTCCCTCTCTTAATTTTCTTATTTTAGCATTCATTGCTCGCCTATTGCTCCAATAAAACAGTGAGGGAGCTCGCTTTTTGCTCCCATACATTAACAAGAGAGCGCTCCTTTGTTGCTCCTCATTGGAGCGATCCTTTTTTTATTACTGGGTTGGTTCAGTAATATAACCAGTGATGCCATATTTTTAAAAAAAAAACTTTAATTTCCAGAAAAAAAAAACTTGATATTAAGAATTAACTAAAACATGTATTTTTAAAATGTGTCCTTTAAAATGTTTGGCAATTCGCTTTGTTCTCTCGTTGTCCCGTTATTTTGGCCACTTCATTTCTCAAGAAAATACGGAAGACTTGATCGTCAACTCTGAATGTATGTAAACTGAAGCGTCAAGTTTAAAAAGGAATGCCAAAAACTGACCGCCAAGACTCGACGAAGGGAAATCGAGACAAAAGAATAGAAACAATTACTTTGTTTCCATTGCGAGTTAACTCGGGGTTAACTCGCTATGGAAACGCGAGTTGAGTTGAGTTTCGTTAAATCCACGAAAGTCCACGAAACTTGTAAGATCTAACTGGGTTCTATCTGTCAAAGTGAATGCTGCCATTTACTATCCATTTCGCTAGTAAAAAAATAACAAAAATGTCAAATAAAAACGTCAAGTTCAACTCAACTCGATGCTATGCATGGAAACACTATCGAGTTAGCAACGCCATTTTCGTTACTCGACGAAAACCCTAACCCCGAGTCAACTCGCCATGGAAACATAGTAAATGACAGGAACAATAGCTGCGTTCGATTCGACAGTGCTCAACTCAATTACGAAAAAAACGGCTACTCACTTAGCTGTTACTTACTGAATAGTTGGCAACACTTTTGTTTTGACAGACCACAAGAAGTCTGTCAATAAATTAAATTGAAAACGAAGAAACTGCTTAAGGGGGGAGATACCCCTAGACAGGGTGAAATTAGTTTTGTTTAATAATTTTTTTTCAAGTTGATAACATAATTGGATAATTTTTTTATTTTCCTATATTTTTAGTAAATGGTGGGTCTGCAGAGTATCTCCTGTAGCTGTCAAAATTTTCCCACTTATATGAAACAAAAGAGGTTTTTTTCTTCGAGTACTGATATTTTGAAGGGAAGGATAAAACTGTAATATAATAAAAAAAGTTAAAAATTAAAATTTATATCGGCTGTTTTATCGAAGGTCCAGATTCGACTATCTTTTCAACAGTCGAGCTGTACGAGCTGCTTTTGTCTTGGAGAGACTCTTTCAGTTCTGCTTCGTTACTCGTGCCTTATCGGTATTTTTGGCGAAAACTTTGCAATAGGTGCTAATAATTATACCCAGTTCGTTCAAAAGCTTCAGAATGGAGGTGTTGCCTTCACTAAATATTCCAGCAGCAAAGTAAGCTGAAATTTTGAAACCCAGGCCTCTCGATCCTGACTCACTAAAACTTATTTTGTGCTTGCATACAGAACATATTAAAAATTCTGATAGTGCAGTAAAAACTTCGAAGATTTCAATAATGCTGTAGCCATGCAAAGGATTTGTGCGAATATGGTCACTACAAGCAGTTTATAATTTTTGTTTTTTTAGCCCTATTCACGTCACGCTGCGAATATGGTCACTACAAGCAGTTTATAATTTTTGTTTTTTTAGCCCTATTCACGTCACGCTGTGTCTTTGGGTCACTATGCAATTTCATTTCATATAAATTATTTAAAACTTATCTTAAGGAAAAATTCGAAAAAACATTTGAACTTTTTCCGAAACTATGAGATATCTCCCCCCTTAAAGGAAAATCATTTTGTTTTTGTACTCATGATACAATAAATAGAGGTAGATGCAGACCTGACTGTGCTATCTTTTAATACTGCCGTAACTGTCAAAATCTACATAAAAAAAGTTGTTTGCTTACATTTAATTTCTATGAACTTTTTTATAGCTTTGAGATTTTATATGCGTTGTCAACTTCGTCTTGACATTCGCGGCAGTACGCTGTCATCTAGCGAATCTACCTGTATTTATTGTATCATGTTTGTACTCACATCACATTTTGACAAAATCTATTACATTATACTTATTCCGTACACAAACCAACTAAAAAATAAGAACTTGGCAACGCAACTTTACTCAACTCAACTGATAAAACCTACTCTATACTCAACCATGATACAATTATACAGGTAGGTTTGACAACAGGCTATTTTCTCACGAGATCCGTTCATGGATTGTCAAACTCGTCTGTTTTTTGTTTTTTTTTTTTTTTGTTTGCTTTGTCTTGTATGATTTTGACAATTCATGTTCGCTGTGGAAAACTGTCACACCTACCTGATTAATTATACCATGTACTCAACTAGCTGTAGACTTTGTTGTTGTTTTCACATACAAATTTGGAAATAAGCGACATGAATTGAGTATTGGCTGGCGAATCGAACCCAGCTAATAATAGCAACAGCGCTGCCATATCAATGAACTTTGAAAAGGAGTGAAAATTAGTAGTAGCAGCTTCAAATGATACTGTATGTAGTAACATACAATTCAGTTTATCTATTTGATTCATAAAACTAAAATAGAAAGCATCGTTTTAATCGTAAAAACTTGAAAACTGGGTAAAATAAAATAAAACTTTATTTTTTTTAGGGAAAAACTTGAAAACTTTCTACCCTCTCAAAAAACTGGCAAAACAAGTTTTATCTGCACACATGGCAACACTAAATATAACAAAACGTAGGAAGCTTGTGACTCTTCGAGAGGGAGAGAATAGAGAATGAACAAAAGAGAACTAACTATTGCCACACTCAATATTATGATGCTTAGATATTGAATTAGAACAGAGAAGGGCACGAACCTCAAATTTGAGGAATGACGTCACATTTCTGTATACACATATAGCAGTCAGCGTTGATCAGCAGAGCTCAGTAGGCTTGTGCTAAACAGTTCCGAGGTCGGAACGAACATGGAACGATTCTTTTGTACAGCGGAACTAGTTCGCGGAAACATGTCCGCGGAACTATGTAGTTCCTTTGAGCTGTATTAGCAATTTTTTATGGTTTTTGTATATGTATTCTCTACACCTGAACAGAAGAGCTTTAAGAGGATTAATATGTATGACCGACCCCCATTACTTTTGAAAAAGGAACATTTTTTCCTTAGACACCTATTCCCTCCGACCACTCCTTAGGGGGGCTCCCATAGAAAAACGCAATAGGGGCATATTAATTTTGTCACTCTGTTTGTAAGCCCCATAAGCAGGCATAGGTATAGCAAAGTATATATATTCTTGATCAGCATCACCACCCAAGTCCGTCTGTCTGTCCGTCCGTTCGTATGTAACTTATAAGTGCTTAAAAAGAACAAATTGAGTACTCTCTAGTTGCAAAACGTGTCCGCGGAACTATCTAGTTCCGCAGTTCCATTTGATTGAATGAAACTCATATGCAGCAGATTGTAACATGTCCGCGGAACTATTTAGCTCCGCAGTTCCATTTGATTGAATGAAACTCATGCAACTCATATGCAGCAGGTTGTAACATGTTCGCGGAACTATCTAGTTCCGCAGTTCCATTTGATTGAATGAAACTCATATGCAGCAGATTGTAACATGTTCGCGGAACTATCTAGTTCCGCAGTTCCATTCGATTGAATGAAACATGTTCAAAACAAAATAAACACAGCATTGCGCGCAACAAGAACGTCGAAATGTCATCTTACCATTTCACACATCAGTTGTTTCGTTCGTTCGCAAACATATCTTTGCACTTATAGTCGATCACAAATTCGTGTAAGCCATAATATGTGTGAAAGAGAAGTCGGTTCATATTGATTTATAGAAAAAAATTCATTGCAACCGGAACTGTTTGAACATGCTAAAAATGAATGGAAGGAACGATTGGAACTATGTCCGACTGTGAACATAGTTCCAGGAACTATACAGGTTCGGAACGACCCATCTCTAGAGCTCAGTATGCTACGAAACTTCAAGCAGGCAAGTTCGCGTTCGTCTGTTTCGCTTTTTTATATGATTTTTTATGCTCTTCTCTGCTTTAGGTACACTGTAAAACAATCGACATGGAATTTGAAATGGAATGCTTTTTTCGTTAAATGCTAAAAATGAGTTGGAATGCTTGCTGTGTGACAAAATAACTGCTGGTAATCGAATAGACAATGCAAGAAGGCATTATAAAACATTTCATTCAAAATTTGGAAAAATTAGCAATGATGATCGCAGGCAGTTATTTATCATATTGAAGCAAAGTTTCGCTGATTCTGTGGTTGATAATAATGTACAACCTGACCTTAATTTGATAAATTTTGAAACTTATAAACTTAAAGCGTCATATGTTGTTGCTTCAGCTTTAGCAACACAATGCAAACCCCTTGATGATGGGCTATATATAAAAAAAGTTATGAAGTCTGTACTTCATTAAATTAAATTATTTGAAAGTCCCTTAACTTGCACTATTGAACACTTTTCAAAGGATATACAAGCGGAGTTAATGGGTTTGCGAAATAACATTTTTTTAACAACTGTGTCTGGCATTGACTTTTGGAGACATATTGATGAGTCGATTTATCCGAATGTTATGGAAATTATATACAAGCTTTGCTCAATGTTTGGAAGTACGTACATTTGTGAAAGTTCGTTTTCTTATTTAAAAATTATCAAGAGCAAGATTCGTAACAAATTACACAAGGCAACAATTTTGAAAAAATTTTAGGGGCTTTGAAAACCACTATACAATTTTGATGTATTGTGGTCCCAGTAGTACAAATATGGTTCAATTTTGAAATTCTATGGAGAGGTTTTTTTTTAAAAAATTTTTAAGTAAAATTATAAATTTTTTTAGACGTTTCTCCACATAAATAATGATAACTAAAAAAAAAATTAGTCCGATATTATTCAAATAAACGAAGAAAAACTGAAATTTACATAGCCTTTAATCCGTTAATATATTGCGTTTCAATCGGCTCAGTAGTTTCGGAGTTATAATAAAAAATTGAGGGAAAAAATATTTTTTTTACGTGAAAATAGCAAATTTTTTTGTTTTAAAAAAATCATAAAAAATCGAAAACGGCAAAAATCGTTCAGATTTATTGCTTTATCGCAAAGCCACATGTAATAGGAACAAAATGAGATATCGATCATAAAAATCGATTGATTTTTTTCGAATTTATTCACAATTAAGTGAATTCGCTCATTTTCACCAAATTTTAGTTTTTTGTCTGATATACATAAAATTGAGTAGTTAATGTTCTTCTTTCGATTGATTGAATTTTGAAAACATTTTCCCCATGCTATGTACAAATTTTCACATCAAAAATGCATTACATAGTAACATTCGTGTATTTTTTGGCAAAACCCTACCTAGAATATACTGATTCTATTCTTCGGAAAGACATTTGTGTTGGATGAGCTTAAATGTAAATAAATAAATAAATTAAATAGTAGAAAATTTATATTTTATTATTCACATTTATTATAATAAATAAAACAAGAAAATAAATAAATATGTATTATAAACTGCAAACTCTGAAATTTTCTTTTAGTCGATTTTCTACTATTGTTGAATAACGAAGTGTTACTCTGAATACTCCAGCAAAAATCAGCCATCATGTGTGCATCCCAGCGACCCTGGTATCGTTCCTCCATTGTCCGGATATCTTGGTGGAATCGTTTGCCCTGTTCTTCACTCAAGTCTCCTAGATTTTCAGGAAAACGATCTAAGTGACTGTGAAGGTAGTGTACTTTGATGCTCATGTTGCATCCAAGATTCTGGAAGTGTGTTAACATCTCTTCAACGAGCGCAACGTAATCATCACCCTTGTTATTTCCTAAGAAATTTTGAATAACCCATACAAACGAATCCCATGCATTCTTCTCAATTTCTGGCATTGAACTGCCAAAATTCAGTATCGTTCACCAATTTGCGAATTTGTGGGCCATCAAATATGCCTGCTTTCAGCTTTTCCATACTTAGATTGGGAAACTTCCTTGAAATATACTGGAAACATTCACTATCTTTGTTAAGTGCTTTATGTTATGTTATGTTTAAATGTTCTGTTTTAGCTCTGCTGTCCCATAAACATATAAAACAAGGATATTTTGTAAAGCCGCTTTGTTGGCCTAAGAGGAAATTTACCATCTAAAGATCAACACAAATTACCCACTTATGTTCATCATACTTTATCTTCTTCATGACCAATGCAATTACATAGTATTCTTCTTTTACTTTGGTTGAATGTGCGATCGGCAAGGAGTGAAATTTATTTCCATTATGCAAAAGGACACACTTCAAGCTGCGTTTTGATGAGTCGATAAATAAACGCCATTCGTTTGAATCATATCTCTGTAAGCCGATGGCAGTCATCAAACCAGAAATATCTGTGCAGTACACAAAGTCATCCTCTTCAGCAAAATAATGAAGTAAGTCTTTTTCTCGAGTACGGTAATACGAAACTTTAGTTTCTTTAGTTATGAGACCTGTTTCTTTCATCCGGGACGCAAGTAATTCAGAAGATCTTTTCGACAATCCAAGGTCTCTAATTACATCATTAAGCTGATTCCATGGTCTCGGCGAGAAATGTTTGTGTGGGATGAACTCGTCATTTTCAGCTGTAGATGGTAGTGCTGGATCTGACATATCTGATTGGTAAGACATACTTGAGGTTGAGCATCCTGGTGAAGATGAAAGCACATGACTACAGCTTGCACCCCGATCTTGAGCATATTCTATTTCTTGTGAATATAGAACTGCAAGTGTAAACCCATCAGCAGACCTCGTGGGGTAAGACCATCGCATATGTTTTCCAAAACCACTTTTTGTACTTAAACAAAAATAACACTCGGATGCGTGGTTCGCTGTTTCTCTCCATAGCATAGGCTTCAAAATTTCCAAGTGTCGTCTGTAAAATGAAAAAAAAAAATTGAAATCAGGAATATGAAGAATTCAAATTTTAATTAAGAAATATTGTAATAATAAAATATTCCAAATCTATTAATTTATACTTACTTTACGTTAGAAGACTTCATAGATAAATTCAATCGACATGGAATGCATATAGTACTCGGTGTCCAATGTTGGTTCAAATTGTGCGGATAGATATTATAGCAATCTTGATATGACTTTTGCAATGAAGTTAAGAAGCACTTCCGTTTTTTCCCGGTGATATATTGGCCGCACACATAACAAAATAAATCTGGATCGTTTTTACATAAAAATGTTCTGGCTTTCTGGCTCATTTTTATTAATATTTGAAAATTGTTTTTAACTTCTAAGCTGTATGACTCTAATTTTTGTGTAGGTATTAAATGATGTTTGCGTTATCGCAAACACTTCTTGAATGAAATAAAAAGGGTCAAGGAGATCTTATAAATACTGATACTATAATTTGGGATAACCCTTTGTGTGGATACAGTTTGTGTGTGCTGCTTGTAAATATGCGATACCTTCAATTAATTGTAAATAAAAATGTAAAGCATGCATCGATTTTTATGATCCATATCTAGTTTAATTTGCATGATATGTAGCTTTACTACAAAAAAATAAAAAGTAATATTTTTTGCAGTTTTCGATTTTTTCCAGATTTTTGTTTTTCAAAATTTTTTTTTTTTAGCATTTTTTTTTTTTTTTGCTAACAATTTGTTTCATAACTTTGAAACTATTCATCGCATTAAAAAAATTTGTTCACGTTATTTAAAGATATTGTAAACCTTAATTTTTGTAAATTTAATTTGACAAAATTGGACTAGTTGTTTTTAAGTTATGACAACATAAGTGGAGAAATGTCTCAAAATATTGTCAATTTTACTTAAAAAATTTAAAAAAAAAAAATTATCCATAGAATTGAAAAATTTTACCATTTTTGTACTTAGGCAGCCAGGATGCATCAAATCTATATAGTGGTTAGTCAAGCCTTTTTTTGCTGTTGACCTGTGTTATCAGACGAACATCTCTCAAACTTGATGTTAATCAAATGCGAAGAAGAATTAAATTTAGACGAGCTGATCTAATGGGATCATAAACACAACAATGTGTAAAGTTTGCATGACTAATGTAAATTTTAGTTTTATTAATTTTTTGCCTTTTCTGCACAACCGCAGCTTTCAGTGTAGCAAGCTGAGTGCGACACATATACATTGACATAATGTCGGTGTGTGGTGTGCCCATCTCTGAATTAGAATGAGAATTAATTTTCTAGTAATGATAATTTTGCATCTGACAATATTGAGTAAATTTAATAACAAAAATAAAGTCTGGTGAATTGGAAGTGAAAAGTGCATTTTACATTAAATAAAACTTTAATAGTTTATTGAACTCTAAAAAAAAAAAAAAAAAATTAAAAATGAGTTCAGAAAACTAAAAAGTGCGGTATTCAATTAATAAAAAGAAAAAGAAGAATATCTTAATTAATATCCTGTTTATTTTGTATTTCGATTCCAGCCGTGAATAAAGAAAACTGAAAGATCAAAGAGAGGGGAAAAAGGCATAGAGCGACATGAGGATAAAGCAAAGAGAGCGTGATGAGGCACAAAAAATTTATAGCGAACACATGCAGGCAGAACTGGTTTTGCTCGAACGAGTACTTTCTGTACATGATACAATTATACAAGGTAGGAATGACAGTTTATTCGTCTTGCACCAACTGTCAAAAATAGCATAAATTAGAGAACGAAAAAAGAACAAAAGAAAATAGAAAGTAAAATATACAGGTGAATTTGAGCCAATGACCTCGAAATTTTTTCCGAATGTCCCCGAATGCCACAAAAGTAAGAAGGTCACACTAGTCATACTACCACGTCGCAGAGAGTTTAAGTAGAGGCCTTCTTTGTTCCTGTATATCTTTAATGATTTCTTTGTACTAATTTCAAACAACTTACCAACGTGATGAACATGCATGGATACAAGAAACCAAAGATAAACAGAAAAACGATATCGTTCCTAAGGCCCTGCACCAACTCATCATTCGTATCAGCCTTGTAGGGAAAACGTTGTAATTTAATTTCTGGCAAATTTGAATTCGGTGCCTTAAGCGAAATGAAAGCCATCGATATTGCATTTTGCACCGATGCAAATCCCTCGCGAACATATCCAACAAAGCCGCCTTCTTTGTTTTGTGTATTTCGATGTTTTTTATCACTAAAACTATCATACAGCTCATGCGTACGCCAGTTGTCACCAAAATTTTCGCCATTATCCCAAATTCGTAGTTCACTTGGAAACAATAGCGAGAAAGATAAGGTACTCGGATAATTTGGCAACTGCGTCTCGTTATTCTTCTCCTGATATCCTTGAGTGAGTTGAAATTTAACACCGACCAAATATTTTTCAGAGATCATGGCATCATATAATTGTGATGTTATATCATAACTGATCAATTGGATATTATTGAGGTAGTCGGCAACGGCCTTCTCCATGATCGAATTAACAAAGGCGTTGGTATTCGGTGCATAGGCTATAGCAATACGTGGCATAAAACAGTTGAAGTGCAGGGGGCTGTGAAAGAGTTGAAGTTTGATTGAAAGAAAGTTATGCCAGTTGAGCTGGAAGTCTACCAGCTCAGACGACTTACTAAAGTTTATTTGCACGCCTCTCAAGTGTTTGCAGGAGTTTGCTACAATTAAAGGGACGACAAAAAAAAAAAAACAAAAATATTATAGAGTCACCCATAACTTAGCGACATCATTGTGTCTAACATACCGCCATTCATAGCTAAGATCGATAGGTTCGTACTTCAACACCTCCACCTGTTCGGCCTTCACCAAAAATCGCAACACTACTAATAAAAGAGCGAACATGAATGGCGTACAAAAGCAGAAGACTACCTGCTTCCAACGGTAAAACCCCACGTGCCAATTCTTCCACAAAAGTAAATTCAATTTTTGGCCAAAACTAAGACGACCCATTGATGCGATTTGAGTTTTAAGCAAATGTGAAAAATATTAACGTGAAAAAATTAAAAATGAAAATTTTTGACAAGTTTTTATCATGTTTTTGTTCATATTTCTTTCGACAATTTTTTTGGTTTTGTGAAGTTTCTGTAGTTGCTTCTGTAGTTTTTCGTAAATAAAAAAAAAAAAAAAATAAATAAGCTACGAAAAGTTTTTTCTTTAAATAAACATTTTGATTTTGTGAAGTTTCTGTAGTTGCTTCTGTAGTTTTTCGTAAATAAAAAAAAAAAAAAACAGAAAATAGAGTCTAAAAAACTACCCAGAAAAACTATTGACAAATCCATGGTTGAATAAATAAGGTTGTCGCATGGGTGAGAGCGAGTTCCCATAAATGTCAAATCGAAGTTGACATCTCATACAAAATCTGAAAACGAAAATTAATAACATGAAAAGCCGTTGAAGTTGTTGTTGTTGTTTTTCATTGATTTTGACAATTATGGGTACTGAAAAGAGAGTACGATCAGCCACGAGACAACCTTATTTATCCAACTATGGACAAATCTATAAAAAGAAAAAAACAATTTCTGTGTTTAGCTGTTTGTGTTTGAATCCGATGAATTTCGGATTGAATTTGGTTGCGGTTTTTAGCATCGTGATGAGTTCTACTCCAGTTAGGCTCATGGGTATAAGATATTACATATGGAGAAAGACGCGTGGCCCATCGCACACAACTCTCAAGTTTATAATGCAATCGTTAGGTTTTAAAATTGGGAACGAAAGCATCAGACATAATCACTCCAAGAAATATGTTTAAGATTGAATAAGGGGCCTGCCACACTTCATACAAATTTAAAATTTGAAATGCTTAGAAGCAGATGTAATTGTAATTGTAATTTATTTATTTATAGTACGATAAGAACTTAGTTCTTTTAATGTACAAACTATGGATAAAATCTTCAGGATTATACAAATTATACAAAGTAAAGAAACATAATTTAAACCATTATACTTATAATAAAATAATCTTAATATTAAGCAGAAATAGAAGAAACTGAGCAGAATAGAAGAAAAGAGTATGACAAAAGTGTCAAGAACAGAAATGAAGAAGAAGAAGATAAGTGTAGATTCTGAAAGAACGAAAGGCTACTGTCATTCCAATTGCTAAAGTCAGTAATGCATCCGCTATGAAAGATTTTAGACCTATCAGCATTCTAAGTACGTTCTCAAAAATCTGTGAATCACTGATGTCTAAACAAATAAATGAATACTTAGAAGTGCAAAATCTATTATCACCATATCAATCGGGTTTTCGAGCAGGACACAGCTGTGCGACAGCCATGCTCAAGATACTTGACGATATTCGCATACAATACGATGCAGGAAACATCACACTCCTTTGCCTGCTTGACTTCTCTAAAGCCTTTGACTGCGTTAATCATGCTCTGTTAATTAAAAAACTCAAGTAACTCTTTGGTTTTAGCGTAAGTGCTGCCTCGTTAATTGGTAACTATCTTCATGGTAGAGTGCAAAGAGTTAAGATTGGTAATATCTTCTCTGAATATTTATTAATTAAAGCTGGAGTACCCCAAGGATCTATCCTTGGACCTCTTCTTTTTAGTTTATTTATTAATGACATTTTTACTGTGTGCAATGATATGACGATGCATGCTTATGCAGATGACATTCAATTATATTTTTCTAACCGAATGGGCCTAATTGAGGACTTGTCTTGTAGAACTAATGAAGACCTAAGTGCAATATCTAAGTGGGCATACGAAAATGATCTTTGCCTAAATGCTAACAAGTCTTATATTCTTCCAATATCTAAGGATAAAATTGACTTCACCCAAATTCCAGTAATTAGGCTAAACGGTAAACAATTACAAATGGTTGAAAAAATAAAAAATTTAGGTTTTTTTGTAAATTCTAAGCTGACGTGTACTGACCATGTGAATAATATTATTAAACAAATCTATTTTACACTTAGATGCTTGCGTTTGTCTTCTAGATACACTCCAACTTTGACTAAAAAAAGACTTGTTATCCAACTTATTATTCCCCTGATAACTTATTCTGAGCTTGTCTATTGCAACCTTGACTCTCACTCTGAGCACAAAATCCTTGTTGCTTATAATGATGCGGCGAGATATATATTTGACTTGAGACGTTTTGAACATGTGTCCGAAAGAAGCAAGGAAATTTTGGGTTGTAACATTATATCCTACATAAATGCCAGAAACTGTATATTTCTGCACAAGCTAATAATTAACAAGACTCCATCATACCTTTATGAAAAATTACGCTTCAGTGTCTCCAATAGAACCTTAAACTTAATTCTGCCGACATATTCCTGCTTACACTCTAAACGACTCTTTTTCATTAACGCCATTAGGATATGGAATTTACTTCCTCTAAATATTAAATCAATTTTCAATAAGAACAATTTTAAAGCTTCTGTGATGTCCTTTTTTTCTTAATACTAAATATCTTCTCTATTCTATTACTTATTCTCATTTTATCTTCATGGGCTTTTCCCTCCCTTAGTTTTATTAAATTTCTTAGTTAAGTTTCACTATAATTTGTCTATTCTGACATTTACTTATGAGTTTTAAATTATATAATATTCAATTCGTTTTTATAATAGCATTTAGCATTAAGCAATTTTGTTAATTTTTTATTTAATGTTTTCTGTTGATGATAAATGTCTCACTGTTTGTACGCTAAAAGATACTTTGTAATCTTACTGTACTCATGAAAAATCTTAAATAAATAAATAAATAAATAAATAAAAAAAGAAAACTGGCTAGAAACATTTAAATAGAAGCAAAGTGCTGAAATACGGCACGTCTAAATCTTGGTATTTCTCTTAAAGCTCTTACATGGCTCGGTAAAGAATTCCACAGGCGTGTGGCATTACTAAAAAATAAGTGAGTGACCGGATTGAATTTTTCAAATAAATAAGGAGATATTTTGAACATTATTATTTTATGCAGAAAAATACAATTTCTAGCATTGAGATAGGTAATAATATCACTTCCCAGAATGCATTTTTTAAACTGAGAAATGTGATAAAATTTTCGCAGCCCATATACATATCGTGTCACCTGGTTAAATGCTAAGTTAAGTTTTAACTGAGATCGCGAGTCCAAATTGCTATAAACACATTCTGCACAAGTAATTATAGGTTGAATAACTAGCTTACGGTTTATTTCAACAGGCATAAATTCAGCTGAAACTCTTAGGTTACGTAGAATATAGTATATTTTTCGAACCACGCTGTTGATGTGGTCACTGCAGGTAAGTGTAGAGTTGACATGAAAACCAAGATTTTTAACTTTGATAACCAGAGTTAGGTTTTGTTCTTTTAGAATTAGATCCGGCATATCACCAAAGAAAACATTATCTTTGCTGATGGGTAGCACAAATGATTTTGACGCATTAAGTTGAAGGCCATTACTAAATGCCCATTGACCTATTCTCTCTAGATCCTTATTAAGTCTGCACACCAGGTCTTGCATGAGACCAGCTCTACGGGAAAGATATATCTGAATATCATCAGCATAAGCATGCATAGATGAATGCTTGCATAAGCTGAAGATATCATTTGTAAAAATTGAAAATAAAGGAGGACCAAGTACTGATCCGTGAGGGACGACACTGCGAACATACGAAAGATTCGAAAAACTTTCACCGACCTTAACTTTCTGTACTCTACAGGAAAGATAGTTCTTCAGAAGGGACACAGCGCTGTCACAGAAGCCATACATATATTTAAGCTTATAACATTGTAAAGGGTGATTAACTGTATCAAACGCTTTTGAAAAATCGAGTAAACATAGCAGTTTTACTGATCCATTATCATATGAGTGTCTTATATCGTCCAAAACCTTCATCATAGCAGTTGAGCAGCTATGTCCAGCGCGGAAGCCTGACTGGTGTGGAGATAACAGTTTATTATGCGATAGGTAGTTTGATATTTGATGAGCCATTAGAGATTCACAAATTTTAGATAAGGACGATAAAATGCTAATTGGCCTAAAATCATTAGGCTCATTTGGGAATATGAAGAACAATGGCAGTTTTCCAAGAGCTTGGAAAGCATGATGTTGTGAAGCAGTGGTTTATAATATGTGTCAGTGGACTGAGAATAAATGGTAATATTTCTTTTAAGAATTTAATATGAATTCCATCTGCTCCGACTGCATTTGATTTGATTTTTTGAACGCATTTGCCCACATCGCTTTCATTTACAGCAGAAAACTGAAACGTTTGTTCGACATATTGTATTTGAGGTTCAAAATTTATATTAACAGATTTTTGCGTGTGAGATAGGAAAAAATTATTAAAAGTAGACCAGGATCAATAGAACATTCAGATTTTGTATTGCTACAAATACCAAGATTTTTGACATTTTTCCACAAAACTTTAGAAGGAAAAGATGTTTTAAGTTTGGAGAAAAAATACAGTTTTTTTGAGTGTCTGAGAATACGTATTGATTCATTTCTAGCTGATTTATAGTTTTCCCATTTTTCAGCTGTGGGGTATTTTTTCCACAGACCATGTAATTTATTGCGCTTGTTTATGGCGTTTTGAACTCGGTTATTGAACCAAGGGCAGGAGGGATTCTTTATTGTGACACTACGAAGAGGAACATAATTAGTAAAGAGTCTATCAATAATCTTCAAAAAAACAACTAACTTTTCATCAACAGTTTCACTGTTCCAAACTTCATTCTATTGAACTGAAAATATATCTTGGAAGAGAGCAGCACTATTTATATTTTTAAAGTCATGGTACAAATGTTACCCAAAAAATTTTTAGAAGTTTTGATTAATATTAAACATTATAACAAAAAATTGTATCGGTGAGTTTGGACAAAGAGGTCTGACAGAGTCAATACAATTTTGAACCTAAAAGCCATTTCATAGGAAAATTAACTTGGAATTTCAACGTTGTTATTATCATATATAATGAGGGGTTGAAAAATGAGATTGAAATTTCAAATTCCCTAAATCTCAAACTCTTCCAGAACATTCCTTTGAAATATGGTTCCATCAAATTACGCCAAAGACCAAAGAACAGTCAAAACTTGTCCTGCAAATCGATACCGAAATAGACCAAAGTGGGTTTATCAACCAAGAAATTCATGACGATGGTTTTTTTTGGAGTACACACGGTATTGTTCATATTGATTACATTAAAAAAAGTGTTAAACTATCACCTGCCTACTATAAAGCAGACCTGTTTAATCGATTCAACACTGATTTAAAGCGAAAACGGCCCCATTTGGCAAAAATTGATTTGTCATCCACCATATTCTTCAGATTTGGCCCCTGTAACTTTTATCTATTTCTAAACTTATAGAAATGGCTCGGCGGAAAGAGATTTGGCTGCAACGATGAGGTCCACTGAAACTCACGCCTTTTTTGAAAGATTGCCGGAGTTGTATTATTCGAAAAGGGTTGAAAAATTAGAAAAACGTTGGACGAAGTATATCAAAGTAAAAACGATAATGTACGTTAGAGTGGGTCGGTCTCCGTGCAAAAACAAAAAAAGTTTGAAAAGAGAGATGACTTCGAGACAACTCAAAAAACAAAAAATTTCTTTGGACCTCCAGAAAAACCGCCAAAATGGTATTTTTTCCATAACTGATGCATTTTAAATGCGATTTTAGAAAATGGTATACCGTTAAAAAGGGCCTAACTAGTACTACATTTTTCTCTCAGAACTATTGGACTTCTGAAGTCCAATTCAACTGGTTAACCCTGTTACCTGGACATACCCCTCCCCCCTAAACTCAATTTTTTTATCTCATAAAATTAAACTTCATAAAAATTTGTTCCCATAAATTTTTTTGTCCCATTTTGTTTTGTTTATTTTGTTTATTAAAATAAGGGGTACACTTTTCAAATTTTTTTTTTTTCGACCCACTCTAATGTTCATAGAGCCACTAGATTTTTATACATATGGGTACCACCTACTGCCATTTTTATCTCTGCATTGGGGCATCGCTCTTCTCAGCGATCGGTATCTGAGCGTTACCGATCTGGAATTTAAATCCTTGTGGGTGAAGTTCAGAATTCGCTCGCACTTGATGTACTTCTGTTATGTCTATAGAAGTCCCGAATTAAGGGAGGGAGCCCACTTTTAACAATTTTGACTCTCTTTCCGATTCGAAAACGCAAATTTTGGTGCTGTTCCCTGACAATGAGATCGTTGTTGCCGGCAAATTCAATGTCCATAGTCCGACTATATCACATCACCGGCCAAAAACAGCTGAAGAAACAATACGTTGAGCTTTTTGCTGAATCGAACCAACTGATTCAACTAGTGAAGAAACCAACTTTCATTCCTACACTGAAAAAAAAATGTTTTAAAATTGACGACAATTGTTATTAATTTGACGATATTTGTGTTTAAAAAATAGCTTGCAACAAATTTCGTCAAAGTAAGAGCAAATGTATTTAAAAATTTTGAAAAACATATGAAAAAAAATTCAAATTAACAACACATTTTGTGAACACATTGTGTTTAATTTTAAGCTAACTTTTTTTTTCAGTGTAGAGTTGGACTGCAAAGCCATAAAGTCCTCGACCTTTTCTAACTTTGCTTCATGCAAAATACGATGTGAGTATGTCTCTGCACCCTTTGGCAATAGGGCCACTGCGCCATATCTGTTGCCTTTTCATATTCTAACCTATGTACTTCTACGCCTAACACCCCGATGATGATTGCTTGGTTTTGTGGATACGCAAATTGGATCTCGTAAAATAATTTTTAACGTTACTTCAAACGGAAATTATCTTTCCCTGATAGAAATGTAAATGTCGCGGTTTTTATGGTACAGGAAATTAGTTCATTGGACATGTGGTCATTCATCCCCAATAAAGTGAGACCACAATAAGCCAAAAGACCACTCATGGTTCAATGAGACTTGTAGGATTGCAATCAGGTCTATGGACGCCTTTTAGAACTCACGTTTCAACAATAATGCTGATACTAGAAGACTTCGCATTGTCTGGACTTCTTAGGACAGGAATTTAAACGCGAAAAGTTTCTTTATGAATGTAGAATTAGTGAACAGGTTCTTCTCTCCTCCAAAGGGAGCTCAAGGGAGCAAAACCTTTTGGTCATTCGTTAATAGAGTTAAGAATCACACGTTCCTACGATTTCTACTCTTTTAAAGGATGACCAAGTCTTCACACCTGTTGGCTGTGTCGGCCTTCTTTCGTTAACTCATGACCACATTCATTCGTTTGCGGAGGATAGCAGTATTTGCCATTTATGAACTACTAAAAAAAAATCTCTTAGTGGAGGGTTGCTCATAGAGTTGAGTTTAATTCAATTTAAAAAAAAGGTGTAACTTAAGGGATCCGTATCTTACTAATAAAATGCAATTGAAAAAAGTTTCTATTGAAAAAACTACACGTCTTAAATATGCCTTTATTGCATATGCTACTGATAACGCTCTCGTGTTTAGTGGAAAATATCCTGAAATTCTGTCAACTTAGAGAGCACTCTTAATCCTTTCGAGATAGGCGTCCTCCTGTGGTTTAAGTGTAAACCCAGAGAAAACAGATCTCATCCTTTTCACTAGGAAATATAAAATTCCCAACTTAGAACCTCCGCGTCTGAACGGCACGAGTTTGCTCTATGGTGACAGCACGAAGTACCTAGAAGTTATTCTGGATAAGAAACTTATCTGGAATGATAACATAAAGGAACGTATTAAAAAAGCAAACATAGCTCTATTTGCCCGTAAAAAATCTATAGGTGAAAAATGGGGGTTTCCTCCATACTTATTCTCCTCATACTTAAATATGGCTCACTGGTCTGGTGGAGGGGCCCTTGAAAAGACAACTACTTCAGAAATTGGCAAAGGTTCAAAGAAATGCAAGTCTATGTATTACCGGAGCATTATCCACAACCCCAACTAATGCTCTGAATGTCATGCTTCACCTTCCTCGTCTTAATATTTTTGCCAGAGAATGTGCTAATATAGCAGCTCTCAGACTAAGAGAACATGGAAATTGGATAGGTAATAGCTGCGGTCACACAATAATTCTGAACTCATTTGTCCCCCACAAAACAGAAGAACTACGAAGCTCTCATCCCTTCACGGTTACACTGGGTTAACAAAACCCCCCTTAAAACTTACAGCTTTAAAATTTTTACAGATGGATCCAAGCTAAAATATCAAGTAGGAGGAGGTATTTACTCCCAGGATCTTGAAAACCAAGCGGAGATGATGACTCTTCACGAAACTGCTAAGATTCTAGGTCAAAAAGACCTTAGGGGAAAGAGTATTTACATCTTCTCAGATAGTTAAGCAGCCCTTAAGGCGCTGAACTCACATATTGACAACAATTGCAAAACTCTCACTGAGTCCAGCATATCTCTTAACGAGAAGGCTAGGTTCTTCAGGATCCACCTCATATGGGTACCCGGACATAGAGATATCGAGGTCAATAATTTAGCTGGCGAATTGGCAAGGAAAGGTACGACCTCTAAAACCCTCTTAAATGAGGACTTTATTGGTATACCCATGTCCTCGTATAAACTCCGGTGCAGGAAGAGATCTTTAAGTCTTGCACAAGAACGCTGGGAACACTTCGCCACATGTAGGACAGCTAAGCTAACGTGGTCTTCCTACGACTTAAAGCGCACCAACTCACTGCTTGAGTTAAGCAGGGTAAACTTATCTAAAATAGTAGGTGTCCTCACGGGTCACTGTCTAATCGGAACGCATGCTCTTCGGTTAGGACTAATATCTTATGATTTTTGTAGAAGCTGCAAGTGTGAAGAAGAAGTAGAAAATGTTCAGCACTTCCTCTGCGTATGCCCGGCACTAGTAAAAAGGAGAATGCCAACTCTGGGACATCCATTCAAAAATAGACTTATCGAAGTATCATGCCTGAAAATCAAGCATATCCTAAAGTTTATCATCCGTTCGAACTGGGTTGCAATCTCGCATAGGTTCAAAAGAGATTTTGTGGTATCACAACGGGTCTGCACTGGCCTAAGTGTACGAATCATCTGTCGGCTCAGCCATCTCAACCTAACCTCACCTAACCTAAGTGTCTTTATTCGAAAAAATTAAGTCTGAGTTAATTCCATTCTTAAATAAAGATTCTACAATCATTCGTTCACAGTGGTGTAAACAAGATTGTACGGAAAAAAAAAGAAAAAACGGTTTTAGAAGCTCAACTTAGCATGGCCATAGAGACTTGGGATCGTATTACTTGGGATCGTATTACTCGCAGTGTGTTTTTTACATGTTGGATATATCCAAGTTACAAAAAGTAGCAAAAGTAATAAATAACCATCAGTGGGGAATCTAGGATTCGCCAAAGGGTCGGGGGCTGAAACTACAGTTTTGTATGTCAAAGGGAGGGGGGTCTGAAAACGCTGAAACGTCTTTTTGAACTTTTTTCATTTATTTCCCATACAAAAAAATTCTCCAAGGGGTGGCTAAAGCCTGTTCAGTAGACCGTATCACCAAAACTAACCTATATTTGACCCCACTTCAATCGTTAGACATTTAAGAGACATTTTCAAAAAAAAATTTTTTTTTTTTTGAAATGGACCCTATGGTGCTTTTTTCTTGTTTTCATTATATCTTCTGTGTTTGTTATCCGATCCCAAAGATTTTTCATATTCGTGTTTATTGCTTTTTTGCAATTTTTTTCTGATTTTATTTTTTTGCGAATCTTGTTTTTTAAATTATCACCCACCTTATCTCAGTTGCTACTATGTTAACAAAATCTAAAAAGAGCAAATAATTAAAGCTCACAAAATATCATTAAGACCATGGAAACAAATGATATCCATAAAATTTATTTTTGGTGCAGTTCCGACCGATTTTATCCCAAAAATAACACTTTCGAAATGTTCGTCAGTCATACTCGACTTTTTATTAAACAAATAACTTGGCTTTTTCAATCACAACTGTTCTCATAAGACAATTAATAAAAGTCAATTATATCGAGTGTTGAAGATTGTAAAAACCTTTTATATTTGAAATTTCATATTTACTAGAATTGTAATAAAATCTCTAATTGTTTATTAAAGTTGACGATTATTTTTCGTTGAGAGTAAGTTTAACTAATAAAATCATGCTCTGTTACAAGCTCTGTCCAACAGTAGTTGTTGTCGGCTTTAAATAACACCACCACCCCCAGCTCATCATCTTCGCTTCCATTCATGAACAAAAAATATTTGTAAAAAAAATATAAAACTTTGTACCATCAACAAAAAAGGCCATCACCATCACCTTCTCTTCGTTTTCGCTATGCAGTCAACAACAACAACAAACGTCTTCGATTTGCCTGCATCATTGTTACAACAACTATAGCAACATACATCAATTCTTCGTCTTCGATTTGAAGCCCGTTCAAACAGGTCGTATTCGGCAATTTCGTGGACCCAACCACCAGCCCTTTATTCAATATGGCAGCACCACATACACTGAAATGATCGATTGGACCAAAGTTCAGATCACTGATTCACCATGTCTTCAGTTTTTTACTCAAGAGCAATTGACTGATCTACAGTACTTGGATGTCATTATTAAAATTCCTGGTGAGCATTATAGCAGATATTGTTTTTATGAAATAAATGATTAAATTTGACGTCATATATTAAATCGTATTTATCATGTTATATGTTTTTCACAGATTATTCTTGTCACTCGCAAAACACCGAGCGTTACGTCCAAATTGTGCAAAATTGGGCCACAGCAGTCACTGACGAAAATCGTTTGGGGCACATTTTCGCGAAGTTTGACAGCTTCGAGCGCTACAGCCACCTTAAATCCCGTAAAGATTTAGAAAATTAATAAAAATTCGAGTATGGAGACCAACATTTCGGAAGTATTATTTTTGGGATAAAATCGTTTGGAACTGCTTCAAAAATAAATTTAATGGATATCATTTGTTTCCATGGTCTTAATAATTTTTTGTGAGCTTTAATTATTTGCTCTTTTTAGATTTTGTTAACATAGTAGCAACTGAGATAAGGTGGGTGATAACTTAAAAAAAACAAGATTCGCGAAAAAATAAAATCAGAAAAAAATTGCAAAAAAGCAATAAACACATACATGAAAAATCTTTGCGATCGGACAAGAAACACAGAAGATATAACGAAAACAAGAAAAGAAAGAAAGAAAACAAGAAGATCGGACAAGAAACACAGAAGATATAACGAAAACAAGAAAAAAGCACCATAGGGACCATTTCAAAAAAAAAAAAATTTTTTTTTGAAAATGTCTTTTAAATGTCTAATGATTGAGGCGGGGTCAAAATGGGTTTACTTTTTTTCCATACAAGGTGATACGGTCTACTGTTCAGCCCGTATGTAGATCCGTATGTGGATGAATGTTAGGGTTTTGTCTATTATTCTCCCAATGTACGGCGTCAAACCGCTCCAATCAGTTCACTGCTACAAATAATTTTGATCAATGCATCAATTTATAATAGCTGCTCTTCCATTCAATTACAATGAAAACATGGATTTGGAGTTTTATTGTTAGAAAAGTCATATGTCAAAAATTGTGTGAAGATAATACTATAGGGAATAATGGATAATAAAATAGGAGCCAATAGAAAAACTTTCAATGTAATAATGATAGCAAAGAATTTGATTTGAAGTGGTTTAAAATGCATGTTTGTCCTTGCAACGCACACGCATAAGCCATGCAGTACTTGGTTAGAATGGGCACAATTTTCAGCAACAACAGTAACAACATTAAGTAGCCTCAAAGTCAACATTATGCACAAAAATTGCCAATAAACTGCCATAAATCGAGTAAATAAATCTAAGTCGAATCCGGATAAAAAGAAAATACACAGCAAGGACAGAAAGAGATGCATACATGGGTGAGCTGAAAGAAAAAGGGTGAGAGAAATAAAAAAACATACAACCTTAAAGAAAAACGAACGACACGTAAGTCAACTTTTTGAGCTGTTGCTGCAGCTGCCAGCAAGTATCTAGAGAATGTTAGAGATTAAAAAACAGTATCTTATGGGCTGTTTTTTTCTTTGCTTGTCTGGCTTTTGGTTCTTTGTTCATTTTTTTTTGTTGTTATTGCAGTAGCTTATGTCGTTTTGCAATGGTCCACTGAGACTATCCACTATGATGCTGCATATTACTTCCGGCCAGAAGGATTACTGCCGCCGGCATCTGGTGAATACGCTCAAGTTTGACCTATTATTTTTTTTTTACTTTTCTCATATCTTGTAAACTACTCAAAGTTTCATGTAGCCGTAAGGTTAATATTTGTAAGGTTAATACTCGTACTATATGTTTTTATCATTATTGTTCTGGATATTTTTCTTAATCAGTCCAAGTTTTATCAATCGAGGTACTTATTCTTATTCGAGTGACCTTTTCGATTCGTGATTTTTGATAGTGCATCGAGTATTCAGCTTTTTATTTCTTTTTTTAGTTATGAACCAAGGATTTCAGATGTTTTTTCTAGTCTGTCAAGTCTGCCTTGGTTCGAAAATAGAGTGATCGATTGGTGGAAAAGTAGGGATAATCAAGTGAAACATGTGTTTGATGTTCTAAGCGTGGCAAAAAGTAATAGAAACATGTGAAATACAACTAGATATTACAACTAGAGTTGTTCTTGACCGAAAACTTTTGAAATTATTAGGTTGTAGTCACTTGCCTTTTGAGTATGACTTTTCCTAAAGTAAAATGATAAATGATATTTATTAATATGAAAAACATAGATCAATCATTTATATATCGTCCTTTTTTAATAATTTTAAGTCAGCTTTTCATAATTCCTCATTCTTAGAAGGATCTAAGTCGAATATCATACCGCTCAAGTAGAAAACTAAACAGGTGGAAATCTAAAGGCACAAGATTAGGCGAGTAGGTTTAGTGTGCTAATACATCACAACCAAGCTCCAAGTTGGCTCCAATCACATCCAAGATGGTTTAGTTGTACATATATGGTAGCGCATTGTCTTGAGTTCCTTCTCATAAACGAATATATTCCCTCATGTCTTCATTGAATTTAGGAGGCAGAATGCCGCTAGTGTTTTACGTAGACACTTGCGGTGTAGGCTCAACTCTAAGGTTCCTCTTAGCAATGAGTCCAGGTTCAGGGAATTGAAGCCCATAAGATAATCTTCCGAATGTTATTACCAACAACATTAATTAATTAACGTCAATCCAATGAGATCTTCTGGATGTTAATGCCAGACATTTTAACATAATTTATTAAAGTCAATCCGATCACCTCCTGGGTGTCACTTCCATGACTCCAAATGCGACCAATGCCCTATTATAATAGTTTTAATACCGGATACACGCCAAATTTTGTTGTATATTTAATTTAATAAATATATTGTATTAATAGTTACCAGTATTATCTTTTTGAATATGGTTAGTGTTATCACCATCCATATTTATTAGAGGAAATCGAGACCCATTTAAAATCTCTGACAATTTATGGGCATTGCCACCCGGTTGTAAACAAGCATTGAGACAACAGACAAAAATATGTATAACAATAGACATCTTTAAACCCTAAATTTTTTGAGGGTCTAGTTTAAATAAAAGGATAAAGAATGTTTTGTTGAAAAATATTTATACAGTTTTGCGCAATTAATTTTAGAACAGTCAAAAACGAGAAATTTTTTGTAACACAGCAAAAATTTGGAGGAAAATATCGTCATAGTGGAGGCAGGAAGGGTTAAGTACCTGTTTAACTCAAAGAAGTTGATCTGATAAATTCTGGATCTACATAATCTCATATGTATTCAAATTTCGTGGGCTGTGTTTGGTGCTATAAGTACGGCTTTTTTTTGTTGTTGCATTGCTAAGAATTTCTAGAAAGTATGAACTTTCAGCCATTCCGAGCAATCAGTAATATATATATATAAGATTTTCAATATTTATCTCTAATACAATACAGAGTCTATGTTTAAGACTTGAACTATTAAAAAAAAAAAGAAACAGATGCGATTGTTTTCTAACTTTAACTAAGTCAGATTTAATTCCTTACTTTTTTATAATATTTTGCAGCAATCAGGTCACCTCTTTAATGAACATGTTCTTTTGTAGAGAGAACAGAATGTTAAGTCCTCTCTCAACTTAACAGAACATTGCCGGTATTAGAAAAGGTCTTATTGTGAATATGTAATTAGCATAAGAAAATCTTCCTACTCTGTAAATAGATAGAGTAGAAAGATACTCATCTCTGTTATGTTAACAACTACAGCTGAGTTCGATTAAATAGCAGTGTTTCTTTCTTTAAGGAATGTTCCTACTTGGCGCGCTCGGTATTCGAGTGAAAATTTTTAATTTTTTTACAGAAAAGCGGTTAGAGATAATGGAACATTTTTTTGGGATGAATAAATACACTAAAATAAACTTATAAACAAAAAATATTTTTTATTAATTTTGAAAATTTTTTATGTATGAAACTTTAAGGTGAAATTTTTTACATTTCTATACCTGGTTACCATCGTTACATAAAATTACAAATAAAATTTTAACCGCATACTCTACACAAGTGTAGTTTCCGTGTGAACTAAAATATTCCAAAAACTTTTATGTTTTCTACATTTACCAAACTAAAAATTTTAGTTCACACGATAACCATACTCATATTATTTATGAATTAAAAAATGAAATAAAAAATGTTATGTATGAATAAAAAATTTTTTTGTAAATAACTTTTGAGTGTATTTATTTACACCAAAACATTTTTCCATTATCTCTTACCGCTCTTCTGTAAAAAAATTTTAAATTTTCACTCGAATACCGAGCGCGTCAAGTAACATGCCTTAACCGACTTCAAAAAGGAGGATATTCTCAGGTTTGTTGGTTTCTTTAAAAATAATGTGGGAGTTTATGTAAAATTAGAACTATTGATATTGAATTATTTACGTTTAAGTTCCTTATAATGTTACTAATTTAAGCGATCTCTCTGTCAAAAATTGGCATATTGGCAGTATAGATAGAACTTAAGTAGCTTGAGTGGGTCACAGTGAAAAGTCATGCAAGACTACTGATGAGTTAATGTAGTGGCCAACGAAACAGTCTGTATAATCAAGTTGTGTGATTTGTTTTATACAGAGCCATTGTTGTTGTTGTTGGTTGTTGCCTTCCTTGTCTTCATGTTGTCTTGCTGTCAACATACTTAGCCTAAAGCTCAAATTTGTTTTCAATATAAATAATGAAAGGTCATATTCAAATATTTAAATAAATGACTACTACTGTCTACAGTGTCTACAGTCTACAGTGGATTGGATTATGTTTGGCAAGGTTATGATGTAGCTAAGGAGACGTAATAAATCTTTATCAGTTGTCCATTTATATACATTAAAAATAATGTTTATATGAAAATAAAATTTTTTATTTTGCTTATAGTTTAAAGGTACTAAGGAATGTGAAAATAAGAATTTACCTTTTTTGCCATTTTTCAAAGGGTATAGTGAGGGATAAATTAGCTTTAGATCCATAGCAGCGAAATCAATTTGTCAAATAATTTTCAATTTGTATTCAAAAAGCCCTCAAGACCAAAATTAGTTCAAAAGAGCCACCTAGCGTTTGATTTTTTCATGAAATCATAGGTTTTATGCAAGGAGTTTATTGAACCCAGAAAAGTTCCTGTGACTCATCTGTGAGCTATACGATAATGTTCACGTGTTAATTAAATTTTTTTGCTAAAATACAATTTTAAAAGCACTGTAATAATACAATAAATGCACGTACACCAAAACTTTTTCAGAATGTAAAAGCTAAAAAATGTCAATATCTTCAATGGAAATGTCAGTATGACTGGAAGCAGAGATAATGAGATGGGAAACTTCGTTTCTATTGTGAATTCTGTTGATTTTGACAGCTAAAAATGCTTCTTCTCCAATTTTTTATGCAATCACATATTGTGTATGTGAGTTCACCTCATATTTGTCAAAAATAGGTCCTACACCCAAAAAAGTCTTGCATATTTAAAAGAGAATTGTTTTTAGCTGAGCAAGAATATTGTTAATAATAGTCGATAAAGAACTTTTGTTAATATAGAAATGTCACTTTTGTCAATTTAATTTATGCAGTTGCTTTGATAATACACAAAAATATTTTTGATAGAAAAAAATTTAATGTAAAATAAAAACAATTGTTCTATTTACAAGTGCTGTTGTTAGCAGAAAAACATAAATCAATTTCTTTCAAGAACGGCTATATCTTTGTTTTGAAAACTCTGGTCCAATTTTTAAATGCATGAATTTGATTGAACAAAAATTGTAAGTTAGTTTTCTCTATGTGTACACTGGTGGCTTAGCTGCCGAAAGTGAGATATTCACCAGCGCTCATGTCCATCCTGAGGGGTGAATTCATCGAGAATCCATCGCGAGGGGTGAATTTGTCATGAAATTTCACTAACACATTTATAATATTTGCATTACTATTGACTGCATTTTAGCATACGCCTATCTCTTTTTTGCCGATGTTTTCAATCTCATTATCTCTGACTGAAAGGACATTAGCGATGCCAGATTCCGAAATATAAGTAGCGTCCTACGTAAAATGTTTGTACTCAAATGATCGAGTACTGGATCTACTAGTTTCATGACAAACGGCTAATATGCATATTTTTAAGAAGTATTGTTGGCATGTTGCATAGCGCTATTTACTCTCTGAGGATCTCAATTGATAAATTTTCTGTGTCAGCTGGGATTTGAACCTCGAAGTTCTCGCATAATAAAATATAATCATTGTTCAGGCAATTTGTTAAATTTAATATAGCAAAAGGTTAGTTGTTGTTTCTTACATTTGAATTCAACGTTTTTGACACTTGAAAGTGTAGTTTTCATCATTATACCAATTTCGTTTTTGAATGAACTATATTAACTTTTGCTTTTATTGATCTCAATTGTAACAATAACTATTTTCTTTTACTTGCCTCGAACTTATGTTGGGGGCTTAAATTCCAAAAATACTCCGAAACTTGACAAGGACCCTGATCTACGCATATGAGGTTTGATTTGAAAATGAAGCAAGCACTGCTATTTTATCGAGCACAGCTGTATGTGAAAAATATGTGAATAAAGTCTTGGAATGTTATTAGTTTCATGGGTTTGTTGTTATGGCTGAGAATAATGGCATTGAAGAATGTTAATAAACGTCTTTTCCGTTTCTAATCTCATTTTTAGAAGAAGCTTAGCTCTTAACATACATATATCAAATGCCATCTTCTATGAATTTTTTAAAAAAAGTTTTGAGGATAAAAATTACAAAAAAAAATATTAAATTAGTATCTATGAAGGAAAAGGGTACTTTATATGAAAATGAGATCAAATACTTTAAAATTTTAGCAGAAATTGTAAAAATTTCAAAACAAAAATATTCTGAGGAGCAAAACAGCAACAAGAACAGCATTGACAACGACAACAACAACAAAATAAAAACACTTTTAGATCTATCTTTATGAAGAAATAACAAGTACAAAAACAAGAACATAACAATAAAAATAAAGTTACTATTTGGAACAAGCGGCACATGTTGAACTTGAAATCGTTGAAACAACAACAAAAACAATAACATGAGCGTAACAGAAGAGAAAATTCACAAGAACATAGCCGAAGAGAGCAATGGTAATAGAGAGCGAATGAAAATAAATAAATTGTAACCCCAATTTGGAGCTATCGAAAGCAAGCAGCACAGAGCGCCAGCACGACTCATTCACAATAGCTGTTGAAAATGAGCAACAGCAGACAAACAAGGACAGTGAAGCAAAACAGGTTTTTTCGTCTTGTGAATAGTTCAGTACGAATCGCGCATTCGAGCTGAAAACAACTTAACGTGTTGGGGCTAATTCTTGCGGCAACATTCAAGTGATCACACGGTTGAACTATTTTTTTTTTATTATTTCAAATACGTACGTAAGCAGCATTCAGTTGAGGTTCGTGTGAATTGACATCAACACTAGTTGAAAAAAAAAAACGCTTTAAATTATTTAATTTAAAAAGCGAAGGAAAAGTAAACTTAAATTAAGTGAGTGTTAAAGAGAAGAAACCGCTTAGAAACAAGGCTTAACGACGTAATTTTTAAATTGAAATATAATTGAAAAATAAATTTGAATAGAGAAACATAAAAGAGAATAAAAAAAAAATACTTAAAATAAAACTTAATTGCACCTTAAAAAAAAAAAAAATAAAAACAAAAGAAATAAAAAATTTTAAAATTTGAGAACCAAGCTCAAAGCCGCTTTTGTGCACAGTGGGCTATAAAAGCGAAATAAGTGGCAATAAATGGATTTGCAAATATTACAAACAAATAAAATAATTTATGCGCATTAATATTGTTGTTGCTTTTAATTTTTTTGACTTTGTTTTGTATTGCTTTCGAACTCTTCTAAATTGGCTACAAACTAGCAGCTACTTCATCGTTTATTTTTGATTCAGCGAATTTACTTCGCTCCGCCTGCACCCGGCGTTTGCTGCTCGTTAAGCGTAGCAGCCGCTGGCGAGCAAAACTTTTTTTTTGTATTATTGTTGTTTTTGCATGTATTTCTGATGTTTAATTTCCGTTTTGGTTTTGCTTTCGCTGCTTTTATTGTTTAAATTTTTATTATTTTATTGTTTGCATTAATTAGTAGGAAAACTAAATCTAAACAGAATTTACTTTTGAAAAAAAAAATTTTAATTCTAAGAATTTGTCCAATTTTTTTTTAACCAATTTCATGTTTGACTTCTAAACAAAGCCTTCAACAAAAACAACAAATAATTTACGAACTTTTACTTTATCAGTTCAAAACTCAAATATTTGTAAGGATTAATATAGACAGTGCGCCAAAAAGGAACGCATCAAACAACTTAATAAATAGAACAAGGACAATTAAAGTCACTGCATCCCTGCTCAACAACACTTCCAGCAAAGAAATAGCGGCAACTCAGGTTAGTCAGTTTTAGTTGTCTTTGGTTCTAAGTTTTTAAATAATTCTTACTCCACCGAAGTTGGCTTAGCTTCGACACTGAAACTCCTTTTGACACTCCTTTTTATATACATGAAACTCAAGTTAATACCCAATGCTTTTCAGCTTGGAAAAATTTCTGAAAAATCATTGCAATGGTTGAAGAAATATTGGGTCTAATGCATAAAAATGAGATGTTTCTCAGAGATCATTCGTGTGAGATCAATCTCAAGAAGTGAGTCATAAGAACATTCTCAGTCTCAGTCTCAAAATTGTATGCATAAAAAGGAGATCAAGCTAATGACAAACAACTCAACATAAGTGAGATCGATCTTAAAGCTTCAGTTGAGCTTTAGTTTATTTAAAGCAAGCTAAAGCAATTAATCGTTAAAATTGCTTCTTAAAATTTCAAAAAAATGTCCGAAAGCGAATCTGGAAGTGAACAAAACTGTAGTTTATCAAATAATGAAAATAATAAGCTGGCATAATTTCTAATGGATGAGTTGAAAGAAACTCAAATTTTACTACAGAAATCTAATCTGCCGGTGCACAAATTAAAAAAAGAAGCACTTGAAAGGTTTCGAATTGTCCTAGAGACTGATGAATTCCTATATCCTCACCAATTCCATTTTGAAATCCAGGATCAGCCAAAAATCTTAAATATACTCTCATTTTTTCAGAATTAGTAAGAGCTCCACCAAGCGATTCCAATGTTGGCCCTAGGAAATGCTCTGCTAACCAATCGATGTTTTCTTTATTAAAACGAAATATAAATTTACTGCTAGATTCTTCAAGATGTCTACGCAGCTTATAAATTTTTTTAGGACTATAAACGCGAAAGTATTCTGCCATTTCAGTTGCTTGAAATAAACTGTGAGATCACTTGATAGGAGACTCAACATTTACCGAGAAAGTTCTCAGACATGTCAGCTTCATCTCATGATTATGCGTACCATTTTGAGAAATTTCTCACAAAGAGCTTTCGTTTTAAGAAATTTCTCAGGCCTTGAGATCCATCTCAATGAGCGAGATCTTTCAAACGAGTAAATTACTTTTTATGCTTACGACAACAAGTTAATTCTCAAAATATCAAGTAAAAAGTAATTTCTCACTTTTATGCATGAGACCCATTATCTCACACCTGCTCCTTCGAGAACAACTTTTTATTGGTGGTTACGTGAATTTAAAAATGGTCATACAGTCTTTGGAAGGCCCAACGATGCTACTAATAAAAAAATCGTACTATAAATTGTTTATCTTCGATTTAATCGAATTTTGATCGTAAAGTATCCAGGACTCTTCAATAAAACGAAAACGGATCAATTATTCAAAGTAGTCTCCATTGCAAGCAATATTCCAACCCTTCCTCCAATCTTGAAAACACTATTTTAGGCTAATTTTGGAATCGTTTTCAGCTTTTTCTTCGAATTCTGATTTATCGGCTCAATCGTCTTTAAACGCTTTTCGCGAAGTAATAAAATTTGTCGTGGTAATAGAAAAAACTCACAAGGAGCCATATTGCGAGAGTACGGAGTTTGCGGGACGGTACGAACACCACGAGCCGGTGCGTACTGAAGAAACCGCATGTTGTTTTTCCACTATTCTTGACTCTTTCGAGGAATATTTTCCCTCAAATGTTTTAATACGTTTACCTTATCCTTATCTATTGTCTGGTTAGAAATTTGGAGGGGATCACACAACAGCAATCAAGGAAAAAGGTCAACAAAGTCTTGATCTTGGATCGAAACTGTCGTGGTTGTTTGGGTTTTGGCTCGTATGAGAAGCGTCATTCCGATGGTTGTTGGTCAGTTTCGTTGTCATATTCAAAATTATTTACCATCTATATCATTTTGGCCCAAAGAAAGCAGTTTTTTAACGACATCGACCCTATGACGTTTTTGCAACAAATTCAGTACTCACGGCACAAACCACGATTGAACACTCGTCTCATGCCCAAATCATTGTGCAAAAACCTCTGCATCGATCCGAAAGAGACACCAAGTTCAACTGCTACCTCCCTTCCTCACATAACGATCTGAGGGTACAATTTTCCTAACTTTAAGATGTTTTTTCAACCACCGCTTTAAACTCTTTGTAACACTCGTACGAAGGTTTTAATATTTGATGACGTCAGTTTGTCTGGGGGATAGTTGAGGCTTAAATTCAATTTATCAAATTTAAAATACTTATCGTACGTGAAGTAGGCTTGGTTTTTATCCAATTTTGACAAATTTCAAATTTGGAGTACGTATTTGGAATCAAGCCCACTGAACCATATGCGAAGGTTTTGCGTAAGGTGAGAGTTTTGTGAACGTTTTTGGGTAGATTTTTTTTTTGTTTTTATTTTTGATTTTTTATCTTGTCACTTAAAAGTGCTTGCTATAGAAGATTGAATTCGTGAAAACTTTTCGAATAAATTAAAACTGTATTTCTTTTTCGAAATGCACAAAAAACTTATTTTGAGTCGAAAAAGAATAATTTTTTATCATATTAGTAGGTAAAAATTCCTCGTAAATGAACATCTTTGTTCATAAATGAGTTCAGTAATGAATCATAAATGTTTCTTTTTTTTTATTAAATGAGTTAAAAAATGAGTTCAGAAGTGAATCATAAATGTTTCCTTTTTGCATTCTTAAATGAGTAAAAAAATAATATTTTTATACCCCCACGTTCGTTTTCGAAAGGCGATTGATACAAAAAGGGTTCATTTCCGAGTGCCGAAAAGACATTTTTTATGGTTCAGTTTTTAACTCATTTCCGAAGAAAAAAAAAGGTTCGTTTCTGAGAGGCATTTTCGTCCGGCGATTGATTCAAAAAGAGTTTTCAAGTGCTGAAAATTAACGTATATGTGTTTCTTTTTTTAACTCATTTCCGAACAAAAAAAGTACAATTTATGGTTCTTTTTTTAACCCATTTCCAAACAAAATAAGGTTAATTTTTGAGAGGCATTTTAGTCCGACGAATGATATAAAAAAGGTTCATTTATGAGTGCCCAAAATGAACGTTCCGAAAAGGTTGATAAATGAATTCGAAAACGGTAGTTTTGGTTCACTGGGAGTGTTTAAATTAAATTTTGTGAAGTTTTTAGAGATTTCATCATTTTGATGACGTCACTGTAAAGAATTTATTTTATGAATTTTTATCGTTTGAGAATCTAGATTAGGGAGCTGACTTAGATTCGTAGTGCTGGCTAGAGAGCCAATCTTACTTTTTGTAATCAAAAGGTTGCAATCCACTTTGGCGGTGTAAATAATTCTTCTTCATTTCTGGATTGAATCTGTCTTTTATTGACAAAACGATACCGTCCAATATCTTCACTTTTTCCATTGAATTTTTAATTCAATATTTCTGTTACATTCTTTTCTTCTATAAATTTTATATTAAAAATTCTAAAATTTCTACTCCATTTTTACACATCAGAGTCTTATATGTAAAATTCTTAATTTCTAAGCTCTAACATGTGCATGAATACTTATGCACTCATTGGAAATATTAATAATAATGAGTGGAATATGCAAACACAGCATATTAACCAGTTGCTTGTGTCAACGCTCGCGTGCTCATGGTTTTGGCTTATAAACGTCTACAATTGGGGTATTCTCTATGACTAGCATATGCCGTTACATGGTGCAAGAATAGGCAATGTACAATCAGTGCAATGGCGCAGCAACAAAATACAAATAAAAAAAAACAGTATAATATTTGCAATGTATGCTACAATAAAACTCATATCTACAGCGATGTATTAAAGTGTAGTATGTGTACAAATGCAACCCTGTGTCGAATGTTTTTGTTCATAATTTCACATGATTTTTGTAGCAAGAGTTAACTTATTTGGTGATTTATTTTCAATTAATGCCTTAAATACTCTTAACTCTTTTAGATTAAAAAAAACGGATACAGTAGTTTCGACTATGTCGTAACACAAGACGTACACGCAAAGAAAAAAATGTTTATCGCCAGTTTGCCGCAAACGAACTTCGTTTGTCGTGCTTGAAATCGTTTATTGAAAACGTTTCAACAGTTGTCATAAACGTTGAACGAAAAATAAACAAAATTTTCAGTTGTGAGAAACGAGTCATTTAGTTGCAGGAAATGAATTTCGTTTGTCATAAACGCGAGTGGTTTTTAAATTGCAGCAATTGAAAACTTCGTTTTTCCCAACTGAAAATTTTGTTTTTTTTTCCCTTCGTTGTATAAACATAACGCTTATAGTTTAGAGTTCCTTTTTGGACAAATTGTTACTATATAAGGAAATTGGTAGTTTGCTTAATACGCGGACGAAGATAGCAACAGAGGTGGAATCCATAAGAAGACGGACGGACATAATGAGAATGATTATTAATATAATAAATAATAATGACCGAAATAGCTTGCGGTTTATATATATAAGATATATTTTTAAGTTGTGACAACTGAATATTCGTTTGCGGCAAATACAGCTCGCAAACGAAGTATAGTTGGTGAATTTTTCATTTGTGGTAAACGAAAAATTTCTTTGCGTGTAGGATTATTCAATTCGCTTTTGATGACATCTTTTTTAAAAAATAGTTAGCAAAATATTTATTTCATACACCTGAGCATATGACCTTTAAGGGAGTGCCGGAGAGGGTTAATATGTATCACCGACCGAATTTTTGCCTTTGACACCTATTCCCTCCGACCACTCCTTAGGGGGGGCTCCCATACAAATTTTATTGTTTTTGTTTATTCCATACACCTGAGCATATGACCTTTAAGAGAGTGCCGGAGAGGGTTAATATGTATGATTGACCCTCATTATTTTTGCAAAAAAAACATTTTTGCCTTTGACACCTATTCCCTCTGACTACTCCTTAGGGGAGCTCCCATACAAATTTTATGGTTTTTGTATATTTATTCCATACACCTGAGCATATGACCTTTAAGAGAGTGCCGGAGAGGGTTAATATGTATGACCGACCCCCATTACTTTTGCAAAAAAACATTTTTGCCTTTGACACCTATTCCCTCCGACCACTCCTTAGGGGGGTTCCCATACAAATTTTATGGTTTTGTCGATAAAACCGGAAACTGTCGATAAATAGGCCGCAAACTTAAGCAAACAAAAACATCAAATGTTGGCTTTATATTTCATGTAATTGTGTAAAATTTATATAAGTTAGAGAGTTTAAACATGAATTTTTCTCCCAGTGAGGATCAAGCAGACCAACAAGTGCTAACATCAACATTGTACGATCAGTACTTTAGGCACACCAAATGCTCAAATTGTGATATAAATACTGACACCTGATCACTATCAACCACCCTACTTACCTCCGAGAATGACGTATTCTACTTCAAAAAGAACACAAAACTGTTCGATAAGATTCTCGTGATATAATATTACTATAGTTTCTACATATAACTTAACTAAAAATGGCTTAGTAGGCTAATTGGTTTGCGCCTACACTTCAAACTAACGAAGCTTCTTATATCTTCATAACTTATTTGTCTTAAAATAAGCTAAAAAGTTCAGCCTGTCTTATAACATTGAGGTTCGAAGCGTGTTTTTGTTGAATTTCAATTTTGAAATGACCTTTCTGCACTACTGTTTGTGACCATAAGTAATTATTATTACATTTATAATTGAATTTATAACATCTTTAATTAAAAAAGTATAATAAAATAAATATTTAAAGCAACGATGAACCAGTTGGCAACCCTCTTTTGCTAAGCAAGCTATGGTCTGGACTTCTCGCTGTCAAGTTTTTATAAGTAAACGAAACCGAACGAAAACCTTGGTTAAGCAAATCTTGGTTGTTTTCATACAATTCTGTGAAAACCGCATACTTGTGCTCTCTTTTTGTTGAGTTTTGAGTTTTCACTCTTTCTTTATTGGCCCATAGGCTACAGCCTTTATAACCTATGCGTAAATTCGGCCTTGGACAAAGGCACATTTAAATTGGTGAACTTCTCCGGGTGAACGTGCATCAAAGAAGGCCAAGTTGGCTCTATCGGCCAACAAGGTTATTCACATCAATTGGCTTTAAAAGGCTAAAACGATCACCGGTGAATATTATTCACAGCAATTAGACAGATTTGACATTAATTTGAAGCAAAAACGATCACGCATCCATGTCCATGACAACGCATCGTCGCATACGTCTGTAGTCGCCATGGCAAAAATCCACAACTGAACAGAGCTGGGCTGAACTGCTACTCTATTCATCATGTTCTTTAGATTTGGCCTTTTTCGCTTATATATAAAATATGGCTCGGTGGTAAGAGATTTGAGTTGAATAAAGGGTCGAATAACTGAAACAAATGCCTATTTTGAGGACCTTGATATTGAACTATTATTTGAAAGGAACAAAAACAAAAAATTGAAAAAATGCTGGACTAAATGTATTGATCTATGTTGAGAAAGGAGATTATGTTGACAAATAAAACACTTTTAAACAAAAAAACAAAAAAAAAAAAAAAAAAAAAAATAAAAAATACATTATATTCAAAACGCCTCTGACTTATCAAATTACCCTCGTATTCGATAGCTTCGATAGATTCTTGACGATAGCTTCAAAATAAAGGTCGTTATCGTGACGACGGAGAGATGGATAGAGAGATGGTTATATCGAGTCAGTTCTTGATGCTAATTAAGAATATATACAGGGTGGACCAAATACAAGTTTTTTTTTTTAAATGCAATAAAATAAACAAAATTAATTTCTTTTTCCATGTATTATGGCTTTATTAGTAAGAACATTCCCATTAATTATGGAACACAATGTTGTTCAAGTGGCTGCCTCGGTTGGCTTCGCAGTAGCGTATTCTGTCACTGCAATGTTCCAATGCTTTGTTGGTGGTTTCGGGCTGTAGCTCACGGGTTGCTTGGATAATATTGGCCTTAAGTGCTTGAATCATTTCCGGATTGTTGGCATAACATCGGTCCTTCACGGTTCCCCAAAAAAAAAAGTCCAAGGGGTTCAAATAGCAGCTCCGAGGCGGCCAATTGACATCGCCAAGAAGGCTGATAGCACGATTTGGGAATTTGATGCGCAAAAGATCGATTGTGGCGTGGGCTGTGTGGCATGGGCTGTGTGGCATGGCGCATCATCCTGCGTGCCAGAAGTCGTCCAAATTCATGTCTCCAATTTCAGTAAAAAAAGTCGGTTAACATGGCTTGTAACGCCCATCGTTGACCGAAACGTCCTTCCCACCCTCATTTTCAAAGAAAAGTGGTCCAATGATGCCACAACTCCATAATCCGCACCAAACTGTTACTCTCTGTGGATGCATCGGCTACTCGACAATAACGTGTGGGTTTTTCGAGCCCCAGATGAGGTGATTTTGTTTGTTAACGTAGCCGCCGAGATGGAAATGGGCCTCGTCAGAAAACTGTTTTTCAAATAACGCACTGTTTGGGCTACACAGCACTTACTTTGGAAATAAGTTTCCAATACTTCCCAACGTTGTTCAAGCGTAAAGCGACTCATTTGCTTCCGTGGAGGTACGATACTGATTTTATGTCAAGATTTCGAGAGGGAAACAGCTGTCAGTGTCAAAATAACCTAAGATTTAAAAAGAAATCACTAGATGGTCCACCCTGTATACACACTTTTCTATACCTACCACATCGCGTTAGGTATAAAAATCGACCTGTTTCGAAAAATTCAGAAAGTTTTGAAAAACTGTAGTCATAGAACTCAAATCCTTAAAAAATTCACTTGATCCTTTAGTTACTTCTCATATTCAAACACAAAAAAAAAATAAATGCTCATTAGAAATATGTAAATAGTTTAAGTACGTTCATTGACATATTTGGCTAGCATTTAAATTCTATAGAATATAGAATAGAAATGTGACAGAGCTGTTTTTATCTTTTCAATGCCTTGTACTCGAAGAATTACACACACCTTAAAGGTCCTTTTTAACAATATAATATAAAGCTTTTTATTTTTTCTTTAAAATTGTGACGTGACAACAAAAACCGTTCTTATTTCATAGGACTTAGCACCCCAAACATCTTTGGATATACATACATGTTTGGGATAAAAAATGTTTTTCTGATGCTGTATTAAAAAAAAATGTATTCCTCTTAAATTTATTGTTTTTGCAATAATTCTCTCTTATATTTTCCACAAAATTTAAGTGAAAAAATGTTAACATTTTTAATTCATTGAGGCTTAAAAAGCGATTTTTTTTGTGAAGCATAGAAGCAAAAAAATGCTAGTTGATTTACTAGGGTAAAAATGCTACAGCGCGCACTGCTGCGTCTAGATTTATTTCAAGTTCCTGTCTAACACAGACACACACGCACACACACTAAAAGACGCATGCACAGTCTAATTCATTTATGTTCCTAAGTCTCGGTGTCCGTTTTTGTTGTTGTGTTGTTGTTGTTGTTGATGTTGTTATTGCTTTTGGACGCATAACGCAATTGAAACAATTTCTAGATGGATTTTAAGCTCATAAAATACTGACCAGTTGTGGGTTGTTTCTCAATTTTTTATTTTGGTTGTTGGCTGCTGCCACAAATATTACTGTTGTTGTCTTGTTTGTCGTTGTTGATGTTGTTGTTGCTTTTATTGTTATTGTTGTTGTTGTTGTAGTGTAGCTCAGTTTGTCAATTGCGGTCAGTTTCAGTTTTTGTTGGTGTTGGCCAGTTTTATCAGGCAGTCTAAAAACTAAAATGTTGTCAATGTATTTTTTTCATTTTTTTTTTTGTTTTTTTTAGCATCCTGGCTTAAGCCAAACATTGTCTATTTTAGCACGTTTTGCTTGTGTTTGCTTTTGAGTTTTAGAATTATTTTTGTTTTGTTTTGGTTTTTGTTGACTTTGAAACAGAATACAATAGCTTAGTGAAAACGTTTGGCAACTCTGGACATTTGATATTTTTCCACTTCGCTTTTGAGCTGGGAAATGTTGAGTTTAATTTGTCAATCAAAAGTAGGGAATTTTCATATTTTTTTTAAATTTAAAATATATTTCATAGTTTTTTTTTTAAGATTAAATGATTCTAAAGGATGTTTTTTGTATTCGCCCTAAAGGTCGTCCAAAATAAAAGTGATTCCAAACGAATACATCTGCATTGTTTTATTTGCTCTCTTGCTTTGCTTAGCACGCCCCACAGGGCCTGGCATGACCTTGAAGTGGCGTCCAACAATTGCAGAGAACCACCATCGAGCAGCACTGCAGCTTCTTTAATATTCAGATTTTTTTTTTTTGTTTTTGTTTTCATTTTGGCATCATTGCCGCTTCTCGTATGCAACTCGTGAGCTAAGCCTGCATGGCGTGTCCTTCACATGTTTTTTTGTTGATTTTTTTTTCGTCGTTATATTGCTGCATTTTTCGGTAACATTCTAATAAGCTTGCTGTCTGTTCGTTTGTTTGCTTATTCGTTATGTGCTGCATTATTTTTGTTCTTTTCAAGTTTTTTCATTATTTTGTCCGTTGTTGGTCGTTGCGGTTGACTGGCTGGCTTTGCTGCCATCCTTTTGTTTTCTTGCAATTTCAACTTTGTGCTTCTTATGCAGCTATTGTTGCTGTAGCTGCTCTTTTGTGCATCTTGCACATACTCGCAAGCAGACACACACACATACCTACACCGCATACAAAGCGCTTTATTAATAGTACATCACATATAAGCATGTAGTCTAACGTGCACTCATACACACACACACATACATGCATAAGTAGCTTCGCGAACTTTGCTCACATAATGAACTTTAAGAATTCTGTACTCTTCTCTCCTCCAGCTGCTGTTGCTGCTCCTTGTACTATACATCTTGTTCGTCCTTCCTGCAGTTTATATCCTTATTTAGATTTATGCCGCATTACATTGTTTGCACTTTTCCTACTCTGCGTGTCTCCCTCTTTGTGTGTGTGTATGTGTATATGTTTTCAATTATCCTTATGCGTGTGTGTGTATGTGTGTGTGTGTGTGTGTGTTTTTCTATGCAGTTTCGCATTGACCTTATTATCCTTGCCAGTCGCGTTAGCTTTGTTTTCATTTTAATTTCTTGTTGCTTCCCTAGATTAAGTAATTTGGCTACAAATTAATTTCATCTTCTTCGACGACTTGGCATTGGAGATAATAATGAAAATTTCTGTTTCTTGAAATCCAACAAATCAAGGATTATCCCCTTTGTTTTGGCGCTAAAGCGAATAATTGTTTGTTGAAGAGCAGCAAGTGGAAAATAATTTAAATTAAATTCTGTTCCAAGTTAGAGTAACGCATACGCCCTGGTGAACATATTCACAGCCTGTTACTTACATAATAATTCAATGGCAGAAGAAGAAGAATATATTTTAGCCGGTTTGCGGTAGTTGAAATATTATTAATAGTTGGAGTACCATTTCGGCAAATTTTTATGTCGGGTTAATACTTTTTTCATATTGAGTCATACCGCGCAGCGATTTCTCGATAGCATAGTTTTGTTTTGAAATTTCTCTCTCTAACATACATATTTTATGAAGCATTTTGAAGCTAATATCATGCTATTGCGTAGCTATCTTAATTTTTCATTTTGATAAAGCTTTTGGGTTCAAGTTCAAGAAAATTAAAAAAAAAAACAAATTTTAACGAATTATTGTCAACTTGGCCCATTCAGTTGTTGTATGAGATTTATATAGGTTTTATTATATTGATGATATCACTTTGTGTATGGGGAGGGGGGGGGGGGGGGGGGGTGTTTGTGTATCAAAATTTATCTGTTAAATATATTTCATGTATTTCATGTATATCGAGTAAATACATGAAATCTTATAGAATTTATGAGGATTTTATTCTTATAATAAGGTCACTTTGCATGGAATCTTACATAACCATTTATGTTTTTCAAGACCAATTGAGTCAATTGAACCATGCATGCATGCAGAGCCAAATCTTTCGTCAATATTAGCTGCAGTGTTGGCAGCTCAGGGTTACGAACTGGATGCTTAGGTTGCTTTCAATACTTTCCTTCACTGAGTCGATCTTGTTGGTTGAACACCCGGGTTTAAGACATTTCGGTGTCTTCACATCTTGCACTGAGCCCGTCACTTCAAATTTTTGATTGTTTCGCGTATACGTCTCAAAAGGCACTACAAGGATGATCACGAAGAAAATTTGCTCGAATTTTACGCATCGTAACTGTGATTGAGCGCAATTTTTCGTAATAAAATTTAATGAATTTCTTTCTTTTTTCACTGTAGTGTTTTATGGTAGACTTCCCGCGTTTATAAATAACAAATATCAACATGTTACAAGTCTCAAGCGACCAGTTATACACCTTGTATTATATCCAATAATACGCCATTGCAACCATACACTTCTTGTTGACGCTTTTCTCAAAAATCGACCCCTGAAAAAATCGGCCCAGCTACTGAATACCTAAAATAAACTGCTGTAAAAATTAGAAAATGAAGTTTTTGAGTGATTATGAAAAGTTTATTCTTTCAATGGTTCACAGTGACCAGGGGCGTATTGAGGCCATTTTCATTTGGGAGCTAGCAAGGTATTTTGGCCGACTGGATACCCTTAAGTCCCGACTTTTTTTTAAATTCAACATAGCTGAATTAACTAAAGTTACTCATCCGTTCGATCAATATAAATAAATCTTAAGGGAAAGTTACTTGGCCGACTGAAGTTGAAGTTTAAGGTACGGCTGAAAGACAATTAGTTGCCTGAAAATAGTTTTGAGTATGACTTAAAATGAAATAGCCGACTAAAGTTGGTTTTTGTTATGAAAATGGCAATAAAAGGTACGACTGATGCGTTCATAATTATTGTTATTAAAAATCAATATTTTAGACAAATTTCAGTAAAAAATAACAATTAGGCCGACTCTAAAAAAGTAAGGAGGTACCTACCACCCTTATCCCCCGCTGGTTTCGTCCCTGACAGTGACTCACTAAACTTTAAACTTTAAACCAATTTTTTTGATCAAAAATAAAAGTTAAAGTTTGACTTTTATTTTTTTGGTCAAAAATAACAATTCGGTCAAAAAGAACAAAGAAAAGTTTATATATGACTTTTATTTTTTCGGTCAAAAATATAAGTTAAAATTTGAGTTTTATTTTTGAGTCAAAAATAAAAGTTAAAGTTTGCGGTCTATTTTTGCTATTAAAAAAAAAGGTTTAAAATTTGACAGTAATATCCTATATTAATTACTAGCTTACCTAGCACATGTTGATTTGCACCCGAAAATATGCTAATGAGCCGAATGAGTACAAGTATTTTACATATTTCATTAAGTATGGATAGGGTAGAGAACAACAAGTAACTCCGGTTTTATTTGAGTATCCGATTTCTGTCGGATGCTCTTTGCAGTTCTCTGATGTGTAGTGGTTCGACAAACAACAGTGACAGGGAACGCAATGTGTAGTGATAGGCAAAACAAAGGTAGAGAAGAGTAGAATGAATATATTTATTTGATTTTTTATGATTTACACTTTTAACTGAAAAAAAAGTAAAATTAAACTGTTATTTTTGACTGAAAAAGTAAAATTTATATTTTAACTTTTATTTTTGATCGAAAAACTAAAAGTAAAATTTTACCTGCTATTTTTGACCGTAAAAATTAAAGTCAAATTTCAACTTTTATTTTTGACCAAAAAAAAAAAAGGTCAAAAATAACTATTGCTTTTTGATTTTTTTTCAAAAAGTCAAATATATAAAAGCTTTTAAGATTATTATTCCTTAGCCAACAAGCATCGTACTGCTTTATTCAAATATCGAAAAGACAAATTTTTTCCGCCTGACATTTGAATTGAAATTTCAAAAATAACTGTAATTTTCGGTCCCTGGTCATCACTGAACAGGATATCGCGATTAAACTGTGGGTTAGCTTCGAATTCATTTTCAGTTCATTGACTGCACGTATGGCGCAAGGATGGTCACTCAACAAAATGGGAAGCCAAACTGACCACAAACGAGAGTGGAGTTGCCGGATCCGACCACTGCACAGTGCGCTCTTCTTGATTTTAGGATAGAATTTCAATTAAATAAAATGCGATATTTTCTGATAGAAAAAAGTTCCGTGCATGACGAATTTTATGAAAATATCTAGAGAGAGCATCAAGTTAGTATCATGAACCTGTTGAAAAAAAAAAAAAAAAAAAAATATGGTTTATAAAAATTTTAAAAAAAAACTTTTCCTAAAATTGAAAAACATTGCGCACTGAGCATCGTACGACAGATCAACCCATTTTCGTCAAGTATAAAGAAAAGAGACCTGTAGCCTATATTGTCGATTATGCTCTTTCCAATGTCATGATAATTTTCGTGATTCAAGTGCACCTTTTTCCAAATTTTGAAACTTTTCAAACTGAATCTTGCCGTATACCACCGAATGACTATTTTTTGTCATTATCAATAATGTTGTTCCAAAAATCAAAAAACTATCAACTCTTAATTTTTATATCGAAAATATACACCGAGAAAAAAACTTATGCCAAATTAACAAAAAACTTAGTATAATTTATACGATGGCTTTGGCAGTTTATCAGTCTACTAAGTTTTTGGTAAAAACACATAGTTTTACATGTTAACTTACCGATATTGATTTGGATGATAAATTAGTGAAGTATTATGTAATTTACACATTATAGCTTCGACAAATTATATAAGCGTGCTCTGCCGAACAAACACTAAAGGAAATAACGAATATTAACATTATATACGCCTATGCATTAATTTTATTTAAATATTTACGTGAATAAATCATATATTTTCCAAACACACAGTAAAGCCTCTGACTTATTCCGAACAGCTGAAATAGCCGACAAGCAGCAACAATATTGCACTCTGTAAATGCAGTTTATCAATGAAGTTTTTAGAATTAAGATTCTTGCTTGTCGCTAAATACTCCCGCTTATTATAGTTCTCGTTTGGTTTTTGTAATGAAAATTATATAGCCTAGATGTTTAGACAAATGCTTAGTGAGTGCGATGGGTGCGGAGCTCGGATAGGAACTATAACAAACCGGGAGTACTCAGCGATAAGTTTTGCTCATACCATTTTGATAAAGTGTCAAAGTTTTCGGTGGATTACCTACATTATTGGTTAAAATGTTATATACTTGGCTTGGATGAATCAAACATTTTTTTATTGGCAGGGTATTGAATTATGTGTTTTCAAGGCAATGTATTAAACAATATATTACTTTGGTGAGTAACCATAAGTTTCTAATTTCCATACAATTTTCTTTACCCAAGCCGGCTAGGTGATTTAATTATTGCTTTTTTTCTCGGTGTAGGATATATGCCTCTTAAATTGTTGTTCCAAGGTTTATTATGCCCATTACATTGACAAATAAGTTGAATATGTATACCACTTTGGGTCGAAACGGGCTTATCCTTATCGAAAAATTAAACTTCTAAAAAATACCCTTTTTTGAGGTTTTATGTAAACATAACCTGCTTGGATTCTGTTAAAAAACTGTAGACTCCCTTGTTAAAACTCTTAAAAGTTCTTTCTGTTTAAAACTCTTCATATGTTACAAAAACATTATAAGGCACACACTAGCATTTTAAGATTTTTCTCATTTGCAAATGGATTTATCAAATCCAAAAATCAGAAGTGAGTTATCCGTCTTGCAAAGTAAGGCCATAAGTTTTTCCCACATCTGTAATTTCCGGCTTAATACATTTCGAAGAAAATCTAAATTTCTCAGAAACTTTATTTAAGTCTACATATGTACCTATATATTTATGTATATTCTAAAATTAATTTTGTTTTGAATATTACAGGGTGAAATGACAAAAAATTCCTAATCATAGAGATGAATGTAAAGTCGCAACTCATACCTTCCTACCGTATTCTGTTTTTTTCTAAATAACACTGAATATAAGTTTTTCCTTCTAATTCAACTGGGAATCTCAAACGCGTCAAGTTAAAAAAAATTTCTGAAATAATGATAATGAATGAAGTAATCTACATATACTAACCTTTACTGTTAAAAGGTTATCTACTTAGCAGTATATAAGCTCATAAAAAAAAGATCATGCTAAAATTAAGCAATACGCCAAAAACATATTGAATGAAGTTGATTAGAATTCATGAAGATTGCTTCTGAAGGTTTTTGTGTTTATATTTTTTTTAATAGACATACGTGTCTAATAAACTTTAATTGACAAAAAGGCATATTTTTGTAAAATAATCATAAATTCTGAAAACAAAATCTGAAAATACAAAGTTTCATGTTATAAATTATGAATTATTGTGTTCGTGAATGCTCTCTTTGATGTCTCTTACGAATTATTTTTATATTTTGAACTTGAATTAACCGCTGACTAACAGTAAATTCCATCAAAATATGACTGTAACATAATAAATTATTTGTTTTTTCTCTTTTTTCACGGTGTCTGTTTCTGGTTTATTTTAACTCATGCTTTTGCCACATAATTTAGCTCATGTTCATTGCTGTCAGTGAACAATGATCTCAAGTCATACATTTTGAATTTATAACAAACAACTTTTTTGTTTAGCTTTCTTTTTTTTTTTAACTCGCTCGTCTAAATATTGTATTTATTGTGGCAAAAAAGAGAGAAGGAGAGAAAAAAAAACTCACGCATATTTCAACTCTTACTAAGACATTATGGCATACATTCAAATTAGGCGCCGATACTAGCGCCAACTGCCAGACGCTATTTTGTGATTTTGTTTTTCTCACCACTTTGGCGTTATTTATTGTGAATGTTTTTGTTTTGAGCTATTCGATATGCTTCTTTGGAGTATAATTATGGCTTTTGCGAATTTTATGCCTTTGATGTTTTGTGATTTTTCTATTTAGTAGAAATATCATTAAAGTTTGTTTTTTAAAAATTTTTTTTTTATTAATTTTTATTATTTTTGCTCACATAGCAAGCCCACAGTTTTAATCTTATAAAAAAATTTATTTGTATCTGTATTTGTATTTGTAATGTATTTTGTATTTTGTATTTTGTATTTTGTATTTTGTATTTTGTATTTTGTATTTTGTATCTTGTATTTTGTATTTTGTATTTTGTGTTTTGTATTTTGTATTTTGTATTTTGTATTTTGTATTTTGTATTTTGTATTTTGTATTTTGTATTTTGTATTTTGTATTTTGTATTTTGTATTTTGTATTTTGTATTTTGTATTTTGTATTTTGTATTTTGTATTTTGTATTTTGTATTTTGTATTTTGTATTTTGTATTTTGTATTTTGTATTTTGTATTTTGTATTTTGTATTTTGTATTTTGTATTTTGTATTTTGTATTTTGTATTTTGTATTTTGTATTTTGTATTTTGTATTTTGTATTTTGTATTTTGTATTTTGTATTTTGTATTTTGTGTTTTGTATATTGTATTTTGTATTTTGTATTTTGTATTTTGTATTTTGTATTTTGTATTTTGTATTTTGTATTTTGTATTTTGTATTTTGTATTTTGTATTTTGTATTTTGTATTTTGTATTTTGTATTTTGTATTTTGTATTTTGTATTTTGTATTTTGTATTTTGTATTTTGTATTTTGTATTTTGTATTTTGTATTTTGTATTTTGTATTTTGTATTTTGTATTTTGTATTTTGTATTTTGTATTTTGTATTTTGTATTTTGTATTTTGTATTTTGTATTGCTTAGTTTGTAGTTTATATTTTATATTTTTTAGTTTGTGGTTTGTGGCTTGTAGTTTGTATTTTGTATTTTGTATTTTGCATTTTGCATTTTGTATTTTGTATTTTGTATTTTGTATTTTGTATTTTGTATTTTGTATTTTGTATTTTGTATTTTGTATTTTGTATTTTGTATTTTGTATTTTGTATTTTGTATTTTGTATTTTGTATTTTGTATTTTGTATTTTGTATTTTGTATTTTGTATTTTGTATTTTGTATTTTGTATTTTGTATTTTGTATTTTGTATTTTGTATTTTGTATTTTGTATTTTGTATTTTGTATTTTGTATTTTGTATTTTGTATTTTGTATTTTGTATTTTGTATTTTGTATTTTGTATTTTGTATTTTGTATTTTGTATTTTGTATTTTGTATTTTGTATTTTGTATTTTGTATTTTGTATTTTGTATTTTGTATTTTGTATTTTGTATTTTGTATTTTGTATTTTGTATTTTGTATTTTGTATTTTGTATTTTGTATTTTGTATTTTGTATTTTGTATTTTGTATTTTGTATTTTGTATTTTGTATTTTGTATTTTGTATTTTGTATTTTGTATTTTGTATTTTGTATTTTGTATTTTGTATTTTGTATTTTGTATTTTGTATTTTGTATTTTGTATTTTGTATTTTGTATTTTGTAGTTTGTATTTTGAATTTTGTATTTTGTATTTTGTATTTTGTATTTTGTATTTTGTATTTTGTATTTTGTATTTTGTATTTTGTATTTTGTATTTTGTATTTTGTATTTTGTATTTTGTATTGTGTATTTTGTATTTTGTATTTTGTATTTTGTATTTTGTATTTTGTATTTTGTATTTTGTATTTTGTATTTTGTATTTTGTATTTTGTATTTTGTATTTTGTATTTTGTATTTTGTATTTTGTATTTTGTATTTTGTATTTTGTATTTTGTATTTTGTATTTTGTATTTTGTATTTTGTATTTTGTATTTTGTATTTTGTATTTTGTATTTTGTATTTTGTATTTTGTATTTTGTATTTTGTATTTTGTATTTTGTATTTTGTATTTTGTATTTTGTATTTTGTATTTTGTATTTTGTATTTTGTATTTTGTATTCTGTATTTTGTATTTTGTATTTTGTATTTTGTATTTTATATTTTATATTTTGTAGTTTGTGGTTTGTGGTTTGTAGTTTGTATTTTGTATTTTGTAATTTGTATTTTGTATTTTGTATTTTGTATTTTGTATTTTGTAGTTTGTATTTTGTATTTTGTATTTTGTATTTTGTATTTTGTATTTTGTATTTTGTATTTTGTATTTTGTATTTTGTATTGTGTAGTTTGTATTTTGTATTTTGTATTTTGTATTTTGTATTTTGTATTGTGTATTTTGTATTTTGTATTTTGTATTTTGTATTTTGTATTTTGTATTTTGTATTTTGTATTTTGTATTTTGTATTTTGTATTTTGTAGTTTGTATTTTGTATTTTATATTTTGTATTTTGTATTTTGTATTTTGAATTTTGTATTTTGTATTTTGTATTTTGTATTTTGTATTTTGTATTTTGTATTTTGTATTTTGTATTTTGTATTTTGTATTTTGTATTTTGTATTTTGTATTTTGTATTTTGTATTTTGTATTTTGTATTTTGTATTTTGTATTTTGTATTTTGTATTTTGTATTTTGTATTTTGTATTTTGTATTTTGTATTTTGTATTTTGTATTTTGTATTTTGTATTTTGTATTTTGTATTTTGTATTTTGTATTTTGTATTTTGTATTTTGTATTTTGTATTGTGTAGTTTGTATTTTGTATTTTGTATTTTGTATTTTGTGTTTTGTATTTTGTATTTTGTATTTTGTATTTTGTATTTTGTATTTTGTATTTTGTATTTTGTATTTTGTATTTTGTATTTTGTATTTTGTATTTTGTATTTTGTATTTTGTATTTTGTATTTTGTATTTTGTATTTTGTATTTTGTATTTTGTATTTTGTATTTTGTATTTTGTATTTTGTATTTTGTATTTTGTATTTTGTATTTTGTATTTTGTATTTTGTATTTTGTATTTTGTATTTTGTATTTTGTATTTTGTATTTTGTATTTTGTATTTTGTATTTTGTATTTTGTATTTTGTATTTTGTATTTTGTATTTTGTATTTTGTATTTTGTATTTTGTATTTTGTATTTTGTATTTTGTATTTTGTATTTTGTATTTTGTATTTTGTATTTTGTATTTTGTATTTTGTATTTTGTATTTTGTATTTTGTATTTTGTATTTTGTATTTTGTATTTTGTATTTTGTATTTTGTATTTTGTATTTTGTATTTTGTATTTTGTATTTTGTATTGCTTAGTTTGTAGTTTATATTTTATATTTTGTAGTTTGTGGTTTGTGGCTTGTAGTTTGTATTTTGTATTTTGTATTTTGCATTTTGCATTTTGTATTTTGTATTTTGTATTTTGTATTTTGTATTTTGTATTTTGTATTTTGTATTTTGTATTTTGTATTTTGTATTTTGTATTTTGTATTTTGTATTTTGTATTTTGTATTTTGTATTTTGTATTTTGTATTTTGTATTTTGTATTTTGTATTTTGTATTTTGTATTTTGTATTTTGTATTTTGTATTTTGTATTTTGTATTTTGTATTTTGTATTTTGTATTTTGTATTTTGTATTTTGTATTTTGTATTTTGTATTTTGTATTTTGTATTTTGTATTTTGTATTTTGTATTTTGTATTTTGTATTTTGTATTTTGTATTTTGTATTTTGTATTTTGTATTTTGTATTTTGTATTTTGTATTTTGTATTTTGTATTTTGTATTTTGTATTTTGTATTTTGTATTTTGTATTTTGTATTTTGTATTTTGTATTTTGTATTTTGTATTTTGTATTTTGTATTTTGTATTTTGTATTTTGTATTTTGTATTTTGTATTTTGTATTTTGTATTTTGTATTTTGTATTTTGTATTTTGTAGTTTGTATTTTGTATTTTGTATTTTGTATTTTGTATTTTGTATTTTGTATTTTGTATTTTGTATTTTGTATTTTGTATTTTGTATTTTGTATTTTGTATTTTGTATTTTGTATTTTGTATTTTGTATTGTGTATTTTGTATTTTGTATTTTGTATTTTGTATTTTGTATTTTGTATTTTGTATTTTGTATTTTGTATTTTGTATTTTGTATTTTGTATTTTGTATTTTGTATTTTGTATTTTGTATTTTGTATTTTGTATTTTGTATTTTGTATTTTGTATTTTGTATTTTGTATTTTGTATTTTGTATTTTGTATTTTGTATTTTGTATTTTGTATTTTGTATTTTGTATTTTGTATTTTGTATTTTGTATTTTGTATTTTGTATTTTGTATTTTGTATTTTGTATTTTGTATTTTGTATTTTGTATTCTGTATTTTGTATTTTGTATTTTGTATTTTGTATTTTATATTTTATATTTTGTAGTTTGTGGTTTGTGGTTTGTAGTTTGTATTTTGTATTTTGTAATTTGTATTTTGTATTTTGTATTTTGTATTTTGTATTTTGTAGTTTGTATTTTGTATTTTGTATTTTGTATTTTGTATTTTGTATTTTGTATTTTGTATTTTGTATTTTGTATTTTGTATTTTGTATTTTGTATTTTGTATTTTGTATTGTGTATTTTGTATTTTGTATTTTGTATTTTGTATTTTGTATTTTGTATTTTGTATTTTGTATTTTGTATTTTGTATTTTGTATTTTGTATTTTGTATTTTGTATTTTGTATTTTGTATTTTGTATTTTGTATTTTGTATTTTGTATTTTGTATTTTGTATTTTGTATTTTGTATTTTGTATTTTGTATTTTGTATTTTGTATTTTGTATTTTGTATTTTGTATTTTGTATTTTGTATTTTGTATTTTGTATTTTGTATTTTGTATTTTGTATTTTGTATTTTGTATTTTGTATTTTGTATTTTGTATTTTGTATTTTGTATTTTGTATTTTGTATTTTGTATTTTGTATTTTGTATTTTGTATTTTGTATTTTGTATTTTGTATTTTGTATTTTGTATTTTGTATTTTGTATTTTGTATGTTGTATTTTGTATTTTGTATTTTGTATTTTATATTTTGTATTTTGTATTTTGTATTTTGTATTTTGTATTTTGTATTTTTTAGTTTGTAGTTTATATTTTATATTTTGTAGTTTGTGGTTTGTGGTTTGTAGTTTGTAGTTTGTATTTTGTATTTTGTATTTTGTATTTTGTATTTGTCATTTTGTATTTTGTATTTTGTATTTTGTATTTTGTATTTTGTATTTTGTAGTTTGTATTTTGTATTTTGTAGTTTGTAGTTTGTAGTTTGTAGTTTGTATTTTGTATTTTGTATTTTGTATTTTGTATTTTGTATTTTGCAGTTTGTAGTTAGTAGTTTGTAGTTTGTAGTTTATAGTTTGTATTTTTTAGTTTTTAGTTTATATTTTATATGTTGTAGTTTGTGGTTTGTGGTTTAAAGCATGTAGTTTTTATTTTGTATTCTGCAGCTTGAGTTAAGGGAATTTTCTCTTATAAGCTATTATATGAACTTTCTTTGGTAAACTTGGGCATAACTATTTAACGTTATTCCTGCATATGCTGCCATCACTAGTGTTTTTTCGCCATTAATCAACCAAATTGTCAACCTCTTTGTTATATTCTCGTGTTTTGTTATCTATACCTTACTTAAATCGTACTCGGTTATCAAGTTGTTGTATGTTCCGTTTTTTTTTTTTTATTCTATTTTAGTTTGAGTTTTTCCTGCTGCCTTCGAAAAATCTGGCAACTTTTGCCAGACGACATTGACATTTTTGGTACAGCTTCAATGTCTGTATTAACCTTAGTTTGCTGCTTCATCTTTTGGTTTGCTTCTTTTCGTGCTATGTGCTTCGTAGTAGTTTTTGCTTAGTTGTTTGTTGTTTAGTGTTCGGTATAGTGTTAACTAAGCAGATCGATAATGTACATCATCAGTGCTGCCAAATTAAGTGCTGCCAGACTGGCGACAAGAACCTTGATGAAGTTGCTCTGTGGCGGAAACTGTTGGCATGGAATTAATTTCCTTTTTTTGTTGCTATTCAGTGAAGTTAATAAGCTTTAATTAAGGAAGAACTTTAAAGTTTGTATTAAAATGAAAAAAATGAAGACTTCAAACTTTTATGGGTTTATAGCTTTGATACAAAAAGGATTTTCAATTTTTACTTTTTTTTGTGTAACATTTAGACATTTTTTGGAAATTAATTGTTTTTTGAGATAATTTACTTTTGGCCTTAACTGCAACTAAGTTTTTTTTCTTATCGTTGACACTTTTAATACGCCTTGAAATGAATTTCCTTCTACACTTGACTCTATATTTACCTAAACAAACTTACATATTTAGTCAGACATGTTTAGTGCATCCATTCGTTTCGCCCTCAAGCTACCATATATCACACAAAAACACACACACACATACACTTGAATGTTGGTTTCTTTGTGTTCGGTGCTCATTCAGAGCATTCAGATCATCACATTTTATTGTTGTGTGTTGTTGACGTAGTTCTAGCTGTTATTGTTATTGTTGTTGCAGCGTATTTATGACAGTTCGCTCATTTAAATGTCATCAACGATTGTCAGCTACTAATCGCTGCATTAAGCGCGCTAATTTCAACAAGTGTGGCAACAATAATTTATACACTGCAATACATATGATACGTTCTGTTCTGCCAGTGTAGTCGGCAATAACTAGTCTTAATTAACTATTAAGTTTGAACGTAACTTCACAAAGACGTATGTAAACATGTACTAATGCATCCAAACAAACTTATATTAAAGACAAAAATATTTTTTTTTTCTACAAACATAACTAATGAAACATTTGGGTGGATCCTCTGAAGCCCGTTTCTCAAAATAATTAGTAGAAATTGCTCTTTTCTTATTTTAAATTGCGCGCTGCTTATTGTAAAATAAGTGCAAATATTGCAAAATTCATTCAGTGAGGAAGTGTTCACATTCCTATGGAATAATTTATTTTAAGTGGTATTGAATTGTTTTGAAATTATTTTAAGTAGTCATTTCACTTTAGCTGATAACCTTGAAATCATTTGCTAGACTTTTTTTTCAAGCTAGTATATTTGTGTACATGCCTACATACATTCAATATGACATAATGTTAAGCTCGTTTAAAATATACTAAGGAATAAGCTGAAAATTCTTTGAAATTTCTTAACCTAGCAAGCGTTATTTCAACTGCTTTTGATTATTTTTTTTTTCGACGAAGTTTAAGAATTCGAACTATCAATTCATTTTCAAAAGGTAATAAAATTTTAAAATTCAACAGCTGAAGCTTCGATTGGGCTTCTGTCCTAACTAACAGTTGAATTTCCAACAGTTTCCATTTTTGAGATTATCCAAAATTTCATTTTATATTATAAGATCTTTATATCGCTTCTCAGACACTTATGAATAGAAGTTCAACATTTTGTCTCTCGATAATACTTCGTAAGCACTTTCAAAGGCAAGCTTTAAAACTTTGTGAGCTAACTTCTTTTGCTTGCTTCGCTTTTGAGAAGCTTTATGGAGGTCGATCAATAAAGTTTTGTCGATCACGAATGATTTAGGAGATAAAAATCGTGAACGTTTGAAAAATTTACATTTTTTCGTATACTTTTTCGTATATTTCGAAACATCCTTTTTTTTTTACAGAAGAAGTAGTTCTTTTAACCTTACTTTTCTGCAAGAATTTATTTACAATTTCCCCAAGTTGCCTAAGTGATCGCACATTTGCATTCATTTTGTAATGCAGAAGTGCTGTGTGACGTCATGCAGTTAATTGAGAAAGAGAGCATGAGATAACGGGACTGCGGAACGCTTAATCTTGTTTCTATCATTCTTGAATATTTCCGGGACAAAGCTACGAAGTACGAACTTGCGGAACTTATGAGCGAAAATATTTTCTCCTCTCGAGAATATTTCAAGAGAACTTGTGAAGGCAAGATTCTAATTTGCGTGAGCGAGCTTGTGCTTGCTTACTTACTTACTTAAATGGCGCTTACAACCGTAACTCGGTTTTGGCCTCGTATAAGAAATTGCGCCAGCCATTTCTGTTTTGCGCTTGCTGGCGCCAGTTGGAAACACCAAGCGTGGTCAGGTTATCCAACACCTGATCCTTCCAACGAAGATGTGGGCGTCCTCTTCTGCGTTGACCACCACCGGGCACCGAAAACCAACATAACCTTAACTATGTCGATGTCAGCGTGCAGCTTATACAGCTCGTGGGTCCATCGAATTCGGTACTCGCCATTGACACAGATTGGACCGAAGATTTTACGAAGGATCTTTCTCTCGAAGGCTCCCAAAGTCTTTTCATCAGAACTGCTCAACGTCCAGGTTTGTGCTGCATATAATAGGACGGGCATGATTAGTGACTTATAGAGCGTGAGTTTTGTTCGTCGAGAGAGGGCTCTGCTTCTCAATTGCCTACTCAGCCCAAAGTAACACCTGTTGGCAAGAGTTATCCTTCGTTTTATCTCAATACTGACATCGTTGAAAGAGTTTACGCTGGATCCCAGGTAGACGAAGTCTACAAAGGAGATGTTGTCAATAGTGACGTGGTTTCCAAGACGCTGGGACTGTTTATTTGTTGACACTAGGTATTTCGTCTTATCTGCGTTCACTACAAGACCCATCCGATTCGACTCTTTCGTCATTCTGCAAAGACGGATGAGCTTTGCAGGAATACCAAATTCAGACATGGTGAAGTATAGATGATTCCTTATTGGACTGTCGAAGGCGGCTTTGTAATCGACAAAAAGATGATGTGTGTCGATTTGTTTTTCTAACTTGTGCTGCTTGCCACATGAAAAATTCATCCGAAGCACCTTAACGAGGTAATTACCAGCATGAATTGATATTCATTCATTATAAAAAAATAGTGTATTATAGATTGGCATAGTGCCAAACGTATTGGTTCGGATTACGACAAAGCCTGTGTTTGAATCCCACTTCACTTTTATTCTTAGCTTCTTTAAAAACAATAAAAATTACACGGATCTATTAATTATCTATTAATTATAGTATTCGTATTCTTTGAGCATTCAAGTGGTGGGGAAATTGCTCGCTGTTTTATTTATGAATGTACGTAAATATTTTGCAATATTTCAGGAAAAAAATGAATATATTCTATTCTTCACTTTTTTCTTTTTTAATGTTTTCTATGTAAAAATACCGAAAAACAAACACAAAAATAAAAAAAGAAATGATTATATTGAAAATCCAATACTCGCCATGACTTCCTTGCACTAAATGTTGTGAGAGCTTTTAACAACTTCTTGTTTCAGTGCAAAGCTGTGCACTCGGAAAGCTCTCTTTGTTGTTGTTTGAACCGTGCATTGATCACCACTGCTCCATAGGCTGCCAAACATATAACATGATAGAATAAAAACAGGTTGTTTCGCGGCTGTTATCTTTTTTCGCTCTGAGTCGAAACTGTCAAAATCAAATAATTGTATGCTACTTTTTGCTGTTGTGCGTTGTTGGGTGTTTTTTTTTTGTGACAATTCTGACACTTGGCTCTCGGTCGCGAGTTTACCTTGTTTATTCTACCATAAATATGCCTAATTTCGACCTTAAAGTTGGTATGCAAGCTATTCAGAGACAAAACCACAATGCGAGTAAAAACTAGGCTTGTTGGTACAATCTTTGCTTTAGGGAACATCTGAACTACCCTCGTATCATATTTTATACGAAAATATATATAGTATTCTATTTCATATATTTACTTTCACCAAATACTAGCTTATAGAGTCTAAGGATAGTCCGAAGACCGACCAGGCCGAGGTTAGAAAGCTATACGAATGAATGACTCAACCTATTAATACTCGAAAAGTGAGACGTCCGAACGAACATGATGTAAAAAACTGGACTTGGAAAGAAATTAATACTTGGACTTGGAAATAAAGACTTGGGCTATTACGAAAATTATTGCAGCTAAGGACTTGTCAGTGAATATTGAAAAACTTCCTTTTAGCTCATTACTACGTATGATAAGCATTACTTTTTGGACTTAGTACGACAGAGTTATTCGGCCTCTCTTCTGATGTAGAACCTCATAACCTTTGTAAAAGGAAAAGTAGTTTATAAGAAAAAGTAATGCAGTCATATTTATTTTGTAGATTACTTTATCACTTCCCGGTTTTTTAGTCGGGAGGCGATCACATTCGTCTTATCTCATTCAATACTAAATATAAAGTCTCTTTTTCATAGAAGTCAAATCTCAAGGAAGTAGTTTCAATAACTTCGTAATATACTCTATATATTTTTGGAATGTGTTCCATCTACTGTTGAGGGGTTTATATGCAGTCATTTTATATTGAAACATTTTAAGTTTTCTATGATTTTGCCAACAATTTTATGCAGCTGCAACGTAGAGAATTTTTCAAAACTATTTTCACTCTTAAAATTGCACTCATTTCTAGAAAACAGCTGCGCTCTACAAGCTCAACCAGCCAGACACACACTTCAACTCATGTTCAATCGAAAAAAAAATGAACATTATAGCCAATAACCGTTGGCCAGCCAACATAACGATTATATTGCCAAAATATTGTTAACGTTACGAGACACGAGAGTTGGTTTTGAGTTAAAACACAAAAATGTAGAAGAAGAAAAAAAAAACCCATTTTAACTATGCATGTAGTATCGAAAAATGTAAGTGGGTACATTATTGGAAAGCGATGAATTTAAACAATGGGCTAATAAAAAAAAAAAAAAAAAATTACGTATAGCCGTAGGTAAAGGCCTGGATTTTACGCCTCATATAAAATTGACTAAATTGGCTCGCATATAATGTGGGTTGCACACACGCAGAATGTTGTGTGGTGGCGAATATTGCGTATGCGGCACAAAGCATAACAAATTGTTATTCCTTTTACGAATTTAGGCATAGTTAAGGGTCAGATTTGTTTTTTTTTTGTTTTTTTAACTCGGCTAGGTTGAGAATTCAATTTCTTTATTACTTAAAGCAATGCTAGCCAATGCCAAGTTTTTGTTGTTGTTTGGCGCTAGTAACGCAGCAGACAAACAGACGTCGCTGCACTTACAGTAAGTGCAAAAAAATTGGGTCACTTTAATAAGTTTTGTTTTTTTCTGATATTTTAGTTGCTCCCCTTTTAATTGCGCTTAGATTTTCGCAACACAACAAGAGAGAGGAAAATGAAAAAAATGGATGTTCTCTTGTCTCCATATTTTGTTTTTTGCATGGGTGTTTTTTTTTTTTTTGTTTTTTAATATATGAAAATGACCCAAAAATTCGCTACCAAAAACAGCCAGCAACATATTGTAGTTGTAGTTGTTGAATTTTTGGTGCTCTTTCAGCATTTTGGCTGCGAAAATAACGAAGCACACACAGCATCAGCAACGACCATGTGTTGTTGACAACAGCAAAAAAAAAAAAAATAACAAAGAGAAGAATAAAAAATATGCGCTGCATATAAAGCACATAAAGTTGTGAGCATTACCTTTGACCTCAAAAGCCAAATTGCTGTGTCAAAAAAAAAACTTTTTTTGCATGCGCTCCAATGTGTATTTGCCTTGTTTTGGCTTCCATTTTTTAAGGTTTTTCTTTTCTTCTTTTTTTTCCAACATTTGAGGTCACTTAAAAAATTTTTTTCCCCAACATCAACTTTAACATTTCAAACAAGTTTGAGTTTTAAAATTGCCAACTTTTTTTGAATAATGTCAATTTCAGAGCCCACACTTCTTGCTTCTTTTGCTCTAGCTAAATCTGCAAATCTTTACTTCAAATAAGAATTTCATATAGTTTCATTCATTGTAGCTTTTGACACACTTTTTCTCTTGACACTTTTTTTTTTTTTAATATTAGCATCGCAACGTATAGTTTTATTGCTAAAGCTTTCTCTTTCACTGCTGCTACTGATGCTGCTGCTACTGCTGATTCTTATCTTCTACTCACTCGCTCTTTTGCACACACAGTAACTCAGCAACTGAAATTGTATTTTCGAATGCGCCCTCTGTTGATGACACTTGTGATAAGTGCGTGTTTGATAAGAGTTTATAAACGCTTCTAAATGCTCTGTGCTGTCTGCGCGTTTGTGTGTGTAAGTTTGTTTGCAAAGTTATTTGTTTTTGATGTGGAGATGAATAGTTTTGATATTTGCTATCTACGTTTTGGAGCGAGATGGAGCAGGCTTATGAGTGAGTGAGTACGACGTTGATTTCCTGTCATTAAAGTTATTTCGTTAAGTAATTAAAATGATTTAGTTGATTTTGAAATGTTTTTTGAAGAGTTGCAAATTGTGGCAAATAAAAGTAAACTAAATTGAATAGCGATGTTTATCTTCTCAAGCTGATAAAAAGCATTTCACGCGAACAAACAGCAACATTTTAACTTCTTCGTTCTGTTTTTTCAGGTATTTAAGATTTTCAGAAGAAGTTAATTTGTGGATGGCATTAAAAAATACATTATACCAACTTAAATACAAATATCACATGCCATGTCAAGTGTCATGTCATATGTCATGCGTATTTCATGTCATATGTCATGCGTATGTCATGTCATATGTCAGTCACATGTCATGTCATCTGTCATGTCATCTGTCATGTCATCTTTCATGTCATAAGTCATGTCATATGTTGTGTCATATGTCATGTCATATGTTATGTCATATGTCATGTCATATGTCAAGTCATATGTCATGTCATATGTCATGTCATATGTCATGTCATATGTCATGTCATATGTCATGTCATATGTCATGTCATATGTCATGTCATATGTCATGTCATATGTCATGTCATATGTCATGTCATATGTCATGTCATATTTCATGCCATATATCATGTCATTTGTCATGTCATATGTCATTTTTTTATTTTTTTATTTAATGCGTGAAAGAGAAATCTTCAAATGACGCCACCGTGCAGGTGTGCGATTCTTACGCACTAAACCTGAACCTCCGTATTGAAATTTCGTCCCTTTGTAAACCCCGCGGTACCGCCACAAAGCATGACTTCATGGGACATGGGAACATCACTAAGCTGAAAACTAGATGGCTGGTAACCGACGTTTAAGGGGTAAATAGACATGACGTACTCTATTCAGCCTCCTGTGTTTTGCGAACGCTCAACTCTTTACAGTGCTTCTGTTATGGTTTTAGCGACGATACTGACACTGACCAGTTCGCTTTGCTTTTCAGCACTAGGGAAACCAAATTTTGTTTCCCCGAGACTGTTTGAAGTCTCAAGGCGGACATTATCGAACTTGGTGCACTCAAATAAAGCATGGTTTGCATTTTCAATTGTAGTTGAAGAGTAGTGTGAGCAGTATGTGTTTACCGCGTGCTTAAATTTGAATAGGTGTGATCCGAAGCACCCATGGCTGCTTAGAATTTGTGTCAGATAGAAGTTTGCTAAGCCGTGACTTCTTTCGCACCAATCGGCTATGTTCGGGATGAGTTAGTATGTCCAGCGACCCTTAAGATATCAATTCTAGCGGTCTTGCCTCTTCAGCAGGCTTCTTTCTCTATCAGCTTTTTGCAAATGGACGCGTTATTTTTGGCCGTCAGAAGCGTCTCATTCACGAGCGTATCGAGCACGTATCGAGCTTATTAGGACCAATGCTGCACCTTCGGAAGCTGTTCTGAATTCAGAACATACCCTGAGTGCGCAGAGTCTGTAAACAGATTCAATACCTCGCCAGTAAGACTTTGTCTTCATTGCTGAGGCCCATATATCATATGTCATGTCATATGCCGTGTCATATGTCATGTCATATGCCGTGTCATATGTCATGTCATATGTCATGTCATATGTCATGTGATATGTCATGTCATGCGTCATGTGTCATGTGATGTGTCATGTCATGTGTCATGTGATGTGGCATGTCATATGTCATGTCATATCTCATGTCACGTCATATGTCATGCCATATTTCATGTCATATGTCATATCATATGTCATATTTCATGTCATATGTCATGTCATATATTATGTCATATGTCATATAATATGACGTGTCATATGTCATGTCATATGCCATGTCATATTTCATGTCAAATGTCATGTCATGTCACATGTCATGTCATATGTCATGTCATATGTCATGTCATATGTCATATGTCATGTCATATGTCATATGTCATGTCATATGTCATGTCATATGTCATATCTCATGTCATATGTCATATGTCATGTCATATGTCATGTCATATGTCATGTCATATGTCATGTCATATGTCATGTCATATGTCATGTCATATGTCATGTCATATTTCATGTCATATGTTATGTCATATGTCATGTCACATGTCTTCCTGAAAGGTTCATTAACGATGTTTTTGTTTGCTGTAAACAAACTAAGGCAAAAAATTTCAATAAGTGTTGCCAACACTTACGAATTGTTAATGAGTAGAAGCATGGTTGATTTAATAAGGTTGTCGCAAGGGTGAGAGGAGTGCCCATAAATGTCAAATCGAAGTTGACAGCTCATATAAAATCTGAAAGCGAAAATTGATAACATGTAAAGCCGATGAAGTTGTTGTTGTTGCTTTTCATTGATTTTGACAATTGTGGGTATTGAGAAGAGAGTACGATCAGCCACGAGACAACCTTATTAATTCCATCATGAGTAGAAGCATCAAGTTTCGTAACATCAAAAAACAATTAAAAATCACTAAATTAATTATCACGTTCAATTGAACAGTGCAATTAAAATTAGCAAAAATTGCATCATCAAACAAATAACAACACCAAAAATTATTTCACCAAATGCTATGCAAAAATTTCAATTAACGCGTTTTAATGAAACACAATAATTCTGTGACATCCGACAGCAAATATGAATAATTTGTCCCTTAACTTCCGGGGGGGAGGAAATGACACACCCACGCAATAAATAACTGAAGTTTAAATGTGGGTTCGTGTGTGTGTGTGTCTGAATGTGTGTGTGTTCGAATGGTTTACCACATTAAGGCGTTTAAATTTATTTTTAATAATGCATAAATATAGCTTAAATTGCATAAACGTTTTAAATTATTTGACATAATTTATATATTTAGTGAATCTAATTTTTTTTTATTGGAAGCTGCAGTATTTTCATTTGGTTAAAATGCTTGTTGGCTGTTATTATTTTTAGTGGCTTTTAACTATTTGTTGATGTTGGCTTAGCAGCGTATTTGCTACTAATTGTGGCCACTGTGTGACCGTTAAATTGAATTTTAATTGCAATGAAAATTATTTGTTTTGTGCCACTGCTACGTAGGTCGTAATAGGAAATGATTTATATTAAATACAAAAAAAACGAACATTGTTTTTACACATTCAAAAAGCAATGAATCGTGTGCAAAATATAAACTAAAGACTACATATATTTTTAAACGTTTTATAAAAGTCTATTAAAAGTCTAAACTGCAAAAAGTCTAAATAGCTGCACTTATTTCAAAAATTGAAATAAAATACAAAATTATAAAATAAAAAAAAAAAAAAAATATAAAAAATAACAGCTACCTATAATAATATTTTAATAGCCTGGGCGTTTCTGATGAATATTTTTTTTATTTTTTATTTATTTGCTAAGAACTCAAATGTTGCTTTTGAAATGTGTTATAATTTCAAGGTCTTTTGGCTTTCCTCTCTTGTGTGTTTTTGGCGCTAACACTCTCACTTCTTCTATCTAACATCTTTTCTGTTTTTATATCGATTTTATTTTGTAATTCTATCTATTTGTTGGAATAAATCCAGTAACAAGTTTTTAATTAAGTGAGCAGCTTCAGTTTAATTAATAGCTGCGCCTTAAGCTGTATCAACAAAACTTTTACGCTGTCTATAGAGTTTACTTTATTTTTGTTTGTCTTCCCCCACTTTTGACTGTTAAAATGGAAATAAATTAATTTGCTATTCAGTTTAAGTTGAGATTTATAATAAATCTAGAAAATTACTAGAAATTCAAGATAATTTATTTGTTCTTAATTGAGTTTGAAATGCTTTTTATCTATAGAAAGAAATGATGTAAATTATAATGACAACAGCTCAATCAATAAATAATTAACAACAATTATAAACTTGTTTTCTAAGCGTTCTAAGTAAAAGCTTACAATTAAGTTCTTTCCTTGTATCTGTCCCAGCGCCGTTCCAATGACTCAAATAGCAAAATTATGAATTTTATATTCACAATAAATAAAACGAAAAAGTTATAAATAAAAAGTAAAAAAACTAAAAATTAGCATAAAATAACCTACAATTTTACCCTTGATGTTATAGCCGCCGCATGGAAGATAATCATTACGTTGTTGCAACTCCTATCATTATGAAATTTCTAGAATTAATTAAATTAATCCGATTAAAATAAATCGTTTAATTAAATTAATCCGCAATAGGTTTGAGCAGTGCGTAATTCAAGAAGAGTTGCAAAATTGCTTCTAATGTGTTTGTTGTTGAAATGATGCGAAAATTCGCAATCTTGCCCCTAATAATTCGTGAATACCCCTAATAATTTTTTTCAAACTTATATCGAATCACCTATTCCAGGGCCATTGTGAGATGTCATTCCTGCGATGTTGTACTTTCATATAAAGAATTATCGAAAAAACTTTTTTTTTAAGTTGTAACCCATTCTGCCCCATTGATGGGTTCATAGTCTTACCGGTACTATCGATAAATTTTTTGAGTCAACACACGGCATTATGTATCTTCATCAGCTATGGGCAAAGAGCGCTCAGGGAGCCTTGATAGCAACACAAAACGCAAGAACAAATCAAAGTTAAATGACAAACACAGAAAGAACACAGAAGCTTTAAATGTAGTAATGCTTATACCCGATCTTCATTGATATTTGATGGACTTTTGACAATATGTACGTATAATAATGCAATAAAAAAGGCGTTGCAAAGGACTACACCATCACAGTTAAATAATAGATTCTTCAAATGCTTCTTCAAATTTTTTGTGGACATTAGTTGTTGACAAACTCCTTGAAAAGATCAACATTCAGGGTTTTATCATCGGCATCCAAACCTTTTATTCTCTCAAATAGTTTTGTTGAGGGCTATATATTAGATTTAGATTTGGATTTAGATTTCTTTATTGAGTCTATGGAAGTAGATTCTTACAGACTAGAATAACAATATAAAATAAAATAAAGTAATAATATTAACAAATTTAAACTACTAATAAACTATTTAATAATTCTTTAAAACATCCTTTAGATACAGAAAAATCAAAAAGGACTTACTTACTTACTTATCTGGCGCTTACAACCGTAAGTCGGTTTTGGCCTCGTATAAGAAATTGCGACAGCCATTTCTGTTCTGCGCTTGTTGGCGCCAGTTGGAAACACCAACGTGGTCAGATTATCCAACACCTGATCCTTCCAACGAAGATGTGGGCGTCCTCTTCTGCGTTGACCACCACCGGGCACCGACTCGAATATTTTTTTCGCTTTAGCGTCGTTTTCCATTCGCTCAACATGACCTAGCCAGCGGAGCCACTCGATTTTCATGCGCTTAACTATGTCGATGTCAGCGTACAGCTCATACAGCTCGTGGTTCCATCGAATTCGGTACTCGCCATTGACGCAGATTGGACCGAAGATTTTACGAAGGATCTTTCTCTCGAAGGCTCCCAGAGTCTTTTCATCAGAACTGCTCAACGTCCAGGCTTGTGCTGCATATAATAGGACGGGCATGATTAGTGAGTTTTGTTCGTCGAGAGAGGGCTCTGCTTTTCAATTGCCTACTTAGCCCAAAGTAACACCTGTTGGCAAGAGTTATCCTTCGTTTTATCTCAATACTGACATCGTTGAAAGAGTTAATGCTGGATCCCAGGTAGACGAAGTCCTTAACAACCTCGAAGGAGATGTTGTCAACAGTGACGTGGTTTCCAAGACGCTGGGACTGTTTATTTATTGACACTAGGTATTTCGTCTTATCTGCATTCACTGCAAGACCCATTCGATTCGACTCTTTCACTAATCTGGAGAATGCTGCACTGACTTCGCGCGTATTATGGCCAATGATATCGATATCATCAGCATACGCCAGCAGCATAATACTTCGTGCCACTGCGTCTCAAATCAGCAGCTCGGATGATCTTCTCCATCATCAGGTTGAAAAAGTCGCACGATAAGGAATCACCTTGTCTGAAACCTCGTTTGGTATCGAATGGAGGAGTGAGATCCTTCTCGATCTTAACTGTGCTCAGTTTCATTCTGCAAAGACGTATGAGCTTTGCAGGAATACCAAACTCAGACATGGTGGAGTATAGATGATTCCTTATTGGACTGTCGAAGGCGGCTTTATAATCGACAAAAAGATGGTGTGTGTCGATTTGTTTTTCTAGGGTCTTCTCCAAGATTTGTCGTAGCGTAAATATCTGGTCTATGGTGGATTTACCAGGTCTGAAGCCACACTGATAAGGTCCAATCAGCTGGTTTACGATGGGCTTCAGTCTTTCACATAATACGCTCGACAGGACCTTATATGCGATATTAAGAAGGCTTATCCCACGGTAGTTGGCGCAAATTGTGGGATCGCCTTTCTTGTGGATTGGGCAGAGCACACTGAGGTTCCAATCGTTTGGAATGCATTCTTCCGACCATATTCTGCATAGGAGCTCATGAATGCATTTAAGTAGAGCTTCGCCTCCATTCTTGAAGAGCTCAGCAGGTAAGCCATCGGCTCCTTCGGCTTTGTTGTTTTTAAGCCGAGCTATAGCTTTCAAGACCTCACTATGGTCGGGCAGCGGAACTTCAACGCTGTCGTCCACAATTGGGGTTTCCGGTATGTCATCTCTATTGGCGGGATTTTTGTCGTCGTCACCATTCAAAAGCCTAGAGAAGTGTTCCCTCCACATCATCAGTGTTCTCTGGATATCTGTCACTAGATTCCCATTTTCATCCTTGCAGGAAGAGGCCCCTGTCTTGAAACCATCGTCCAGGCGTCTTATTTATTCGAAAAATTTTCGGACCTCATTCCTGTCACCATGCATTTCAATTTTCTCGCACTCACGCATTTCCGCTTCGCTTTTCTTTCGCCTGAAAATGCGTCTCTCTTCCCTCCTCTTCTCTTTGTATCGCTCTTTAGCAGCAATCAAAAAGCACACGAGATGAGAAATTGTTATATAAAGAGAGAGCTCTTTGAATTGGTTCATTGCTGGCATAATTAGACCTATGAATTTGAATTACAAAGGTTTTAAAACCCCGCAACTGTCTTGAAGGAATATTGAAATTTATTAATTCTAAAGAAAAGAACTATCAATATTGCCAGATATTATGTCATAAATAATAATAAGAGACTGAACTTTTCTCCTTGACTCTAACGTTTTTATGCCAAGAAGCAAACCTCTTACATTATATGAGGGCAAGTCTACATGACAATATATATTGTGCAAAATAAATTTCTGTGCATAGAATAATTTAAATGGACACAGGCATGCAAAGAAATTGCAAACTCTCAGAAAAAAAGGAATTTACCCAACTTAACCAAATCTGACCTACAACAGGTTAGTATACTACTCACTGTTTCCTCAGAACTCATTTGAAAATGATGGCTTTATCTGAATCAGATATCTGTAGACTCTGCGGGGAGGATGACAAACTTCAGAGCAAATTTCATGTGAATGTTTAGAAACTTGCAAATTCATATTTCTTTATTTTGGTGGGGTAGTAGTTCCTGTATCAAAAATATAGAACATCCCTTGGGAAATAGTGGTGAAACTTATAAAAATTTAAATTCTGGAGAACTAATGAAGGGCAAACATGGGTACACATCAACTTACTTTTTCAAAATACCAAAAAAAAAAAAAAAAACTGAGTGTGATAAGACTACTCACATGTTAGTGAGTGTACAAATAATATTGACGTAACTAATTTAGGTTTCATACGAGCTGTAGTAAATTTGTTTTTAAAGTGTTTGGGAAAATTTTTTTGTCAGGACGGATACTAAATTATGTAGTATAATGGAAATTATGAAGTAGGATATTGTGGTATGATGAATCACAGGTTGTATTGTAATGGGATTGCCATTGGTATGATAGATAGAATGTGATAGGTATGGTATGATAGGAATGTTGGAATGGGTGTGTTATCATGGTTATGGTATGAAGAGATAAGTATTGTTTTTTTATGTTAGGTAGGTTTGGTATGATGGATATGGTGTATCGGCGTTTTGAAAGTTTACGTATGAGTCTTATTTTAGGGGGGATTTCATTTTCCACCTTTTTGAATATTCTTATAGTGAATCGGCATAGGAAATCATGTTGTCCTCACATTTTGGGTATAGGATGTGTTCTGAGGATTTATGTAAAATACTACGAGGAATATTCTTGTGGAACATTTCAATCCCCTCACTTCTCAATTTATTGGTTTTTTTTTACCTTTTTGTGATGAAAGGCAAAAAAGACCCTTAAACCAAGGATAAAATGGGTTAAAATGTTCCACAAAAAAATTAATCATAAAATTTTACTATAAGTCTTTGAATACACCAAAGCTGAAAATTCAACTTAAATGCCAGAAATAAGTTAAAACTTAAAATGAGTTAAAGGGTTAATTTCGTACTTATTCAGAATTGATGCTAAAATGTCGCACGAAACTTGGTTTTAGGGGCTTACTTTCTATGAAAAAAGTGTTTTACTCATTTGGCACATTATACTTAGCAATAGCAACGAACCTTACCGGATGCACTTTGGCTAATGGATCTTATTAGGTTCAAACAATCACATTTTGCAGGATTTTCACATCTTTGTGGAATTTTCTCCTTTGTCAAAATTCCATCTAATCGGCAAATCGGATCAACCCAACACCGTGAAATGCAACGCTATATGTTGATGCACCCATCACCGTGCTTAATAACTGGGGTGGTGTACTTAGCTCCTATCGGGCGACGAATATACCGTTTTCCATTTTGACCCATCCTATTAATTTTGGTTTTGTCACACCCCTATGTTAGTATGTAGCGAAATTGATTTTTAATAGGCAATGTTTGATTGGCGTGGTTTGATGGATATGATTTAATGGGCTTTGAGTAATGGATGTGGAATGATGGGTACGGGTTAATGGTACAATAGTTAAGGCATCATAATTGATATATAATGATGGGTATGGGTTAATAGGTATCGTATAATGGTTATAAAGGGTGTTTTATTAAGAGCTTGAGATTTTTAAACAATAATACAAGACAGAAATATTGTCGGAATGAATTTTTTATTATTATGATCTGGTAGATAATTTCATGGCATTTATTTTTTAATTATAATTTTCGGCATATGTCCGCGGCGGCTACGAGTTACATAGTCCATTCGATCAGTTAAATTTTTCACTACTTTTTCAATAAATCTGTCGGCGTCAATGGTGGCTTGAATATTGGCTTCTAGGGTTGTCAATTCGGTTACAGTTAACCGGTTAACCGTTTAATACGACTTACCGTATTCGACGGTTAATAAAAGGTGACGAATAATAATCATATCCGATAACCGGTTATTTTTGGTAGGGTAACCGGAATTTAGGTTAATAAGCTCTAATAGACAATAAAATGTTAAAAAAAAATTAATTTTTGACATTAAAAATTTTTTCTTTCACATACTCCAATGTTGTGTGAAAGTTGCTTAAGAACCTGTTTTGTTATAGATATCATTCTGCTATTTACTCATGTCAGTTGACAGCTGTTCAAATAAATGTGGTTGTTCTAACTACAAATTTAGTAAGACAAATTTTTTCATTGATTTTGCTTAAAAATTAAAGAGTTTTAATTGTGGACGTTTTTTCTTAGCAGTGAGATGAGCTTTGTGTGGAATTATTTCAAGAAAAATGAAAAGGATTTTTCCCAAGAACACTGAAATACAAGGGGTCCTCTACATTTGCTATGGTCAACTATCTCAAATTAGTCCACAAAATCAACGTTGACAAGAAATCTTCCTCTTCCAATGTACCTACTGAAGACCACGCTTCTATATCAAAAAAACAACAACATCCCTCGGTGATGCACCAATTGCTAAATATGTTGTTTGCTTGTTTTTTGTTTTTTAATTTATACATAACCGGTTAACCGGTTAATTTTCGGTAACCGTAACCGATAACCGATTACGATTTTTTCGTTTAATACTGTTAACAGATAACCGGTTACTAAAATATGTCGGTTAATTGACAACCCTACTGGCTTCCGATGCTTCAATAGTTGCTGGTTTGTCGGCATTAACCAATGACTTAACATAGCCCTATAAAACCAAAGGGGCCAGTTAATAGGAACACTTCTGGAAATAAAGTTGTCACCAAATTGATTTTGCAATAAACTGATGGTTAAGCACACTGTTTGGCGCGTCTTTGCCAACAAGTTGAGAACGGCGACGAATCGACATTTCGGCGTCTTCTTCAATACTTCGCCCTACACCAGCAATATTCTCTTCGGTACGCACATTTCTTTGTCTTGTTGATGGTTTTGAATCGAGAAGAGTAAAATTAGTGCGAAAACGATCAATAACTGTACCATGAGGCAATTATAAGGTAGGCTCATATTGGAGAGCAGGGTGTGCTAGTTGTCAAAATCAGCTGGTAATTTTTAGTTTTTCTCATTGTTGTTGTTGCTTTTGTCGTTTGACGTTTGTAGCTCCTACACCATTGTTGTTGCAAAATTTTTCATTTGAGCAGCCATCTTAAAATGAGCTTACCTTGTAATTGTATCATGAACTGTACGAATAGCTTGCTCACTAGGCCGATTATGTTGACCGTAAATGAACGATTTATTTTTTCAAAATAAATTTCCACAATTTGGAAGCGTTATTCTGGCGTTCAACGATACATAATGAATTGCAAAACCTTGCTGAACAGAAATGTCAACACAATTTGACATTCTCAACTGTCACATCACAGACAACAACCATCGAAACTTCTCATGCAGTCAAAGAAACACTCCGTCGTATTCGTTTGAAGAACTTAGAATGATAAATATGTTGTTTTAAGTATGTTATAATGGGGATATCATATGATTGTTATATGATGCATATGATATGAAACATATGATATGAAGAGTTTAGAATGATAAGTTTTGTATAGATATTGTATCATGGACATTGTATGATGATGATACAAGCTGATGAATTTAGTAGGATGAATGTTGTGTGAAAGTGCTGTTTTATGGGTGTGGTCTGATTGGTGTGGTTTGATTGGAATGGTAATACTGGTATAGTTTGATCGGCACCTCAATGGGAATAGAATGATGGGTGTGGTATTTAAAAGGTATTGAATCATCGGTTGTCAATGATAGATATCGTATTAGGATAATGGTATGGTATTTAGTTGTGATGTGGTGGGTGTGAGATGATTGATATGATGTCATTATCGTGATATGAGTATGATATGATGGGTATGGTTCAATGGGTATGGTATGACACTTTTATTGTAATGATGTGTGCTCTATGATAAGTATGGAATGGTAGGAGATAGGAGTAAAAAAGTGAAATGTTTGCAAAAAGTTTCATCTAAACCGAACAACAGAATGGGTGTTAACCGCAAATGGGACAAGAAAATAATAATTTTTATTAATTAACCCATACGTTCAATTGATCGATTGATCGGGTTGTATTTGCACATATTGGCAATTTTCTCAGGAAAGAGTTGTAAGTAATGATAAAATTGATAGTTCCTCTAAGATAAGACAAGATTATAAGAAAAATTTAATTTCTATAACCCGCTCATTAATTTACGAAAAAAACAAACAATCAATCAAAATATGAGAATTCTTTTTATATCTCCCACCTGGAGCGCAAAGTATTCTGTATCGACTTTTCCAACTACAAATTAGATATTTATTAACCCATGTGAATAATTGAACAAGCTTCTCAATTACCAGCTTAGGGTACGTGCATATCTATTATGTGCGCAGCAATTACAACTATTTGAATATGTTCACTATTTTTCTACTATAACTTTGCAACAATTTAAATTTGTTTCTAGGCAGAAAGAATAGTTTTTTTTTTGTAAACAAAAGAATTCGATTTAATTGCGATTTATTGAATATTTACACGTGAGTTATTGAATATTTACAGTATGGAAATAATTGCCAATAAAAAAATGCTGAGCGCAAAAATTATTCAAAGTGCTTCCGATTGGGTAGCGCCGAACCGCACCTGTGCCATCCGTGTAGAGGAAAGAAAAAAAGAATATTGTAAAAATGTACAAAACCGGTTGATTCGTGTCGGCGTACTGACCGGAAAAAATTTACAAATAACAAAATAATTAAAATTGCATTTTATTGCGACTCACATAGCAGCTGAGAAGCGAGCTATTGTTGTTGTTGTTGCTGTTGTTGCTGTCGTGTAGTTGCCCTTGACAGAGGTGCCGGATGGGAACAGCAGCCAAAGCGATAAAAACAATAAATATTTTTTACGTTTGCGCATTCAGAGCAACAGAGTAAAAGTTATGCGCCTCTGGCAACACTGGCAACAATAATATCAACAACAACAATAACAACAACAGCAAGAATTGCAACAACAATTGCAACAACAGCTGCAATTACAATAACAACGATGAAAATGTCCATAGCTGAAAATGAGGACACTAGCTGCAGCGTAGCCCCATTATTTTTTACCCGTTCCTAAGCTTAAAACTCTTTTACACGCCCCCTACGCCCATCTAAGATATTTTTTTATTATTTTTGTTTTGGCTACAATTTTATTTTTTATTGTTTTATTCCTTGCGTTTAATAGCCACCCACAGTAAGGGGGAGACGGGGTGTGTGGCGGTGGTGTGTTGGCATGTTTGGCTTGCAAACTTGGCAGCACTGTTGCTCTAACGGTATTTTAGCTCTGAGCTATAGGCTAATATGAGGTTAGATTGAGAATGACTTGGCGACTAGGAAGGTCGTTAAATTTATGCGAGTCGCAGGAAGACGTTCCCACGAGAGAGAGAGAGAGAGAGGGAGGGAGAGTGTGATTGTGTGGTAATGTATTTCATGGGGGGGGGGGGAGGGAGATGGAGAGTACTGCACCTCACTGGCGACTAGGTTTAAATATTCAAGTTGACCTCTGGCTTTTGTGCTTGTAAATGTGCGTGCGTGCATGTCTGTGTGCGTGTTGTTTGTTTATTATGTTAATTTACAGCGATTATTATCGGCCAATCCTTTCTAATGAGTTGTTGTTGCGTGAGCTTGTTGCGTGTGGCACCAAAATTAATTGAAGTCTACTAGGATGAAATTTCTGCCTTGCTGTGGATTACCTTCTATTGCGACTTATTTATTGTTAAATTTTAATTTGAGTGCCTTTTTATGAGAAAATAATTCTATCCAAATTTTTAAAGGAAATGAACAAATAAAAAATTTTTGTGATTTTTTTCAGATCCAACACCAGAATCCGTGCTCTGCTGCTCTTCAACAAAGCAGGTAAATATTTAGTTATGTTTCAAAACTTGCTCATGTCTTCTATTTCGTTCAACTTCTACTTCAAACACTTGCGTTGCGCTTAAAATTAAATCAAATATTTAATTAGCCCCAACCAGCTGGCATCACTGTCACTTTGGCACACACACACACACACTTCTTGTCCTTGGTTGGGCTTTTGAATGCTTGCGTGAATGTATGTTTGCTTGTATATCTTTGGCTGTCTTTTATGTTGTGGTGTATATGTGTGTGAGTGTGGGTGTGTATGTGTTTTAAATATTTAAAATATTGAGTGCACTGTTCCTTTTGTTCGTATTTGAAACCACAGGTTCCTACTTCTTGCGCCTTACTTTCACCCTAGCAGTTTCTAAACTAATTTTTTGCCTCTGCCCCGCCATGAACTACCACTCATTCAGTTTCTTCAACAAACACCTACATTTGAAAAGTTTTGCCCTTAACGCAGTGGCGCACACAGAGTATTTTATCAAGGGAAACAGAACTGTTTCATACTTTGTATGTATAATTTATTTAATTATATTTAATTTATTTTAATTTAGCAAATTTTTTTACGTAAGAGCCTACTGAACTGCCTCACAGCAGTCAAAAATATAAATTCTCTTCTGAATTAAACTTTAAAGGTCATCAAGTTCACTAAAAGTTCAGAAAATGTACCAAAAACTTCTTCTTTAGTATTTTCTGTGTGGTTCAGTTAAAAACTTAAAATTATGTTATTAAGAGACAGAAAATATAGTTTATCCAAAATATTTTAGAATTATCATGATATTTTATTTTGATTTTTCGAAAAAAATCACGATAACGCAAAATTCTTACGAAAATTCTGAAAAAATTGGGACCCTTCCGTGACAATTTTACTTACATATCACTAGTCAGCAATGCCAGGACCATAAAGCAGCATGTTCATAAGCCTGTTCCTCCTACTGTTGAGGAACTTTGCTAAATTTTTCATATTTTTCCATACAAAATTTACCATTTTTCGCAAAAATTCACGTTTTTAAACCCTCATAACTTTCTTGTTTATAAAAAAGTTCAGATAATATTTTGGAAATAAAAATTCAATAATTCAAATAAAATTACAAAAATTTTGTGAAAATCCTTTTTTTTTGTTATAACTTATCAAAGTTCCCAAATTTTTAAGTTCTTTGGTGTTTTTTGAAGTTAGAGAATTTTTTTTATATATAAAATATTTATTCAAAAAAAAAAAAAAAAAATAAAAATTGAGTTATAATAGCAATATACAATTTAAAATAATCTTATTAACTGTAAGAAGTGTGAGCTTTCAAAGAAAAAAAAGTTGGCTGTTTCGTGGACAACCCGTAGGTTTTGACGTGACGGTGTTTCTTGTTGTTTTTGATGTTGATGTAGATGTTGATGTTGATGTTGATGTTGATGTTGATGTTAATGTTGATGTTGATGTTGATGTTGATGTTGATGTTGATGTCGATGTTGATGTTGATGTTGATGTTGATGTTGATGTTGGTGTTGCTGTTGATGTTGATGTTGATGTTGATGTTGATGTTGATGTTGATGTTGATGTTGATGTTGATGTTGATGTTGATGTTGATGTTGATGTTGATGTTGATGTTGATGTTGATGTTGATGTTGATGTTGATGTTGATGTTGATGTTTATGTTGATGTTGATGTTGATGTTGATGTTGATGTTGATGTTGATGTTGATGTTGATGTTGATGTTGATGTTGATGTTGATGTTGTTGTTTTTGTTGTTGTTGTTGTTGGTGTTGTTGTTGTTGTTGTTGTTGTTGTTGTTGGAGTGGTTGTTGTTGTTATTCTTGTTGTTGTTATTGATGTTGTTGCTTTTGCTTTTTTATTTGCTTTTCCATTGGTTGTGCTTTTCCTTGGTGCATTAACTTTGCCCAAAAAGATGCATATGCGTCACATTAGGCTATTCCCTGTGGGGCCTCATGACGCTGTCAATTTTTTTTTAATTCTTATCATGTGCCCGAAGACCTCACCTTAATTTTCGTTCTTTAAAATTTACCGTTATGCCAGTATTCACAGAGTTATAATTCCATGTAACGTTTTTTCATGATTGTAGCATTTTTACTGTATTATGTGGTTGCCACCCTGAAATCATGACCATAAGATTTTTTTTTTGTAATTTAGTTATGAGGTGTAATAACACTTCTATGCTGTCGTAAAACAAAATGTACCGCAGCACGTCTTCTGAGTGAGTAATAATTCCATGCAACGATATTATATTTCCGTTCCATAAGTACTTTATTCGCGACCTCGTAAGGTAAAAACTTTTTTTTTTTATTTTTGTCGTAAAGCCAAGTAGAAATCCATAATTTTCCTTTTTAAACATTTATCGTAGCTTATATACTCACCGAGTAAAATTACAATGCAACGCCGCTGCGTGAATGTTGCTTTGTCGATTTTTAAGCGGCTCTCTCTGCGTCCCCATGACGTCAGAAATTTTTTGTCTAATTTTGTTGTGAGGGCTTAGAACAGGCCTTCATTGGTGTATCAAATTTTAATTACTAATTACTAATTACTGAGTATTACTAATACTCAGCGAGTAATAATTCCATGTAACAAATTTTCACGTGTGTTGCTTAAGCAGCTCCCACCGCGTCCCAATCACATTTTTAATTTTGTTTTTATTTTTATAATGAAGTCAAAGAATTAATCTTTACGCTCATACGGTTTTTGTAGTCATAGCTTTTATACTCAGTAAATAACAATTCAATGCAACGCCAGTGAATTTTGAAAAAATGCATTTTTCAACTTTTTTGGAAACCTGCGTGGTAAAACGTAACTTCGTCACGTCAAAACCAACATTTTTAAATTGCATTTTGAAGTTCATAGTTCATTTATTACAGTTTGAAAATCACATTTGAAATAGGTTTGAGAACAACGTATGCTATCAATTTGAAAATCAACCTCCCAGCAGATAAGTGGACCGAATTTGAAATAGTTCTGAACTAGTTCCAAAAAGGACCAGTACTAGTTCCACTACAATACCATTTAACATTGAACGAACTCACGCTTTTTGCGGCTTGATGTCATAGGAAAAGACAATTGTCCCCATTAACACTCCTTTTTCTCCATATTTGTACTGGTGGCATAAGGAACGTGTTTCAAATGGTTACTTTCGCAATAGCCTAAAAGTGGTTCCTTTTTAATTAGTTTTAAAGGGAACATTTCAAAAGTGTAAAAATTTAGTGAACTGGAGCAAAGGTCTTAAGGACCATCCACAAGATTTATTCAGAAGAAAGTTGTGTTTATAAATGTCTACACAATTTTTTTTTTTTTTTTTTTTGTAAATATTTTTTCTTGTGCGAAGAAAATTTAAAAAAAATAGCCAGAACGCGTTTATTTTTTTCAGCAATACTTTTGAAAACAAAAGTAAAGTGAATTGTTCTACACTCTGAAAGTAGCTCTGAAAGAACGCCTTTTGTATTTTTTCAAAGCTACTTCGAACTGCCCTAGAAATGAACTAGTTCACTTTTTCAATTGACTCCGAAATAACTGTTGGGCTTTTTCTCAATTTGAGAATAAAGTCCACTTTTTGTTGAGAATGCTATCATTCTCAAATCAATCTCAAATCGATATCAAACGTTTGACGCTTGAGAACTACATTTGATATCAAATCATTCTCAAATCATTCGCAAACCTCAATGTTTGCTGGGTAATATGAGCATTAGAGTGGGTCGATCTCCATACAAAATTAAAATATTGAAAACAAAATTGAGCTTGCCAACATACTTGGCCTAAAGCTCAAATTTGTTTTCAATATAAGTAATGAAAGGCCGTATGCAAAATACTAAGATTAAAAATGAAAATATTTTAAAAGTTTATCCACTTTTTAAAAGCTTGCTTTAAGAGCTTTTTGGCACGAGGAAAATCTTTGTTGTTTTTTCATAAAATTAACTAGCAACTTCATGATTTCTCACTGGCAAAATTAAATTCAAAACCAACCACCTTGTGCGCGTTGAACTCTCCAAAGTGTGCACACTTGTGTAACTACGCTACAACTATGTTGCTTAGAATTACTTGTAGTGCCTCTTGTTGGCTCAAACGAACACCCATCATCCGCCCAATTCACAAATCTGATATCTCCCTTATGTAGTCTCATGGCAAAATTAAACATGTAGTGTACATTTACAGCTCATTTTCCAGATATTATTTAAAATTAAAATGAAAATGCTTCCTTGAAGAGTATCATGATATACGTATCGCTTCAAATTTCCCAAAACTTGTTACGGGAAACGAAAGAAAAAAGAATAATGGCAAATAAAAAAACAAAAAATAAATTAAAATATCAAGTCGTGCAAGTTTTGTGCACTTTGCGAGAATTTTGCTTCAGTTGCAATTAAAAATTTAAACAATATGTTAATCGGAACATGCTCGGAAGAGAGAAAAACTTGATTGCAGCAAAGTTACACGTTTGCAGGCAGTTATGAGAAGCTAGCGTTTGTTTGAAGAAGTTAAAAATTAAAATGTCACGTGTCAGCAACGAGAAGTGGAAATGCCTTATTTTTTTTTTCGTAATAAATTAGTTTGTTCTTAACAGACAACGCCATTTAAGTGAGTGGGAATGATAATTGCAAATGAATTAGAATTTAAGTCGTAGAATTTAAAATTTCAAGAATAAGTTGAAATTTTGGAAATTTCTCCTTCAATTTTTCGAAGGAAAATATTATGAAACTAAAGCTTATGAACTAAAATGTGAAATGTGCAGAGAGGTATATGAGTAGATAATTAAATCAAAAAAAATATTATGACCTAATAATAATTTTTTATGAATGAGGTACACCCTGATCTTTTGTTTTCCAACCTCTCGCAATTGAGGCAATTCTATACTTTCTTTTCGATAATTATAAATAAGCCAATAAGTTCAAGTCTGATTTTAATGGTTTGCTTATGTTTTGCCTTTTATTTTTGCTGAGTCAGCGACTGATTTCACCAAATTTGTTTACATGTAAGACAAGCAAAATATTTGTATTATTCAAACAATACTATATAAGCAATAATAATAGCAATAACAGCAGCTATATTAAAAGCTTTTTAAGGCCAAAACAAGCTTCGATGAGTCACAATAAGCAGCATTGAAGTTAACAACTCACACATACGTGCCATGAAATGCACGCACACACACATACACTGTGCCGGCCAACAGAATCATTGCTGAAGTTGACACACTAAAGCATTTTCACATTCGTATTCATCATAATTACAAAAATAATAATTATGATGTTGATGTTGATCATGACAATGTTAATAATCATGATAATCAAATGAAACGAATCAATTATTCATAGTCATCAGCATAATCAACGCCATTATTGTGCCTGTGTGTATGTTATATTTAACAGCAGCAGATGCAACAGCACACAGACGCCCACAACAACAGCCACGCCTATACATTTGGGATGCATAGAATTGTACAAAGCTGATTGTTAATGCAAATAACAGGCTCAATTGGTTGGTTATGAAGCGTTGTGCTGCGCGTTTCGAAATGATCTCGATTGTACTTTATAGTTGAGCTCACAATTGAACTCATGCACTTGACGTTGAAGTTAGTTGGTGTTGATGAAGACTCAATGAAGTCAATGCTTACTGCAGAGTGTACTTAAACCGAAGAAAGTTCAACAAGCAGACCAGGAAGAATGATTTACGAGTTATTCAATTAAATAGTGAGCAATAATATGTAAATCCAGGGATTGAAATAATAAAGTTATCAAAGCAAAATCGCGTATTTCGCAGACAGAAAATGTATGCTTATTTAATGCAGGCAATAAGGATAAAATTGGAACAGTTTCCTAACTTTTGTTATAGATACTGCAAGTTTAAAGATTATTCGAAAACTGATAAAATAAAAGATTGAAAACCAATAACTGTACAAACGTCATAACAAGTTTAAAGAGCAATGAAAAATGTATCGAAAAAGTTTAAGCAGCACTGGAAAAATAGATTGATAACCATATTATACAAGCGAGTTAAAGTTTGAGAAGCAATATTAAATTGATTTCATTCTCTCAAGAAGCATCAGAAAATTAATACAAAAATTGCATTCAATTAACTATTTGATATCAACTGAAGAATCGAAACAAATAATTTGAGAGACACTTTAATGTATATCTTAAATGTTAAAGCAGTACTGGAATGTATATCTGTTTTGTTTAAACAGCACTGAAGTATAAATTAAAAAAAGTTTTCGAGACCTAGGTAGTGCAAGCGGTAGCGAACTTGCCTGCCATCCAGTGGTTCTGAGTTCAAATCCCAGGTAGCTCATGATCCAATGATTTTATCTCTCTTAATTTTAATAAAATACTAATTTTTTTATAAACTGAAATGAAAATTTCATCAATATTTGAGAGTTAATAGTTGTAGCTGATGGTAAATATGTTTATTTATGCTTAATAAATACAAAAAGTTTTAATCTTAAGAACTGATCATTAGCAGGAAATTACTTTATTTTTTCTTTAACTTAATTTAACAAAAAAAAAAAAAACAAAACATGTATAGTGGGAAAGAGTGATGTTGGAGGGAAAAAAGAATTCAGAGCTTTAACCTTCTTAGATGAGTATCAAATTCATTGATTATATTGCCAATGTCATACCAAGCTTGCTAATTAAAGTTTCAACACATCCGTAGTCGGTGTACTTAAAATTAAGATAGAGGAGAGTGAAGAAAGATCACGCAAGACTATTGATGAGTTGGTATAGTAGACAACGAAACAGCTGTCTAGGCTGCGGTATTGTTTGCTGTATTGGGAGTTGTTGTAGGTTGTTTTTTTTAATCAGAGTTAAAATGTAGTTGAAGAATAATGATTACATCGAGTTAGATTGGATTTTTTTATATTCGATTGGAAAAGTGATTTGTATTGTTAACAGTTGCTGTAGAACTATGTGTGATTTTAAGGGAGAAGATGGAAAAAATTATGGTTTTTTTTTTGCTTATTTCAGTCAGAGCTGGGGGATGGGATTAAGGTAAAATATTCTTGCTTTGTGATTTAGGCCTGATACGAGGACTAGGACGAGTTAATCTTAGCGTTAGAGTTAGAGTTAGAGTTAGAGTTAGAGTTAGAGTTAGAGTTAGAGTTAGAGTTTGAGTTAGAGTTAGAGTTAGAGTTAGAGTTAGAGTTAGAGTTAGAGTTAGAGTTAGAGTTAGAGTTAGAGTTAGAGTTAGAGTTAGAGTTAGAGTTAGAGTTAGAGTTAGAGTTAGAGTTAGAGTTAGAGTTAGAGTTAGAGTTAGAGTTAGAGTTAGAGTTAGAGTTAGAGTTAGAGTTAGAGTTAGAGTTAGAGTTAGAGTTAGAGTTAGAGTTAGAGTTAGAGTTAGAGTTTGAGTTAGAGTTTGAGTTAGAGTTAGAGTTAGAGTTAGAGTTAGAGTTAGAGTTAGAGTTAGAGTTAGAGTTAGAGTTAGAGTTAGAGTTAGAGTTAGAGTTAGAGTTAGAGTTAGAGTTAGAGTTAGAGTTAGAGTTAGAGTTAGAGTTAGAGTTAGAGTTAGAGTTAGAGTTAGAGTTAGAGTTAGAGTTAGAGTTTGAGTTAGAGTTTGAGTTAGAGTTAGAGTTAGAGTTAGAGTTAGAGTTAGAGTTAGAGTTAGAGTTAGAGTTAGAGTTAGAGTTAGAGTTAGAGTTAGAGTTAGAGTTAGAGTTAGAGTTAGAGTTAGAGTTTGAGTTAGAGTTAGAGTTAGAGTTAGAGTTAGAGTTAGAGTTAGAGTTAGAGTTAGAGTTAGAGTTAGAGTTAGAGTTAGAGTTAGAGTTAGAGTTAGAGTTAGAGTTAGAGTTAGAGTTAGAGTTAGAGTTAGAGTTAGAGTTAGAGTTAGAGTTAGAGCTAGAGTTAGAGTTAGAGTTAGAGTTTGAGTTAGAGTTAGAGTTAGAGTTAGAGTTAGAGTTAGAGTTAGAGTTAGAGTTAGAGTTAGAGTTAGAGTTAGAGTTAGAGTTAGAGTTAGAGTTAGAGTTAGAGTTAGAGTTAGAGTTAGAGTTAGAGTTAGAGTTAGAGTTAGAGTTAGAGTTAGAGTTAGAGTTAGAGTTAGAATTAGAGTTAGAGTTAGAGTTAGAGTTAGAGTTAGAGTTAGAGTTAGAGTTAGAGTTAGAGTTAGAGTTAGAGTTAGAGTTAGAGTTAGAGTTAGAGTTAGAGTTAGAGTTAGAGTTAGAGTTAGAGTTAGAGTTAGAGTTAGAGTTAGAGTTAGAGTTAGAGTTAGAGTTAGAGTTAGAGTTAGAGTTAGAGTTAGAGTTAGAGTTAGAGTTAGAGTTAGAGTTAGAGTTAGAGTTAGAGTTAGAGTTAGAGTTAGAGTTAGAGTTAGAGTTAGAGTTAGAGTTAGAGTTAGAGTTAGAGTTAGAGTTAGAGTTAGAGTTAGAGTTAGAGTTAGAGTTAGAGTTAGAGTTAGAGTTAGAGTTAGAGTTAGAGTTAGAGTTAGAGTTAGAGTTAGAGTTAGAGTTAGAGTTAGAGTTAGAGTTAGAGTTAGAGTTAGAGTTAGAGTTAGAGTTAGAGTTAGAGTTAGAGTTAGAGTTAGAGTTAGAGTTAGAGTTAGAGTTAGAGTTAGAGTTAGAGTTAGAGTTAGAGTTAGAGTTAGAGTTAGAGTTAGAGTTAAAGTTAGAGTTAGAGTTAGAGTTAGAGATAGAGTTAGAGTTAGAGTTAGAGTTAGAGTTAGAGTTAGAGTTAGAGTTAGAGTTAGAGTTAGAGTTAGAGTTAGAGTTAAAGTTTTGATTCAAATTTCGAATTAGAGAATAAAACTGTGAATGGGGTGTACTTAGTATAGTCTTTCTGGACTAGATTCTGTTACGGTTGGATACTGGTTGAAAACGGAGTGATTGGGGGGGTCTTTTTTTGTTTACACGTCATTCAGATTTGCATGTATTTGCCATCTAAATGATTCGGCTAACTCGTTTTTGGAACATATTTATATTTAACTGACAATTTTGAACCTCCGGCACCATTTAGAGCGAATTGCAGAGGTCTTTTGTCATTTAGATATGACATGCGATATGAATTCATAACCTTGTTACCCTAGAGTCGTCTGCTCGTACAAGAACGCCTTTTATGGAAGTCCAATTTGATTTGATTGAATTCGGCCGCCGGTGTGTCGAACAGGTTTTTTTGGACGTGAAAGTTTGTAGATAGTTTGAGAATAATATTTTTTAATAGTTTGAATTGACTGAGTTAGAGACATAGTTCCTCGCGCAAATGCGTTCTGGGGAAATTGTTTTACTTGTGATAGTTTTTCGTATCTGAATAAGTCTTAGATATACGAAAAATAATATAATTTTTCATTATGAATTTTTTTCAATCCTTCGTCCTCAAGTCCATGTTTGAAAAATACATTAATGTAAACAAATGCAGTCATCCAGTTGCAATCGTGGATAAGTCAGGTGCAATAGCAAGTAAAAAAATTTTATTAATCAGTCTGTTGCCTGACAGCAAAAAGGTAGCTTAAGAAAAAAAAAAAAAAAAAATCAATAAATCGAATGTCGTTTTACCAGTTGAGCTGGGCACGTCATAGGTGTGGCGACAAAAAAATAGAATATAAATGAATATTAAACACAAAAGGGGCCGGTTGTAAGCAGACAATTGGCACAAAAAGCCAATGACACAATGAAATCGATGAAAAACAATTGCTGTATGTACTGCATGAACAATAGGGGAGGTGAGGAGAGCAAATGAGATCTTACTTGCAATATTGTGCATAGAATATGAAGTGTTAAGAAAAGGGTGAGAGAGAGAGAGAAAAAAAACCAAGATGACAAAACAGAACAGAAGTCGCTTATCTTGGTGAAGGTAAACAAGCTGTTTTGAAAAAATCTTGCAATGTAAGCAAAAATATGAAAAAATTTATGGAATATTTATGCGGGAAAAACCTAAGAGATTATAAAGATGACAAATAAAATTGAATTTTATGAGCAATACCTGTCTTGTTAACGCCATGAGGTAGATGATAAAATATAAAATATTTTATAAAGCTAGAACACTGCTAGTTTCATAAATAAAAAAGAGAAGTAAAGATGTACTTTTATTGCTTATTTCTATATCAAAACCGTTTTTTAAATTCGTCACATTGAAAACGGAAGACTAAATTGATTGATTTTAACTCCTTTACACAAAATTCTAACTCGAACTACTTCTTCTGTAATTTTTAGCATTTTCTCACCAAAAGCTCTTTCGTAATTTTGAGTATTATCTCACCTAAATGTTTTTTAAACCAATACGGAATTATATGTCTTTCACTACAAAAGTTGCGTTTTTTCTGCTTGTTTACATATGTTACAAGTATTTTTTAGAACTTTGTTGTTGCTTCTTTTCCCCATTTCTAGCATAGGTGTTGTTAAAAAAGTTTTAGTTTTTTTTTTGCAAAAATAAAAGCTTATGTAATACATATGTATAATGCTCATTATGTTTTCCTAGTTGTTTGATTTCATCAGTATTATTCTTTGATAAACTTTAAAGCTTAACAAACTTTTGCCAACTTAATTGACCAAATGATAAAAAATTAAATGCTTCTAAATAAAACTAAAATCATATAAATTATTTATATCGCGAAAGTTGCGAAAATTTTAAGGGCTCTCCATTGTCGCGTCGTTGCATGCTTTACTGCTCCAGAGGTGCAAGTGTCGATATTTCGTCCTTTCTCTTTCTCTCTTAAACACGCCATTGACTGTGTCGTTGCGCCCTCTGCGCTCATTCATTTACATACTGACTGAGTGAGTGAGGTCTCTTGAGTATAATTAACAGAAATGCTACTCCATTCAAGTGCATGTTGCATGCAGTACCGCCCTAAAAGTATGCTAAGCGAAAAAATAAAAATGGTTACAAGCAGCAGCAGCAGAAGCGGCATTTAATATTAACTCGCGCATAAATTCATACATATGGAAATCTATGAAGAAGCACAACCACAAAAATTTTCCGCTAACTGTAGTCAACGTAAAGTCAGCCAGCCAACAAGTGAGGCAGTCAGTCAGTCATTGCTTCAGTCAGCTTCTGCTGCCGAGCGCTCTTTTGTACGAGTGCTGCTTGTCAGAAAAGCACTTCAATGCAACAACAACAGTAAAAACATGAAAAGCTTAACTGAACAGCTTGGCTGACTAACTGAGAGGCTGACGCACTTTTTAACGCCTGTGCATATGCAAAGTAAAAAATGCATGAATTGTGATTGTGTTAGTATTTTGTTTTTTTTTTTTTTTTTTTTTTTTTTTTTGGTATATGTCGGCTTGCGGCAAAAGCTTCATACACTTGCATGCCACAACATCAATGAAAATAATGCTTAAGGATCTTTTATTTATACAAATGAGAATTTTAATTATTTATTTTTGAATTTATTTTGCTTTGAGCATTTAATTTTATTTTACAGAATTATCACAACTGTGATAATAAATATAATTTACAAAAGTTGGTTTCGTAAAATCAAACGCCTTTAGCGGCTTAAAAAATTAAGAGTTAAATTAAAGAATGAACATGACGGTGCACATTGATTAAACATTATTATCATCAAGATCATATAATCTGATCATTTCATTAAATTTTAAAGCTACTTAAAATTTTTTGGATATTGAAGTGAGACAAAGTCACAATGCTCTTCATTTTCAGTATAAGCCCAAAGCTCAGAAGCTTTCAGTGCTGCATACAAAATTTAAACATTGCATCCAGCGGACCATAAATGCAATATTTGTCCGTACCATTTGTCCGTCGGAGTGCGTACATTGCTTTACAAACACAAATGTAGTTGGCTAACTAATGCAACAACGAAGCATCGAGTGCATGCGTGCATTTACGTCTGACAAATGTGGGCCTGTGTCTGTCCAATGTGCTTGAATGCCTTAACATGCATATCAATATGAGTGTGTTGGTATGTCCGTTCAAGTAACTGCTTTACATTGGTGGGAAACAGGAGTTAATTGGCTTGATAAATCATTTATGACTGTTGTGTTTGGTAAATAGCATTTTTGTTCTATACATTTTGTATCTTGTATTTTGTATTTTGCATTTTGTATTTTGTATTTTGTATTTTGTATTTTGTATTTTGTATTTTGTATTTTGTATTTTGTATTTTGTATTTTGTATTTTGTATTTTGTATTTTGTATTTTGTATCTTGTATTTTGTGTTTTGTGTTTTGTATTTTGTATTTTGTATTTTGTATTTTGTATTTTGTATTTTGTATTTTGTATTTTGTATTTTGTATTTTGTATTTTGTATTTTGTATTTTGTATTTTGTATTTTGTATTTTGTATTTTGTATTTTGTATTTTGTATTTTGTATTTTGTATTTTGTATTTTGTATTTTGTATTTTGTATTTTGTATTTTGTATTTTGTATTTTGTATTTTGTATTTTGTATTTTGTATTTTGTATTTTGTATTTTGTATTTTGTATTTTGTATTTTGTATTTTGTATTTTGTATTTTGTATTTTGTATTTTGTATTTTGTATTTTGTATTTTGTATTTTGTATTTTGTATTTTGTATTTTGTATTTTGTATTTTGTATTTTGTATTTTGTATTTTGTATTTTGTATTTTGTATTTTGTATTTTGTATTTTGTATTTTGTATTTTGTATTTTGTATTTTGTATTTTGTATTTTGTATTTTGTATTTTGTATTTTGTATTTTGTATTTTGTATTTTGTATTTTGTATTTTGTATTTTGTATTTTGTATTTTGTATTTTGTATTTTGTATTTTGTATTTTGTATTTTGTATTTTGTATTTTGTATTTTGTATTTTGTATTTTGTATTTTGTATTTTGTATTTTGTATTTTGTATTTTGTATTTTGTATTTTGTATTTTGTATTTTGTATTTTGTATTTTGTATTTTGTATTTTGTATTTTGTATTTTGTATTTTGTATTTTGTATTTTGTATTTTGTATTTTGTATTTTGTATTTTGTATTTTGTATTTTGTATTTTGTGTTTTGTATTTTGTATTTTGTATTTTGTATTTTGTATTTTGTATTTTGTATTTTGTATTTTGTATTTTGTATTTTGTATTTTGTATATTTTACCTTTTATTCTGACATCATCAAACTTTAATCTCATTTTCGATTATCTATATTTTATATGTTTATTTTAGATTCTTGTAAGACATCTTGAATATAACGTCTGAAAACTTTATTAAATTTATTATGTAAATTTATTGGACACTATCAATTAATCCTGTCGAGAACATATTTGACACAGAAAATAATAAACTTGCTCAATAACTTGATTACGTAATGATATACCTATTATACTGCCTCACCCCTTTGATCTTAAGATCCTTCATCACTCTCCTTCTAGCAAAACGTACCTACTAAATGTCGTATATAATTAATGACAAAATAGAAATTACTTTTCCACCTTCGGCTCAAAAAGAATAACGAAACAGAAATTACCAACGTATGCGTCTTCAACATTGAATGTATACCAACTGCTGTGCCAAAGCAATGCATGTGCAAGCCTTAGACATGCCAGAGAAAACAACTGCCTCTTCGTTTAATCTTCATTGCACAAAATAAGCAATTAGATCCTTGAAATATCTCAGTCAGCATGGAAGAAATAATGCAAATTATAACCAGGTTAAAGTGCTTTTAATTGTGCCACATCATTGCATCATGCTGCACGCACACACAAATGCAAGATCCAATACAAAAGCTCATAAGCTTGTGTGTTACAGCTATTACAGAGTGTACCGAAGTACCTACCTGCCTGCATACCGGAGACCATGTCAATAAAATTAAAATATTTTGTATAAATACACACACACACACACACACACACACACATTTAACAAATTAAAATTGGGACAAACGACAATAAATGAGTTGAATCACTTGTAGGAACAGGGAAATGGGTTGGGCTAGTTTGAGGATATGCAATATGCCCCAGCTGGCATGGCGTCAAACTGCATTGAAACGAAAGGGAAAACGGCGATACACAAAAAAAGCTAAGAATTTGTATGCTTTGGAATCAATATGCATGCGAGATACGAGGCAGGCGTCGTTTGGGCCAGCTAAGCGCGCTCATGTGCCGCATATGAGCGTAAAAAAAGGATATATCATTGAAATTATTCTAGTTGGATATAGCGAAGTAAAAAAAAAACAAAAAAAAAAAAAATGAAAACGAAAAATGATGCTAATGGCTGCATGCAACATAATTGTTGTTTTTGTTGGCTGGTTGCTGCGACACTCTATAGAAATTTTCAAAACTAGGCCGCCAGATTTTTAGAGAAACTAATAAAAAAGAGTATTGTAAGAACTTCATGTATCGCACAAGCGATGCCCCCTTCTTCAGACACCACCACAGTGCAGAGTATGTGGATGTGTCGCCTTTGATATTTATTACTTTTTTCTTTTTTAAGTGGAGCAGCAGCACAGTTGCAAGACTCGCATTTTTTAGTTGCAAGTGGAACAAAATCGAGTTGGCAGCATGAGGTGCTCACGATTTATTACACAAGGACGACGACAATCGAGGCAAATTGAGTCGTTGGGGCAGGCTCCACAATGAGTTGCAATGAGTGAGTGGATGCGATTATTTTGTCAAGATGTAGGCGACTTTATTGCAAGTTATGAGTGTGACGTTTGAAGCTATTTGTCTTGGGGTAACATTAACGGAAGTATTCTTTGAAAAGATATGCTTGCATTGAATAAATGCGATAATTATGGCAACTTATGAATGGAACATTCAAGTATTTGTGATCTTTTGAATAGCGACAAGAGAAATTAATTTTAAGAAAACTACTCTTTATGGAAAAGTAATGTAAAAGGTTTCAAGCATTCCATGACGATCCCATTCAGTTAAGTCATGACTGAAAATGGATTTTTTAACTAATGTTTTGAAATGAATATAATAAACTCAGCGAATCTTAAAAACATCCCTCCAAAAAGTAATCTGGTAGACTTAATGTACACTAGACCGTACCACCTCCTATGCAAAAAAAAAAGTTCAGCGAATATGACGCATTTTTGCAAGACAATTACGAAAACAAATTTTTTTTTTTTTACCGAAAGTAGGGGTCGCGCAATTGACATATTACTTCATATCTCTGGTGTTTATAGCCGGATTTTAAAGTTTGGTATATCAATGTTTTTGTCTCAAAGAGACCAATATAACCTCCATAAAAGTCATTGACCTCAGGTGCACCGTTCTAGTACTTACCCTCAAGATCTCAGTTCCTACCATCCTAATGTGCCACCTTAATATCAAAAAAATAAAGCTTATAAAATATCATTAATCTTTTGCTCAGAAAGTATATCGATATTTCCAGCAGAACTATTTCTAAAAAATTTTTGAAAATTTTTTGCCGAACGTAGGGCTCCCTTTTTTCATTTTCGTCATATCATCGGTATTAAAAGTCTGTTCGTATTGAATGGCATATCGATGTTTTTGTCTGAAAGAGACCAATTATTTTTTCTCCAAAATAAAAAAAATGTCGTATGTCATGTCATATGTCATGCCATATGTCATGTCATATGTCATGTCATATGTCATGTCATATGTCATGTCATATGTCATGTCATGACATATGACATTTGTTTTTATGCTGTTTTTTATAGTTCGAAATTAGAAAAGTTTCTTTAATTTCAACATAAATTCTTTTACAACACTTCTTGATTTTTGTGTGTTGTTAAAATAAATAAAATAGTAAATTGATTTTATTCTTTTCACTTAAGAATAACTCGAATCAAAAATATAAAAGTTAAATTATATTTATATAAAGTTCACTAAATAAATGGGATTGAAGATTTCTTTGTTAACAATTTATTATATGTGTTATGCATTATTTTTGGCTCAAATACCTAAAAGATAAAGGATAACGCATACCCTGGCTTCTAAAGTTTTTGGCATAAAAAGTAAAATTCCTTTATGACAAGCAAAAACTTTTCTTCACACCCAGAGCCAAAGCCAAAACAATAATTATCGCAATTTATACTCAGCATGAAGCCTGATGTAGATTTTTGCAGCAGCAAATAATTTCCATAACTATTTTCCAAACTTATCCTAACCTGACCGTGACACCAATTGTTAAACGACCAAATAAAGATGCTCAACATCGTAGAGACGACAATAGATTTGCTTATAAAGTTTGGTGGTTGCGTTGCTATGAAACTTGAGACTAATAAATTCGTCTTTTGACTGAGCCAAAAACTTTATCGTTCAATTGCCTTTACATCCCCCTCCCCTCCTTAAATTCCCTTTCCTTGGAGCTGTAGATTCTCTCAAATTCCATACTAAATGAATAAACCGCAAAATGCTGCAGCACAACAAAAGCAAAGTTATATTTTCAAGCAAAACTGCAGCTTCCGTTAAATTTCCGTCTTTTACTGCCAGCTTTTAACCTGCCCTCATCTGCCAACTTTACCCGGAGGTGCCCCAAGTGCGACAGTTTCTTTAGCTTTTATTGTGTCTACGCTATGCTACGCAGTTGTTCAAATTTTACGTTTATATAAATTTCGTTGTTGAAATTTTCTAAACCGCTGCCGCTGCCTTGGTTTGCTTAGCTCTGCTCCGCTTTGTTTCGCATGCAACAAATACTGCCACTCAAAAATAACAACAACAACAACACTGGCAGTTTATGCGGTAGCAATAATGTTCCTGAGTTGAAGTTGTTGTTGCTTTATGCAGAAATACGCTGCACTATCGCTCCAAACCAAGTTGATAAATTTTTGAAACTATTTTGACTTCTTGGGAAATTCAAAAACTCTTTTTTCACTAAGTGCTGCGTATCTGTGGAATACGTGTTGGTTTCTTTATTTTTTAGATATGTAGATGCTTGCTTTTAAGCTGAGAAATATATGCAGTTGCGCAGCTTATACATCGGCAGGATGAAATTATATCTGTATCTGTATTTTAATTTTGGGGCATTTTAAATCTTAAGAATTTTCTTAAATATTTTCTTCACTCTATTCACTGAGCGAAAAGATTGAATTTGAATAAGGAATGTATATAAAATAAAATTTATTTTTGCGAAAAAACTTCCTGGTGATCTTTTTTTTCACTTTTATAAGTATTTTCACTTTAAACAAAAGCTATTTCCAAACAAGCTTCTATTAAGCTTGTGGCAATAAGGAAGTTAGTTCAAAGTTAGTGTTATGTCTTCTATTAGGATCAAAAAACCAACTTTTTATTGTTGTATAAGAGCTCTTATGATTCCATTAAGCTTCGGAAAGCAACTTTTATAAGGCTGTTCCCAAATGATTAGTGGAAAAGTTATGGAAAATGATATAATCGAGAGAAAGAAAATATTTATTACGGATATCTTCTTGATTCGAACCACTTCACTCGGCCAAACTGTATTATATAAAATATAGAAAGAAACAGGAACTTAATCAACAAGACAGCTTCTCTTAGGCTTGTTGCAAGCTTTAAATAAGTTAGTTAGCTCCAAGTGCTCGTTATTACCTTATAAGGGCCAAAAAGCGGAATTTTTATTGTTTTATAACAGTTGTTCTTAATTTTACTAAACTTTAGAAAAGCAACTTATATAAAACTGTGCCAAGATATTAATGGAAAATTTTACGGAAAATTATATGATCGAGAAAAAAGTATTTATTCGCCTTAACAAACTTATTCTTATGGAAACTCCATTTTTCATATCTCTCAATCCTAACTGAAGCTTCGTTAACACTTCTATAAAGCTTCGCTAATTAATAAAACTTCGTTAACACTTCTATAAAGCTTTGCAAATTACAAGAACACAAGTAACGAACAGAGGTAAGTCAATTAAAATGCCAATAAAAATTATTACACTAATATAGCATTTTAAGAAAAGAAATGTAGTTCTTTCCATTTTTTTTACTTTAGCTCTTCACACGTTAGAAGAACTTAAGCTTTTATATACTATACGCTAATGGTAAGGATCTCGCAAAAATTTGCTGCCTGGAGTCTCATAAATACTGAAGCCACCACGGGCTATTGTTCCACATCTCACTTTAGGCTATGATAAATAAGATGTTCTAAAGAAGTTCAAAAATCGTTTACAGTTTGTTTAAAGCTTCCATTAAATTTTATAGAAACTCTAGACAGTCTTAGCAATAGCAGTTTAGTGCTACCCTTTCTCAAAATTCTATGAAAATTGTAGTAAATGAAATTTTTCCGTTACCGAAACTTTATGGAAGTTACAGCTTCGTTTAACTTCCTTAAAAGTATTGAGTTTTAGCTTCCCATAAATTAAGTAAACGAAAAAAACTCATAATTATCCATACCTTTCCTAATTAAGTTGTCGAAAGCTTACACTTAAGGAAAAACAAGTTTATTGCCAGTTTGCCGCAAGCAAACTTCGTTTGTCTTGCTTGGTATCGTTATTTGCAAACGTTTCAACAGTTGTCGTAATAAAAGTCAGTTGCGAGAAACGCGTCATTAAGTTGCAGGTAATTAATTTCGTTTGTCATTTACGCGAATGATTTTTAAATTGCAACAATTGAAAAATTTGTTTTTCCCAACTGAAAGCTTCTTTTGTTGTTCCCTTCGTTGTATATACACAACGCTTATAATTCAGAGTTACTTTATGGACAAATTCTTCTATAGAAGCAAATTGGTAATTTACTTAATACGCGGACGGAGATAGCAAGAAGACGGATGAACATAGGGGGAAAGACAGTTTATATAATAAATAATAATGAGCGAAATAGCTTGCGGTATATATATGCGTATGTAAGATATATTTTAAGTTGACAACTGAATATTCGTTTGTGGCAAATACAACTCGCAAACGAAGTATAGTTGGCAAATAGTCAGTTGCGGTGAACGGTAAATTTCTATGTGTGTATTAGAAGCTTTAAGGTAAGCTTGAATTAATTGTCTGAATATCTCCTTAGGAAGACCCTTTAACAGCTTTTATATCAACTTTGGCTTCCTCAGAGTGCTAGCTTCCAGCCGCAAGCTCTTTAAAAACTGCATTAAAGCTTCAACGATTAATTGTTCAAATTTTAAAACCTTGTAGAAATTCAAATGTTGTCAGGATATCCAAAATATTCTCTAGAAATCCTTTTTTATATGACATGGTGTTTAAGTATCGCCTCCATTCCGTACAGAGTTTTACTTTTTCCATTTATTTCATCAATACATCTTCCTCTAAACTTTCTGTCACAGGCATGTTCAAGTTTTGTCTAGCAATTTGCATGCGAATTATATGCTGCAGCTTCGCATTCTTCTTCATTTCCGATTTCTGCAAATTTTATGCAGAATTATAATCATTTTATTTTTTTTTTCCAGGGCAAACTCTATGAAAGCAGCAATTTTATTTGTTCGTTTTTTTGCTTTAATTCTTGTCTCTAACTTTTGTCCAAACTTTCATGCAGCTTTTGTCACCATCAACATCATAATCAGCATCAGATTTTGTTTTTTCTCTCTTATTCGACTTGGGCGGTTTAAGCAAAAGTTTCTCTAGGAAACGATAAAATTATTTTATTATTTCATTTGTTTTCGTTGTGCGAGATTTCTTTAACAGGCTGAACACGTTGTGTTGAAAGTATTGAGCGTTATTATAATGAGCTGTCAGTTCAAGTTAACGAGTTTTGTGAAAGAAAAACTTTAACCCTTACATAGCAGAAGATAGCAATATATAATACAGTTAGGATTCATTATTGATTTTCTGTTTTTTTTTTTATAGTACTTGATGTTTTTAAAATTCTTAAAAACATGCTTAGAATGGTTTTCGTGGGGGCTTTAGACAGAGAGATGACGGGATTTGAAAAATTTTTAAGATGAGGAAACTGAGAGCTGTACGGAGGATGACCCCTTAATTCAATATTTTGAGTCCTTAAAAATACCTCAAGCTTCAGAGATTGATTGTTTTCCTTAATTGAAAATGAAAAAAGGAAAAAAAGGGGTTTATATTTATTCCCGAAATGTATGTAGCAACCCTCGTAGCCTTAGTAGAACCTATTGTCTATTAAATAATAAGTAATTGTCAAAAGACAATGTACACTCCATCCAAAATAGGTCCCTATGATGCAACTAGTCCCTTTAGTAGTCTCAGTGGAATCTATTGGCTGTATAATCATCGATTTTTGTCCGAAGAGTCCGAAGAACAAACACAAAACTGAGATACAATATATAACGATGGCTTAATATAGAAAAGGCGTAACCCGATTTTTTGTTACTTTACAGGAGAAAAAAAGAATTGAATAAAATCTGGAAAACTTTCAAACTTTTATAATGCAGTTTTTATTTAAAATAGGCAACAACAACAAAAAAAAAAGCGCATTGACCTTTCGTTTAGTTTAGTGGGAAGTCAACTAAAGGACCACTCTTAAAACTGTAAGGGACGTCATAGGTGGACCACTCACCAGAATATATTAAAAACGTAGGTTCTTAAGTTCATACAAAAAATTATGCGAATAGCAAACACAAACTTCAAATTTTTGGATTCATAATATTGTGCAAAATTTATATAAGTTAGAGAGTTCTAACATGAATTTTTCTCCCAGTGTAGATCAAACCGAGCAACAAGTGCTTAATTCAACAATTTACGATCAGTAATTTAACCCATTTCTGGCCGGTACCCGAAATACTGAAAATTTTTTTAAGCCCTTTTAAAGATGTGACACTGGGAGGTCGAATAAGGTTTTTCAAGTTGAAAAATTAGTTTTCCCGTTTAGTCGGAAAAATTTGTTGCGTATACGCAACATTGGCGGTTAAGCAGCATTAATTAAACAACATTTTTATTTTTATACCCTCACGTTTAAAAATTGTAAAAGGGATATATTATTTTGTCACTCCGTGTAACGCCCTTAAGGAGGCGTGGTAGGTATAGAAAAATATATATTTTCTTGATCAGCATCACCGCCCGAGTCGATTAAGCTGGGCATGGCTGTCTGTCCGTCTATCTGTCTGTGATCACGATTACAGCCGTAATTTTCAAGCTATCATTACGAAATTCGATATTTAAGCTTTTATCTAAAAAATAAATCGGATGAACCAGTGGAAGATCATTTCTTACTTGTTTTTTTTTTTGCTCACCTTTGAAAATTGTAGAATAAATTTCAGCCATATTTATTATTTTTATCCATATGTATTAACATTTTTTTACTTATTTATTCATATTTTTGTGAAATTTTTCAAAACACTTTTGTGGGTGGAGGGATACATTACATTTGAAGCATCGAAAAATGGAATTACTTTTGTACACCTTGCAATGCATTCTCTTTTTGTTTTTGTCTTCATTGACAATATGATGCGGCTGATTGAAATGAGGTAGGTTGGGATCTAGGTATTCATCGTCAGAAACTTAATCGGATTCAGATTTGTTATCAGGCTGTTGAGTAAACATTAGAAGGCGGGCAATTTCCGCTTTAAAACTCAATTGTGATAAATGTTTTGTATTTTTTATTTTACACACCATGACGTGGTATTCACAACCGTGCTGTTAATAGTATTCGTCCAAAGTGGCCACCACCACATCTTCCCTCGAACCACAACTCTATAGCTAGCAACTCCATTATCGTGGAGATCGACGCCATCCATATATTTATTATATTCAGCCATAACGTTAGGCATTATGGACATTTTTGTCTTCTTATTTCTATCATATCGTTGAGCCATTGCTACTGGCTCGAGAGGAACGTGATTGGTAGCAATGGTAACCTCCACATTTCATCGAACATATCGTCGAACATGTAGTTTTTCAAACTGTTTCCACCTTTAAATTAGAATCCGCAGCACACATGCCATTTTTTTCGGATTGCCTCCGTCTCACGAAAACGTCGCTCAGTTAGTAAGCACATCAGATAGTGAGATGCAAAGAACTTATTAAAATTAACTGAATAGTGCTCAGGATTCTCAACATTTCACAGCGAATTCAATATAACAATGCTCCAAGACCAATATCCTTGTTATGCGCTACAGAAGCACCTCCATATTCCATCAAACGAAACAAATAGCCATCCTAAGAACACAGGCACCAATATTTGAACCAGAGTCTGATAAGTTTTCCGCGGATTAACATTTTAGATGAATGCCTTCCAAAATATGGGATTATTTACTTGTCGATACTTGAATAAGTTGCAAATAAACCCTATTGCATATATCTCTCATTTAGCATTGTCAAAAGGAGCATAATTTTTGCAAATCGATCAGCCGTATCAATGTTGTTGTTTTCTGTCAAATGAGAATATTTTTTATGTCACGGAATTTGTTGCGAGGTAACGACATCCTAACTATTTTCACACCAAATTCTGGTTGAACAGACCAATACAGATCCCATCATGGAAGTTAATTCCGGAAGTCATAATTGTATCATAATATGAAGAACCTAACTCGCAAACAAAAATAAATTAAAAATTTGGAAAAAAAGCTATATGTCAGTTAGCGGCCAATGTTGCGTATACGCAACACCATGACGTAAGTGGTCACCAAGACAGGTAAGGTATACATTTTCGGTCATTATGGAGTGTGTCTGTTAGGTTGGTCTATTGACTGCAATATTTTAGACAAATGTCAATATTATAATAAATATAAATATTTTCAATTTATTTTCTAAAAAAGATACTTTTTTGGAGACTTTTTCAAGACCCCCCTAGTCCCCTTTCCACGGATGGATTATTATTTTTGTTTCCATTTATATATTAGCAACATGTCAACCTTTAGGCCTAATGTAATAGCGACATGGTTTTTATTCTATAACACATTGGTATTTCAAATAAAAGTTGGTGTTGCGTATACGCAACAATGGCAAGAAATGGGTTAAGCATACCAAAGGCTCAAAGTGCGACATAAACATAGTTTGCTGATCGCAATCAAACACCCTACTTACCTCCGAGAATGACGTAATTCTACGGCAAAACGAAATCAATTGATGTGTATGTATGCGTGTAAATTTTACACACATATTAATAACAACAGCAATACCCCTACGGAGAAAGCAGAGTCAATTGCTCTTAAGTGAATGGTCCCGTGACAGCTCAAATGTAACCTATCACAGGACAGGTCTGACATTACTTGTCATGGAACATTTTCTTTGTGCTTTATACGGGGCAGATTTTATTTTACTCAGCATGGGACCAATTTAACATAACATAACATAATATAAGCGGAGCCAGATCGATTAAAACTCAAAGCTGTATTTGTATAGTGTGGAAATTCAAAGTTGAAAAGAAAAAAATTTGCATCTGTTATAGAATAATTATTTAACAAAGTGAGGGGCAATACCGAATGATTGTTTAGCGAAGTAACGAAATTGCTCAACAAACTATTCGATAGTTAGGATAGGTCACAAATTTGTTCTTCGGAGCTGATCACGTGACAGGTCCAAGGGTACGTAACAGGTGGCAATTGACCCCTGTCAATGACAAAGCCGTGTAAAAGTGACCGATCGGTTTCATAAGTTATTGGCAGAATTGGGACTGATCTTAGGACTGGCTTTAGGAACCTATCACGGGATAGGTTCAGAACCGGTTCTTTTCTCCGTAGGGACAAGCAGTTACTGAGAAATATTCGTATAACACTTTACTTCAACAACTCGACTCGATGTTGCGTTCACGACTTCGGCGCGAACAAACGCGACAACTAAAGGGTGATTTTTTTATAGTTTGGTTTTTGAAAATTAAAAAAAAAAAAAACTGAAAATTTTCAATAGTGAATGAAATATTTATTTGGAGCGATACATCAATGCCTACCATTAACTTTTTAAAGATTATTTCATGTAAATGTTGCCCGCGGCTGCGGCTGAGGTGTTCCACCAGTAAGCTCCAACATTTCGGCGGGTATCTCACCAAACTCGTCTCTCGAAAGGTCCACGGTATCGCATGCCTCGTGGCATGTGGCACCGTCTTGTTGAAACCACATGTCAACTAATTTTAATTCTTCCATCTTGGGCAAAAAAAAGGCGTTAATTATCTCACGGTACCTTGCTACATTGACTGTAACGTTGCAATTTTCATTATTTTTAAAAAAGAACGGTCCAATGATGCCGCCGTTCCACAAACTGCACCAAACAGTACATTTTTCAGATTGCATTGACAGCTCTTGAACTGCGTCTGACTGCTCTTCAGACCAAATTCCTCAATTCTGTTTGTTGACGTACCCATTGAGCCAAAAATGAGCTTCGTCAATAAAGACAATTTTTCGATATAAAAGTGCATCTTCTTCCAACTTTTCTAAGGCCCATTCACCAAACAAACGACATTGTTATAAGTCATCATTAAGGCTTCAGTTCTTGCACCAGCTGTATTTTGTATGGTTTCATATCGACGTCCTTACTTAAAATGTTCCAGGTGGTCGAATAACAAAAGCCCAATTGCTGAGAACGGCGCCGAACTGACATAACGTGATCCTGATTGAAACTGTCCGATATAGAAGCAATATTCTTCTTGGTATGTGCTCTCCGCATACGGGTAGGTGATGCGATGTCCAATAAAATGAAACTGGTGCGAAATTTGGTCACAGTACCTTGAATAGCCTTTTCGGTGGGTCGATTATGACGATCATAAAATGAGTGTAATTTTCGAAACACACTTCTCACAGAGTAAGAATTTCAATAATAAAATTCAATGATTTGAAAGCGCTATTCGTTTGCTAGTAAATTCGTGATGAAATTGCAAACCTTACTGAGCATTTTTGGCCTTGCCACATGTTACGTATCAGGCTTGAGGTGTAAAAAAATGTACACTGAAATAAAAATAAGAAGAAAATAGCCCTTTATAACGACATAAATAGCTACTGAAGCATTTTATGCATTAATTACCTTAGAAAAATAAGGGAGGCCCAGAGAGGATTAATTTGAATAATTTCATTAATGACTTTTCAATATTGTGGGTTGTATAGGAGGTGAACGTGTTCGTGGGCGTATTCTAAAAATATTAAATAGTTCAGATCCTTGGTTTCATATGAACATTCGGTCCAAGTTTCATTCAACTATCGCGACTCCTTCTCCTTCTCGTTATCCTATATTTATGGACAACACACACACGGACGTGCAGATGAATGGACAGACAGACATGGCTCACTCGTCGCATGAGGTGACTCTGATCAAGAATATATATACTTTTCTATACTGGCCACGTCTATTTCTGTGAGTTACAAAAGTTAATATACCCTGGCCTGTTCAAGTGAAGGATAAAAAATAGGGTGCGGTGGGGTGAAGCGATTCAGTGGGTGAAGCGTTTCACCTGTGAAATTTGTGACAGCGCACTTACATATAACGAAGGGCCAAACCGCCACGTGTTGCTTTCATTGCCGCACAATTTTTCATGATACAGTGAAGCGTTCAGACGTTCGTGGTGTTGCCCTTCCAAAACAGTGGCTGACATTTTTTTCCAAAAGTTTTTTTGATCGAGTGAATTTATCGTGTTTTATGCCAACTACTCTACAGAAATTCAAGTTCATATCAGTCGTGTTGGTTTAATGTTGGGAAATATCTATCGAGTGGTTGTGTGATGCCAGCAGTGTTTTCAAAATTAACGTTTCAGCCTACAAACTCCGTTTTAATGCGTATTTAGTGTATTTGTGTGTGTTTAAAGCGTTTTAATTGATTTTTTGGCATTTTGTAATTCACTGCAACATATGCGACTAGCCATATCACTTAAAATGCGTCGACAACCGTGGCTACTTCACCTGTCGAAACTGCGACTCTGACCTCGTTATTAGCGATAAATAATAAATTTGGATTCGATGACTTTTATTCAGTATTTTAGTTTCTTGCTGACTTAGATGCCTGGCCGACGCCATTAAACCGATTTATTTTGATGTTTATACATGGAAACAGAAAGATTTAGTTGGTGAATAGCTTCACCCCACAATTTTTCAAAAAACGAAAAACGTACATTTTCGAAGTATCCTTATAATTTTTTGCTGAAATCGAAAATGTTCAAATCCGAGCGCATATAAATTAAGAAAAGTATCCATTCTTGCGATTCAAGCCAAAAACCATTAAAAATTAAATTTTAGGGGTGCTGTGACCCTACAAAAAAAAGCGAAACGCTTCCCCCAACGAACCCTACCATAATCATACAATTTGTATGGGAGCCTCTCTAAGGAGGTGTCGGAGGGAATAGGTCCCAAAGGAAAAATCCTCTTGCAAAAGCAAAGGGGGTCGGTCATGAATACATATTAACCCTCTCTCGCTCTCCTTTAAATCCTGTAGTACGAAAACCTAGGGTGACCCAAAAAAATTGACTTCATATTCGATTTCAGTGACCTGTCATTGCTAATTGCAGTACATAGTTTTTTTCAATTATAAATTAAAAATGGTGAAGCTTACTTTATTTTTTTACTCATGATGGGGACGGTTGATGCGCAGCTATGGGCACGGATTAAGCTCGGAGCTAGCTGAGAGCAATTGAGAGCAAAGGCTTATAAAGCCGTAGTAACACAAAACGCAACTGCAAAGCAAAGACAAAACACAAACACTGAAAAAACACAGAAGCTTTAAATGTAGTGGTCCCCATACCCGCTCATGAAGGAAGGATATGAGAACTTGTAAGCATTTAAATCATATTTTTTAAACTTCAAACCAGCAAAATTTTCGTTAAATGTGAGTTTTCCGCTTTGCTGTCGGATTGGTCGCTTTAAAACTCAGCTTGTGTTGTTGCAAGGCAAGTTGTAGCGACTACAACCATAAAAATGTGACAGTTCAATTTTTTTTTCTCTTAAATTTCAATATCTAGATACTACGATGAACTAAATTGTTTGTCGTTCTGATTTATTTTCATTTTGATTTTGCGGCTCTTAAATTTTTATTGATTTATTTGCGTTGCAGTAAATTTTCGATTAGCGTGATAGGCGGCGTTCGTTCGACTGTCTGTTTGTTCGCTCGAGTTCAATTTCTAAATTGAATTGTTATTGCAGTTTGAGTGTCGCCAATGTTAGCTGTTTGCCAAAGCAGTAATTGTTGTTGCTTCTGTTGGTAGACTTTCGCAGACTGCTATTTGCAAAGATTGTTTTGTTGGCTTTTTGTTTTTTTTTTTGCTCCGATTTGTGCCGCAGAACAAGCGCAATAAAAACGCCTTTTGTTCAATACGCCATAACGACTGAAATGTTTGATTTTATTATGTTTACATTCAATGCATAATATTTCAATGCACAGTGGGCCAGATAGTTAATTTTGTGCTTTTACCACAAAATTTCTTAACGTTGGTCACAAGCTGCCTCTGGCATTTTTTGCTTGTAACATCAATATTTATACACTTCCATACACTCAGTTTGTTTCTGATGTCTTGGCGTCAGTTTTGTTTATTTGCTTTTTATTCCACTTCCGCTGCTTTATATATAAGTTTCATCTTTCATACACTCATATGCGCATACTCATATAAGCTCTCACTTACTTCCAGCCCACATATTATTGCCATAAAATATAAAATTTTTATTTGCCTGCATTTGTTGCCATAAATTTATAAGCAAATAAATATTTGTTAATGGCCACATTAAGTTGGCTCTCTTGCCATGAACTGAAGATGAGTTTATTTGATGTGTGTGTGTGTGTGTAAGCGTGTGTGTGCGTATGTGTTTGTTTGAATGAGCTTTTATTATTTTTGTCACACATTCTTTTAGGTGCTTGAACGAAATGCTCTGGCAATCATTGTTGTAGCAGCTCTTCAAGTGGGCTTTATTCAAGCTTTATGTAGAGCCATTAAAAAAACTTTTGATTGCACCAACACCAAAGCAAGCAGTATGAGCAGAGTTTTGCATACATATTGAGTCAGTTTTGTTGTGTGTTGTTGTTGTTTTAATTGAAAGCTCACTTCAGAAATGATTATTCCGGCTGCCTTAAGCTATGCTTTGGTTTTTAATTACTTTTAAATCTGTTTTTCTCTAGCAAGCAGCAACAATTGTGTTTTTGTTTCATGTGAGGAATTTCTCTGGTAATTTCTTGCTTTTTCTCTTTTCTCTGAGGTTGTTGTTTATTTGCATATATTTTGTTTCTCCTCCCACCTCATATCTAAGTTTGTTTGAGTTTTGTGTTAACATTAGAGTGACTAAAATTTTTTTTATTTTTTTTTTGCAGTTATTGCCGTCGGCTGAAGTTATAATTGGATAGAATACTCATTTAAGGTAAGTGTGAAACCTATTATTCAGGTGTTGTTATAAAGCTTCGTAGTTTTAAAATATTTATTTGAATTGTTACAGTGTTGTTGTACATAAATAAAAATGAAAATTGTGAATTTTGGATATTGAAGTGTACATCTTAATATGGTCAAAATTCATCTTGAACTCAATAAACAATTAGATAAATTACAGTTTTTTAAATAAACAAAGAATAATTATATATTTTCATTATCAAACTAAGTGCTTTTGATATCCTGATTAAAATCTAAAACATGTATTTGTGTGGTTTTATTCTATATACCGAACCTAGTCCTCAAGGATGTTTGGGAACTATTCAGTTTTAACAAAACTTTTCCTTAAATGGGTCTTCAGGGTTGTTGATTTTAAATCCAGAGCCGACAATCGGGCAGCCAAACTAGATTTCGCGATCAGAAAGATATTATTTATAAAAACTAACTGATTGCTTATGGTTGTTTTGACTGTTGGTGGCTTCTAAGGCTTCCAAAGTTTAAAAAAAATAGAACTTTCGAATGAAAACTAGATGATAATTAAAAACGGCTTGGAAATACTAACTTTTTGGAACTAAAAACATACCATAAGAGCATTTCTTATGGTTTTTGAGCTTAGCTGATTTAAAATTTATGAAAAGAAACCATCAAAAAGAATGGTATTAAAAAGAAATATAGACTTTATTTTTTGAATACAAGAAATAACTGCTTCGATGTCATTTAATCAATTACAAAATCAACAGTTTAACCATGAAAGTTAAGTATGGAACACTAGACCAGCCCAAAAACTTAAATTTTGTATTTCCTTTAAATACTCCCATTTTAATTTTTCTTTTAAGTGAGAACACGATTGTTACAAATTTTTATCCAAATCGGATAGAGGGAAACTGTGCCGAATTTTTATTAAAAATCACATTAGGAACTTCTTATAGGAACAAAATAATTTTTTATTTTGAATTTATTTAATATATATTTAAATTTATTTAAATAAGGTAGTAAATAGTTTTAATTTTCAATTCATTCAAATATTCCTTTATTGATTTTTAAGGATCCAAAAAGTTTTACAAAATTTCATTTTGTGGCATATTGCACCAAAATTTAGTTATCCCTACAAGGATTATTAATGTAAAAGCCGAAACTGTTATTATTTGCTGAGTATTTATTATTATTTCTAATTCAAAAGGTTGGATTTGTTATAAGTTGGATGCTTTCTTCGATGGTCTTGAACAACTTAAAGCACAAATTGTTTCTCCTTTTCATTTTTAGATAAAATTGTGTTATACTCAGTCATTAACTTTACACCTTTCTCCACTGTATCATTAACAACATGCAAGCCATGGCAAAATTCAGCACCAACGTTGAAATCTTGAAGCGTTGACCATAAAGAAGGCGCCACCTAGCAGAGCCATTTTTTGCAAACGGAGTCCCCTTATTCTTGCCAATATATAGGAGGATGCCCACCTGCTGAACAGTCCCACCTACTGAACACTGTCTGTTCTGACGTCTGTATATGTGAGAGCGCCAATATGTATAGTGTCGCAGTAACATTTCATTGAATGTTCACTTTTGATAGATTATTGAGTTGAATGCGGGTGCTGCTTTAGCCTAACGGCCGTTAAGAAATAAAATATTCGAATAAAATGAAGCTGAACAAAAATAGTTCATCTCTATTTAGTGAATTTTCAAGTGTTTTTTATCGATAAAAATAGGTGATTATGAGTGGAATTCATAGTTTAATATTTATTTTTCACAATTCGACGAGCACTCGAACAATATTGTGAAATGGGAAAAAAATATTTAACATCATGTCATAATGGCTTCACTGCCCACTTACTGAACCTACTGAACACATTTTCAGACATCGTGCATGCATAAAATTGTCATTTATACGATTGCAAATGGTGTTTGGAATCATCTTAAAGTTTTTTTTTTTGCATTTAATTGATATTTTTGTGATTTTCGTCCACATTCAGATAACATTTTAGAATGCCGTCGCCGAAAAAAAAGTGAAAAACAGAACGAATATAGATCCTGATGCGATGGCTGCAGTCTTCAAAGAAGTTTAAATTGACCCTAAACCACTCTACTGTTTAAAGCTTAGTGAGTCACTGTCAGGGCGAAACTAGCAGGGAATAAAGTGGCAAAGTCGGCCGAAATACCTTGCTACCCCTCTCCCCAAATCAAAATGGCCTCGGTACGCCCCTGGTCACTGTGAACCATTGAAAGAATAAACATGTCACAATCACTCAAAAACTTCATTTTCTAATTTTTGCAGCAGTTTATTTTAGGTGTTCAGTAGCTGGGCTGATTTTTTCGGGGGTCGATTTGCTAGATCGACTGCAAAAATTGTTTTTTTTTGGAATTTTTAAATTCCGCTTAAAATTCTTATTAGCAATTGAACTGAGCTTTCAAACAAAACCAAGAGCTCTGAAAAATTATGTTTTAAACCAAAGTTATGGTCTCCAAACAAAACGTGTTCAGTAGGTGGGCATTCTCCCCTACATTTCGAATATGAGCCAAATCGAACTATAAGTAAGATTTTCCATAATAACTTGACTCCAGCGCCATCTAACGGGTATTTACAAACCTTGTCCTAACAGAACACAACAAAGAAAAAATCAACCAAATCGATCCAGCCGTTCTCAAGTGATGAGGTGACATACATGTGGCAATTGATTTCTATTAATATAGATGCACATATTCATTTGAATTTCGGCAAGGTTAAAATTTATTCAATTTTAATAAAATTTTGAGAGAGCTATTTCCTAAGTCCAAAGAACATTTTTTTTCCTAGAGACGAAAGAAAACAATGATTTAAAAATTTTCCATACAAACCTCTGGGCTGGTCTAATGGAACACATTACACTGTGACAAATTTTGAGCGTCATCGCATGGATCACAGAAAATTCTAAAACAATGGGTTTCGAAAATTTTGCCTATTTTAAATATGTGATTATAGCCGCATAACTTGCAAACAGATATTTTAATATTTTTTCTATTGACGAAATGTAGAGAAATTTTTGAAGAAGAATCATTTTTAGCTTAATAGGGCTTAAAAGGATGAATTGTAAAAAAAAAAATGTTATTTTCGCAAAAATATAGTTAAAGTAAGTAATACCCATATCATAACTTGTGTGCGCCCTTGCGTATGCCCGTGAATCAGATATTAAAGGGTTAGGCCACCCAGCCATAAATGGTTTCTTATGATCTCAAAAATGATGTCTCTAAAGATTATGGCCACGAAAGATCTTTAAGTACTTGTTTTTTTTTAATTTTAGTATAAGCCGCCTGATAATATTACTACTACTACTTAAAACTACAAACACATTTATCTCAACACTGCGATTTTTAAGTTTGCCGGAAACAAAACTCTGATAATTTTCAACCGCTTCACTTGAAACTTTGGATTTATCTTGAAAATATATAGTATGCATAGAAGTACGTAGGATTTTTTTTTATATTAAGGGGTTCATTTGATATTAACAATAGTCTGATGAAAATTTTTCACTTTTCAATATATAAAAAATATCCCACGTATTTCCTTAGCGGATCTTATACATATTTAATAGAGAAAATTAAATGGATTTTTATAATTAAAAAATTGCAGGAGTTGTTTATCCGGGCTTGAACCTTTAAAAAACGGTGGCGCCCTAACACAAATGCTGCACAGCCGCCATTTTGAAATTAATCTCTTCAAAAAAATGTTTGCTTTTAGTCACTGATATGTTTAATAAAATTTCATTATTTGAATCTCGATTTATTGCGTAGTATTTCTGAAAAAAAGATTTCAAAGTGAACTTATTTTTGCGGCGTCTAGGGTGGCCTTACCCCTTAAAGATATTTTTATAATTATGACGTTATTTAAGACACCTCTAAAAAGTGTACCTACTGCATGAATTCTAGAGGAATCACTTTCATTTAAATTAAATAGGATGGAAAATATTTTGGTGATACCAGAAAAATCTTTAAAGGAGTCGGCGTAGGGGTATCTAATAAACCTCTGCACACATGCACTCGTTTTTTCCACAACAGTAGATCCAACAGTGCAGAGTTCAGAGCTTGACAGAACTCTGTTAGTCAAGCAGAGCGTATCCAAGTCATTTAATGATAACAAACGAACACTGCAGAGCACTCGTCAGCTTCAAATCAAACCATGTTCGCCGTTTGCTTTAACAGAACAATTACTAACAGCGAAAAATGCATCAATCACACCAGAGAACTGCAATAAGTATCCGACAGAAATCGGATACTCGAATCATACTCGAGTTACTTATTGCTTTCTACCCTATCCGTACTCAATAAAATATGTACAATACTTACATTCATTCAACTCATTAGCATTTTTTCGGGTATAAGTACAACTTATACCCGAGCGCGGCGTGACCCGAAGCACTCAGACTCGTATTCAATGAGTGCGTCGAGTTAGAGTATTGAAGAGGCGCTATATCCGAGAATAGTTGAGTATATTTTGAGTGTACTTTGAGTACTGATTTTTCTCTGCCAACGCTTCTAAGCGACAATAAGTAAAAGCTAACGCTCGCATATTTTGTTTGAGTTTTTTGCTGCAAATTTGTTGTTGGTATTTTATTGTTGCATTTTCGAAAGAAAAGAAAAGAACAACAACGCTTTTGACGTTTTTTTTTTTTTTGTTACGTACATATGAACAAAAAGAAAACAAAGTCCGGTGGCAGTGACCGTTTGCTTCTTGTGCGTAAACGAAAGTGAAAATTAAAGTAAAATTAAGTACGAATGTCATTTGGTAATTAAAGGTGAAAAAAAAAAATTAAAAAAAAATAATTTACAAATTTTGTAATTATTGTTGATTGCAGAAAATGAATACGCAAGAAATAAATGAAAAAATTACTAATGAAAGCTTTAAACTAACACAAAAAAGGAAAGGTAAGAGCTCCATATGGACCTTATTTGCGGAGATAGAAAAAGAGGATGGGTCCATTTTAGAAGGTATTGTGTGTTGCAGATTTTGTAAACATTTATTGAAATATGATGGCAAAAGTTCATCAAATCTAAACCGCCACAAGTGCTTCAAAGCAGTTACGCAGGAAGTCCATCCCAAGGAGGTCAGCCAGGATGATAAAAATAACGCGCTGAACGTATGTTCGGAATGGACAGTAGAAGACTGTCGGCCTTTTTCTGCTATAGAAGGCACAGGATTTCGAAAAATGGCTAAGTTTTTTATTGAAATTGGGGCGAAGTATGGTGAAAACATTAATATTAATAATTTGCTTCCGGACTCAACAACGCTTTCCCGTCGAATTAAAACATTGGCGGTTGAAAAAAAAATTGAAATTAAGTTACAGGTTCAACAAATTATTAATAATGATGAAGCTTCCGTCACAATTGATTTGTGGACGGACAACTATGTCAAAAGGAACTTTCTGTGTGCAACATTGCACTATTACAGAAACTATCAGCTCACAGACATTATTCTAGGGATAAAATCTATGGATTTTATGCGATCTACTGGGTCAAATATTTATGAAAAACTTTTAAGTTTATTTGCTGAGTTTGGTGTAAACAGTCTAGATAAAATAGTTTTTGTTACGGACAGAGGTTCTAATATTAAGAGTGCTCTGAAAAATGTACGGCGTTTAAATTGCTCAAACCATTTGCTGTCAAATATTTTAGATTCTGCATTTGAGTCAACAAGAGAGCTAAAGGAATTGATTGATTCGTGCAAAAATCTTGTCAAATATTTCAAAAAGGCAAATCTTCAACATATGCTTGAAACTTCTCTAAAAAGCCACTGCCCTACTCGTTGGAACTCGCAGTTAGTTATGTTTAAATCTATTTCCGATAATTGGTTAAAAATAATTGAGGTTCTAACTGATAGCTGCGAAACAGAAAGGTTGTCGAACATTAATATATCCGTTCTTCAATCCCTTGTGCAACTCTGTCAAGATTTTGAGACTATTTCAAAAAAATTCCAAGGCTGTAGTTATTCTTCGCTATGTTTCGTAATACCATCTATAAACCGAATAAGGAGTATATGTGACACTAATCAGAATGATATTCAAACAATATCAATTTTAAAATCAAAAATTTTAAAAGAACTAGAAGAAAAGTGGATACCGAACCTCAATACAATTCACAAGGCTGCATATTTTTTATTCCCGCCTGCAAACCATATGCAGGGAAATGATCTATCTGAAATCAAGGAATATTGTATAGACGAACTTCTAAAAAGAGAAAATTTTGATGAAGAGTCATTATCAACTTCTCCACCTTCAACAAACATAAATTCAGCTGCTCCAGTTTCTCCGTCTTCAATTTCATCTATATTAATTGAAAACTCTTCAATTGCAACGCCAAGCCCAAACAACATATTGAATACTACTTTCTCCGAGAGCTCCAGCTTGATCCATACATCTTTAACCCAAGATTTACATTCTTCGACTCCTATTTCCTCAGTTTCGGTTTCATTATCTACCTTAAGTCCAACTTCATTAAATGTGAATTCTACCACAAAACCAAAAGAGATAAATTTTTTTTTTCCAGAGTTAGTTCTACAATCTACTTTGACAGCACCAGAGAGTAATAGAGAAGAAATAGAACGTTACTCCAAAGAAAGAGTGAGAATCCAAGAAAATTTTGATGTATTACAATGGTGGGAGAAACATATTACTGACTACCCAAAATTGTCAAATTTAGCATTTCGCATTCATAGCATTCCTGCGAGCAGCGCTGCTTCCGAGCGAGCGTTTTCATTAGCTGGAAATATTATTAGTGAAAAGAGAAATCGCTTAGCTCCAAAAACATTAGACAGCATTTTATTTCTTAATTCATTCTACAATAAAAACAAATGAAGATAACAACAATCAATATTTATTTTATCCCGTTAATGCATGAAACGTGAACTTTGTGTTTCATTAATTTTATTCAGTGCCTTAAAATTGTTTTAAGTATTTTATAATATATGACAACTTAAGAAACATACAAATTTTTTTTTCTTCAGTATTTTGTAAAGTGTATCTTTTATTTTAAATAAATATTTATATAAAAATTTTAAAACAGCAAGCATGAATTCATTGATTTAATTTTTTCTTAAAATAAGATATTACATATATATATCGTCGTTCGTAAATTATTGTGTTCTATATCACAAAATTGAAAAAATTGAGATAAGACTGGTATATAGGCAAATTTTTCGAGATCTATCGATCTGTGTCATCAGTTTGCTTTTATCTTTTATAGTTTTCGAAATATGAAACATCGACTTTGTGCTATACAACACTGTTGTGACAGGCTTCGTAACCTATTGTGTTCTATATGCAAAAAATCGTGCATATAGAACAAAAACGAAGCAAAAATACTAAGTAAAAAAAATATTTTTTTATTTTGTTCTATATGCAAGTCTAAATAAAGTTATTAAAGTTATTATTTGGAGGTCTTTGTATTTTGCTTTTTTTTTGTTTTTTTCTGGTTTTTTTCTTAGCTTCACATTGCACTTGGCAAATGAAATGAAACAAAAAAGAAAAAATCCCGCTTTAGATTGCAGTTGGTAAATAATATGAAACAAAAAAGAAAAGAAAATACCCATCATAAATAACATAAGGTTAGAAGTTAAATTTTACAACAACGTTTAAAAAAAGCTTAATACTAAGAATAAGAATGGATAAGCAATAAATAAGAAGATATCATTGGAGAAAGTAAATGATGCGAAAAGTTTATACAACTTTTTATCACTTGATGCAGTGGCATACTACAATAGGGGTATTCACGGGTTGATGCGAATTGCAAGAATGCGAAAATGCAACATATTTTTCGCACTAACGCGTGAACATCAATATTGTAACTTTACTTATTTGAATCAACGTAAAAACTTAGCCTTTTTAAAGTTTTACCCAGATGGCAACTATGCTTGAAAACACCCATAACATGAATCAGTTGTTTCGCATCACTGTTTGTGCGCTTTCGCAATAGGTTTGAGCAGTGCGTAATTCAAGAAGAGTTGCAAAATTACTTCTAATGTGTTTGTTGTTGGAATGAAGAAAAAATTCGCAATCATGCATTTTCGCATCGTCGCAACTGTGTTTCGCATCAACCCATGAATACCCTTAATAATTTATTTAATACAAGTTAAAATATAGGTACAATTTTTTGTCTTCGTCTTTTTAACAAACTTGCTTCAATAAAAAAATCTTCGTAAATCAAGCATGAACTTCGTGGAATCGAAGTCAAATGAATGTGGTTAATTTTTTACTTGATTTTTGATTTAGTCGAAACTTACCTTTTAAGACATTAACAGGTATTGATTTAAATGGACTCATAAGAACATATGCATAAGATTAAGTTTAAAATCAAGTTAATATTATAATATATGAAATAAAGTTTTTATTGAGTGAAATCACATTGCTTTTCATTTCTCCAATACATATTACATTTTGTTCTATATGCTATAAAACAAGAAGAGTTTCGTAAATAAGTGCATATAGAACAAATTATTTTTTTTTAAACGCATCTTACTCTAAAAAACGCTTCCAAAGATGAAAATTTTTTTTGACAGAAAAAACCACAATCTCTTGAACTTTCATTGGTAAGAAAATCGCGGCAGATTTTTCGGTTCAGTTTTTTACTAAACTTTAAACTTGATTTACCAAAAAAACATTTTTGTCATATAGAACACAATAATTTGCGAACGACGATATGTATTTTGTTTTTTCTTTGAAAAAATGTGTTCTTTTCAGTTTATAAAAAACTGTATTTTTAATAAATAAATAAAACTTTTAAAATTAAACTTTTATTTCTTTGGCATTTTATAATAACATCTTAAGTGGACTTAAGGCAGATTCGAGTTATTGATGTAACTGTGTTCTACGCATATAGAAATCGAACCACACAAAATCTGGAGCTTCTAGCAATACCGTAGCCAAAATTATTGCACAAAAACGAAACATCCTTTCATATAACTTGTATTGCTATTGAAAACTTTGAAGGAAGATTTCTTGAAACATGATTTTTACACTTAGCATATTGCTTTAAAACGCCACAGATTTTATAAACTTTAAAAAATAAACTAAATCAAAAGTTAAACGCAATGTTTTCGTTAGATGAAAACAAAAAACAACACATACATACATAGCACTGCATAAACAAAAAGAAAAAACAACACAAGACGAACACGTGTTTTTCTGTTTCTAACTAAGTGCTCAGGAAAAAAAAAGCACAAAGAAAATACAAAAAACTCATTCATTCTCACTGCTGCGCTCTATTGCGCTCTGCTTTATATCAGTGGCAGAATGACCCGAGTGATTTGAGTATTTGCGTCGAACCCGAGTGTTTGGGTAAGTAGAATAAGAATCAACAAGACGACGACAACCATAAGTATTAATGAGCCGAAAAACCCGATCTTTACCCGATCCGACTCGTGATTTAGGATACTCATATTCATTTGAGCCGCCGCATTGCAGCTTCGTATAAGTGAGTATGAGTCGGGTTGCGTGCGATATGGGTTGAGTAGGTTTTTGTACTCATTTTTTTCGGATATACTTAGAGTCACAAAAAAGCTACCCGTTGCAGTTCACTGAATCACACCTAACACAACAGAACCTTGGCGAAGTAATTATTTCTACCATTGGCAAATTGTTCTAGGTAAAACTGGGTCGCTAAATCCGAAATCGTTGTCAGTATTTTAAAATTATAAAATTTTTAACAAAAGGGTTGCCACGTTATAATGTATTTTTTACGAGTTATAAACATTGTTGAACAGTTTTAGGGGGAAGGCACTGTTTTCGAATCTGATGTCAGAATTTTAAAATTATTAAAATTATAAATTATAGTGGCAACCCTATTGTTAAAATATCATACTTTTGAACATCTGACATCGGATTCGGATTCAGCGACCAAGTTTTACCTAGTGTTCACCCCAGCACCGAATTTTTTAAACTACAAAAAATTTAGGTGGCAGCCCTATCCACCATTTTTAATTTTAAAATTCTGAAATCAGATTCGAAATCAGCTACCCCCAAAAACGGCTAAACATGAAATCTACAGAACCCAAATGGTCTTAATACGTTTAAGTTTTTCCTACACTTCATTGAATTATTTGGATACTTGAATTATTTTGGTTTGATTTAATTGGAGCCACATCCATTTGTCAAATGCCCATCCCAGTACCCTACTTCCCATATTCTACTTTCTAGTGGAAGGATATCACCAAGTAAGAACTCCATACATATTGAGTTTCATTGTTATACGGCATTTACTTCCAAAGCTATTCAAAGACACAGCATAACTCCAAGCGTTCTGCTGTTGTTTACATAACTTTCTAGTCAGTGCACACTTCTTTTTGGAATCGTGCCTAACATTGCTTTGGTTATAGTTTGTTCTTGTTCTGCTCAAGCGACGAGTGCTCTCTGTAGTGTTAGGCTTGATTTCATTGATGAGAGCAAAACATAGCAAAAGCTTGGACTACAAACGAGTGCTTTGAAATGCATTTCAAGCGCACTCGTGCAGAGGTTTAGTATCTAACTGTCAGGTTTCCTTAACTGTAAAGCTTGTTTTTGTTATGAGGTCCCGGTACAAATTATATTAAGATAGTTTAATAAAAAAGGAATCAACATGCCCCTTATGTACACTTTTTGCATCGCCATTTTGATTTGTTTGCAAAGCAATTGGTCACTAAGTCTGATATGCATGGTGAAAGGCTTAATCAAATCATATTGCCCATGGAAATTAGATTTAAATGAAAAAACAATAAAAAAAAAATAAAAATGATTCAATGCTTGGTGAAATTTGTTGGTTCTTAAAAACAAAACAAAATTATTAAGCTGCATCAACCACGAAAATCAAAATAAAACGGGATGGGTGGAAACCATTTTATGCTTTAGATGACTCAGATGACTCTTCATAATCCGAAAAAAATCCTATAAAAATGATAAATTATAAAAATAACATTGTTTTTTACATTCATCCTTTTAAGCCATGGAAAGAAATGGTTTTTATTCCGTAAAATGTTGAAAGAGATTCTTTCGCAAACATTTCTCTACATTTCGTTCGAAAAAAGTATATTAATATATTGAGCCGTTTGCAAGTTATGTGGCTATAACCACACCGAAAAAAATCTTAGGGTGGCTTAATCAACCAACCTTCAAAAGCGTATTAAAATTAGTGTTGTCATTACCGTTCTTGGGTTATTCGAGAAACTGGATTATTATTTACAGTAATAGCTGGGAGTTTTCGGTCTCGCTTTTTTGAAAATGATCAATTTCGAATTATATGCAAACCCAGGTTTTTATAGTCTGGCTATTTGAAAATTTATTTTTATTTTTATTTTTAGTTTTATTTTATATACCCGATCCCTAATCTAGAAAAATGCATCGGTACTACCATCCATTCACAACATATAACGAATGTAATTTTTATCATATTAAATATCTAAATAATTTAATTTTCTAATTAAAAAAGGAAACTCTCAGTTATTAGGAGAGGATGATGGTGGGTGTGGTTGATTCAAAATCATCGTTATACATAAATGATAGTAAACATACCACATGTTACTTATAAATCAACAAAAAATTTTTATGAATTATACTTTCAGAGAAAACCCTATTTTAGTACAGGGATAGAAAACCACCCCTCCTGACCAATATGGGCTAAAAGGCACTTCTAATTATTTAAAATTTTGTATCCGAAATAAATTGTCAGAATTTAAAATAAATCTTTCCGAACATATTGTGGTATTAACACGTGATGGTGCCGCAGTCATGAAGAAGTATGGCATTTCGATTCGCGCTATTTCTCAACTATACATCAACCATGCCATCCATTTGTGTGTTGTTGAAACTTTTTAGTAACATGAAAATGGCAATCTTGATTTTTTGAATGTAAGTTTCCACAAATGAGTTAAAATAAAACAGTTTTTTAGCACTCAAAACGTGGAATTGAGGGGTCATCCGCCTTACAGTCCCGACTTGGCACCCAATGACTTCATCTTGTTTCCTCACAATAAAAAAAAAAAAAAACGTGGCGAGTGGTTTTCTACGCCTCAACAGGCCATAAATAACCTGGTTTCGGAGTTACCAACTTCAGAGTGGCTAAACTTTTTCGAAAATTGGGTTAAACGAATACAAAAGTATTTTGATCATCTTTGAAAATACTTTGATAAACAATTTAAGTATTTTCACTGATTAATCACGGTTTTTTCATTGCTAGGCGCAAGACTTAAAAGGCAACCCTCGGATAAGCCAGAAAGCCTAAAAAATATGGTTAAATAGTCAAATAGCTAACAAACCAACATAACTTCCGCTTCAACAATATTCCCGCTTCTCTTATATGCCTGGATTTTAGTACCACAAAGGTATATATTGTCCCTTTCGAGAAACTTATTGATGTTCGTGTAGGAACTTTAATGAACACAGTAAAATATTGACAGATGAAGTGCTCAACTATTCACATAACAAAATTCAACAACGAGGAACAAACATCAGCAGCCAAGGGAATAGGAAATATTAAACAAAAGAACCAAAACCAAAAAAAAAAAAAAAAAACTTTGCCAGCAAGTCAACAGCGCCCAGAGGAATCAGGAAACAATAAAAGCAGCGCAAACGAGTAAAACGCACACGATGATCATGATGATGATCATGATGATAATGATGATGATGATGACGATGAAGCTAGGAGGATGTAAATTAAAAATTTAATTAGTTTGGCAACAAAATGTGACGAAAAATCCCCAAATCCCTTAAGTGGGGGAAGTAGTTTAAGGAACTATAAGTTGAATGGCACAAAGGCTGCGGGCAACGATGAGTATGATGAAGAGCATGAAAAGCATTAGAGGCAGGATAACAATTGAAGGCATGTTGTACATAGTAGACTGGATGCTGCATTTTGTGCCACACCACTCTTTGTAATAAAGATAATGATACAAAAGTCAAAATAAACTACTACAATGTAAGCAAAGCAATCCTTTTAGCCAAAAACATGTCTCAGCTTTATCATGTTGTTGAGCTTTATTTATTTTTTTTTTGTTTTTCTTCATTGTGCCAGTTTGGAACGCAAAAATTTCCAACGCTGCTGTTGACATTATAGAGCTACGCAAGGGAATTCATCTGCTAGATGTACAAAGCTGCCTACAAACAGCAGTTCCACCCGCAGCAGCAAAAGTAGAAGCAACAGCAGCAGCAGCCTAGATTAAATTTGATTCTGATGAAGCACAAGGTTTTTGGAGCTCCGACTGTCAGTGAAAGCTTCAAAATTTTATTTTATTTAATTTGACAGAAATGCAATAACAGCGCCAAAAAATATGCAAGAAAAAAAAAACAAAAAACTTACGAGACACAATTTTTATGAAACTCCGCGCTGCTTAAACTTCAGGGATTTGCAACGAGAACTCTACCTACTTGCTCACAGCATGCAGCATGAAGAGCTCTTGCAGCAACATTTGCAGTGCAAACAGCAACAAGAAATGAACATTTTTATCAGCGGTTGCCATCGGGGCTTCCATCATGGCTTAAAATTACGACATCAGCTGGAGTTGGCTGGAGTTGCCAGAGCTGAAGCTGAAGTTGATGCAAAAGTTGGTTGATGTGGCGGTGCAGAGCTTATGACAAAATGTTGTTCCTAAAGTGAGGAGACAATGCAACTGCAACAAAAACAACGAGAACAGCAACAGCAACAGCAACAAGAACACAGTTAAGTCGACAAGCAACACACGGTGACATTTTGACATGTGGAAGCAGGCAAGAATATTTTTGGTGAGCTTGAATAAGGCTTCAACCTACAACAAGCAGCAATCATAAGAGCACAAGAAGAGTGGGAAGAGATGCGTTGCCATATGTGAGGAAATTCCAAGTCAATGGGCGGGAAAAATAACAATTTTAACTCACACAAAAGTAAGTTGATTCCGAGTTGTTCTTACTTCGGTTCTTGAACAAATATACCCGAAGGGTGTACATTTCTTTATGCGATACGGCAGGAAAAGGAAAACGCATTTCCATGTATTTGTGGAGTTCCGACTCAAAGTACAATATTTTAAACTTACATTAAAAATTAGAGTAAAGAATAGTTCAATAGTTGACAATGAAAAATGAATTTTTTCAAAATTCATCGGCGTTGCATTGTATTGTTACTCGCAGAGTATAAGATCTATGACTAAAAAAATGAAACGGCCGTAAAGTTCAATTCTTTGACTTCATTATAAAAACAAAAACAAAAATTCAAAACGTTATCGGGACGCGGTGGGAACTGCTTAAGCAACGCAATTGAAAATTTGTTACATGGAATTATTACCCACTGAGTATTAGTGCTAGGACTAAAAATATGTTTCTCAAATAAAGTCCTCGTCTAAGCCCTTAAAACAAAATTAGAAGAAACAATTTCTGACGTCATAGGGACACAGATCGACAATGCAACATTCATACAGCGGCGTTGCATTGAATTTTTACTCGGTGAGTATATAAGCTACGCTAAATGTTTCGAAAGGAAATGAAGGATTTATACTTGGCCTTACGACAAAAATAAAAAAAAAAATTCTGACGTCACCAGGTAGTGAATATGTAACAAAAATGCAATATCGTTGCATGGAATTATTATTCACTCAGGAGACGTGCTGCGGTAAATTTTAATTTACGACAGCATAGATGTGTTATTACGCCTCACATCTAAAATATAAAAAAAATTCTTATCGTTATGATTTCAGGGTGGCAACCATATAATGCAGTAAAAATGCTACAACAATGAAAAAATATTGCATGGAATTTTAACTCTGTGACTACTGGCGCAACGGTAAATTTTAAGGAACGAAAATGGAGGCGAGGACTTCTAGCACATGATAAAAACAACAAAAAAAATTTTTTCAGCGTCATGAGGCCCCTCAGGGAACCGCCTAATGTGACCCATATGCGTCACTTTTACTGGATAAATTGCCTGCAGCTAAGGTAAAGTTAACGCACCAAGGAAAAGCACAACCAATGGAGAAGCAAATGCAACACCAATAATAACACCAACACTAATAACAACAACAACAAAAACAACATCAACATCAACATCAACATCAACATCAACATCAACATCAACATCAACATCAACATCAACATCAACATCAACATCAACATGAACATGAACATCAACATCAACATCAACATCAACATCAACATCAACATCAACATCAACATCAACATCAACATCAACATCGACATCAACATCATCAACATCAACATCAACATCAACATCAACATCAACATCAACATCAACATCAACATCAACATCAACATCAACATCAACATCAACATCAACATCAACATCAACATCAACATCAACATCAACATCAACATCAACATCAACATCAACATCAACATCAACATCAACATCAACATCAACATCAACATCAACATCAACATCAACATCAACATCAACATCAACATCAACATCAACATCAACATCAACATCAACATCAACATCAACATCAACATCAACATTAACATCAACATCAACATCAGCTTTAACAGCAACATCAACATCAACATCAACATCAACATCAACATCAACATCAACATCAACATAAACATCAACATCAACATCAACATCAACATCAACATCAACATCAACATCAACATCAACATCAACATCAACATCAACATCAACATCAACATCAACATCAACATCAACATCAACATCAACATCAACATCAACATCAACATCAACATCAACATCAACATCAACATCAACATCAACATCAACATCAACATCAACATCAACATCAACATCAACATCAACATCAACATCAACATCAACATCAACATCAACATCAACATCAACATCAACATCAACATCAACATCAACATCAACATCAACATCAACATCAACATCAACATCAACATCAACATCAACATCAACATCAACATCAACATCAACATCAACATCAACATCAACATCAACATCAACATCAACATCAACATCAACATCAACATCAACATCAACATCAACATCAACATCAACATCAACATCAACATCAACATCAACATCAACATCAACATCAACATCAACATCAACATCAACATCAACATCAACATCAACATCAACATCAACATCTACATCAACATCAACATCAACATCAACATCAACATCAACATCAACATCAACATCAACATCAACATCAACATCAACATAAACATCAACATCAACATCAACATCAACATCAACATCAACATCTACATCTACATCAACATCAACATCAACATCAACATCAGCATCAACATCAACATCAACATCAACATCAACATCAACATCAACATCAACAACATCAACAACATCAACATCAACATCAACATCAACATCAACATCAACATCAACATCAACATCAACATCAACATCAACATCAACATCAACATCAACATCAACATCAACATCAACATCAACATCAACATCAACATCAACATCAACATCAACATCAACATCAACATCAACATCAACATCAACATCAACATCAACATCAACATCAACATCAACATCAACATCAACATCAACATCAACATCAACATCAACATCAACATCAACATCAACATCAACATCAACATCAACATCAACATCAACATCAACATCAACATCAACACCAACATCAACATCAACATCAACATCAACATCAACATCAACATCAACATCAACATCAACATCAACATCAACATCAACATCAACATCAACATCAACGTCAACGTCAACATCAACATCAACATCAACATCAACATCAACATTAACATCAAGAAACACCGTCACGTCAAAACCTACGGGTGTGTCCACGACACAGCCAACTCTTCTTTTTTTATATTTTAAATCCAATTAGATAGTCAGTAAAATCTGTTTGAGTACTTAACTTTTCTCTCATGTTCAAGCTATTACAAAAAATGTTTAATCAAGTCAAAAACTTTGATACAAACATGGGTTCTTTTTTCTATTTAATTCATCTCACACACTTGCATTGAAAACTAATTTAGTTCGATTGCAATCCTGTTTGCGATCACTCGCTGACATTCAATGTTTTGCTATTACAACAAAAAGCCAGAAAAAGTCATTAACAACACATAAGTTCAAATCAGTTGAAAACGCTATCAATGACAGAGCAAAATAGAAAAACAATATTCTGCATCATTATTTGGCCGAAAAAATACTCAAACAAGAAACAACAAAAAACTTTAAAATTGTAACAAATGTCCTTTCAACAGAATTTCTAATTTATCTCGCAAAAAATCAATAGTTGGCTGAACTGAACTCAACTGAACGAAATCAGACTCAACATGAGTCAATGTCATATGAAAATAGCAGCTGCAACAACAACAACAACAGCAGCAACATAAAAACATGTTGACAAAACAACAAAAACAACAACGAGCAGAAATACGAAAAATTAAACAAACACAAAACTAGAAAGAGATTTTCATGTAAGAAGAGGAACAATAAAAATAAACAATAAACAGAGGCAGACAAACAAATACGAGTAGCATACAAAAGGATAACAACATCACAACAACAACTTCGACAACAACAACAACAACAACGACAATGCAATGAAAGAAACAGCAGCAGCAGCAGGCGTTGTACGGTCCAAGCATTGTAGACCCAAGTTAGAGACCTAGAGTCGGCGGCGGATACTCAGGCTCAGGCCCATCAACTTTAATGAAACTTCCTGCAGACGACTTCCACACTCTATAAAATGTTGACGTGATGTAAGAAGTGGTTAGAAGTAGGCAGTAGGAAGCCTAGAGTGCAGGAAGCAGGAAGACATATCTATATGAGTTCATAGCGAAAAAGCAGAAAAATGTGCATAGTATATTTTAAAGCATACTTTTAGGCGCAAAAATATTGCTGCAAGCAACTAAATAGACTCATAACTAGAAATGTAAATGAACTCCATGCTGCACATAGAGCGGATGCTGCTCGCAGCCTGTATAACTTTACAACTGTGCCTGCGTCCGACCATCTGTCTGTCTGTCTTTCTATTCGTCCGTCCGCTTACCAAATAATAATCATAATAATAAAACTAACGAGGAAATGTAAGAGGAAAAAGTATGGCTTGGAAAATAAAAATACCGTTGGAATTGTGAAAGTAGCGAAAGAAATGCGATTTAACAATGGAGCGAAAAAAAAAATACTCTGAAACACACACACTACTTGTTTGTGTTAGTTTGCGTCTACATATGGCAACCGTGCAAAAATGGCGCTAAAAGTGAATGCGACAAAATTTCGAAAAAAAGCAAAAACAAAACAAACACACAGCAACGCAGTGACAGTTTTAGAGGCTGCTAAAGTAGTGCTAGAGTAGTCGAGTAGCCGCAGCGAGCAGCAAAACGGGAAGAGCAGGAAGAGAAGCCGGCAACTGCGAGGATTTACTCCGTCTCAACGACTCTCGAATGCCTCACATACTCGCACAGCACAGACAATCGCTGCAAATAGGAAGCGCTGGAACTTAACAAGGCTCTACGCTGACATTTAATTTTTCAGAACTTTATTTTAAGGACATGAAAGCCAGAGTAATGAAATTAATCAGAGCTAGATGCCAGATGGCGATGGTGATGGCAATTTTTCAGGCCAACATAAATCAGAAAAGGTTGAAAGTTTCATGATGACTGCTCGCAAAAGGAGTTGTGAATGCCGCTAAAGGATATTTCTTTCCGAACTCAATCAATGATGTGAATAATTGCAGAATTGATGTTGAGAAAAATTGCTGACAACATGATGATTAATTATGCTAAGAGCTAGAGAAAAGATAAGATACTTTATTTTGAAGATTTTTCAAAGGCAGTTGCTTAAAGAACTTAAAGTTGATCTAAGAAATGAATGAAATAAAAGTACTTATGTCGAAATTAAGAATTTCTCAAAGATTATTATAGAAAGTTTTGAAAGAATTATTGAGAAATTTGATAAAAATTTTGTGTGTGAAAAAGAAAGACTCACGATTATTCTAGAAGCTACGCTTGCCTCCAAATCAGCGTCGAGAAAAGTGCTTTCTATTTAGCTAAAAATACAAATGTCGGCATTGAACGAACCGTATTATCTAAGGATATTTTTAAAGTAATTATTAAATCAACGTTGCAAAATGAAGTAGATAGAACAAGATTTATAACTAAGAAAAATTTTTGGACTTTAATGGTCGTTTCTAATATTTAAGGATAATAGGGTTACAACGAAATGATGCCAGATAGTGACTGTTGACGATATCGTAGACACACCCGCCTGTTTTGATGTGACAACGTTTCAAGCTCCTCGTTCTTATTCTTATTCGTATCCCTACCTTTGTCCTTACGTTTGTCCTCATCCTTATTCTTGTCTTCGTATCCCTACCTTTGTCCTTGCGTTTGCCCTCATCCTTATTCTTGTATTTGAATACTTGCCTTACTCTTTGTACTTATCATGGTCCAAATTCTTGTTTAAATCCATGTCAATTCTTGTTCTAGTCTTTGTCCGATTCCATTTTGAAATCCTTTTCTCACTTATCGTAATCCTTGTCCCAATCGTTGCCTTTATTCTAGCCTTTAGCATTAACCAGATTCTTGTCCATATCCATGGCTGGATTCTTTTTCTAATTCTTGTTCTGATTCTCTCTTTCTCTCTCTTGTCTTAATCCCTGTTTGGGTTTCGATCCTTGAATTTTAATATTTGTCCATCTATATATTAATTTTTATTTATATTTTTATGTTTTGTATTTGTACTTTTACTATTTTTTGTCCCTTTGTTTTTACTATTTTTTAATTCTTTTTTATTGTTGTTTTACTTTTATTCTTATTTATATTTGTACTGATTTTTATTCATGAATTTACTGTTATTTTTATTTTTCTATTAATTTTTACTTTTATTTTAATTTTTTTATAATAACTTTAACTTTTATTTTATTTATATTTTTCAAGTATTATTTAATTTAGCACTATTTTTACTTTTATAACTTTATTTTATATTTTTTTAATTTCTATTTTAACATTATTTTCTACTATGTTTATATTTATATTTTTACTTTTATCTGTTATTGTTGTTTGTGCTATTTTTTATTTTGTATTTTTGTTTTAACTGCTATTTTTAACTGGTTGTTGTTTATTATTTTAAAGTTGTGGTTTTATTTTTACTATTTTAGTCTTTTGTTCTTATTTGTACCCTTATTTTTATTTGCATTTTTATTGTTTTTTGATTTTTATTGATTTTATAATAATTTTTATATATAATATTATTATTTTTATTTTGACTTTCATTTGAATTTTTATTTTTATTTTTATTTTCAATATTATTTTAATTTTTGTTGCTATTTCTATTTGTATTGTTATTTTTACATTTATTGGTTTTTATCTTTAAATTTATTCTACTTTTTATTTTCGCTTTAATTTTCATTTTAGTTTTTGTTTTATATGAACTTTAATTTTTAGTTTTAGTTATATTTTTCCAGTATTATTTAAATAAGCACTATTATTATTTCTATAATTATATTTTTTTTTGTAAATTTTTATCTCTAACATTAACTCTCAAATTTTATTTTTATTATTTTTGTGCCAATTGTTATTTCTTATCTTGTTTTTGTTTATTTTGGCTTTTAGTTTTTAATTTTATTTTTGAATTTTTATTTTTTTTTGCTGTTATTTGTACTTTTATGTTTACTGTTTTTTATTTTTAATGATTTTATAATAATATTTACAAAATAATATATTATTTTTACTTTTATTTTAATTTCCATTTTTATTTTAATTTTTGTTTCTATTTATATTTTAATTGTTGTTTTGATTTGCACTGATTTTTATTTTTATATTTATTGTAATTTTTATTTTCTCTTTAATTTTTATTTTTTCTTTTTATATAAACTTTATTTATTTTTTCATTTATATTATTCAAGTATTATTTAAATTAGCACTTTTTTTATAATTATATTTTATTTTTTTTAATTTTTATTTTTAACTTTATTTTCTATAATGATATTTATATTTTTACTTTTATCTTTTATTTTTGTTAGTGCTATTTTTTATTTTGTATTTTTGTGTTAATTTTATTGTTGTTGTTGTTTATTTTTTTTTTAAGGTTTTGATTTTATTTTTACTATTTATATTTTTTTTGTTATTTGTACTCTTATTTTTATTTGCATTTCTATTGTTTTTTATTTTTATTAATCTTATAATAATTTTTGTATTTATTATTTTTGATTTCACCTTCATTTCAATTTTTCTTTTAATTTTTAATATTATTTTAATTTTTGTTTCTATTTCTGTTTTTCATTTTTATTTTTAATTTTCCTTTTAATTTTTATTTTTATTATGTTTATTTTTTATTTTTAAATTTATTCTCATTTATATTTTTATTTGTATTTTGATGTATAAATTTCTTATTTTGATTTTCATTTTCATTTTTCATTTATCTTTTTAAGTTTATTTAATTTTTTCTTTTATATATGTTTTTAGTTTTTATATGAATTTTATTTTTTTGTGTTCTTATATGTAATATTTTATTTAGCATTACTACTATTTTTATCTTTTTTTATTAAATTTTACGTTATTTGACTTTAATTTTTATTATTATTTATTTATATTTATGCATATGTGCATGTATTTTTTTATATTTTATTATCATTTTTTACTTACGTTATTATTTTTGTTTTTATTTTTTATTTTTATTTTTTATTATTATTTTTGTTGTCATTTTGGTTCTCTTTTTTTATTTATTTTGCATTTTTATTTTTTTTTTTAATTGTTTCTATTTTGCTACTTTGTACTAAAATTGTTGATTTTCATTTTAACTGATTTCTATTGTTACTGATTTTACCTTATATTGACGTGACGAAGTTACGTTATACTGCTCTAGTTTCCAAAAAAGTTGAAAAATTAATTTTTTAAAAATTCATCTGCGTTTCATTGAATTGTTACTCGCTGGGTATAAGAGCTATGATTAAAAAAATAGTATGACCGTAAAGGTTAATTCTTTGGCTATATTAAAAAAACAAAAAAAAAAATTTAATACGGCATAGGCACGTAGTGGGAGCTGCGTAAGCAACGCAACTGAAAATTTGTTACATGGAATTATTACTCGCTGAGTATTAGTGCTAGGATTAAAAATACGATACGCCAATAAAGGCCTACTGGAAGCCCTCACAACAAAATTAGACAAAAAATTTCTGACATCATGGGGACGCTGAGAGAGCCGCTCAAAGATCGATAACGCAACATGCATGCAGCGGCATCGCATTGAATTTTTACTCAATGAGTATATAACCTACGATAAAAGTTTAAAAAGGAAAATAAAGTTTTTATACATGGCTTTACGACATAAATAAAAAAAAAATTCTGGCGTCGTCAGGTCGTGAATATAGCAGCTTATGTAACAGAAATGTAATATCGTTGCATGGAATTATTACTCACTCAGGAGGAGTGCTACGGTAAATTTTGTTTTACGACAGCAGGGATGTGCTATTACGCTTCACAACTAAATTACAAAAAAAAATTTGTTGTCATGATTTCAGGGATGCAATCACATTTTAATGCAGTAAAAATGCTACAGCCATGAAAAAACGTTGCATGGATTTTTAACTCTGTGACTACTGGTGCAACGGTAAATTTTAAGAAACGAAAACAAAGGTGTGGTCTTCGGGAATATGACAAAAATAAAAAAAAAATTTGACGGCGTGTCAAAAACCCCCAGGGAACCGCCTAATGTGACGCATATGCATCACTTTTGCTGGATTAATTGAAATTAGAGCACAACCAATGGGGAAGCAAAAAAAAAAGCTAAACGAAAAGCACCAACTCCAAATCCAACAACAACTCCAACACCAATACCAACACCAACACCAACACCAACACCAACACCAACACCAACACCAACACCAACACCAACACCAACACCAACACCAACACCAACACCAACACCAACACCAACACCAACACCAACACCGACACCAACACCAACACCAACACCAACACCAACACCAACACCAACACCAACACCAACACCAACACCAACACCAACACCAACACCAACACCAACACCAACACCAACACTAACACCAACACCAACACCAACACCAACACCAACACCAACACCAATACCAACACCAACATCAACATCAATATCAACATCAACATAACCATTAACATGAACATCAACATCAACATCAACATCAACATCAACATCAACATCAACATCAACATCAACATCAACATCAACATCAACATCAACATCAACATCAACATCAACATCAACATCAACATCAACATCAACATCAACATCAACATCAACATCAACATCAACATCAACATCAACATCAACATCAACATCAACATCAACATCAACATCAACATCAACATCAACATCAACATCAACATCAACATCAACATCAACATCAACATCAACATCAAAATCAACATCAACATCAACATCAACATCAACATCAACATCAACATCAACATCAACATCAACATCAACATCAACATCAACATCAACATCAACATCAACATCAACATCAACATCAACATCAACATCAACATCATCATCAACATCAACATCAACATCAACATCAACATCAACATCAACATCAACATCAACATCAACATCAACATCAACATCAACATCAACATCAACATCAACATCAACATCAACATCAACATCAACATCAACATCAACATCAACATCAACATCAACATCAACATCAACATCAACATCAACATCAACATCAACATCAACATCAACATCAACATCAACATCAACATCAACATCAACATCAACATCAACATCAACATCAACATCAACATCAACATCAACATCAACATCAACATCAACATCAACATCAACATCAACATCAACATCAACATCAACATCAACATCAACATCAACATCAACATCAACATCAACATCAACATCAACATCAACATCAACATCAACATCAACATCAACATCAACATCAACATCAACATCAACATCAATATCAACATCAACATCAACATCAACATCAACATCAACATCAACATCAACATCAACATCAACATCAACATCAACATCAACATCAACATCAACATCAACATCAACATCAACATCAACATCAACATCAACATCAACATCAACATCAATATCAACATCAACATCAACATCAACATCAACATCAACATCAACATCAACATCAACATCAACATCAACATCAACATCAACATCAACATCAACATCAACATCAACATCAACATCAACATCAACATCAACATCAACATAAACATCAACATTAACAACAACAGCAAGAAACTTCGTCACGTCAAAACCTACGGGTGTGTCCAGGGCACAGCCAACTCTTTTTTATTTAAATTTTCATTTTCCTTTATATAAATGTTTTGTTACATAAATTTAAATTTTTATTTTTATTTATATATTTCATGTCTTATTTTAATTGGTATTATTTTTATATTTTTAGTTCTAGTTTTATACTTATATTTTGTTATTTTAAATTCATTTTGTATCTGTATTTTGTGTGTATATAAGATTCTATTTTCATATTGTTTTTATTTTTTTTTCTTATTTATATTATAAGTTTTATTTTTAGTATTAATTTTATTATTAATTTAATTTTTAATTTTCTATTTTTTACTTTTGCTGTTCTTTTTATTTTAATTTTCGTTTTTTTGTTTTGTTTTTGATTTTGATTTTGTTTTTGTTTTTATTTTCGTTTTTGTTTTTTGTTTTGTTTTTGTTTTTGGTTTTGATTTTGTTTTTGTTTTTTTTTTTTTTTGTTTTTGTTTTTGTTTTTGTTTTTGTTTTTGTTTTTGTTTTTGTTTTTGTTTTTGTTTTTGTTTTTGTTTTTGTTTTTGTTTTTGTTTTTGTTTTTGTTTTTGTTTTTGTTTTTGTTTTTGTTTTTGTTTTGTTTATTTGGTTTTCTTTTGTTTTTGCCTTGCAGACGTTTTTATTTTATTGTTTAATATTATTTTTATCCTTATTTTAATTTTTATTCTTATTGTTATTTTAATTTTTTTATTAATTTTTATTGTGTTTTTATTTTTTTATTTTAGATTTTTAATTTTGTTTTTATTTGTATTTTTATTTATATTTCTATTTCTATTAGTTTTTTATTTTCATTTTTGTTTTTATTTTTTTTTTATTTTTATTTTTATTGTTATTTTTATTTTTATTATTTTTTATTTTTAATTTTATTTTATTTTTATTTTTTTGTTTGTCTTTATTTAAATTTATGTTTTTATTTTATTTTGTATTATTATTTACTCTTGGTTTTGCTTTTTATTTTGCTTTTGCTTTTGCTTCTCCTTTGGTATGTAATAAATCCATGCAACGGTGGTGCATTTTTTTTTTTGTTGAGTGTTTCCTTGGGGGCCCAATTACGTCATCAATTTTCTTTTAGTAAAGTCAAACCAGTATCCGCTCTCTTTCGCAAGCGGAATTTTGCTATTTTCTGCAATTATCAAGAAAGTTCTTCTTGTCCATTAAGCGTTCCATCAAAAATTTCTCTACGTACAACAATTCATTTGATGCTTAAAATGACAATTCATTAGGAAGCATTATTGATAAGCTTTACACAAAAGAAGCGAGAGTACCTATAAAGCACTTTTGAGGCGCGTTTTTAATAAAAGGTTTCGGAAGTGAAACTTCCCGATCCCAAAATTATATTATCATCGCCTTTTTAGTTCAAAATTTACTTCCACTTACCAGACCAAGTGCCTGTAGTAGCTGTTTTATAATTTTGGTTGAATCATATTCTGTTTAAATAATTTTCAGTGTGCTTGTGTTCGTGTTGAACGTTGTCATTGTGTGAGTTTGACAGGAAATTGAAATTTCTGCCAATTTAACTGGCCTTTACATGATATCTTACAATGATGCTGCTGCTTACAATGATGCTAACAAAATGATGTTGTTGCTGTCATTTAACATCACTAGCATGGAATGAATGGACTTTGAAAATAGATGGTTGGCAGCACTGAATGCTAGCCAGATCTAATCTGCTTTGGAAATGAACGCATGCTGTGCATAACAAAAGCTTAGCGCTTGTTTGGTTCTTATTTTGGTGGGAGGTGCTGCTTAGACGTAAAGAGCACTTTTGGTATTCTTAGCCAAGTCTGTACATTTGTCGGAGATTATTTTTTTATTTTAGTTTTTTATGAGTTAAGACTCAATAGTTTTAGACTCTTTTTGCATTTTTCTTAAGTTCAGCCTATCTTAAGTCGATTGAAATAAACTGAAATACGGAGTGTTGATATAAGTGTTATTAAGGGGGGAGGGGAGGGGGGTCTAAAAAAGACCCTTTTTCATGAATTTTTTTAGAGAAAATTATTACTGTAGGTTTATTTAACATATTATTATATAAAAGTACAACATTTTAAGAATATTTAAAAAAATTTTTGTTAAAAAATAGGAGAAATAACGGATTTATTGAAGATCTCCGCAGGTGCCTCGAAAAAAAGTCTTGTGCGGTGACCAGCCTACAGCATCATTGGATCATCTGAAACCAAAAAATCAAAATTTCTTTAGTTTATTACTTTATCTCTCCAGTGACGTCGAATTTTTTTAATTTTTCAATTTTTCAATTTTTGGCACCATTTTTGACGAAAAAATCGGCCTTTTTGTTATTGTGAAATTGTTAGTAATTAAAAAATTTTAAAAAATCGACGTCACTAGATAGCTACTTTTATGTAGAATATGCGTAAAAAATGTCAAAACGATCGATTTAGTAGTTTTTTCTGTAGGTTGGTCACCGACTTTAAAAATTACATGTTTGGGAAAATCGATTTAAAGTTTTGTGCACTGACTAAGTTAGAGGTACGGTCATTCAATCTGTAACTTCGTTAGTTTTTCTCCGAAGGACCTAAAAATTTAATACAATATTCTTCAGATGTTGTACTTTCAGAAACAATAATAAAAAATATGAAAAAAGTTGTCAAACCGTACCCCCCCTTAAAGCGTTTTAAAGTTCCAAGCTTTTTGCCTAATTGGAATTCCAAAATGTTTATTACTGATCACTTTACATACATTCAGGCTAATTTTGTGTCAGAGGGTGTGTCTTGTCTTAAAGGTGTCACGATTATACCATCTATTTTCAGTTATACGCCATTTTTTTTGGTGTTTAATGTACATCGCTTTTGTTCAACAGCTTTAATGTGTGAAGAATGAGCTTATGGAGAATAGCACAGACAAGCAAACTATAAAAAGAGTAAAAATTTAACCAATACCAAAATGCTGAAAGTTTTGTGGATATGACTTAAAAATATCCTTGATTTTTCAGTCACCATAATGCACCTGCTCGTAATACAATGGCCTGATTATATGAAAAATTTAAGAGAGTTGGCTTAGTTCAAACCCGGAAGTGACTGAGTTGCACAGCTCGTTCTAGAGTGCTGACCAGAACTTTTAAAGTAAACATTGAGGTTTTTTTTTTAAATTCAAAATTGGCGGTCTTCATTGGTGGTCACACACTTCATTATTGGAAACAAAATTATAATGGAGACTTAAAGCAAAGATACTTTTCTTCTAACAACTGCGTTACGTTTCAACTGCGTGATACAATGTTCAATATTTTTCAATTTTTCATTTTTTTTTTACTTTTAATTCTAAAGTTTAAAATGAACATTTTGATATATTTTTGAATTAGTTTTATTTTTTTTTTTTAAAAGAATCGTAAGCTTAAGACCAAGTTAATCACATTAAGTTGAACAAATGACTTGCAGTTCATTATATGCCCCAAAAGAACTCCTAAAAGTATGCTGTATTTTATTGTATTTTTCTCCCCCTTTAGTTTTCAAACATAGCCCAGGCATAACAAAACTTTTGCCTTTTCCGTACTGACATTCCAACAATTGTCCAACATTAGCTGTGTTTCGATGAATTTTCCGCATTCATTGTGTTCGAACTTGCTGCTCGTTACAAGATGCCCCGGCTGCTGTGGAATTTTTTGCTTGTTTTATTTTTTTTTTCGTTTTGGGAGAACAGTTATTGCTGCAGTAGCAAAAAGGAGCAGCAGCAGCAGCAAATGCTGCATGCGACATTATAAACCAAATATATCCCAACCCAATACCGACTCTTTCACCTCACTCTGCCAGCAGTGCTGAGCCCTTGAGTTAGTGGCATGTTTTTGCGCAGCGCTGCTGCTATCTGCTGATGTTGATGTTGGGCGGAACGGAAGTTGTCGTTTTCTATTTGAAAAATTAAAAAATTGAGTGACATTAAGTGGGTGGAGCGCATAACGAGCTGAACAAGCGGAAAAGCAGAAAATCGCATTTCTTTTGTGTGCTTGAAATGCGCTTCCGGGTTATATATTCCGTTTTTTTTTACCCTTCTTTAGTTGCAGTTAAAGCAAGCCTCACAGGTGCTGGTTTTTGTTAAGCCAGAATCGAGTTTGCAGCATGAAAGAGCATTATTTTGATTGATTAAAATAGTTGAGCAAAAAATAAATTTGAGAAAAATTAAAGCAGACTTTAAGTACTCATGTAGCAGACAATTCTAGCTACATTCATTGCAACGATTTGTATTTTTTTAACGATGCTCTTTATCAGAAAAAGGGCTGTCAATTTCATAAATTGACATTTTTTCAAGCTTCTGTCCGTACTTCATATGCATTTGTGCGTATATATGTGTGTGTGTGTGTGGACTGTCTCAAGTAGACGCTGCAGTTTTTGCACTTCTCTCATTTATCGACGCCCTGTCGCGACATCTTTTTAAAATTTATGACGCCGTTTTTAATAAAAACCGTTTGTCTTGCATACAGCTACAACGGCCACAGCTTGACAGAGGATAAGTTATAAATCTGCTCAAAAAATGTTAAAAAAAAATACAAAAAAAATTAACACTTTTTGTATTCAACATTTACATAGTCATTTGCATTTTTGTACAACGATTTCAGTTTTCAAGATTTATGGTGAAAACTACGCGATACTTGCGTTACACAGTGCGTATGAGTGACATTATTTTAAATATTTTATATAAAGCACATTTACGGAAATAAAATAAGTAAAAATGCTTGAAGAAAGACAAACAAACTTATTAGCAGCCAATGTTGCCACAATATCACGTTTTTCGTTTTATTATACAATATCATTGTCTCCTTCTTTTTTTTGTCCCTATTAAGCTCGCTTTGCTGTTTTTATGGCTTAAAAACGCACTTCCGCTTGATTTTATTTCCATTTTTTTTTATTTTCTTAGTCTTTGCACAGTTGTCATTGTCAACTGCTTCAACTTTCAAGTGGCTCTTGTTGCTGTTTCAGCTGTTTCAGCTGGTGTTTCTTGTGCTCTTTTTTTAAGTGTGTGTTTTGGCGTTACGTACATGAGGCTGTGAGTTTAAAGAAAAAAACAAAAAAAAAAAAAAAAAAACACGTCGAGTGTTTGAAGTTCTTGAATCATCATGGTTAATGTTAACGTGGAGCAAACGAGGTTGGGGCAGCAATAAAAACACCAGCAGCAACTGCTACACTTTGTCACTGATTGCAAGGAAGGCTGCGCTAGCAAGAATGTAGCAAAATAGCAAAAAAAAGGATCAACACATTGATGGTTAGTTAAAAAGTCATGTCCTGGCTTGATATCGCAAGTTTTCTTTCATTTTTGTTTTAATTTTTATTGCAAGATTTACGGTTTTCAATTTGTTTTACGATCAATTTATTTGTTTTCAATCAGTTGTTTCTGGTGAAATGCATCAGTGTGGCAGAGTATTGTAGGGATTTTTTTGTTTTTATAGTTTTTGTGTTAAAAAGAGTCAGGCTGACCATGGAGCTTGAAACTAAAATTCAAGATTTATTTATATTAGTTTAACACCTCCTAAAAACTTAGCTTCTGTAGTTATCCTTACAATATATTTATTCAATTTCTTGGTACTTGATGTTTCTACAGCTCTCTAAACCTTCTGTTCTATAACTAAAATTACAGCTATGCCACTTAAGTCGAGGCTTTACTTGATTGCCACTTAAATTAATATTAAAATCACTCATACGCCGTGATGTGCAAATATTTTCTAATTGAAGATAATTTCGGAAACTACTCAAGATATTAAATTCTACCAACAATTCCAACATTTTGAAGACGTCTTTCTCACTTATTCTCACGCTCTTGGCTTGAGCTTGTTAACAAACCAAGTTATGTGCATGCATGCAGCAAACATTAAGCCTTAGATGCAGACGTTGTTGCATCAACTTCAGGCTAGGGAAAAGATAACAACAAAAGACAACAATGAGTGAATGAATATAGCTGTGTATCTGTGTGCGTGTGCATGTGTGGATGTGTGCATCTGTGTACGTATCTATGTTCATGCATGCATGTGCCTTTGTATTTTCTATTTCTAAAATGTTGATGCAAAATCCTTGTAGCAAGGATATCCTTTTGTCTATGCATCAAGGTAGCAAACAGGAAAAACAATGCAACCAGCAACCAACAACAACAACAACAATATCAAATTTTAATAAATAATATAATACAACACTTAAATTTTGAACGCAGGAAAATCTTGAGATAAAAACAAAATAAGATGAAGGCATTATTAATGACTACAACAACAACAACAACAACAACAACAACAACAACAACAACGACAACAAAAACAACAAAAACAACAACAATATCAAAAACAACAAGATCAACGACTCAGAAAACAAAAGCAAGAATAATCTGTCTGTGGCACTACTTATAGACTGCTGTGAAAAGTTAGGACATTAAATTATTGCTTTGATTAAAACCAAAAGATTAAGTAAGGAAAGCTGTTCATAAAATCCATTTTACAATTTAACTGCTTGGTGGTTAAATATTTAAAAAATAATTGAAAAATGCCAAAATATAAAAATATCTCAAAAGACATACTCAAATTTTTAACTTAATTCAAATAAATAAATAGCAAATGGTTGGACCTGATCTTCACTAACTCGTACGATGAAGTGAAGGTTAGTCCATGCATTGAAGCAGAAAACTTATTTACTAACCATACTAACCTGTTCACCATACAGTTGTTTTCTCTGCTAACGCCATTGCTTTTACCCAGTCTTATAATAACTCCATTGCGTACGATTACCTCAATGCCGATTACTCAAGTATAAAATGTTATCTAAGTGCTCTAAGCTGGAATAATGTTCTATCCAACATAGATTTAGGCAGTACTGTCCCAAGATTTTATCAGTACATTTGTAAGTAACTGCTACTGCTTTTGAAAGTTATGTGCCAAAAATAAAAAAGAAAAGGAATAAGCTTTTAGAGCCATGACAAAAATATCAGGTTTTTGAGGAACCAGAGAAAAAAAATTTACAAACTTCTCAAAAACACTGGTAGCGTAAGCGATGAACTGAAGCTAAGATATGATGAACTATCCAATGAGTTCTCTATCAAGTCAGAAGAAGCGTTCAAGTTGTACAATAACCTTATCGAAGAGAAAATTGTCCAAGAGCCAGAAAAATTTTTTGACTTCGTTAACATGAAGCGTTAATCTAGCGGCTATCCATCGTCTATGTTTAAAGGTAATGTCTACTCCTCCAACCCTCATGAAATCAGCATCTTATTTGCGGTTCATTTCAAAGATGTATTTGGGGTACCTACAATTGAGACTTTAGCTCCGTCTCGCTGTTCGAACACTTCACCCATTGTCTCTAAAATCAATCTTACTCAGGAAGAGATATATGCAGCCTTAAGAAGTTTTGTTCCAAAAAACGCTCCTGGTCCGGACCTTATACCCTCAAGCTTTCTAGTTCAATGCGTAGACCAATTTATCATCCCATTATGTATTATTTTTAATAAGTCCTTGAAACTAGGTGTTTTCCATCCTAAAGAGTGATTTTTTAAGTGCCTGATAACTTTTTTTTTAAAAAAAACGCATAAAATTTGCAAAATCTCATCGGTTCTTTATTTGAAACGTTAGATTGGTCCATGACATTTACTTTTTGAAGATAATTTCATTTAAATGTTGACCGCGGCTGCGTCTTAGGTGGTCCATTCGGAAAGTCCAATTTTGGGCAACTTTTTCGAGCATTTCGGCCGGAATAGCCCGAATTTCTTCGGAAATGTTGTCTTCCAAAGCTGGAATAGTTGCTGGCTTATTTCTGTAGACTTTAGACTTGACGTAGCCCCACAAAAAATAGTCTAAAGGCGTCAAATCGCATGATCTTGGTGGCCAACTTACCGGTCCATTTCTTGAGATTAATTGTTCTCCGAAGTTTTCCCTCAAAATGGCCATAGAATCGCGAGATGTGTGGCATGTAGCGCCATCTTGTTGAAACCACATGTCAACCAAGTTCAGTTCTTCCATTTTTGGCAACAAAAAGTTTGTTAGCATCGAACGATAGCGATCACCATTCACCGTAACGTTGCGTCCAACAGCATCTTTGAAAAAATACGGTCCAATGATTCCACCAGCGTACAAACCACACCAAACAGTGCATTTTTCGGGATGCATGGCCAGTTCTTGAACGGCTTCTGGTTGCTCTTCACTCCAAATGCGGCAATTTTGCTTATTTACGTAGCCATTCAACCAGAAATGAGCCTCATCGCTGAACAAAATTTGTCGATAAAAAAGCGGATTTTCTGCCAACTTTTCTAGGGCCCATTCACTGAAAATTCGACGTTGTGGCAGATCGTTCGGCTTCAGTTCTTGCACGAGCTGTATTTTATACGGTTTTACACCAAGATCTTTGCGTAAAACCTTCCATGTGGTCGAATAACACAAACCCAATTGCTGCGAACGGCGACGAATCGACATTTCACGGTCTTCAGCAACACTCTCAGAAACAGACGCAATATTCTCTTCTGTACGCACTGTACGCATTCGTGTGGTTGGTTTAATGTCCAATAAAGTAAACTGAGTGCGAAACTTGGTCACAATCGCATTAATTGTTTGCTCACTTGGTCGATTATGTAGACCATAAATCGGACGTAAAGCGCGAAACACATTTCGAACCGAACACTGATTTTGGTAATAAAATTCAATGATTTGCAAGCGTTGCTCGTTAGTAAGTCTATTCATGATGAAATGTCAAAGCATACTGAGCATCTTTCTCTTTGACACCATGTCTGAAATCCCACGTGATCTGTCAAATACTAATGCATGAAAATCATAACCTCAAAAAAATCACCCTAGAACTCTTCCCATCTAACACCTATTAATGAAAATGGAGATAAGAGGTCGGTTGAAAACTAAAGGGGTATTGCCATATTGTCTGCTATCCCAAAACTTTTTGAAAAAGTTATATGTGAGAAACTAACATGCCTAGTTAATCCATTACTCAATGAAATATGGCTGTAAAGTTATTATTTATGAATTTGGTTAAAAAATAATGTACTATACATAAATTGATATATATATATTTTTTTTTCATTTTCATAAGCACCATTAACCTAAAACTTAACACTATTCCCATAAATTTGAAATTTGTGCCATAACACTAAAACCTACAAAAACCCTCTGTATCATCAAGAGGTGTATGATTTATTTTTAAAATAAAACCAACAACTTGGATTTGTTTGGATGTCTCTGAAATTTTTAATAGATTGTAAAGTAAATTTATAAAAATAACGTTTGTTATTTTTTTCAAATGTTTACCTCGCCTTTTCTTGCAGACCTTAATTCTTTTTTCGAAATCTTCGATCATTCTTTCGCATAATTTGAGCTCTATAAAGGCGATAGCGACTTCAGTGTTCGTTTTGAGACTTGAAGTTCTTTCAGGTTAGTTAGTGTAGACCAGAGATCTGCATGAATGGAATCATTTGTTGTTTCAAGTTTCTTTAATTTTTCAACTCCCTGCAAGTCGAGGCAGGTAAGCAACAAGTTTGCGCGAATAATAGGCACCAAAAATCAAGTTGCCAAATGTAGAAAACTTGAAATGTAGAAACTTGAAATGCAGGGAAAACGCAATTATTTTGCCTACATATCGCTTATTTTCAAGTCTGTTTACGAAGTTCGTGGAATTAACTTCGTTAGAAAACTTGAAATGTAGAAACTTGAAATGCAGGGAAAAAGCAATTATTTTGCCTACAAATTGATTATTTTCAAGTCTGTTTACGAAGTTCGTGGAATTAACTTCGTGTCGTCAGTGCAAACTTCGTTTCTTGAGTTGAGAAAACAGTTTAAATTTAAAGAAGTGTCAACCACAACAATAGCTTTTGTCTCATTTACTCTTGTGTGTATACGCAAAAAGACAAAGTGTTGCTCCACACTCGTGTGTACTACGCGGTCGACACTGCTTTAAAGCATTGGATTGAAGTATGTTTGTTTGTTTTTGTTGTTGTTGTTGTTGTTGTTGTTGTTGTTGGTGTTGTTGTTTATTTTTTATTTTGTCGCTTTGTATAGAAAAGTATAAATAGACGCTCGTCAGTGGCTTTCTGCGGCAGCGTAGTCGCATAGACTTAAAAACAGACTTGAAAAGGAGAAACCTTGATTTTTTCTACCAATTAATGTAGGGTAGAAAACAAATAGAATCAAGTCTGACTTATGATTCGTTTTTCAGAAGCAAGTCGAGGCTTGAAGGGTAGAAACATATCAAGTTTCTACAAGTCTAGTCGAAGCTTGATTATTTCACAAGTTACTTGATTTTCAATTGACTTGTTGCAGATCTCTGATGTAGACCTAACTCTAACATAACTCCAAAAGAAAAAGCTTACTGTGTTAAATCACAAGATCTTGGTGCCCAATTGGTGTCTTCAAAATGCGAAATAAAGTGACCAGGAAACTTAGTTTACAATAAGTAAAGGGTGTTTTTTATGAGCTTGAGAACTTTAAACAATAATACAAGACGGAAATATTGTCGAAATTAATTTTTTTATTATTATCATCTGGTAGATAATATCATGGCATTTATGTTTAAAATATGATTTCCGGCACATGTACGCCACGGCTACGAGTTACATAGTCCATTCGATCAGTCCAATTGTTCACTAATTTTTTTCAATAAACCTGGCCGTATGGCGTCAATGGTGGCTTGAATATTGGCTTCCAATGCTTTAAGAGTTACTGGTTTGTCGGCATAAACCAATGAGTTAACATTGCCCCATAAAAATTAAATGAGAGGCGTTCAGTCGCACAAATGAGAGAGTCAGTTAACAGGACCACTTCTGGAAATAAAGTTATCACCAAATTGATTTTGAAATAAATTGATAGGCAAAGGCGCGCTGTATGGCAAGTTGCGCCGTCTTGTTGGAACGAAATGTCGTCGATATTTAGCTGATTAATTTGTGGAAAAAAAAAAATCAGTCAGCATCAGATAGCGCTGACCATTCACCGTAATGGCAGCTCCTTCCTCATTTCGAAAGAAATATGGATCGATGATGCCGCCATGTGTGAACCACACCAAACAGTCAATTTCAATTGATGTAATGGCGATTCGTTAATGGCTTGAGGATTGTTTTCGTTCCATATACGGCAATTTTTGCTTATTGACGAAGCTATTTAACCAGAAATGAGCTTCATCACTAAACACAATTCTTCGGTAAAAATGCTTATCTTCGGTCAGTTTCAAATTAGCCCAATCAGCAAAAATGCGACGTAAACGATGATCATTTTGCTTTAATTCTTGCATGACCTGTATTTTTTAGGAACATAAGCCAAGATCCTTACATAAAATTTTCCAAGTAGTGGAAGGACAAAGACCAACAAGTTAAGAATGGCTACAAATCGACATTTCGGCGTTTTCTTCAACACTTCGCACTACAGCAGCAACATTTTCTTCGGTCGGCACATGTCTTTGTCTTGTTGATGGTTTTGAATCAAGAAGAGTAAAATTAGTGCGAAAACCATCAATCTATGAACTTTGCGAAAAGATTCATTTTTTTCAAAGTAAATTTCCACAATTTGGAAGCGTTGTTCTGGCGTTAAACGATTCACGATGAATTGCCAAACCTTACTGAACAGAAATGTCAACACAGTTTGACATTCCCCACTTTCAAACCATCGAAAATTCTCATGCAGCTAAGAAAATACCCTGTAGATTGCTTCGCGACTTATGTTATATGGCCCTACGGCACCTTCGGACCACAGCTTGTCTAAATTGTCAGTCGTTGTGAGTGCATTGCCATCTGCTGAATCACTCGCGTGTTTTCGGATCTCCCCAAATGCGACAATTTTGCGCATTAAAATAGCTGATAATGTGAAAATGAGCTTCGTCAAAATGCATGACTTTTTTGCAAAAATCACAGCTACCATTTCCAATCAATTTGGTTCTAAGCAAAACAGTTTGGGAAAATGACGGGTCTTTCTTCATAATATTTTTCAAAACCATTATTTTTAAAATTTTTATATTATACTAGCTTTCTCCCGGTGCGCGTGGCTGCACTCAGCAACTTTATCGAAACATAATAATTATATTTAAAACTTTTCTTCCACCAATAGTTTGACACCACTCTCATTTCCACTGCCCGTTACAGTTTCCCAGTACCAGGACATCAACAAATAGTAACCCCATTTTGAGTTTGTATGAAAGTAATGATACTTTTACTTACTTACTTATGGGCGGAGCCACACCCTGTTCTACAATGCCCATCCCAGTTTCGATAGCTTAGTCGGCGCAATCATGAGTTTTAAAGCCATGAGGTCTTAGGATCGATTCCCGCAATGAGCGAACAATTTTTTTTAAATCTTTTTTATTTTTATTTTGGGAAATATGCAAAAAAGCAACTTTTTTTTTTTTTTTTTTTTTTTTTTTTTTTAAAATACTTTATTTCATATCAAAACTAAAGTAAATAATAATAATTCATAAAAAAATAATAATAATTCAAGGTATGTAATAATTATAGACAAGTGTAACAACAATAGTTCAAATTAATTACAATACTATAATTTTAAATATGAAACAGTAAAGTACATTCTGTTGTCGAGGACAAGTGGCGAATGCACTAATTGCTCAAAAAAAAAAATATATTGGAAAAGAATAATATTGATGGAGAGCTCATGAAATTTAAAAATTTAAAAATAATAAATGGTAAAAATTATATATAAATATTGTGTATAAAAGATGGAATTGAATAACCAATATTCAAATTATAATAAAGGGCGGAAAATGAAATCAATATTCGTATGATCCAAAGAGAAAAGCCATTTTTTTAAAGAATTCAAAAATAAGGTTTTAACTCTCTCGCATCTAAGATTTTCTGGCAGTGCATTAAACAAACGAGGTGCTGTTACGTTATAGAAACGTGTGAAGTGTGTTTTAAAAATTGATGGAACATTAACAAAGTTTCCATTGTTAGCTCGCAGATTATAGTTTTCCTGGAATCTCACTGAATAAAACCCAGAGTTATCGAAAAATATTTTCAAGACTTTATAGTAGTAAAGATGCCTTAACGGAAGAATCCCGAGAGATTGGAATAAACCAAAACTGGGCGTTCTACGATTAACTTTGCACATAATTCTTATTGCATGTTTTTGCTTGATGAGTAAAGGCTTTATTTTATTAAACTATGTGCCACCCCAACATGATAAGCCATACAGTATTTTCGAGTTTATCAGACCATTATACACCAAATTTAGAACTGCCTGCTGACAGTAGAGACTAAGATGGTAAAGATGTCTCACAACTTTGTCAAGGTATTGTTTCAAGTAGTATGTGTGGTTATTCCATGTAAGCTTATAGTCCAAAATAATACCTAAGTATTTAAAATTGCGCACACATTCAATTCTAAAGCATTTTTGGCTGCAGCTTATATTTTCATTAAAACTATTAAAGCTCTGGCAAGGAGAATATAAACAATACCACAAGCAATTGGGCGAATGATAAAATATTGGACCTTCTTCAAAAATAGAATGTTTTTTGTTAAATATCATGAATTTTGTTTTGTTGCTAATTAAAAGTTTATGTTCTGCAAACCACCTCCTTAATATGTCCAAGTCATTATTAACAGCAAAGAACATTTCCAGAAGATCACTATTAGAATAGGATAAAGCCGTATCATCAGCGAAAGCTGTAATTTTACCATTAAAAGGTTGGATAAATAGCGAATTGATATAGACTAAGAAAAGAATGGGTCCTAAAACAGAGCCTTGTGGCACCCCTAGGTTAATATAATTTACCAAAAATAACTTTAATAATAACTTTACCAAAAAATGCTGAAGATAAAAATCTCTTCCGTTTGTAAAAAATATGGTTTTAGAAATTGAGAATTAAGAAATTTTTATTCGTTTATAATTAAGCGAATTTTGACTATCAAATGCCAGAATAAATTAAGTTTTTGCCATAAAGTGTATGAAAAAATGCAAAAATTAAACTTTCCATCCATAAAACGTGATGAAGAGAAATGTCAGAATTTATTACCATTGCTCATATTAAAGGACCATGTTTTTTGTATTGATTAATAATAAAGAGATGCAGAGGCGCTGAGAAAATATATTTAGTACGATAACTTTTGATCGGAAAGAGATATTGGTATAATTTTTTAACATAAATTATTCTTTGAGCTTAACAATTCTATAAAAAGGATAAAAATAACTTTTGAAAATTTAATTTCTTTAAAAAATCACTGGGGGTAGGGTCATGTTTTTTGATGACAGAAATAGTTAATAAATTTTTCTGTAAAATTGGAAGCATTTTTGCTATAAAACGCTTTGTCATGTAAAAGGTAGTCAAAAATGCAATTTTGAGTTTTATTATTTTAACAACAAAAACAACTTTTGTGTCATTTTTTAAGTAAAAAGTCAATATTTTGGACCTTTTTTGAAAAAATATTAAAAATATATCCGCTTAGATAACGGTACCTTTTAAATTGCTTTTATTAAGTGCTTGAATTGAGTTTATCAACGAAAAAAATTTGAATGAAATATATTCAAAAACAACGGAGTTATTTGCATCGCAAGTAAAATATACGAATTTCTGATAGTTTTTTTTGGTTATTCTAAGGAAACGATGTTATTAGAAAAAGACGTTGTACCAGAAGTTTGTCCAATTTTAAAGATATGTGAATGTTTTTGGTATCAAAATAACAGTATTATCTTAAAATTAATAAATTGAGCATTTTCGCTTGAAAAAAATACGCCAGTAGTTAGATTTGCGTTACTTGTAAAGGGGCGAAAGAAGCGTGGTCAACACTTAGTATGCCATAACCTAAGTTAGGATGCAAGTAATATGTGAGCCGAATTTGAGTTAAATCCGTTCAGCCGTTAAGATTTGTATTGTAGTCAAACAAACAGAAAATGCTTTTTGTTAATATAGATTGCAAGAAAAAAAGATATCATGATGAATTTGTTAATGTTTTTGTTTGAAAGTTTTATAAAATTTTACTAATTTTTCAAGGCGAATAATTTTTTGAAAAAAAAAAAAACAAGTTAAAACCAATGGATGACATGATTTCAGCAGAAAACAGAAAACGGGATAGTATTGAATATTGAATCTACTTTTGCTTGAACCAATAAAATTGGCTCGAATCTAACAAAATGGCGGACTTTTGTAGAAAAAGATGATTTTTGAAGTAAAACAATCGATAGCTGTATATGTATTCAACGACGTATTATAAACACCAAAGCAACCGGCAGAGTGATTTAATTCAAATCGTGTCAAACAGTAAAAATGCTGGCGCAAAATCATTTTCCCTATTGGAAGATGTTATAATTTTTGCAAACGACGTCGTACGTTCATCGTATTTGACATTTGTGAACTAGACATTTGCAAAATATAAACAGACAAGCAATGGAGCGCTATACTCTGCAAGAGCGTGGAATAATTAATGGATATTGTGAAGATCGCCCGATTTAACCATCCCAGACTACTTTATTTGGAGCTACTTGAAGTCGCAGGCTTATGTCAACAAGCCTCAGGCAAGCGCAGACCTTAACAGAATAGTCATTCGCCAGGAATGCGTACAGTTACCACCGGAAATATTGCGGAATGACGTAGAAAATGCGATAAATCCGGTAAATATGTATCAACACTTCAGGCGCTACTTGACGGATATCATCTTTTCCGCTTAACAGAAAAATTGTAAAAGTCCAAATAAAGATCCATCACTCAAATCTTCACATTTTTTTTTTCATTTTGGCTCAAAGAACACCAAAGTAAATAAAATGAATTGTTAGGAAATTCCTAAAATTTTAGCTTCATTACACACCTTAGCTTCATTACACCTTTCGATGTGGTTTTTCTTGAAATTGCAATCTCTTGAAATTTTTGTTATAATTAAGCATTAGAGAGGAGTGACATTAAATTGGCTCATACGACTCTGCGCTTTCTCAAGAATTTATTGTTTAGGCCATAAGAGTTCAATCACTTTTACTTCTTCTTCATTCTCTAATATTCCAAAAATAATTATTTTGCTAAACACGCTTCAGTTTCAGCATTTCCACAGGAGTATAAAATAATCTACAACACCATCGCTTTACTTAGCTTGTCCTCTATGTCCTGTTCTAGCACCACTTCGATCTATCATCAAACGGCGTGCACCTTAGCTATGAACACAACAGTAAAAAAAAAATCTTAGCTTTACCTGAGCTGGGAACTTTTGCATGAAACTTCAAATGTTGATTATGTCTGCAGCTGAACTTTTGTGGAGTTTTTTTTTTTTTTTTTTTTTTTTTTTTTGTTAAGATTTTTTGTTCAACTTGGTTAAGTTGTGGCTCAGTGTTTTTTTCTCAATATCTACTGCTGTTTGCAATTTTTTGTTCTCATGCTCAAATTTGTTTGATTTTGTTTTTTTTTTTGTCCCAACTTTTCTTGTGTTTTTGCAGCAGTCAAACACTTCGTTACTCAGAATGGTGGATTCCAAAGAACTGGAAATAACAGCTAGTTTACTCTACGTTATCATTATTTTGTTGCTGTGTTTTTTGTTAGCTTATGCAGGGATATAACAAATGAGTCCCAAGCAACTGCTAAACAAGTTGGATGTAGCTAGATATTTTGAAATAAAGCAAAAGCTAATTTTTTTCTATTGTTTTTTGTAATGTGAGTTTAATAGAAGTTTGTAGACACAGAAGAAATTGAGATGGCAGCTAGTTTCCTGAACTGTGCCTACAAATTGGTCTTGAATTTTGGCTACAAATTGGCTAATCCAGCATAATTTGAGAAGCTTAACAAGAAATTAAAGAAATAATTCTGAAGTTGTTCTAAAATAAGCTTCATAATAATTTTGCTTTTTCTATTTTACTTATCTTGAAATCATCCCACTGTTTAAACAAAAAGAAGATGGCATTCAAATCAATTTTTAAATCACTTCCCTATAAATGATGTTTAATTCCGAACAAAGCGAACAAATTTTAAAATGAATTGAATGTTACTCATACGCTCCGATGTACTTTAATTAGAAAATATATGAAAGTGTTGCCAAAAAATGCCAAAAGCTCACATTGCTACACAAAGTCATGGCAAAGCGTCAATTTTAATCAGTTTCTAATTGATTGAATCACCTCTTCCACCCACCTCTTCCACCCCGCTGTTTGAGTACGTACATAGCATGAAATTCTGATACTGACATGAACGACCTTTTAATTAATTTATTTAAACAAAATTTTGCAAAAGCCGGTAGCAAAAACCATTATAATGCAAGCAACAAATACTTGCTGCTAGCAGCAAAATAATATGCAGGAGTATGTGAATACGTTTGAATATATTTATCGTTGTACATGAAGTGTTCGTGCATGCATGTTGCTTTGTGCTTGTATTTATTTGCCTTTGAGGCTTAAGAGTGGTCCAAACAACATTTTGACTTTGACAAGTCAATATTGCGCAAACACGCACACAATCACCATATACACGCACACACATACATACCACACATTCACTCAAGCAATTGAACACATTGATACTTTTAGACTCTCGCTCAGACTATGCGGCACAAATGCTGCTGCTTAAGCCATTGCATGTAATTTTGTATTGGATTAAGTTGCATTTTGTGCCAGCCTGTGTTGCATGCCTCATACTAACACTTATACAAACACACACACAAGCAGCACTCTATTCACACATATGCTGTTGATGTGCCTGCTTTAAGCTGCTTTCTGACTCATGTTCGGTTTGCGTGTGTCTCTGTGTGTGAATGTGTGTGTGTGTGTGTGTGTTTGTGTGTTTGTGTGTCTGCTCAAGTGTATATTGGTTAAAATCTGCTCTGACTTCATTCTCGAGGGTCGTGTTGTAGAAAGAATTGAAAAAATAAGCAGCTTAAGTTTCATGCACACACACATGATTTACATACATGTTTCATATTTATTTTTTTTACTTTCCATTTTTCTACTGCTTATTTTTTATCGTTTACGATTAAAAATATTGATGAATTTCTTGAGCTCAGTGTATGCATGAACACGTGTTTGTGTTTGTGTCTATGTCCTTCTACTCATCTTTAGATCATTCATGTTGCTAGCTTTATTCTGAAATGTCACAGTTTGAACAAAGAAAGATTGGCAAGAAGAACCAGAGGAAGGAAGGTGCATCTTAGAAGAGGTGACTGATTTGTTAGTACTTTTTTGAATAGATTTTGTTGGCAGTTTCAAATCTTTGTTTATCAAGTCAGAGCACGTATTTTTATTTTGACTCGACTTCAATATAAATAACAGCTACTTACGAGGGCAGGGAAAAAAATTAAATCAAAGAATATTGTACAAAGCTGTTGGTGTATGCAAAACGAATGCATGTTACAAAGCAGTGCCGTTTTAACTTGTATCAATTTTCAAATTGATTTAAAGAGAATCTTTTTTGAACGGAAATCTATTTCGATTTTGTAGTTTTTTATTTTTATTGATGCAATTGATGTGTAGAATTTCTACACTTCCAAGCAACAGAGTTATTTTGAACAACGATTATTTGCTATTGTCCACTTACAGTATTGCGCAAAGCAATAGCAACAAAATTTATTGCTATATGCGCTGCTACAAAATCTGGTATCTTTTTCAATATTGGGGACACACAAAAATTATTATAGGAACCAAAGCATATAGTCATACATCATATAAAAAACAAATCAAATTAAAATTTGGTTTTATTATATATAACATAAATGTGACTACATTCAATTTGTCTGAGTGCAAAACAAAAGCAACATAATTAATATTTGGTGTAAGACCCATTATCTTGATTACCACTGCACATCTGCGCGGCATCGACATTTTTAAATTAGATATAGTGGTATTAGGTATTTGTTCCCAATTAAGTTTCAAGGCTTCATACAGTGCAGTCTTATTAGGAAACCTTTGATCAGAAACTTCTTTCTTTAAAATCCCAAAAAAATTTTCGATGGGATTCAAGTCTGGTGATTGTGCAGGCCAATCAAGGACTTGAATCTACTTGTCTATAATGTTATCTTTGATGAGCTTTGATGTATGCTTCGGGTCGTTGTCGTGCTGAAACGTCCACTAAAGCGGCATATTCTACTCTGCATGTGGTATCATCTTGCTTTCTAAAATGTCTTTATATACAAATCGATCCATAATAGCATCGATTTTTTGAAATGGTCCGACTCCATCATAGGCAAAACAAGTCCAGACCATGCTTAAAATTTATTTTGCAGTTTCCGGCTTCAAGTCGTGTACTTGGCTGGCGCTGTACAGTGCACATCCCATCTGCACTAATCAAGTTGAACTTTGATTCATCGCTAAACAAAACGGTTTTTCATTTTTGAACGGTCCAATTTAGGTGCTCTTTTGCAAAACTGAGTCTAAAAACAATAAATTGCAACTCGTTGTCACAATTTCAGACAGACTTCTTTAAATTATAACACCTCACATGTTTTGTTTTTGCTTAGCTGTAAGCATGGGTTTCTTTGCCGGTCTGTAGTTTATGTAATTTATAAATTAATAATCTCAATTCATGGGTCTTTTTTGACCTTTTTGTGATAAAAGGTAAAAAAAACCCTTAAAAAAAGAATATAATGGGTTACAATGATCCACAAAATATTTTTAAATGGGGGGCTTAAGTGTTCCACAAAAATATTTTTCGTAGTATTTTACATAAATACTCAGAACACATCCTATACCCAAAATGTAAGGATAACATGATTTCTTATGCCGATTCACTATAAGAAGTAAATGTATAAAATAAATTATATAATACAAAAGTCATTGTGCACTAAAGAGGGGTTTTGAAATGGTAGAAAAAACATTGAAAATCGGTAACGTAGTTTGTGAACGACCGCTAAACACTACAAAGTGTTCACTTTTATTGGTCAATTTATACTATCAACACTTCAAATATAAAAATGAGCACTTGCAACCCTTTACCACTTTGAATTTTAAAAATGTTTACATTGAAAGGAAATGTGAATTTTTTTAAAACTACTTTTGTAAGGACCAAAATTTTGGTCATAAATTTTGACCTACATAATGTGCTTCCACCTTTATTTCAGCTCAACACCAAGAGACGGGAGATCGCAATTTACCTTGGCCATCCAACGGCAGGCACCGCGGCCGCTGTATACAATTTATATTTGTATTATATGAAAATAGTTTTTTTATTTTATTTTAATACATTATTTTTTAAACATAGCTGAAAAATAAAAGAATAATTCAACATTTGAAATAATGTTTTAAGAAATGTTAAGAAAATACTTTTTTCTAGAATAATAGGGACCCCCCTTAGGTCTCAAACTCCACGACAAAGCATTTTTTTTTTGCCAGCATAGAGTCGAGAATATTTCAGCTAGTTTTTATTATTTTTATTTTCATGTATGCGCGTGTTCCAAGGGAACCGGTAAGCTCGCGTGATGCGATACCCACAGACAGTCGAGTGTGAGAAGAGATGGGAGAAGAAAATCACGCCACTCGTATGCCTGATGCTAGGAACGGAACAAACAGGCGAGAGTTCGATCACTCCACTCGTTCGCTAAAAAGTGGAAACAGAACAAACCAGAGCGAGACAAGGAACGATAGGTCGAAGCTCAAGTGTGGATTGAAAAACCAGGCAGTCAGTGAAGAGCCACGGTGGTGGCAAGTTATCAAAACAAATAAATAAGTACTTAGTGAACGTCAACAGCGCGCAGCAGCGACGTAGGCCTAAATAAATAGTGGACGTCGACAGCGCGCAGCAGCAATATAAGAAGCCACATCGAAAGTGCCGCAACAGCAACGGAAGGATCTAACTAAGGACCTATCTAACTATTATTTCCATTTCATATTTTATAAATTATCCGTATCAGCTTAATTTTATGTCTATAGTAGAAGCGTGGTTTGAACCCTGTCTACTCCGTCGATTATCATTAGTTTTATCACAATAGCGTGGTTTTTACCCCGTTCGTGCCTCTTTAAGTTATATCACGATAGCGTGGTTTTTACCCTGTTCGTGCCTCTTTAAGGACTTTGTCGGTAAGGTATCAGTAGCACCACTTACTATCAGTGCTACTCTTTACGTCTATAGTAGCGGCGTGGTTTTTATCCTGTCTACTCCGTCGACTATTACTAGTTATATCACGATAGCGTGGTTTTTACCCTGTTCGTGCCTCTTTAAGGACCTTTATAAAGTAAGTATAAGACATTTAAGTTGTAATTATATCACGATAGCGTGGTTTTTACCCTGTTCGTGCCTCTTTAAGAATCTTCACCAGTATTTGTAAGGCATATGATCTCAATATTAGGTCAACCAGAACACGGCACCAGAAACGCTCGCGCCACACCACCACCGCTGGAACGACGGATCTCACAGTCGATAGCCCAGGATTAGTATCTTAAGGACATGGTGAAGTTATATTAAAAAAATATGTTATATATTCAATAATTCTTATCCATACAAATGCTATATTAAATTCTTTTTTTTTATTTTTGTTTGATTAATAATTTTTTACATTTATTACTTATGTATTATTCTGTTGTGAATTAGTTTGAAGAGGGAATAAAATTATAACGAAAAATTTAAAAGGATTGATTGATTGGTTTAGTGTCCAAAATTAATAAATTTTTGTGAACGACCCTGGACAGCCGCTTTGTCTGTCCCAGCTATAGACCCTGGTAAACAGGGAGTCGTTACACATTAATGTGAGAGGAACATTTTGTATTTAATTGAATTGCTCCAATTTCTATTCCACTCTTTTCTATACTGATGCCAAAATTTCGAACATACGTTGTATTTTGCAGTTATTCCAAGATGATTGTATTAATTCGTTTTGCTAAAATAAAATTTTAAAAAAATGTAAACTTTAACTATTTTCTGAATAAAAATTTTTATAGATGAGTTCGATAAAAAAAATAAATAACTGGTCATTTCAGCCCTTGAAACAAAGTCCTTTCAACCTAGCTTCTTATGATCAATTGTGTTGTGCGT